>OY998240.1:72869787-74069787 GCA_963922005.1 Cornus suecica | reverse complement strand
CGGATATTGTTGTTGTTGCAGACTGTTTGTTTTTACTCGGTTTGAGCAATTTATAGACCATGTTAAATTATTTATAAATTTTTGAAACTCTTACAGTATGCTTTTGTATATGTCTATTATCATCTCTCAAAATTTCAGATCATTTAGATAAATATTTAATTTTCTAAAAATCACGGAAGTAGGTTGTCCAGTGATATTTTACTGCTTGTTGATCCGATTTCGGTTTCGGTTTAGCCAATTGTTTCATATGGTTTCGTATTCTTATAAATCTTTAAACTTTTATTATAACGTTTTGTATATGTCTAGGACATATGTATTAAAGATCAATAATTTTAAGTTAATTTATACTGGTAATAAAAATTGTTGAGTAGTAACTGTTCAGTTTTAACCGTAGTTTAAAACCGGAACTTGTGTTACCGATTTGAGCTATCTATAATTCTAATTTTGTACTTATAATTTTATCACCTGATCTTGAGTATATAAGATGTAAATATGGAGATTTCGGTAGTCATATAATTCATGGATAGGTTTGTAAAAATCTTGGAGTAAAGGGTGTTCAGTTTTCGGAACTGTTAGGAAAGCTGTCTTTTATAATTATTTTGGACCACTGTCCTTTGATTAAAGTTTATGAAAATTTTACAGTAGACCTACGTAGAAATTTGGAGTGTATCCTATAAATTTCATATTTTTATCAAACCTGTAGATTTTTCTAAAAATCATAGATTACCTGCTGTCCGTTTTACGGTAGTATTCGAAACCGAACTTTTCGATTCTTAATTAAGTAGCTAAATTTTGTCTATTAATTCCGAATAGTTTTGAGTAGATATTTATATATATCAGAATGTTTATTGGAAAATATTATTATAAAAATAATTATGGTTATGTATATAAAAATTATTCAATATGTGTTAATTGGTTTCGGGCATAACAGGGTACAAATTAAGGCGTGAAGGGAGAACCGTCCGTTTATTCATTCTCTACACAACCATATTGTTTTGATTGTTGGTATTTTACTGGATATTTTATCAAGTTGAGGTAGGGATTTATTGGGGTATCGTGTGAGTTTAAGAATCTTCATTTATGCATTTTAATGTTTATATATAGATTCGTCATCATATTGTGCTATGTTTGACATGAGTTGTGAAATTGCATTAATGTGTTTAAATGCATTGATTCATGCCACGATAGAATTTTATTAGGTGGATCATGGAGTGCGGATATATTTATTACTTATGTGCGCATGTGAATGACATTTATGAATTGTGAATTGTGAATGGTGGATTGGTTGTTGATTTTGGGAAATGGTCGTGTGGTGTGAGCAATGGGGGGACGAAGGAGCTCCCGGGGTGCAAGTCCTCGAATTATCGCGCGATTGGTTGACGTCACCGTAGGGTTAGTAGCCCCAAGACGACTAGGCAGATGAACAGGTAGTTCATGTCCTAGGGTTTGTTTCACGACATAATTTTCCCATTTGATGATTTTGAATTTGATGTTATCTCGGTTGTGAAAGTTGGATTTGAATTCGTATTGAGAGTATTGGTTTTAATTTCGCGATTATAGAACTTTTAAATTACCTTGGTGGTATTAATTAAATTGTTCTACATGAGTTTATATTGTGATTCCTTATGCATTTATATCATGACATTGGACTAGGGTAGAGACTTGACCCTATACGTATTCATTAATTTACATACTTGTGGAATCTTACGCTTCATGATTTTTCTCAACTGGGCCGTTTGTGCTCACCCCTTATCATTTTTCAGGAAAAGAACCGTTGGTGGATGATGCATGAGCTATTGGACATTTGTGGAATTTGAACTTATAATAATTACATTTTTATGTAACAATAAAGATTGCGTGCTTATTATAATTTGTACTTGTTTGGCTTTGGACTAGTGTGTTCGTATTGTAATTTGATTTGATTTCGGGGTTTGTAGGTGATTTTATTATTTCTATTTCGCTTCCGCGCTAGTGAATTATAAACAATGTCGGTTGACCAGTTTGACCATTTGGTATTTTTATGAATTTTAATTAAATTTAAGTCATTATCCGGATTTTCGGATTCGGGGCGTGACAATGTCCCTATTTTCATAACCCATAAAATTTTAGGCATAATCCCCCCGATGAAGATCACAGTACTCGCAAAGGCAAGAGGCTTTATGAAGGGGGTGGTAGATGGGCAGACGGATGGCACCGAACGTACTTGGGATCAGAAATATACGAGAAAATGGGTAAGACCAATTGCCACTCACAACCACCATTTTCTCTTTCCACCCCTTATCAGATTTTTCAGTACCAGAGCATATACTTCGACCGTGAAAAGGGAAGAGGTTGTATCTACCCTTACTTTCTCTAGCATTCTTGAAAAAGTAACAAAGAAGTAAGTCTGCTAAACCTAGGTTAAGGTCCAGATCCCTATTGTATAATAGGAGCATGGACAGAATCCTAAGGTTGTTCGGGTTAAGTTAGAGGGGATGTAAGCCTAACATAAAGAATACGTAATGGAAGAAAGGGTGAAGAGGGAACCTCAAAACCCTAAGGTGAACTGCCGATAACAGAATACTACCGAGTGTTAGTCCCTGACTCTTGGTAAAATCTAGGTAACCTGGGTAAGGGTCCACATAAACATCCCCAGGTACCTAGGTCTCGGCCCGAAGGTGTTTTACGTCTACTTCAGGACGGACTCTCTTAAGTGGGGCCATTACGAACGGTTCAGATGACTTGGGATCCCCGGATTCATTCGTTGACAAACCCAGAAGGTCAGTGTTTTGGGGAGTTGTTTTTGGGGCTCCTTGACGAGTAGACTGGGGGTTGTGACTACTGGTAGGATCAATGCCAGTAGTAGAGGATAAAACTACCTCTTTTACCGATCGGGTGTCGTCGCTGTCAGACATAGTGCCAAGAAAGGTAGAAAAGACAGGAGCGGGATTGAGGTGAAAGTTAAAGAAAAGGAAGAGACTGATCGACTTACTCAGCTGATGGTGAAGTGTTAGGGGAAGCTTTGGGTGGAAGCAGACTTTTATTCTGCTGGGAGATCTGAATTGACCGACGGAAAAGATTGCAGTGAGAAGGAAAAAGTAAGTTCCAGAGATGAAAGTTGAGGAAGAGGGAGGTGAGAGCAGAGAGTTGCAAGTGAAGAATGAGGAAAATTAAATGGAGTAGAGTGAGTTTTTATAGAACGGAAAAGGCATGCCAAAGGATGCGCGAAACCCAAAGGTTGTACAGCCCACGAGGAGCCGTCATGGTGCTAAGATTGAGGAAGTAATGGCCACTCATTTCAAATGCCAATAAATGCTTAATAATGATTGACAACCCACTAACCATCATTTCCCATAAAGTGCATGTATTTATATATATGTATAGTGGTATTCAAATTTTCAGTCATGGGCTTTAAAAAGAAAATCATAAGCCCATAACCTCAGAGAGGCCTGTGTAATAGTCAAAATAAATATATGATCCAACAAGGATGGACTACTGGACTGATGGGCCGAAAACGGATGGGTCGAAGACAGATGGGCCGGAAACGAATGGGCTAAAGAAATAATGGGCCTATGGAAAATTCTAGAAAATAAGTGATCCACAAGTTAGGGAGTTGTCCTATTTATGGATTATAGAGTCCATAAGGAAAAATGTTTTATCAAATCCCACGATTTAAGGGATTGATAAACTTGGGAAAGGGATTTGACCCATTGACCAAGTTGTGTATAAATATGTGATGAAATATTGAACAAATGATCCAATTTTGGGACCCAATTATTATTATGTATTTTTCTGCATTTACAATATTGAAATGGGAGTTTTATAAATTTAAGTATTATTTAGATGAGTGGTTTAATAAAAAAATTCTAGATAAGGAACTTAGTCGGTATTCTTCAAACAAGATGGTGATTATAAAAGGATGAAGTTTTAATTTTTTATTTTAACCTTTACTAAAGAGGATGACTGGTATAGTAAGAACGATATTTAAATTTTTCTTTAAACCGACATTACTATGTATAGAAGAAAATGGACATATGTGGTAAGAAGACGTTTTAAAAATATCAAGATAATAACCATTGTGTCTTGGAATCAGCACCTCCGATCCATATCATATCTATGAAATTATATTACAAAATAGATAAGCAAATAGTAAAATTTAACATTGTTATTGCCACAGTTGAATTTACTTATAATTGGGTAAAGACTAAAATAAAATAATAAAAGGTTAATTTTAAAAATATATATAAAATTCAAAAAAATATATAAAATTCGAAATATATATATATTTTGAAAATATATATTAATTTTGAAATATATATATAATTCGAAAACAATATATAAATTTTGGAAAAAATAATAATTTCAAAACAAACATATAAATTTTGAAAAAATATATATAAATTTTGAAAAAAAATAAAAATAAAAAATTCGAAAATAGTATATAAAATTCGAAAACAATATATTAATTTAAAAAATATATATAAATTTTGAAAACAATAAATTTCAAAAAATAAATATATTTAAAATATATATATAAATTTTGAAAAAAATAAAATTTCGAAAGAATATATAAATTTTGAAAAAAATAAACATTTCAAAAACAATATATAGATTTCAAAAACAATATACAAAATTCGAAAACAATATATATTTTGAAATAAATATATAAATTTTAATAAATATATAAATTTCGAGAAAAATATATTTTTTTAAATATATATAAATTTCAAAAAACAACCTAGTCCTATATAAATTTTATTTGCCATTCAATTTTCACATAGCTCACAGCCATAATAAGTCATGCAGCCATAATTTTGTTTGAATTGGGAAGCTTTATATCTAGTTCCTTTGGGTCCGTTTGGGAACCATTGTTTTTGTTTTTGTTTTGAGAATCAAAAAACAAGAACAATTTTTGTTCTTGTTCTTATTTTTTTTCATCCAAAAGAATAAGAACAAAAAACATGTTTGGGGCAAAAAAACACACATATTCTCACACAATGTTTCCTCTCTACTACAATTCATTTTTTTTGGAAAATCCCAAAAAGAACAAAAAAACAAGTTTTTGTTGTTCCCTTGTTTTTTCTACTATTCACGAAAACAGTTTCCAAATTGAGAACAGAACAAACAGTAAAAAGGGCTGCCAAACATGTTCTGTTCTCTTGAACAGTGCCAAAAAACAAAAAACAGAACAAAAACACAGTTTCCAAACGGGGCCTTTACATTTCATACGGCTGTCATTCGTCCCGAATAAACTGGTGGGTTACTGCCTTTTGCATTTTTTTTATTTTTTAAGTTCTCATATTAGACTGGGTTGACTACGCTGCTCTTTCCTCCCTTTTTTTTCGAATTTTATATATTATTTTTGAAATTTGTTTTTTTTTTTCAAAATTTATACATATTTTTCGAAATTTATATATATTTTTTGAAAATTTATATATATATATTTGAATTTTATATGTTTTTTTCAAAATTTTTATTTTTATCAAAAAATATATATACATTTATTGAAATTTATTGTTTTTGAAATTGATATATTGTTTTCGAATTTTATATATTGTTTTTCGAATTTTATTTTCTTTATATCATAAAAATACATTAAGGGGGCAAAAAAATCTTTCTACTTTTTTAAAAAAGGTAGTAAAGACATTTCAGATGTCATGTGAGGTGCACATAACCAAGTAACGTCAATTTTTAACGGAGAACTAACGACAGGGGGTATTTGACCCACTTTCAAATCTTTTGATAACTTTTTTGTCCAAAATGAAAGTTATGAATGTTTAGCGCCCATTTGTCAAACTATAAGGGTGTTTTATGTCCTTTACCCTGTTACAAAATAGATAAGCTACAAATAGCAAAAAGTAATACTATATGACATTATTGATGGAATGCGAATCAAATAAAAAAATAGCCCAACTCAAATTACATGGGTGAAATCGGAGAGCATGAATAGACCAGAACTGAGACACTAGTATACGTGCAACAAAAAAAAAATTAAGTGTGCATGGCCATAGCAAAAAAATATCACATAAATCTCAACTCACAAATACCATGGGTTGTCAAGGAATAAATTAAATCGATCTCAGAAATGTGTTGACACTTTTGTATATAACACTTCTAAAGTCTAATGACCCTTTATAGCAGATAAATAAATAAATAGTAATAAACAGCCTAGTTATCGATAACAAAAGAGGTAACTGAACCATCAACAACTGAAAATAATGTCATCCTTCATCCCACAAAGTCACAGCATCATCCATCCATTTTACCTTGGCAGGCAAGCAGAAGTTTGGATTCACTGCAAAACAGAATATCCCAAAATCAGATTTGGACGTTACAATGTTAGAACATGTATTTACCAAATATATTTATATATTAAAAGAAAAAAGAGGATATGCAGATAGTAGTGGGAACACACAAATCTTTTTATGCAATGTGAAGTCTCTTTGAAGGAGCAACAGAAGGATCTTGGAAAAAATATATAAAAGACCAAAGTGTTCCGATAGCTAGAAGAAGTAACCATATTTTACCCTCAGGTGAAAATTCCTTAAACAGTTCACATATATTCTCAAAAGCCATATAGTTTTTCAATACAGGAATGTGAAATAAGCATTCCGGCCATGCAAAGATAAATACACAACTGCAAATATCTAACTAAAAAATCGCTAAGACTCCATTTGGATAGAAGGACTTGAAAAGCATGGTCTTATATATTCAATCAAGTAAAGGATTATAATTGCCTAATTTAAAAGATTAGTACTGTTAGGGTTTTTACACCCGCCCAAGATCACTACGTTCACGGAGAGCACCGTTTCACTATAATCAATGAGAGAATTACAAGGGGATGATCCGCAGATCATACACATGCACACACCACACACCTCTATCACTGGAATAATATAAGCTTATATTATTCATAACTCTCTCTCTATTTGTGTACACAATTCAATATAAGAGACCTATATTTATAGGGAATGATATATATATATATGCTTTTGTCTTTTAGTCGATGTGAGACAACATTCAATCCTTTTAACAAATAGTCACCCTAATATAACAAGTACAACATAAGTTTTGAGCGAATGCTCTAAGCTCCATTTAAATATCAGCATCACATCCAATTACTACATATGAAAAGAAGGATTAATAATCTTTTGTTTATGCAAATTGTTTTCATCTATCCAAATGAAACATAGTGATGAAATAAAAATATTTGGTTGGAAATCATAAGATAAAACATTAACACGCACACGCACAACACAGATGAGCAAAAGAATTTTAGATACTAAAACACCTGTAGAATAAACATGCTTCTGTTATATATATAATCAAATCTATTATGCATACAACTGTATATATATATATATATATGCAATAAACAGGAAACTGACCCGAAAATACATGAATGGTAGAAGAAACAAAAAGAATCCGAGCCCTGTGTGATACCACAGTTTCCTTAAGGCAATATTGCTCCTTCTACGGTGCTTAAGGAATCCGAACAAAATGTCTCCCAAGATAGAACGAATTTCGCCTTCTCTGTTGCAGCACTGCAATGATGAAGACCGACGAACTCAAACTTTGTGTTTGTACTCGGACCCGAACCAGACCAGACCTATCTATATGTATATGCAAATGTAGAGCAGAGAGATAAGATGATTTCTGGAATATACTAGGAAGAATGTATATCCGGACTGAAATACTATGCCTATTAAAAAGAGAATGGAGAGGTACCTCAACTGTAGGCATCCACTCCAATAGGCACTAAAACTGTTTATGTACTGGTTGCATACAAAACTATATACATAACTCTTTAGAAGAGACATTTGCAGTTTTATCAAAAAATAAAAAGGAAATGGGTAGAACCGACGACCCACCCACCCACCCGTACCGCGCCACGACCACGGCCAGGACCGGGCGGGCGGGTGGCGCGCACGTGTGTGGTTAGTCTAAGACTAGCATGGATCATGCATGGTCTAACTCTCTTCCCATGCCTCTAGATATTCAAGTCACCCATCCAAAACAACCATATATAAACACCTTTACACTTTACTTTATTTCCAATGTGGGACAAACATTCTTACCCAAGTTCAAATGAGTCACTTTGAGAGATAATTTCTCATTCAATAATTAATAGTTTTAAACATGTAATTATACCAACTCGATCCCCTCACCAAGGAGAACACATTAGTACATGGTCTCGTTAAATTCAGAGTTCGGGTCCCATAATTATTTAAACTCAAAGTTGGGTTTAATTACTATTATTTATAAACTATTCCAACAATCTCCCACATGAATGAAAATTAGCATTTCAAAATACAGATGAATATGCAGACACTAGTTCGAGTACAATGAAAAGTTACTGTATCAGGATAAGTAGCCTTAGAGCCTTGAACTTTCCCTTGTGAAAGAATATCGGATTTACTAGCTAATCAGTGGACGTGATGCCTTGAACTGTCAGCTGTTTATGTAAACCAATACAATAGACTTCACACAGTTCCCCTTCGAACACAGTTGGTTCTCACGTTTGTGTCCATTTTGACCTTGGACACCACTTGGTTTCATGAGTATTTGTCAGAGAATTTTGCCTTAAAAAAAATCCTCCTAGAAGCGGCCCCTTCTACTCATATAAGTGATTCTATTAGGAAATCTTCCTCACTTGGATTTTTCCAAATCATAGACATCATTAAAAGCATAGCTTACCCTAAAATATGAATTGTCTCATCATAGGAATGGGAAGGAGTTTAATTTAATCTCCACAGTGCTTTTAACTAAGTCACGCACAATTCGGTTGTCCCTTTGAACCTAGATCTTGGGATCTCCAGTCAACTAGGTTGGGTTGCCATTATGGTGTCTTTTAACCCAGAGGCTTCAAGCCCATTCCCCTCGATGATCTTTCAACTTGCTCTCTTGCCAAACCTTTAGTTAACAGATCCGCTATATTATCCTTAGACTTTACATAGTCAATGGATATTATACTATTTGAGAGCAATTGTTTTACGGTATTATGTCTATGACGGATATGTCTAGACTTACCATTATACATGTGATTTTGAGCCCTTCCAATCGTAGATTGACTATCACAATGTATACAAATAGCTAGCACTGGTTTATGCCAGTTTGGAATGTCCTCTAGAAAGTTACGAAGCCATTCTGCTTCGTCTTCAGCTTTGTCCAATGCAATGAATTCAGATTCCATTGTGGACCGAGCAATACATGTTTGCTTTGAGGACTTCCAAGACACAATTGCACTTCCAAGAGTAAAAAT
The DNA here is from genome assembly GCA_963922005.1 of Cornus suecica. Classification (NCBI taxonomy): domain Eukaryota; kingdom Viridiplantae; phylum Streptophyta; class Magnoliopsida; order Cornales; family Cornaceae; genus Cornus; species Cornus suecica. The sequence continues at coordinate 74,060,546 of OY998240.1, read as the reverse complement.
ATATCCACTAGTGTATTTTGAATCGTTGGAATCAAATATCCAATTAGCATCACTATATCCTTCAAGTACAGCTGGATATCTAGTATAATGCAAACCATAATTTTGAGTATACTTCAAGTATCCCAAAACTCTTAGTATTGCATTCCAGTGACATTTACCTGGGTTGCTTGTGTATCGACTCAGCTTACTAACAGAGTATGTTATGTCAGGTCGAGTACAATTCATAACATACATTAAACTTCCTATGATCCGAGCATATTCCAATTGTGAAATACCTTTATCTTTGTTCGTAGAAAGTTTAACGTTTACACTCACAGGTGTTCGTGTTGGATTTATCCCATATTTCTTAAACTTGTCACACATTTTCTCTATATAGTGAAATTGGGATAAAACAAGTCCTTCTGATGTTCTAGAAATTTTAATTCCTAAAATAACATCAGCTATGCCAAGATCTTTCATGTCAAATCTACTTTTTAGCATTTGCTTAGTAGATTTGATTACATCATTATTACTGCCTATAATGAGCATGTCATCTACATATAGACATAAAATGACATACGCATTATGATAACTCTTGACATAAACACACTTGTCACATTCATTTATTTTGAACCCATTTGACATCATGACACTGTCAAATTTCTCATGCCATTGTTTTGGCGCTTGCTTTAGTCCATACAATGAATTTACAAGTCTACACACTTTTCTTTCTTGGCCAGGAGAAATGAACCCCTCGGGTTGTTCCATGTATATTTCTTCATCTAATTCATCATTTAGAAATGTTGTTTTTACATCCATTTGATGTATTTCTAAACCATTTAACGTTGCTATAGCAATTAGCATGCGAATGGACATTATTCTAGTAACTGGTGAATAAGTGTCAAAATAATTCAACCCTTCATTTTGCCTATAGCCTTTAGCTACAAGTCTTGCCTTATACTTGTCAATTGGTCCATCAGCCTTCATCTTCTTCTTGAAGATCCACGTACATCCCAATGGTTTATTGCTTGGTGGAAGATCTACCAGTTCCCATGTATGATTTTGCATAATGGACTCAATTTCACTATTCACAGCTTCTTTCCAATAGACTGCTTCAGGTGAAGACATGGCCTCCTTATAAGTTTGAGGTTCATTCTCTACCAGGTTGATAACAAAATCTGGCCCAAATGACTTAGTGATTCTTGCTATTTTGCTTCGTCTAGGTTCTATAGATTCTTCGTCTATAGGTTCCTGACTATCTTGAGTCATATCACCAAATGCCCTTTTCTATGAGCTTGAATCTGATGTCCTTTTATATGGAAATACATTCTCAAAGAATGTAGCATTCCTTGATTCAATTATCGTATTGACATGTACATCAGAAATCTCAGATCTATTAACAAGAAACCGATAAGCACTACTATTGTGGGCATAACCAATGAATACACAATCCACGGTTTTTGGTCCTATTTTCACCTTTTTAGGTTTAGGAATTGCCACATTTGCTAAGCACCCCCACACTTTTAAGTATTTATAGGAAGGCTTATAACCTTTCAATAACTCATATGGGGTTAAAAAAGTTTTTTTTTGAGGCAGTTTATTAAGAATGTAATTAGCAGAAAGTATAGCTTCCCCCCACAAGTTTTGTGGTATTCCCGAACTTAGCAAAAATGCATTCATCATTTCTTTTAAAGTTCAATTTTTCCTTTCAGCTACACCATTCGATTGAGGTGAGTAGTAGAGAGCTGTAGTTTGGTAAATAATTCCATATTCTTTACAGAACTCCTCAAAAGGAGATTCATACTCACCACCCCTATCACTTCTTATAGCTTTGATTTTTCTGCTAAGTTGATTCTCAACTTCAGTTTTATATTGTTTGAAAATATCAATAGCCTCATCTTTGCTTCTTAGCAAATAAACATAGCAATATCGAGTGCAGACATCTATAAAAGTACTAAAATACTTTTTGCCTCCTCTAGTTTCCAAAAACTTTAGATCACATATATCAGTATGCACTGGTTCTATAGGCTCAGTACATCTTTCAACCTTTTGAAATGATTTCCTTGTTAATTTCGATTCTACACAAGTCTCACATTTATGATTTGGTTCAATTTTATACTTAGGCAAATCATTTAAGTTAATTAATCTACGTAAAGTGTCATAATTAACATGGCCTAATCTAGCATGCCAAATATCAAAAGACTCAAGCATATAAGCAGAAGAAACTGTGTTATTAATCTTATTAGCTGTGGGTACAACAGTCATTACATTTAGCTTAAACAACCCATCACTGAGATATCCTTTCCCTACATACATTTCATTCTTAGTAAGTACAAACTTATCAGACACAAAGACTAATTTAAAGCCATTTTTTCTTAGCAGAGATCCAGACACCAGGTTCTTACGAATATCCGGCACATGTAGCACATTATTCAGAGTCACCTCTTTTCCAGAAGTCATTTTCAGGATCACTTTTCCACTACCTTCTACCTTAGAAGAGGAATAATTACCCATAAAGAGTTGTTCTCCATCTTTCATAGGTTGATAAGTAGTGAACATCCACCTATTGGCACAGATGTGACGAGTAGCACCAGTGTCCACCCACCACTCTTTGTTATTGCCCACCAAATTGCACTCTGAAACCACAACAACAAGATTCATATCACCTACATCATTTGCAAGTTGATCTGCCTCAGTCACATTCGCTTAGGGTCTAGTGTTTCTGAAGTTCCTTAGCTTTCTACAGTCTTTAGAGAGATGTCCTAGCTTTCCACAATTGAAGCACTTGCATTTGAACTTCTTAGATCCTTTACTTGGACCTTCATCACTGAACTTTCTATTTTTAGTCTTTGAAGTTGATCCTTCCTCCACAATGTTTTCTTTTGACTCCATAGGATGTCATACACCACTTTTATTTTCAGACTTACGATTATCCTCTTCAATTCTCAGGCGAACTATCAACTCTTCAAGAGTCATCTCCTTACGTTTATGCTTCAGGTAGTTCTTAAAATCTTTCCAAAGTGGTGGTAGTTTTTCAACTATAGTCGCCACTTGGAATGACTCACTAAGAAACATACCTTCTGCATGAATGTCATGAAGAAACATTTGAATCTATTGCACTTGGCTGAGTACAGTTTTGGAATCTAACATCTTAAAATCTAAGAAATTGCCAACAATGAATTTCTTCATGCCAGCATCCTCAGTTTTATATTTTTTATCCAATGATTCCCATAATTCCTTTGCAGTTTTCACACCACTGTATACATTGCATAGTGTGTTATCTAATCCATTTAGGATATAGTTCCTGTACAAGAAATCAGAATGCTTCCATGCATCCACTGCAACCAGTTTATCTTTATCAGTTTCACCCTCGGCCACTGATGGAATTGCTTCCATTAAAAACTTGGCCAGATTCAAAGTAGTAAGATAAAACAACATCTTTTGTTGCCAACGCTTAAAATCTGAGCCATTGAATTTTTCAGGCTTCTCCCCATGTGGGACAGTGATTGTAGTTGGATTACCAGTAGCCATTTCTGTTATAAAAACAGAAATCTGCTTTATGTACTGTTTAATTATTCCCACACAATAATATAATTACAATATCACACTAATATAATAAAACAAACAGGATGTATATATATATATATAATTCCGAAATAAAAAGTCCAGTAATATATATATAATTATATTAACAGTTTATATAATTAAATATATATATATATACTATTTTCAGAATATAATATATATATGTATAAAACCGAAAATATAATAGATATATATAATATGATATACACATAATATATATATATCAGAATACAATCAGTATATATATATATATAACAGAATACAAAATCAGTATATATATATATATATCACAGAATACAAAATCAAAATATATATATAGCAGAATACAATTTACCAGAATATTACCAGAATATATATATATATATATATATATATATATCAGAATATAATATATATATGTATAAAACCGAAAATATAATAGATATATATAATATGATATACACATAATATATATATATATATCAGAATACAATCAGTATATATATATATATATTATATATATATATATATATATATATCAGAATACTATTTCAGTATATATATATCAGATATTAAAATCATAATATATATATATCAGAATATTCGTATATATATATAACAAAATAATGTATATATATATATATATCAGAATGTAAATATATATAACAGAATTTCAGAAATTTCAGAATGAAAATGTATATATCAGAATATTCGTATATATATATATATGACAGAATAAACTTATAGTATATATATATATATATATGGAAAACAAATATAGAACAAAGTAAATGAAAGCAGTGGTCTATACACTTCTGGAACAAAACAAATCTGAAACAAAACACTCAAATGTTCTGACAATGATGTGGTTTATATAATTATGTGTATTGTTTTCCAAATATGTTATTATGTGGTTAATACAATTCTATAACTTATACAATTATGTGGTTTGTATAATTGATAGTCCTATATGTATACAATACTACATTCAAACAAAAACATACATATATAAATACACTGTGATACGTATATATGTAAATATCGAAAACAAGTATGTACACTTATATACACTGTATATTTATAAACTTATATGATATAGTTTCAAAACAGAATATGTATATACTTTGTACAGTATTTAAATATGCAGACATAATATCTATATATATGTACAATATATATATATATACAATATATATATATATACAAATATAACAGAATATGAAAGAAAATTCTACATTGCCTTAAGATTGTAGAATAAACATGTTTCTGATATATATATAATCAAATCTATCATGCATACAACTGTATATATATATATTGCAATAAACAGGAAACTGACCTGAAAATACAAGAATGGTAGAAGAAACAGAAAGAATCTGAGCCCTGTATGATACCACAGTTTCCTTAAGGCAATATTGCTCCCTCTACGGTGCTTAAGGAATCCGAACAAAATGTCTCCCAAGATAGAACGGATTTTGCCTTCTCTGTTGCAGCACTACAATGATGAAAACCGACGAACTCAAACTTTGTGTTTGTACTCGAACCAAACCAGACCAGGCCTATCTATATGTATATGCAAATGTAAAACAGAGAGAGAAGATGATTTCTGGAATATACTAGGAAGAATGTATATCCGGACTGAAATGTTATGCCTATTAAAAAGAGAATGGAGAGGTACCTCAACTGTAGGCATCCACTCCAATAGGCACTAAAACTGTTTATGTACTGGTTGCATACAAAACTGTATACGTAACTCTTTAGAAGAGACATTTACAGTTTTGTCAAAAAATAAAAAAGGAAATGGGTAGAACCGACGACCCACCCACCCACCCACGACCACGGCCAGGACCGGGCGGGCGGGCGGCCCGCACGTGTGTGGTTAGTCTAAGACTAGCATGGATCATGCATGGTCTAACTTTCTTCCCATGCCTCTAGAAAGTTACTCATCCAAAGCAACCATATATAAACACCTTTACACTTTACTTTATTTCCAATGTGGGACAAACATTCTTACCCAAGTTCAAATGGGTCACTTTGAGAGATAATTTCTCATTCAATAATTAATAGTTTTGAACATGTAATTATACCAACTCGATCTCCTCACCAAGGAGAACCATTAGTACATGGTCCCGTTAAATTCAAAGTTCGGGTCCTAAAATTATTTAAGCTCAAAGTTGGGTTTAATTACTGTTATTTATAAACTATTCCAACAATCTCCCACATGAATGGAAATTAGCATTTCAAAATGCAGATGAATATGCAGACACTAGTTCGAGTACAATGAAAAGTTACTGTATCAGGATAAGTAGCCTTAGAGCCTTAAACTTTCCCTTGTGAAAGAATATCGGATTTACTAGCTAATCAGTGGACGTGATGCCTTGAACTGTCAGTTGTTTGTGTAAACCAAGACAATAGACTTCACACAATTCCCCTTCGAACACAGTTGGTTCTCACGTTTGTGTCCATTTTGGCCTTGGACACCACTTGCTTTCATGAGTATTTGTCAGAGAAATCCGCCTTAAAAAAAAATCCTCCTAGAAGCGGCCCCTTCTACTCACATAGGTGATTCTATTAGGAAATCTTCCTCACTTGGATTTGTCCAAGTCATAGACATCATTAAAAGCAGAGCTTATCCTAAAATATGCATTGTGTAAGTCACTAAAATACCCTAGAGGGGGGTGAATAGGGTTTTAAAAATAATTTCTAACTTCTTTTATATTCTTACTAGAACATGCAACAAGGTTCGATACTAATTTACAAGGTAAAATATGCAATGAATAATTTCACTTAAATTCAACAAGCTATTTACCACAATATAAATTAAGCATGCATGAACATAAAGTAAGGAGATAGAGATAGAGATATTGACACCGTGATTTTTACGAGGTTCGGTAACTCCTACTCCTCAGCTCAAAGAATCCCCTTCCTTGAGACTTTCCCGATCCTCACACTATGGCTCTTCCTTCAATAGGTGGAATAGCAAAACCTTTACAAAAGAGCTAACTAGCTCTTCACACAATCAAGAGAACAATCCTCCCTTGATACAATGGGCTTCACTCACCCAAGATCACAAATTTGTGTATGCAATCAATATATCACTCAAGAAACAAAAACACTCAAAACCCTAAGGTTTTTATGGAAGATAGATCAATATAAGCTCAAGTGTTTTTAGGTGATATTTCAAGAACTCAAGATATATATATTCTCACAATATATTTTCAATAAGAGAATAGGCTCAAGGCTTGAGTTTAAATCTTCAAAATGATAAGAGTGAAAAACGAGATTTTGATCTTTCTTGCTATCAAAAGATTTTTCAGAAGATACTTGAGAGAAAATTAGAGATGAACAATGTTTGGAAAATTTCTCACACAAGAACCTTAAAGTTTTAATCCATATCTCTTTCTTTATATAGTGTAACACTAGGGTTTGGAGAGTGTATCTCACCCTAGACAATGTGGAGAGTAGGACCTGAAAGTAAGCAAGCAAAATCATTTCTTTTTGGGCAAAAATATTGTTTACAAATACTTTTCCTTAAAATCCTGAAGCACCCAGTCGACTGCCTGACGGCACCCAGTCAATTGCCTCCATGCTTAGATTTAAAATATTTTTCCCAACGGCTAGGGTCAGTCGACTGCCTCAAGAAGGCCAGTCGACTGCCTCATGAGTCAGTCGACTGCCTTGGATAGGCCAGTCGACTGCCTCAGGCAATAAAAAATGTTCGAAACTCTCTGGTTCAGTTAGTCGGCTGGGTCCTTAACTGCCAGTCGACTGGGCACAGTCAGTCGACTGCCTTGGACAGGCCAGTCGACTGCCTCATGCAGTCAAAATTTTTTATAGCTCACTGGTTCATCCAGTCGGCTGGGTCCTTAACGGCCAGTCGACTGGGTCACAGTCAGTCGGCTGCCATTTCATGGCCAGTCGATTGGGTGACTCCAAGAATTATTTTCAAGGTCCGTTTTTTATCCGTTTGAGTTCGTTTGATTTATTTCTTGAGCTTATAAGACCAATCAACACATAAGATACCTTGTTACAATATTCTCACCCCGACCTATCTACCCCAGGTCTTGAGTCCAGCTTTTGTTCTTTCTTTGATCTTTTTGTCCTTCTTCGAGTTTGCGCTTGAGTTTCCTTATCGCTTGTTGCTTTATCGATCTTCCCGAATCATTTACCTGTACTTGCTGAAACACTTAGCTCAAAGTCATATTAGTACCAAACACGGTTTTGAATGTTTTGTAAATATCAAAATAAGATTTATTGCTTGAAATAGAATTTCAAAGCCAACAATCTACCCCTTTTTTATGTTGACAAAACATTTCATGTTTGCGCATAAATGGTGAAGTATCAAGTGATACTCCCCCTCAATGTGTGCATCTTTCATTTTTATTTGCATGCTCCTCCTTAGGAAATAAATTTTGTAATTTGATATTCATTTACGTAATGCATGGAAAGATAATAGAAACAACATATTTCAATTCATAATTTTGCGAGTTCGGTACATGTTGTTTAACTACTACACATTGCAAAATAATAAAGCATATAAATGAAACGATGCATAACAAACATAGGTAACGTCCTATGCTACACAAAATAGACCTATGGCCAACACAAACACCCTAATACATTATCCCCCTTTGACGACATCAAAAAGGCGGAGGGTCGCGACGAAAGGTGTCCATGGCAGTGGCAATGTGGTCGATCTTGTCCTCAAGACGCTTCATATCCTCGGTCGTCTTCCTCTGGACCTCCTCATTGCGCTTTTGGGCCTCTTCATTGCGCTTTACGATTTCTAAGATTTGGGTAAGAGTTTTGGGATTGCCCCCAAACCCAAAATCTGGAATATCGAAATCGCTAACAAGAGACGGAAAAGAAGAAGTCGGAGCATCCGGGCGAGGTGCCTCGGGACGAGGAACATCATGATGAGGAATAGATGGACCAGCCTGGTCCGCAGAAGGAGCAACCCTAAGTGAGACCAACACTCCAACGACATTTTTACCGATATGCATCTACTTGAGATGCATGCGGTCCAGAAAAATCGGATTGTGCTCCGAAGGCTCTTCATCAAGCGGAACGCCACACCGACCAAGAAGATAGGATAGATGAGTAGGAAAAATAAGTGCTCCTTTCTTCTTGTGGCACTCGAGAATAGCTTAAATGAAAAGAAAAGCAAGGTTGACCTTACGACCGGTCATGACACAATAGACTAGGAAGGCTTCCATGATCGACACAAGACTCCGGCTTCCAGACTTTGGCAAAATGGAATATGTGATAATATTGTGCACAAGTCGAGCCTCGGGAGTAAACGAGGAAGAAGGAAACTCAGAAGTGGCAGTGGTGGTCTTATTAACCGAAATAGCCCGAACTGCTTCGAGAGGATCGAAATCACTCGAAGAGTACCAAATAAATGGGCAGAAATACGATATACCACCAGTAGGTAGCCGAAAAACAGTATTAATTTATGCTTCGGTCAACTCAACTGAAACGCCTGCAATAGTGGAGCAAAGTTTGCTAGCGGGAGGACTTGGTTAAGAAGGATTTTCCAGATTTGTATAGAACGTTTTGACAGCACGTGGAAAATTCCAAACATCAAGCGAAACAAAGAAGTCCCAACCCATATTTTGAAAAATATTGAACGTATTAGCGTCAATCTCTTCGCACAAGGGTTGAGTCACAATGCGACTCCGAGCAAACTTGCGATGAATGAATTTAGTTTCGAAAAGGCGAACATTATATTCATCACCAAGAAGGGTAGAGAGAGGCATTGGACCAGATTCAGGTTCAGAATTAGTGGCCTCAGGAACAGGGGACGGAGGTGGATGAGGTGCAGCCGAAGAGCTTTCACCCCTACGGGCGCGTTTCTTGATGCGTACAACATTGGGAGCCATGAGAGAGAGAAGAACCAAGATGATTGAAAGCATTTTGAAAAGAAAATGAAAAGAAATCGAGAAGAAACTGAGAGAGAAGAGAGAAAAGTGAAAAAAAAAATGGTGTAGAGATATATATTTATATATATATATGGATATATAATATTATAAATGAAGAAAGGAGTGGTGATAATGAAGGTGAGGGTCGTGGTCTAGTAGGGAAATGGTTTAAAGGTGAGTAAATGGCGAGAAGGAAGGAAGAAATGGGAGAGATCGTGGAGAGAAGACGAAGAGAAAGAGGAAATAAAAACTGGGTTCGCGCAGAGGCAGTCGACTGGCCATATGGAGGCAGTCGACTGGCTCATGACCCAGTCGACTGGCCATATGGAGGCAATCGACTGGCTCATGACCCAGTCTACTGGCCGAAGGAGGCAGTCGACTGGCTAAAGATGAATAAAATCAGAAAAACTCACTGGTTGATCCAGTCGACTGGCCGTATACGAGGCAGTCGACTGGCCCTCAAAAATAAAATTTCGAAAAATATTTTAAATTTTGAAAGCCGAGATCGTGGACGATATTTTGTGAAAATTTAACTGATTACTTCAAAATCCATGGCCATTCCTAATTCCCTACGAATTTTTGAAAACGGTTCGTCCGAGAGGGGTTTAGTAAAAATATCCGCCAGTTCATTTTTAGCTACATGATCCCTCATAAAATGATGCATAATCTCTATGTGCTTTGTGCGAGAATGTTGAGTAGGATTCTTTGAGATACAAATAGCACTAGTGTTATCACACTTAATAGGTACGAGATTAAAAACAAGTCCAAAATCAAGTAATTGTTGCTTAATATAAATAGTTTGGGCGCAACAACTACCGGCCGCTACGTATTCGGCTTCAGCTGTAGATAGGGCAACCGAATTTTGCTTTTTACTTTACCATGAAACAAGAGAGTGACCTAGAAAATGACATGTACCACTTGTACTTTTCCTATCCACTCTACAACCCGCAAAATCGACATCCGAATAGCTAGTGAGATCAAGCGAGGTGTCACGTGGATACCATAGTCCTAAGTTAATCGTCCCACTAAAATAGCGAAAAATACGTTTTACGGCTAGCAAGTGAGATTCTTTAGGACAAGATTGAAAACGAGCACATAAGCATACACTAAACATGATATCCGGCCTACTAGCAGTTAAATAAAGTAAACTTCCAATCATGCCTCTATATTGAGTAATATCAACACATTTTCCATTTTCATCTTTGTCGAGTTTAATAGAGGTACTCATAGGAGTAATGGCATGTTTGGCTCCCTCCATGCCAAATCGTTTTAGCAAATATTTAGTGTACTTAGATTGGTTAACAAATAAGTCATCCAAGCTTTGCTTGATTTGCAACCCTAAGAAGAAATTCAACTCACCCATCATATTCATTTCAAATTCATTTTGCATACTAGATGCGAAATATTTGCAAAGAGAAGTATTTGTGGAACCGAATATAATGTCGTCAACATATATTTGGATAATCAACAAATCATTCTTGACAGTTTTTGTAAAGAGAGTGTTGTCAACTTTGCCTTTAGAAAATCCTTTTTGAAGTAAAAAGTCACTAAGTTGATCATACCAAGCTCTAGGAGCTTGCTTTAATCCGTATAAGGCTTTAGATAATTTGGAAACATGATTTGGAAAAAGTTCATTTTCAAAACCGGGTGGTTGTTTCACAAACACTTCTTTATCTATAGTTCCATTTAGAAAAGCACTTTTGACATCCATTTGATAAAGAATGAAATTTCTAGATGATGCAAATGCAAGAAGCATTCTAATTGCTTCTAATCTAGCTACGGGTGCAAAGGTTTCATCATAGTCAATGCCCTCCTCTTGATTGTAACCTTGAGCTACCAATCTTGCTTTATTTCGAATAATCACTCCATTTTCATCCTTTTTATTTCGAAAAACCCATTTAGTGCCTATTATAGTTTGATGTGTGGGTTGAGGGACCAAATGCCAAACTTGATTGTGTTCAAATTGATTTAGTTCCTCTTGCATGACTATGATCCAAGAATCATCACATTGAGCTTCGTGGAAGTTCTTGGGTTCAATATTAGACACAAAAGCCATGTGGTTGCATAAGTCTCTAAGTTGAGATCTTATGCTAACACTTTGTGAAGGGTTACCTATGACTTGGTCAAGAGGATGGTTGTGCACAATCCTCCAAGATTTAGGAATGGAGCAAGTCAAGTCATCATTAGATTGATGTGCAACTTCGCTCTTATCCATTTGCCTACTTGATGAGTTAGAGATATTGAGATTATTGAAACTATCCTCAATTCCTACAACTTCATCATCATCTAGGTGCACTTTAGGTGAGGGTGGAGGTAGTGATTCATCAAAAACAGCATGGATAGACTTTACCATGGTTAAAGTCCTTTTGTTAAAGACTTTAAAGGCTCTACTAGTTGAGGAATACCCTAAGAAAATTGCTTCGTTCGATTTTGAGTCAAATTTTTCCAAGTTATCTTTATCATTTAAGACGAAACATTTACAACCAAATACTTTGAAATAACCAATATTGGGTTTCCGACCATTCCACAACTCATACGGAGTCTTACCTAATTTCATTCGGATGATAACTCTATTTATGACATGACAAGCGGTGTTCACTGCTTCAGCCCAAAGACTTCGGGGAAGGTTGTGTCCATTTAACATAGTCCTAGCCATTTCTTGTAAAGATCTATTTTTCCTTTCAACTACCCCATTTTGTTGAGGAGATCTTGGAGCCGAGAGATCAATGAGATACACCAAATTCATCACATAATTTCTCTAGATCTTGATTGTCAAATTCTCTACCCTTATCACTTCTAAGTTTCTTGATTTTCAAATCATTTTCATTTTGAATGACTCTATAAAACTTATCAAGAATGGAGTGAGTTTCATTTTTATGAGCAAGAAAGTAAACCCAAGTAAATCTAGAGTAGTCATCTACTATAACAAGTACATAGAGTTTCCCGGCTAAGCTAGCCGTTCTTTCCGGACCAAAAAGGTCCATATGAAGTAACTGTAAGGGTCGAGAAGTGGTGATATATTTCTTTTTCTTGAAAGAAGATTTCACTTGCTTACTTATTTGACATGCACTACATATTTTATCTTTTGAAAAATTAGTCTTCGGGAGGCCTTTGACTAATTCATTTTTAGACAAACGTTGAATAAGGTCCATACTAGCATGTCCTAAGCATCTATGCCATAACCAACTATTTTCACTCGATGTGACAAAGCACTTAACATCTTGTTCATTTAATTCACATAGCAACATAGTATATAAATTTCCGTTTCTTTTTGCATTGAACAATTGATTTCTATCTTTCTCAACTATGCATGCATTTGACCTAAAGATAACATCATAACCTTTGTCACAAAGTTGGCTAATACTAAACAAATTATGCTTTAAACCATCAACTAAAAGTACGTTATCTATAGCAAGAGAAGGAGATATACCAATAGATCCAATTCCAACAATTTTGCCTTGTGAGTTATCTCCAAAAGTAACACTTCCTCCTTCATAAGATTTTAGGGACATGAATTTTGATTTGTCTCTCGTCATGTGCCTTGAACATCCGCTATCAAGGAACCATCTTTCTTTTGAGGCGGATTTCAAGCATACCTACAACACAATGTTACGTGACTTTTATTGGTACCCAATCTATTTTGGGTCCATTATGGTTAGATAGAAATGCAATAGTTCCTTTAGGAACCCAAAATGATTTTGTTACCAAATTTTCTTTTGCACGTAGAGATTCACCCAAAACATTTTTGAGACAGTTTTCTTCTTCTTCCTTAGAAAACATGCATTTGCTTTGTGACCTCTTTTCTTGCAATAATAGCATGAGACATGATTATGATCAATAGAAGGTGAGAATGAAGATTGTTTTGAAAAAGTATGTTATAATGATTTTCTTTTCTTCAATAAAAGTGCATCTTTGTTGAATGCATCATATCCTAAGCCGCATTTGTCAAAAGAGTTTCTTTGTCTTCCTAGCATGATGCTCAAGTTTTCTTTTCCTTTTGTGAATTTTGCTAAGATGTTTATTTGATCATCGATAGTCTTTTTCAATAAACTGTTTTCCTCTTCTATCTTCATACTTTTGTCATTTTTAGCATTTACATTAACTATGGTGTGACAAGTAGAATTACATGAAGATTTAGACTTCTTGAGCAAACTATGTTTCTTAGCTAGTTTTTCAAACTCATCATACAAATTTTCAAATGCATCTTGTAATTCATTATGAGAAAATAAAAGCTCATCATATGACAAAATGGAATTATCTAATGCATGTAAATTTAAATGTACCTCATCTTCATTTGCCATGAGGCAAAGATTTGCAATCTCCTCACCATTTTCTTCCTCATCCGAATCACAAGAGTCATAATCATCCCATGTTGCATACATGGCCATTTTGTTTGGCCTTTTCTCGTTCTCCTTTTTGGGCTTGAAACACTCATTTCTATAGTGTCCCGGTTTACCACAATTGAAGCAAGTAATGGACTCCTTCTTTCTTGTCTCTCATCTTGGTTCGTTGCTCTTTAAGAACCTCCGACCTTTAGCCTTCTTTCGTTGAAGAAATCTCTTGAATTGTTGAGTGATCAAGGCGATGTCTTCATCAACCTCTTCTTCGATTCTTTCATTTGCTTCACTTTTAGTTGAAGCTTGCAAGGCTATACCTTTTCTAGGCTTGACGTCTTTTTCACGAGATTTTAAGGTAATTTCCCATGTAAGGAGTGACCCGGAAATCTCATCAAGACTCATAGTACTAAGATCGTGTGCTTCTTTAATAGCCGTCACCTTTGCATCCCATTTGACCGGAAGGCTTCTAAGAACTTTGCGTGCCGCATCGGATCTAGGAACAATTCTACCAAGGTGCTTTAGTCCATTCAAAATATTAGTAAAATGAGACATCATAGAATTGATATTTTCATCTTCCTTCATGGCAAAGAGTTCATATTCATGCATAAGTATATCAATTTTAGATTCTCTAACTTGAGTAGTTCCTTCATAAGTAACTTCAAGTTTATCCCACATTTCTTTGGCCATGGAGCAAGTAGATACACGGTTAAATTCGTTTGGACTTAAGGCACAGTTTAGATTAACCTTAGCTTTGGCGTTAAATGACATAAGTCTACGCTCATCATTATCCCATTCGTTGGGCAATTTGGGAATAGTTTTTTCATCAACCACTTTGGTAATAGTAAAAGGTCCATCAACAATAACTAGCCAAATTTGATAATCAATAGCTTGAAGAAAATCTATCATTCTAGTCTTCCAATAGCTATAGTTTGAACCATCAAACCATGGGGGCCTATTGTTTAATTGTCCTTCTACATGAGTGACTATGTTTGAGGCCATGATTGTTCTCTAGGACGGTTAAGTCTAAAACAAGTAGAGATTAGGCTCTGATACCAATTGTAAGTCACTAAAATACCCTAGAGGGGGTGAATAGGGTTTTAAAAATAATTTCTAACTTCTTTTATATTCTTACTAGAACATGCAACAAGGTTCGATACTAATTTACAAGGTAAAATATGCAATGAATAATTTCACTTAAATTCAACAAGCTATTTACCACAATATAAATTAAGCATGCATGAACATAAAGTAAGGAGATAGAGATAGAGATATTGACACCGTGATTTTTACGAGGTTCGGTAACTCCTACTCCTCAGCTCAAAGAATCCCCTTCCTTGAGACTTTCCCGATCCTCACACTATGGCTCTTCCTTCAATAGGTGGAATAGCAAAACCTTTACAAAAGAGCTAACTAGCTCTTCACACAATCAAGAGAACAATCCTCCCTTGATACAATGGGCTTCACTCACCCAAGATCACAAATTTGTGTATGCAATCAATATATCACTCAAGAAACAAAAACACTCAAAACCCTAAGGTTTTTATGGAAGATAGATCAATATAAGCTCAAGTGTTTTTAGGTGATATTTCAAGAACTCAAGATATATATATTCTCACAATATATTTTCAATAAGAGAATAGGCTCAAGGCTTAAGTTTAAATCTTCAAAATGATAAGAGTGAAAAACGAGATTTTGATCTTTCTTGCTATCAAAAGATTTTTCAGAAGATACTTGAGAGAAAATTAGAGATGAACAATGTTTGGAAAATTTCTCACACAAGAACCTTAAAGTTTTAATCCATATCTCTTTCTTTATATAGTGTAACACTAGGGTTTGGAGAGTGTATCTCACCCTAGACAATGTGGAGAGTAGGACCTGAAAGTAAGCAAGCAAAATCATTTCTTTTTGGGCAAAAATATTGTTTACAAATACTTTTCCTTAAAATCCTGAAGCACCCAGTCGACTGCCTGACGGCACCCAGTCAATTGCCTCCATGCTTAGATTTAAAATATTTTTCCCAACGGCTAGGGTCAGTCGACTGCCTCAAGAAGGCCAGTCGACTGCCTCATGAGTCAGTCGACTGCCTTGGATAGGCCAGTCGACTGCCTCAGGCAATAAAAAATGTTCGAAACTCTCTGGTTCAGTTAGTCGGCTGGGTCCTTAACTGCCAGTCGACTGGGCACAGTCAGTCGACTGCCTTGGACAGGCCAGTCGACTGCCTCATGCAGTCAAAATTTTTTATAGCTCACTGGTTCATCCAGTCGGCTGGGTCCTTAACGGCCAGTCGACTGGGTCACAGTCAGTCGGCTGCCATTTCATGGCCAGTCGATTGGGTGACTCCAAGAATTGTTTTCAAGGTCCGTTTTTTATCCGTTTGAGTTCGTTTAATTTATTTCTTGAGCTTATAAGACCAATCAACACATAAGATACCTTGTTACAATATTCTCACCCCGACCTATCTACCCCAGGTCTTGAGTCCAGCTTTTGTTCTTTCTTTGATCTTTTTGTCCTTCTTCGAGTTTGCGCTTGAGTTTCCTTATCGCTTGTTGCTTTATCGATCTTCCCGAATCATTTACCTGTACTTGCTGAAACACTTAGCTCAAAATCATATTAGTACCAAACTCGGTTTTGAATGTTTTGTAAATATCAAAATAAGATTTATTGCTTGAAATAGAATTTCAAAGCCAACACATTGTCTCATCATAGGAATGGGAAGGAGTTTAATTTAATCTCCACAGTACTTTTAACTAATTCACGCACAATTCGGTTGTCCCTTTGAACCTAGATCTTGGGATCTCCAGTTAACTAGGTTGGGTTGCCATTATGGTGTCTTTTAACCCAGAGGCTTGAAGCCCATTCCCCTCGATGATCTTTCAACTTGCTCTCTTGCCAAACCTTTAGTTAACGGATCCACTATATTATCCTTAGACTTTACATAGTCAATGGATATTATACCATTTGAGAGCAATTGTTTTACGGTATTATGTCTACGACGGATATGTCTAGACTTACCATTATACATGTGATTTTGAGCCCTGCCAATCATAGATTGACTATCACAATGTATACAAATAGCTGGCACTGGTTTCTGCTAGTTTGGAATGTCCTCTAGAAAGTTACGAAGCCATTCTGCTTCTTCTTCAGCTTTGTCTAATGCAATGAATTCAAATTTCATTGTGGACCGAGCAATACATGTTTGCTTTGAGGAATTCCAAGACACAACTTCACTTCCAAAAGTAAAAATATATCCACTAGTTGATTTTGAATCGTTGGAATCAGATATCCAATTAGCATCACTATATCCTTCAAGTACAGCTGGATATCAAGTATAATGCAAATCATAATTTTGAGTATACTTCAAGTATCCCAAAACTCTTAGTATTGCATTCCAGTGACATTTACCGACTCAGCTTACTAACAGAGTATGTTATGTCAGGTCGAGTACAATTCATAACATATTAAACTTCCTACGATCCGAGCTTATTCCAATTGTGAAATACCTTCATCTTTGTTCGTAGAAATTTTAACGTTTACATCCACAGGTGTTCGTGTTGGACTTATCCCATATTTCTTAAACTTGTCACACATTTTCTCTATATAGTGAAATTGGGATAACACAAGTCCTTCTGATGTTCTAGAAATTTAGATTGGGATAACACTAAGTCCTTTTGATGTTCTAGAAATTTTAATTCCTAAAATAACATTAGCTATTTTGGGATAGCACCGCGCCACGTCCACGGCCCGGACCGGGCGGGCGGGCAGCGCGCGCGTGTGTGGTTAGTCTAAAACTAGACTGGATCATGCATGGTCTAACTCTCCTCCCATGCCTCTAGATATTCAAGTCACCCATCCAAAGCAACCATATATAAACACATTTACACTTTACTTTATTTACATTGTGGGACAAACATTCTTACCCAAGTTCAAATGGGTCACTTTGAGAGATAATTTCTCATTCAATAATTAATAGTTTTGAACATGTAATTATACCAACTCGATCTCCTAATCAAGAAGAACACATTAGTATATGGTCCCGTTAAATTCGGAGTTCGGGTCCCATAATTATTTAAGCTCAAAGTTGGGTTTAATTACTGTTATTTATAAACTATTCCAACAACACGAACCTAGAGCAACTAAACACCTCAGGATCCCAAATTAAACACTCCGGACAATTAATAATCTAACAAAAATCCCTCTGAACATATCAAGAGGACACATTTCACCTTGAAGATTCTAGGTCATACCTCCCGCACTCAACAGTTATATTTATAGAACCAAATTAAATTAAATCCATGGACAACCCACGTCATGATAACTTTTGCAGCCATTATCTTGCTTTTAAATTACTAAACCAAAATTCTGAATGCACAAGTGTCCTATTGTTTTCAGCAATAGATATTAGTAGCAGTACCAACACTAAAGCATTGTTAACCAGTAAGTATGCATGAATATTAGCATTCGGACATTGATACATAAAACCCTTAAATTCGAGTAGAGAGATTAATAATTTAACTGAACCGTAAAGATCACCATTCCTCCACTTAGTATTGCAAAATTACATAAACTCTAGCACCTTAAGGTTCAATACCACCATACGCACTGAACTACTAACAATTCAAACCCTACTGCTCTGATAAATGTTTCAGAGTGTTGGGAAATTATGGGGCTCACATATCTCAACATTGGTGTAATATTGTCCGTTTTGGGCTAGGCCTGCACGGATTTGCTTTTGGATTCTACCCAAAAGGCCTCATACCAATTGAGATATGTACATACTTTATATACCCATTATCCTCCCCACTTCTAACCCATGTGGAACTTTGGTCGCATACTTAACACACTGATCGAGCACTTCATAATTCATACCAAAAACTTAAGCTGTTAGGTGGGGATAACACCTAATCCAATTGTACCCAAGACCCTTCCCATCCCGATCCGATTAAGTTGTTTGGTTTGATCAGTTTAAGGCTTCGAAATTGGGCCGACTGGAAGAGTTGTGCATGAGGTGCGTGGCTGCGTATGCAGTTGACTGGCGGAACTTTGGCTGGCGCGTGAAGGCTCCACGTGTTGTTTTTGCTGTTGACTTCGTATTTCAGAGGAGAAGCTTATTATGTAGTCAAAAAATGTATTTTGAACACTCTCTGGTATACGAATATGGCTGGACAGATTATAGCTCTGTTTTTCAAACTGGGTTTCAATCTCTAGCCTTCTTCTTGGCTCTGATACCACTTTTGGTGGTGTTAGGATCGATTTATCAATTGGCTACTCACACAACACAATCACACACAATAAATGGACACAAAATTATACGTGGTTCGGCCCAAAAATGACCTACGTCCACGGAGCACACAACTTCACTAATTTGGAGAAAAGATTTACAAATCACTCTCTACACTCATTCTCTGTTTTTCTCTCTTGTTGTGGTGATTTTCTTGTACTGAATATACATGTATTTATAGTTGCAGAGGATGCCAAAGTTTTCTCCAATTTCGGTGCCAAACTTCCTTGGGCGGCTGCCAAACTTCCATGGACGGTGCCAAACTTTGACTCCATATCAACAATCTCCCACTTGGAGTCAAAAGACGCTCCATCTGTGATTAGTGAATAGTTGTGTGCTCATTTCCGTCTTCAGTCTCGAAGACTAACTGAAGCTAAACATAGCTTCAGTTTCTCTGTAGTTACTGTCTTGGTCAACATGTCCGCTGGATTCTTGCTACCTTGGATCTTCTCAAGTGTCAGCACCCCATCTTCCAATAATGATCTGATAAAGTGATAACGAAGTCCAATATGTTTGGTCCTCGAATGAAATGCTGAGTTCTTTGCCAAATGTATTGCAATATGGCTATCACTGTGCAAAACATTCTTCTCTTGCTTGAATCCTAATTCAGCCAACAGACCTTGTAACCATATCATTTCTTTGCTGGCCTCTGTCACAGCTATGTACTTTGCCTCTATTGTAGATAACGCTACAATCTTTTGTATCTACGAAACCCAACTAACTGTTGTAGTACCTACTATAAAAATGTATCCAGTAGTACTTCTTCTGTGATCTATCTCTCCAGCAAAATCTGAATCTACATGCCCATGTAGCTTCACTTCTCCTTTTCCGAAACAAAGGCATTTGTTCATGGTAGTGCGTAGATATCTCAATATCCACTTTACTGCTTCCCAATGCATCTTTCCTGGATTGGACATAAATCTACTAACAGCTCCCACTGCATATGCAATATCTGGTCTTGTGCATACCATGGCATACATCAAACTTCCGATAGCTGAGGCGTAAGGTACCTTAGCCATGAAGTTTTTCTCTTCGTCTATCTTGGGAGATTGGTCCTTGGATAGTCGAAAGTGACTAGCCAATGGTGTGCTAACTGGATTAGCATTACTCATGTTGAACCTTTTCAGAATCCGTTCAACGTAGTCAGCTTGAGACAACTGTAAAATACCATTTTGCTTGTCTCTGTTGATTCTCATCCCAAGAATCTGCTTCGCTGCTCCCAAGTCTTTCATCTCGAACTCATTTGATAGTTGTTTCTTCAACTTACTGATTTCTTCAAAATCAGACCCAGCTACTAACATGTCATCGACATAAAGTAGGAGGATGATATAGCTTGTGTCAAACCTCTTGAAGTAGCAACAATGGTCAGCGTTGCTTTTGTTGTAGCCATGTCTCTGCATAAACCCATCAAATTTCTTGTACCACTGCCTCGGTGCTTGTTTTAAGCCATACAAGTTTCTTTTCAACTTGCACACGAGTTTCTCTTTGCCTTTGACTGAGAAACCCTCCGGTTGCTGCATGTAGATCTCCTTCTCTAGGTCACCGTGGAGGAAAGCAGTTTTGACATCTAACTGCTCTAGGTGCAAATCTTCCGCTGCAACAATGCTGAGAACTGAACGAATGGTATTCAGTTTTACAACCGGGGAAAAGATGTCCGTGTAGTCGATTCCTTCCTTCTGCTAGAAGCCTTTGACTACGAGTCTTGCCTTGTGTCTCTTGGAACCATCATGTTCCTCTTTGACCCTGTACACCCATTTGTTTTGAAGAGCTTTCTTTCTAGTCAGCAACTTGGTTAGCTCCCATGTTTTATTGGAGATAAGAGATTGCATCTCATCTTTCATCGCAAGCTCCCACTTGCTGGCATCTGTTTCTTGACATGCCTCTTCATAGCATTCAGGTTCTCCTCCATCAGTGAGCAACAAGTGATTCATGTATTTCTTGTTCAGCACATGAGGTCAGGAGGACCTCCTAGGTTCATGAATCAGATTTGGAGACTGCGATTGATCATTCCGTTGTGCATTGCTCTCTACACTAGGTTCCTCTGGCTGGAAACTCTCAGCTGTCTGTTGTGCCTCACTGCTGTCTGGAACATCATCCAACTTGGCATACACATGATCTCTCTGTGCTGAATCACTGGAGGTTGTTGTGTGTCTGTCCTTATACATTACTTTTTCATTGAATACTACATCTCTGCTTCGGATCAGCTTCTTGTTTTGGTCATCCCAGGTCCGATAACCAAGTTCATCCTTGCCGTATCCAATGAAAGTGCATTTTTGTGATTTCAGATCAAGCTTGCTCCTAGCATGATCACTGATATGCACATATGCAACACAACCAAAAACTTTAAGATGTGAAAGTTTTACCTCTTTGTCGCTCCATACTTCTTCTGGTATTCTGAATTCCAATGGTACTGAGGGACCTCGATTAATCAGGTATGCAGCTGTATTGATTGCTTCTGCCCAGAACTGTTTCGGTAATCCTGTCTGTATCCGCATGCTTCTGGCTCTCTCAGTCAATGTCCGGTTCATTTGTTCTGCTACGCTATTCTGTTGTGGTGTACCTGGCACAGTTCTTTCCAATCTGATACCATTTTCATAGCAAAACCTTTTAAATTCGGTGTCTTCATACTCACCACCATTGTCTGATCGTAGCTTCTTTATCTTCAAGCCTGTCTCATTCTCCACCATGGTTTTCCATTTCTTGAACACATCGTACACCTCAGATTTATGCTTCAAGATATAAACCCATACCTTCCGAGAATGGTCGTCGATGAAAGTCACGAAGTAAGACTTTCCGCCAAAAGATGAGACATTTGTCGGCCCCCAGACGTCAGTGTGAACTAGCTCAAGCTTCTCCTTTCTGAGGGTTCTGCCACTCATTTGGAAACTCACCCTCTTTTTCTTGCCAAGGATGCAATTCTCGCAGAAGTTGATATCAACTGATTTTAAGTTTGGTAGTTTCCCCTTTGAGTGCATAATCTTGAGCCCCTTTTCACTTATGTGACCTAGCCTCTGGTGCCACAGGTTCTGATCCTCTTTGCTTTCTGCAACTGCTATTGACATGCTAGCATTGGTAGTTGTGTAGAGTGTACCATTCTTCTTTCCACGTGTCATTGTCATAGCTCCTCTGGAAACCTTCCAATCTTCATTGTTGAAGGTTGTCACAAAACCTTCACTCGCCAGCTGCCTATTGAGATCAAGTTCTTCCTCAGGTCTGGAATGTGTCTCACATCCTTTAACTTCCATACAGATCCATTGAGCTTGATCTGTACATCACCCTTGCCAACAACGCTGCAGGGTTGATCATCTCCAAGATAGACCTTTCCCAGGTCACCTGGTATATAGCTCTCAAAGAGCTCTCGACTTGAGGTGGCATGAAATGATGCTCCAGAATCTATCACCCAAGATTCTGAATTGCTCTCCAAAGAGCATATCAGCGCATCATTTGATTCTTCCTCTGAGACAATGTTTACCTCAGTCTTGTTCTCCGGTTCCCTTTTTCTGAGATATGCACTGGTGTTTGTAGTGACCAGTCTTGCCACAATTCCAACATTCAACTTATTTGAAATTCCTGGGTTTCCGAGATTGTGATCTTCCATTTCTGGACTTGGAACGACCATGCCCATAGCCTCCACCTTTCTTCCGATTTGAACTTCTGCCTCTGCTTTCAACATTTAATGCCGAGCTACTAGTAGAAGAGTCTGACGTCTGTCTTCTGATCTCTTCTGTGAGTACCATACTCACCACGGAATCATATTGTAGCTTTTCTTTCCCTGAAGAGCTACTGATTGCAGCCACTGTGCCGCTCCAACTCTCTGGTAATTGGCTTATAACTAAAGTCGCTTTCATTGCGTCAGAAATTGGCATATCAACTGATTCCAACTGCCCAACAATGTCATTAAGAACATTAAGATGTTCATTGACCTTTCCATTTTCGGACATCTTCAGATTAACCAATCTTTTGATGAGATGTACCTGATTTGCTGCAGACGGATGTTCGTACATATTAGAAAGGGCGTCCATGAGAGACCTCGTCGTCTTCTCATTTGATATTGAACGCTACTGATTTGGACAATGTCAGTCTGATCGTGCCGAGAGTCTTTCGATCGATAATTTTTCAATCATCTTCTTTCATCGTATCTGGCTTTGCTCCTTCCAACGGTAGAAATAAATTTTTCTGAAATAACAAATCCTCGATTTACATTTTCCAAAAATCAAAATTTGTACCTTCAAATTTATCGATCATGGTTGACTTGTCTTCTGAAGTTGATGTCATTGCTCCACAAAAAAAAAATTGTGAATAGTACCGTATCTGGGAACAGTGTGGGATGAATAGTGCCGGATTTGTTATTTGCACCGAAATATATATTTATGTATATAATATATATTTCACTCTTCCAAAAAAACTTCACCCTACACCAAAAGTTTGTCCCCTTGTCCCCCACACTTTGTCCCACTTTTTTTTTTTTTTTTCACAAAATTTTCCCTCTCAATTCAAATATATATATATTTTCCCACTCACATTATATATATTATATTACACTATTTTACTTCACCACATTATCACCACAATAATACAATAATGCATTTGTCCCCCGCTAAAAAAAAAACAAATGTTTCCACTCAAAACTCCCTCACGCTCAAGACTTTATATATATATATATGACATAAAGATATTATATACATATAAAGGAATCTTATTTTCTCACTTTCTAACTTCACCTCTTCTTATGAAAACGAAACTGATGGGGAGAGGCAAACGGCTCTGTGTTGCTGGAGTTCTGAAACTGGGGCAATCACGCGGAAGCGGTAGAGGGGGCGGTGATACTGATCTGGTTGGAAGCTTCACTGTGGTGGTGCGGATGGTGGTGTCGCCTTTCACAGTGAGTAAAACAACTCCTAACCTATGGCTCTGATACCAATTGTTAGGATCGATTTATCAATTTGTTACTCACACAACACAATCACACACAATAAATTGACACAAAATTATACGTGGTTCGGCCCAAAAATGACCTACGTCCACGGAGCACACAACTTCACTAATTTGGAGAAAAGATTTACAAATCACTCTCTACACTCCTTCTATGTTTTTCTCTCTTGTTGTGGTGATTTTCTTGTACTGAATATACATGTATTTATAGTTGCAGAGAATGCCAAAGTTTTCTCCAATTTCGGTGCCAAACTTCAACTGTCAAAGTTAGGCCAAGCCAAACTTCCTTGGACGGTGCCAAACTTCCATGGACGGTGCCAAACTTTGACTCCATATCAACAGGTGGCAGAGGAATAACTACATATATATTTTGACAAAATTGGGTTATCGTCAGCCCTCCCAAATCTAGTCACAATTGGAATGGGAGGTATAATTCATTTAAACTCACTTGTGTTATTTAGCTAACATAACATCAAATTTAGGTTCAAGCATTGATTTTAAAACTACATCTTACCAATCCTATACTTCTATTTATTTGGAAGCTCAGTGTTGTTATTGTTGGTGGCTGAGGAATAACTACACTGATCACTGGTGGGGTTTGTGATACCCACAGGTTGAGAGATAAACAAAATACTCACAATTTTATTGCACACACAAACTCAAATACAAATACAATATTTCTCTCAAACACTCTGTCACTCTTTATTGTTTCTCTCTTCTTGCTTCTACTTTACAACACAATATCACAATCCTATTTATAGACTTACCGAGGTCCAAATATGTAGCTCACAATTTGAAATATAAAGTATACAAATATCTCGGCCTACTTACCTAGTGAAAACTATTCCAGTTTTCAATTCGAATGCAGTATAAAATTTAACTTTCTTAAATTATTCTTTTTACATTGGAAAAATTACCCCACCGAAGATAAATCTAAAGGGGGTGAAAACAAAAATTAATGTACGGTCAATGCAATGAAGTATAATTAAATTCAATTTTCATATAAAATCAAAAAATTAGATATGTACAATTAATATGGGACGGGCGGAGGGTGTATTATTGTATACTTTCTCAAAATTAGGAGAGTGACTAACCTCACTCCCAGCAGGGATATGGTCTCCTCCAAGTTGGGTATCTTCATGAACATATCGAAGAGGAATTACTGGAACAGGAGTGTACTTTCTCAATGTTTCATGGAAAACAGCAGACAAGTATGGAAGATCACACAGATTTTCCTCTGTGATCCTGTTTGACCCACATACATTTTTTATCTCATCATAAAGACGATCCTGTTGGATTAGGATGTAATTAAATTAAAACATGTACTAGTAGAATGTTTAAAATTGAAATGATACATAATATGCAATAGATGGAAATTAATTTAGAGATTGAAACAACCTGTCGCATTGGATCTTTAGCAAGTTCGTACATAGCCCATTCTGTGGTGACCAAAGTAGTGTCTGATGCTTCAATAACAACCTCCCAAACTAACATTCTCAATTGTTTCTCTGATAGTGTTAAATCTTTTGCTTCAGATAACAAATAATTGAGATAACAATTCATTTCCTGCATCAAGTCCCAACAAAGTTATGCTAACTAATAAAATATAAGACAGTTAAAACGCAAAAGTACTAATGTCGGAACTTGTAAAAAGAGTCCACTATATATACACAGAATCGAACATGAGATCTGATGTTTCTGATGCACCATGCCACACGTCGTTTCTACTTGAGCGAACCCGCATTGGTTGTATAAGCTATAGCACTAATGTTTATTTCAAGGCAAGGTAGATTAATTTACCTCTCCAGAAGCTATTCGTTGTCTCTGCTTGTTAATCAGTGCCTTCATCACTGTGTTCCTACGTGAATCGATTTGTTTGAGCCTCATTTCAAAAATTTTCTTTGGAATCCAACTTAGAGAAGGGCAAAAAATCTCTACAGTCCACATCAATTGAACCCTCCATTGGGTCAATCACAATAACCTTAAAAATCTCCTCCCTTGACAAAGTGGTTCCAACTTCCAAGCTCATCTACATATATGGATTCCACATCCTTCCCCAAAGCCTACAATGACATTCATAGTTTTCAATATAATTTTTTTTTGCTACTTTGATCATTCTCATCATGAGTACGTACCCTAGTTTGAAAGATGATTGAATTCAAATATATAATGATCAAATTAACTCACTTCTTTCAATGCTAATCCGAAAAGTTCAGACTCGAAGATGTTCTTAAATGTAACAGCTTCAAGTGGACAATTCTTCACATGAGCATGCAAGTGTTGTGAAGTATTTTCAATCAAATTGTCTCTGGTGGTGGCGGTGTTGCTTCTGATATATATATATATATTCAGCAGATAAATGTGTAAGAAATAAGTATATCGAAACAAAGCCACAAAGGAAAGAGTAACAAGACCATAGTGGAGAATTTCGAAGCACAAACCTGAGCAGTTGCTCCTAAAACATTTGCGAGTACATTTTTTTTCACAGTTTTATGGAAGTCATCATAATCGCTTGTTGCAACCATGCATTTATTGAAACTAAGGATGTTTAATGCATACGATAACTTTCTTGTTGATATGGATGAATATCTGGCCACCATAGCCTTAAACAAACAAAAAGATTGTGATCAGTTATAACACATATATATATATATATACAGAGAGAGAGAGAGAGGGAGAGAGAGGTTTACCTCCTTGACAACTTCATTAGAGTTTAGAACAACCACAGTGTTGGTGTTGTGCGGATAACCAATTCTAAGCAAACATACACACACACATAACACAAGATATTATAGTGGTTCCCCAAAAAATACGGGTACGTCCACTTTGAGAGTCGTTTCAATAATTTCAGTTGAAAACAAATGGTGTTCGGGAGGAGGATACGACAACCGGTATCGACTCGACTCAACCGTACATACTCTCACTCACACACAGAAACTCACAAGGTTTCTTTCTCTCAACTCTCGTGTATAACTCACAGATATATATAACTCACGTATATATAACAGTGTATATTTTTCTCTCTCTCTGTTTTGTCTACCACACAATATTACTACACATATCTGCCATATATATATATTGGCAGATGAAAGAAACAAACATCAAAATGACAACCTTCTTGTGCTGGCAGTTGCGTGAACAAAATGTTCACGTATGAAGAGCTGGCTAGATAGAGAGAGGTGATGTTGAGTGATGCATGCATGACTTGTATGCATACGTATGGAAAATGTAACTGTCAATTCTCCCCCTTCCATACAAATCGGAGGAGAACGTTTCCCGCTGCGCTTCAGTTGATGTCCATTCGGGCTATGTCTCTGCATAGCTCCAGCTTATCTCGAGTCACAACTTTAGTTAACATATCAGCAGGGTTCTTGTCTGTATGGATCTTAACAATCTTCAGTAATTGTTGTTCCATCACTTCGCGTATCCAGTGATAGCGAATGTCAATATGCTTCGTACGGGAATGGTACATTGCATTCTTGCTCAAGTCTAGAGCACTCTGACTGTCACAATGTACTCTGTATTCTTTCTGAATAATACCCAGTTCTTGGAGAAACCGCTTCACCCACAACATTTCCTTTCCAGCTTCCGCTGCAGCAATATATTCTGCTTCTGTTATAGATAAGGCAACACACTTCTGTAATTTGGATTGCCATGACACGGCTCCCCCTGCAAAAGTAAAGAGAAATCCCGATGTAGATTTCCTGCTGTCAATGTCGCCGGCCATATCTGAATCTGTATAGCCTTCCAAGATTGGTTCTGCTCCCCCATAGCATAAGCATAGTTTTGATGTACTCTTCAGGTACCTCAGAATCCACTTGACTGCATCCCAATGGTCTTTGCCTGGATTCGAGAGAAATCTGCTCACAACGCCTACAGCGTGAGCTATATC
Organism: Cornus suecica; assembly: GCA_963922005.1. Lineage (NCBI taxonomy): Eukaryota > Viridiplantae > Streptophyta > Magnoliopsida > Cornales > Cornaceae > Cornus > Cornus suecica. Next base: position 74,032,643 of record OY998240.1, on the reverse strand, counting down.
TGGTCTGGTGCAGACCATTGCATACATCAAACTTCCAACCACTGAAGAGTAAGGAATTGATTCCATCTCTTCTTTTTCTTTCGTAGAAGAGGGACACGATCTCTTGCTCAGGTTGAAGTGATTAGCCAGCGGAGTACTGACTGGCTTGGCATTTCCCATGTTGAACTTTGCAATCACCTGTTCAACATACTTCTCTTGTGACAACCACAGTTTCTTGGCTTTCCTGTCACGTACAATCTTCATGCCCAATATCTGTTGAGATGGGCCTAGATCCTTCATATCAAATGACTTGGACAGATCTTGCTTCAGCTTGCTAATCATATTAGCATCCTGTCCAACTATCAACATGTCGTCAACATACAGCAATAGAATAACGAAATTACCATCCGGGAATTTCTGAATGTAGACGCATTGATCTGCAGAAGTTCTCTTGTACCCATGACCCACCATGAATGAGTCGAACTTGATGTACCATTGCCTCGGAGCTTGCTTGAGGCCGTAGAGACTCTTCTTCAGTTTGCAGACCATATGTTCTTTGCCTGTAACATGAAAACCTTCTGCCTGGTCCATGTATATTTCCTCATGTAGATCTCCATGGAGGAATGCTGTCTTGACGTCCATCTGTTCAAGCTCAAGATTCAGACTAGCTGTCAATCCGAGTATCACTCGAATTGAGGTCATTTTCACAACTGGTGAAAATATCTCGTCAAAGTCAATGCCTTTCTTCTGTTAGAATCCTTTGACGACCAATCGGGCTTTGTGCTTTATAGCCTTTCCGTTGGAGTCTTTCTTTAGCTTGAAAACCCATCTATTCTTCAATGCTTTCTTGCCTTTCGGAAGTCTCACCAAATCATACGTTTGGTTCTTCTGCAAGGAACTCATCTCTTCTTGCATAGCTTCTACCCATTTACCTTTGTCTGTATGGGTAGTTACTTCCTGAAAGCATTCTGGCTCCCCTTCATCAGTAAGCAAAATGTAGTCTGACTCCGGATATCTCATCGACGGAATCAGAGGTCGGCCTCTTTCAGATCTTCTTGTCTGAGGCTCTGGAGGAGCTACTTCTGGTTCTGTAGCTTCTGGTGGAGGGGTTAGTGGCTCCCCCTGCTCAACACCTTCAAGTTCCTCCTCTGCTTCTGGAATTTCATCCTGCAGTTCTTCATTGTTGGGGATAAACTGTACTGGTACAGGATCTGGGATGATATTTGTAACACTGGAATTTGCACCACTGGACTCTGTGGTTTCTTCAGTGTCTTTGTATGTCTGGTTCTCTTGGAACACAACATCCTTAGTTCTGAGGACTTTCTTCGCTTCTGGATCCCATAATCTGTATCCGAATTCTTCGTCTCCATATCCGATGAAAATGCATGGAGTTGATTTCAGATCGAGCTTCTGTCTTTGCTCTTTTGATACATGTGCAAATGCCTTGCACCCAAATACTCTCAGGTGAGAATATGAAGGATCTCTGCCAGTCCATACCTTTTCCGGTACTTCGAACTGGAGCGGTACTGATGGTGATCTGTTGATCAGGTAAACAGCAGCTCTAACGGCTTCACCCCAAAATGGCTTTGACAACTTAGCCATACTGATCATGCTTCTGGCTCTGTCCATAATGGTCCGATTCATTCTTTCGGCTACACCATTATGTTGCGGGGTACGTGGGACCGTCTTCTCATGTCGGATACCGCGTTCAACGCAGTATGCTCGGAACTCATTGGAAGTGTACTCGCCTCCATTGTCTGATCGGAGGCACTTCAGCTTCTTTCCAGTTTCCCGCTCAACCATGGCGTGGAATGCTTTGAAGTAATCAAGTACCTGGTCTTTTGTTTTTAGAAAATATACCCACACCTTTCGTGAAGCATCATCAATGAAGGTGAGAAAATATTTGCTACCGCCTAAAGAATCAACTTCTAAAGGACCACACACATCAGTGTGAATTAAACTCAACAACTCCGATCTTTTGTTGGAGGTTGAGTTGAAAGAGACTCTATGTTGCTTTCCAAATAAACAGTGATCACAAGGGTTTAATTGAATACCTTTTGATACTGTGATTAGCTTCTTCCGAGCTAATGTAAGCAATCCTTTCTCTCCCATGTGACCGAGTCTTTTGTGCCACAAATTTGGTGAAGTCGCATCTTCAACTGCATTGAGACTGTCTGAAATCACCTTCACATGGGTTGTGTATAAAGTGCCGTGTATCTTTCCTCGAGCAACAATCATGGCTCCTTTTGTCAGCTTCCAGATGCCATTGCTGAAATAGTTGCTGTAACCTTCACAGTCTAAGGTTGTACCGGAAATAAGATTGAGACGCAGATCTGGCACATGTCTCACATCTTTTAACACCATACTGCAGCCAATATCGGTCATGATCTGGATATCACCGATACCCACGATCTTTGAGAAACTTGTATTTCCCATTCGCACTGTACCAAAGTCTCCTGCTTTGTACGTGGTGAAGAAATCACTATGGGGAGTGGCGTGATAAGATGCTGTTGTGTCAATCACCCACTCGGCTTCATTGCTTCCAGCGTGAAGGCATACCTCTTCATCGACTGAGCATATAGTGATATCTCCTGCAACAGTGACTAGTGTGTTGCCATCTTCATTCTGTGGTTGATGGCTGCTTTGACCTTGCTCCCTTTGGAGTTTGCGGCAATTCTTTTTCAAATGTCCCGCAATACCACAATGATAACAAACATAGTTACCCTTTTGTGGATTTTTGTCGTTGCTGGTTCGGCCGCGGTTTTGGGACCTTCCTCTACTTCTGCCTCTGCTTTTGCCTCTACCATTTCCGTAAGATCGTCCGTGACCTTCGGTGACAAACGCATGTGTTTGATTCATGCCAGTTTCCTTTCTTCGGGCTTCTTCACTGAATATGGCATCCTTGACTGTAGCCATACTGAGTTTGGGGGCTGAGTTACCGAGGGAAACCACCAGTGTCTCCCAATTGGGAGGTAGGGAACTGAGCAGAAGTAGTGCCTGAGTTTCATCGCCAATATTTAACTCTACAGATGCAAACTGGTTCACCAGGCTCTGAAACTCGCTGGTGTGTTCGGCTGCAGAAGCTCCGTTCTTCAGCTTCAAATTTACTAGGCGCATCATAAGAAGCGCTTTGTTTCGAGCTGTCTTGGCTTGATACATATCCTCGAGCTTCTTCCAGAGCTCATAGACATTGGTCTCTTGAGCAACATGGTGGAAGACACTGTGGTCAATCCACTGTCTGATTTGGCCAATCGTCTTTCTATGCATCTTGGTCCAATCTCTCTCTGCAATTAACGTAGGCCTTTCGCCTTCGTTTTCTAACGGGTCTGCCAAATCCTTGCAATTTAGCAGATCTTCCATACGGGGTTTCCATATGGAGTAGTTCGACGCCGATAATTTAATCATGGCACCGGATCCTGAATCTTCCATCGAACCAGATCAAATGTAAGCTCTCCTTGGCTTGTTTGATATGTTCGGAGTAGAAACACGTAAAACGGAGTGCACCGTTGCGTCCAGAACGGTCGAAAACCTTAAGATCGCCTCTGACTGCGCTCAAATCCGAGTTCGGATGAGTCCAGAACAGTCGAAACACTGGCGAGGGGCAAAACTGTAATTTCCCAAAGCTGTGGGGCAAAACTGTAATTTTGCAAAGCTACGGGGCAAAACTGTAATTTTGCAAATATGAGGGGCAAAACTGTAATTTTCCAAAGATGAGGGTCAAAACTGTAATTTTGGAAAGATTAGGGGCAAAATTGTAATTTGGCAAAACTGAGGGGCCAAAGTGTAATTTTTGCAAAGCTTTCGCGCGTGAAAGCGCGTGGTGCGCGTGGGGTTCACGCGAGTTGCAGGGGTGGCGGCGCGTGAAACGCGTGGTGCGCGTGGACCTCACGCGCGCTGGAGGTTGAAGGCGCGTGAGGCGCGTGGCACCGAGAGCTGCGACGCGCGGACCTTCAGGCGGCGCGTGGCGGCGCGTCCGGTGGATTTTCCGGCTGTTCTCGACGGGGATGTGATCCTCCGGAGATGGGTCAGCCAAATATGTAGGTGGTGTGATGATTTGCGTAGACTTGAGCTTCGAAATAGAGGATAAACAATCGACTCTGTTTTTCGAAAAAACTGCTCTGATACCACTTTTGTTGTGCGGATAACCAATTCTAAGCAAACATACACACACACATAACACAAGATATTATAGTGGTTCCCCAAAAAATACGGGTACGTCCACTTTGAGAGTCGTTTCAATAATTTCAGTTGAAAACAAATGGTGTTCGGGAGGAGGATACGACAACCGGTATCGACTCGACTCAACCGTACACACTCTCACTCACACACAGAAACTCACAAGGTTTCTTTCTCTCAACTCTCGTGTATAACTCACAGATATATATAACTCACGTATATATAACAGTGTATATTTTTCTCTCTCTCTGTTTTGTCTACCACACAATATTACTACACATATCTGCCATATATATATATTGGCAGATGAAAGAAACAAACATCAAAATGACAACCTTCTTGTGCTGGCAGTTGCGTGAACAAAATGTTCACGTATGAAGAGCTGGCTAGATAGAGAGAGGTGATGTTGAGTGATGCATGCATGACTTGTATGCATACGTATGGAAAATGTAACTGTCAGTTGGCACCAGTTTTTGATGGAATAGATTGGCCCATAAATCTCAGCCCATTTTGCAAAAGTCTTGTGTGGTTTCTTCTCTTTCAGTTGTAGCAGATTCCCAATCAAAGGCCACCCTGGCACCTCTGCATGTCAATCCCAAAACTATATTTATATAAATACACACATATATACTGTTAAGACATTTATAAAACAAAAAATGGGTATATAGTACCAGGTAGTTTTAGGAGATCTTTGGAGTGTCTGTAATTATTACGAATAACATATCCCTTAATGATCCATATTGAAATAACAGCCAAAGCAATTGCTAGACCACCGAAATCACCTAATGTTTCCAAATTCATTTCTTGAATTAATGTTGAGAGAGGGAGGTGCTTGGTTAATGGTTTTGCTATATAACTGTCTCTAGGGCCATATATCGAAAGTGAACTTCTTTATATATATAGAAGGTATGAACTTATTGTACAAGGTATCATACAAATATTATTCGTTTTAGTTGATTGTGAGTTTGTACTAATAAGGTGGTACAATCGCGAATTATTTTTCCACATCAGGTTTGGTACCGCTAGGCCGGTAGATCTTGGTTGGACAACGTGTGTGAGTACATGCTTAATGTTAGAGGTTGTCCATTTGTCCCATATCGAATAAATATGGGAAAGTGAGTGAGGTTTAAATGGTGGATGTTAGCCTTACCCATCAACTTAAGTTTTTAGGTTGATCCACGAAACATTCACCCGGTTGATATGAGAGTCAAACTCAAGCAATGCGCAATTATAACATAAAGGAAAAAAAATTACAAATAATTATATGGAGGGAATTTGTTTTGGTTACTAGCGACATTGGAATATGTTACAAAGTGTGACATAAAAAACTAGGGACAAATTAAAACTAAAGAAAGAGTATGGGGTCAAGCACGGAGCTCACAGGGGCAATTGCCCCCCCCCCCCCCAAGAGAAAAAAAAATTCATATAAATTCATTAGATATTTGTAAAAAGTGTATAAAATAGTAAATTTGACCCCATTAAACCACTAAAAATTTCTTTCTATTGCCCCCAAAGTCTTGTTATTTAAAATTTTCCCCCATTAAATTAATTTTTGGCTTCGTCTTGTATGGGGTGGGTGGTGATTGGAGTTTGTGTCTCTTCCTTTGTTCATGTGCTTTCAAGGGTGTAAGAACAATTTTGTGTATTGTTTATTTATAGCATGTTTTAGACAATAACCATGTTAGGTGTTAGATAGGTTATTTTGGTTTTCAACGACATCTACAAGCTTCGATAAAGGCATAGTCAAGCATTGAAGCAGTGAAGTGAAAAAATGAGCGTATTGATTAAAAATGTCTTTCGGAGGTCAAAAATGACATTTTCCAAAGCCGTCACTTCAAGCAAAAAGTATCGTGCATTCAAGAGGGTCGTTTTGGCGGAGTTGCAGAGAAAAGTGACTTTAACAAAAATACATACGCTTTCAGGATCAAAAAGTGGCTAGAAAGTGGAGTTTTATGCTTGAAGGTACGCTTGGACCTACGCTTCAAGCATAGGGGACCTACGCTTCAAGTGTAGCTATGTTATGCTTCAAGCCTAGCTGCAGCAAGGACTTTTCTAAATTTTGTTGCGATGTCCAAATTTTCCCGTGGTTGGTTTTATGATGTGTTCACGACTCATACACATTATAATGCGTGCTATATACATGATATACATCAGAGAAGAGGGTTTTGACTTGGATAGGTGTGAAATTACGATAAAGGGCAAACTTAGGGTTGATTCATCATTGCCTATAAATATCAGGTCTACAACAAGAGGAGGCACGTTTTTGAAAAATTTATGCTAATTTTCTACAGCTTCATCTTCTTCAGAGATATATGGTGAGAGAATATTATTGAGTGAATAGATGTACACAACTTCTCTCTTGTTATTGAGGTTCTCCAATTGTGCTTCTAAATCGACAATTCTCATGCACAATTGGATGTTCTAGTTGCTGAAAAATCTACACACCGTCTATAGCAACGTGGTAGCATTGATCCGTTGAAGAATGGAGCCATCTGAGTGCGGAGATCGAAGAAGGAGGCTTCATGGTTATTCGATCTGTTGAGAAACAGAGTCGTCAGAGTACGGAGATTGGAGCGAGAGCTTCCTGGAGCGCGAGTGAATCTAGAATTTCAGACGTCGGGTGAAGAATAACAAATTATAGAGGTTGTAAGTTCTGTTTTCGTAGAGTCTGTACAATTTCTTTGATTCATAATGCATCGATACCCGAGTATATCCGTGGTTTTTACTTAGAGTCTTTCCAAGGTTTTTAACGTAAAAATCTCTGTGTCTTCTCATGATTTAAATTTCTGCACTTATATTCATATTTGTTTGATTTATCTGTTTTGAGAATTGAATTGAGAATTAGGTTTTATGATTGATTAAAATTGAATTTTCGCTAAATAATTTTAATTATTCTTAAAATCGAACAAAAACCTATTCACCCCCCATTTAGGCTATTTTCACTATCGTTTAGGTAATTTTAATTGGTATCAGAGCGTGGTTGCCCCTTTTAGGTTAACTACCTAGGGTTAAATTCTGTACTCAGACGATGGAGATGCCTCGTGAAGGAGGTTCCATATCTAGGTACCATTTGTTTGATGGGTCGAATTACACATATTGGAAAGCGAAGATGAGAGCGTTTTTGAAATCTTTATATGAGAGAGCATGGAATGCTATAGAAGTAGGATACTCACCTCTCACTGTAAAAGACGATGTGACTAATGAAGTGAAAGCAAAACTGTCAAGCGAGTGGACTGCTGCTGAGATGAATAGTGCGAATTGGAACTCAAAAGCATTGAATACGTTATACAATGTTGTTACTCCGAGTGAGTTCAAGAGGATTGATACATGTGTAATTGTCAAGGAAGCTTGGGACATTCTCCAAGTTACTCATGAAGGAACTTCAAATTCTGAATTCTCGATTTGAGCAGCTGAAGATGGAGGAGGATGAAGTCTATGCCAACTTTGAGGCTAGGTTAACTAATATCGTAACAGGTTGTCATAACCTAGTTGAGCCTATTCATGAGACTACCATAGTAAAAAAAATCTTTAGGTCTTTTCCTGAACGTTTTCGATCTAAGGTCATTGTCATTTCAGAGGTCATGAGTCTTAAAGAAATTAAGGTTGAAGAATTGGCTAGAAATTTAAAATCTTATAAGATGGAGATGTTCAAAAAAACCACTAAGAAAGTTAGTGGCACAAAAGAGAAGAGCATAGCTTTCAAAACCACTAGGAAAGATCATGTTGAACCTGATGAAGAAAGTGAGTTGAGTCTGACGGATATAGTCGTGTTTGATAAGAGATTGAACAAATTTGTTAGGGCTAAACAGAATGGCCAAGGACAAAAATTTGGGGATAAGTTGGATGAGTCTAGAAGTAGAAATAAGACTCAAACTAGGAAGGACAAGTCTGATCCTAAAAAGAAGAAACCCCAATGTTTTGAATGTCAAGGATATGGTCACATAGCTGCAAAGTGTGCAAGCACTTTGAAGAAATCCAAAGGATTAGCTGTTAGTTAGGATGATGACTCTGATAATGGATCAGCTAGTGATGTGACAGACTCGGATGTAGGTGATGATTCTGAGAATTTCACTGTGTTCGCTGCACAAAGCAAGGAGGTTAGAGAAGTTGCTACAACTTGGGCGATGTCTGAAGAAAAATGTTTTGAGAGTGATAAAGGTTGTGATGACACTCTTCAAGAGTCTTATGCAAATTACTTGATAAGACCTCACAACTTTACAAAAATTACATGAAACTGTTGACTAAGAGTCTTAACATAGACAAATAATTACATTCTTTAAAAGATGAATTAGTCAAAAGTTCTCAAACTCAAAATCTCCTACATACTCAAAAGGCCAAGCTGGTTGAAGATTTGAAGAAATATGAACTAGAAATAACTTAGGCTTTGAAGTTAGTAGATGACCTCAATAAGGACGTGGTTGAGAAATCTACTAAGATTGAGAATTTGGAAAAAGAGCTGAAATATGCTAGATTAACTCTTTATAAAATGGTTTGAAGGAACCCTTAAGATAGATGAGATGTTGAGTAAGGGAAAATGAGTAGGAAATACAAAGGGTTTGGGTTTTGTTGGAGTAATGCCGAATTCGAATGTTGTTGCAAAAACCACCTTTGTAAAGGCCTCCCATGTAGCGTCTAGTTCTTTACAAGGAAATTCAAATTGGAATCCTGGTGCTCAAGCCTCTGTCAAAAGACCTGTTGAAAACAAGCTCTTCATTAACTCTAGATATCCTAGGAGGTCGACTGATAGAGTTCATAGGTTCGTTCCTATATGTCACCACTATGGTGTCAAAAGTCATATTCGACCTAGGTGTTTGAAGCTAAGAGGGAAGGTGTTAAAGTTAGTGAAAGAACAAAAAATCCAACCGGGAGATCGTGTTCAAGATCAAATTCGAATGTTAAATGAACATTTTTATCATGGTGGATGATTACTCAAGGTTTGCATTGGTTGGATTTTTAAGTGAAAAGTCTAAAGCTTCTGAAAGTTTTAAGAGGATTTGTTTAAGAATTCAGACTGAGAAAAATTATTCCATTTCTAGAGTGAGGAGTGATCATGGAAGGGAGTTTGATAATTCAAAAATTGAAGTATTTTGTGATGAGAGAGGAATAAAACATGAATTTTCAGCATTGAAAACTCCACAACAAAATGGAGTTGTTGAGAGGGAGAATATGGTTATTCAAGAAATGGCAAATGTTATGTTACATGGTAGGAATGTTCCTATGTATTTTTGGGCCGAGGCGGTGAACACAACATGTTACACCTCAAATAGAGTTTATCTTAGGCCTGACACTTTAAAAGCTCCCTACGAATTGTGGAATGGCAAGAAACCCAATGTGAAATATTTCAAGGTTTTTGGAGCAAAATCTTATATTCTTAGAGATCGGGAATCCATTAGGAAATTTGAGTCTAAGAATGATGAAGGAATATTTCTTGGGTATTCATTGACAAGTTGGGCATATAGGGTTTTTAATATTAGAACTCAAACGATGATAAAATCTGTCAATGTAGTGGTTGATGACTCATGTGTTGATGAGCATCCAACATCAGTTGAGGAGGAAGATAATGAGTCGTTATTTCAGTTAGGAAATGATTCTTCAGATGTTGGTGAAGAGGAGAATGTGGTTTATGATGGTAGTTTTAGTCCTATAAAATCACATAACCAAACTTGTGATGCTCAGGCTGCTCCTTCTAAAGAACCATCTGCAAGGGTAAAGTTGTACCATCCTTTGGATAATGTTATAGGATTTGTTGATCAGATGATGGTGACCCGGAGAAAGGCTAGTAATGAGGTTTCATATGCATGCTATACATCTTCCTTGGAACCTAAAAATGTCAAAGAAGCTCTTCAAGATAGTGAGTGGATAAATGTTATGCAAGAAGAACTTCAGCATTTTGTTAAGAATGATGTGTGGTATCTTGTTCCTAGACCGAAAGAGATAAACGTGATTGGTACCAAGTGGATTTTCAAGAATAAAAAGGATGAAAATGGTATAGTTGTTAGGAATAAGGCTAAGCTTGTTGCTCAAGGTTATACTCAATTAGAGGGTATAGACTTTGATGAAACGTTTGCTCCAATGGCAAGACTTGAATCTATTCGGATTTTATTTGTTATAGCATGTCATCTTGGTTTTAAATTGTATCAGACGGATGTAAAGAGTGCATTCTTGAATGACATTCTTCATGAGTAGGTGTATGTGGAGTAGCCAAAAGGATTTGAAGATCCTCATTGTCCTGGTCATGTGTATAAGTTGAAAAAGGCTCTGTATGGGCTAAAGCAAGCTCCTAGAGCTTAGTATGAAAGATTGACCGACCACCTGTTGGGAACAGGTTTTATTCAAGGGGGAGTGGACAAAACACTATTTATTCAAAAAATTGAGAGTGATACAGTTGTTGCTCAAATATATGTTGATGATATTGTGTTTGGTTCCACTTCTGATAAACTTGCTCATTATTTTGGAGATAAAATGAAACATGAATTTGAGATGAGCATGATTGGTGAATTGAACTTCTTTCTAGGGCTTCAGGTTAGGCAATTAAGTGATGGGATTTTCGTTTCTCAAACTTGTTATGCCTTGGAATTAGTAAAGAAGTTTGGTTTGAAAAAGGCTAAGGATGCTCGCACTCCTATGAGTATAAGTGTCAAGCTTAACATAGATAATAAAGGCAAAGATGACGATCCTACACTCTATAGGAGTATGATTGGGAGTTTGTTGTATTTGACTACCAGTCGACGTGACATAGCTTTTAATGTTGGTTTGTGTGCACGTTATCAGGCAAGTCCTAAGGAATCTCATATTACTGTTGTGAAAAGAATTATCAAATATATTGAAGGGACAGTGAATTATGGATTGTGGTATCCGTTAGGTACTAATACTAATATCGCATCTTTTTCTGATTTTGATTGGGCTGGTAATGTTGATGATAGAAAAAGTACCAGTGGAGGATGTTTCTATGTTGGAAATTGCTTAGGTGTTTGGCATAGCAAGAATCAAAATTGTGTTTCTCTTTCCACTGCTGAGACTAAGTATATAGCAGTTGGTAGTTGTTGTACTCAGGTTTTGTGGATGCGTCAAATGTTGCAGGATTATGGTTTTCCTCAAGGCACGATGACTGTGTTCTGTGATAACACGAGTGCAATAAATATTTCTAAAAATCATGTTCAACACTCTAGGACAAAACATATAGATATTCAACATCATTTCATTCGTAATCTTGTTGAAAATAGTATAATGTCTCTAGAGTTTATATCCACAGATTCTCAGTTGGCAAATATCTTTACAAAACCATTAGATTTTCAAAAGTATGTTAGTCTTAGGAAATCTATTGATATGTTTTCTTTAGAATAGATATCTTTTTATCTATCATTCTAGGAACACATTGCATTATTTTCCTAGAATTGGTAGGTAATCATGCATTTGTATTATATTTATTCATACATGCATTTTATTTTAATAAAAAATATATATATTTTGGGAATGTTGAGCTTGGCTAGAGTACAAAAGTTGTTATATTTTACTCTATTTTCACATTTACTTGTCTAATTAGGCATATGTAAAGTAGAGGTATCAGCCTGACCTAAGATTTTTGGATGATCACTTGGCATGATTATTTTGTGTTACAAAACCTTAATCTTAGGTGTTTGTTGCTTCGTATATGATTGTAATGATTGTTGAATCTGTTAATTTTTTCATTTAACCTGAAGTGGTATGAAGGTTCATGAGCTATGCTAGATTGGTTTATGCATGAATTTTTTTTTTTGCATGTGTATGAATGTAGTGGTAATGATGAAAGAAGAGGAAAGGATAAGATGATAAAAAAATAAAAATGCAAAAAGTAGTTCTTCAATCCAAAAAGGAGAGATAATTGATGAGCATAAATCCCATGGAAGAAGCTTGGGCTCAATTGGTTGGGACTAAAAATTCTCGCTAGAAAGTCCGGAGCTTAGAAAGACAAAAAAGGATATGGTGAAAAAGTTGAAAAGATGAAAAGAAGAAAATTGTGTGAAAAAAATAAATTTTTTTTTTACATCTAGTTTGGATCTTGGATTGAATTATCATCACGGTTGATGCGGAGATTATCAGGTTTAGTATGTATTGTTTTCATCTTACCTTAGTGCTTGCACTTGAGAATTTTCATATATATATATTTGCAAAACTTGAATTGTGCATTCTTGAGTTTACAAGGTATGTATGTTGATTTTATTCTATATTGTGTGTATAATGGTTGAGTTAGATATGAGAATATGATGTTAATGATCAGCTTGTTGTCTCAATTGCCTTGCTTACAGATTTCTAAAAACAAAAAAAAAAATTATTATTATTCATGACATTTTGCATTCATGCATTAGTATTAGGGTAATGCATAGTAGAGATTTCTATTAACCTAAGAATTTGGATATGATCTGATAGAGTTCTGTATCTTGGTGTTTTCTTTAAGTACTTCCTTGCGTTTCTCTATTTTGTTGGTATTGCATATATTTTATTTCCTTGTCATTTCAGTGACAAAATGGGTGATAAGTATTAATATAGGGGGAGTGATTGTTTGGTTAAGAGGGAGAAGTATTTGGCAATGAGGAGTTTGTTCTCAGGGGGAGAATGATGATCATTATGTGTGCATTGTTGTTATGATTTTCTGATGATCATTATGTTGGATTTTATATATGTTTTTCACACTTGCGTTTAATGGTTTGTTCAGTGTTGTGGTTACATGATTGGTTGTCATGAAAGTATTGTGACAGTTTATATCTATGTTTGTTGGTATGTGTTCATAGGTATGGATGTTATGTTGTTATTTGTGAGGCTATATTGTCAAACATGGTTTTCTCCCAGAAAGGCTAAATGGGAGATTGTAAGAACAATTTTGTGTATTGCTTATTTATGGCATGTTCTAAACAATAACCATGTTAGGTGTTAGATGGGTTGTTTTGGTTTTCAACGACGTCTACAAGCTTCGATAAAGGCATAATCAAGCATTGAAGTAGTGAAGAATACAAGTGAAGTGAAAAAATGAGCGTATTGAGTAAAAATGTCTCCCGGAGGGCGAAACAATATTTTCCAAAGTCGTCACTTCAAGCAAAAAGTATCGTGAATTCAAGAGGGTCGTTTTGGCGGAGTTGCGGAGAAAAGTGATTTTTAACAAAAATACATACGCTTAAGCCTACGCTTTCAGGATCAAAAAGTGGCTAAAAAGTGGAGTTTTACGCTTAAAGGTACGCTTGGACCTATGCTTCAAGTGTAGGGGACCTACGCTTCAAGCCTAGTTGAGGCAATGATTTTTCTAAATTTTGCTACGATGTCCAAATTTGCCCGTGGTTGGTTTTATGATGTGTTCACGACTCATACACATTATAGTGCGTGATATATACATGATATACACCAAAGAATAAGGTTTTGACTTGGATACGTGTGAAATTACGAGAAATGGCAAACTTAGGGTTTGATTCATCATTGCCTATAAATACAAGGTCTACAACAAGAGAAGGCACGTTTTTTAAAAATCTTTGCTAATTTTCTACAGCTTCATCTTCTTTAGAGATATATGGTGAGAAAATATTATTAAATGAATAGATATACACAACTTCTCTCTTGTTATTGAGGTTCTCCGATTGTGCTTCTACATCGATAATTCTCATGCATAATTGTATGTTCTAGTTGTTGAAAAATCCACACACCGTCTATAGCAACGTGGTAGCATTGATCCATTGAAGAATGGAGTCGTCTAAGTGCGGAGATCGAAGCAGGAGGCTTCGTGGTTATTCGATATGTTGAGAAGTAGAGCCGTCAGAGTACGGAGATCAGAACAAAAGCTTCGTGGAGTACGAGTGAATCTAGAATTTCAGACGTCGAGTGAAGAACAACAAATTACAGAGGTTATAAGTTCTATTTTCATAGAGTATGTACAATTTCTCTGATTCATAGTGCATCGATATCCGAGTGTATCTGTGATTTTTACTTGGAGTCTTTCCAAGGTTTTCCACGTAAAAATCTCTATGTCTTCTCATGATTTAAATATCTGCACTTATATTCATATTTGCTTGATTGATCTGTTTTGATAATTGAATTGAGAATTAGGTTTTGTGACTGATTAAAATTGAATTTCCGCTAAATAATTTTAAATGATCTTAAAATTGACAAAAAGCCTATTCACCCCCCCCCCCCCTCTAGGCTATTTTCACTATCATCTAAGTAATTTCAAAGGCATCAATTCTTGGTCTGCTAGTTTTATTTTATATTTATTTTTTAACTTTTGTTTTATTTGTTTATTTTTGGCTGAATTGAAATAATGGACAACATAACAAGGTCATCTGAAAAAGAATATATACCCCTTAACTCAAAAATGTGATTAATGCTCAAATGGAAATTGTAAGAACATTTGTAGGATTGTTCATTGTTGGCATGTTCTCGACAATAACCATATTGAGTGAATTATGAGGTCGGATAGGTTTAGGAAGCTTGAAGTGGTCAAGGAAAGGCATCAACAAGTTTCGTCAAATTCAAATCAAATTTTAAGTAGTGAAGAGGAAGCAAGTTTGAGCAAAAAATGCATTCTGGACATCATAAACGACATTTCTCAGAGCCGAAACTTCGGGAAACATATCAACAGAGTCAAGGGGTTTCTAACAGAACAATAATTAGAAAATTTGGTTTCCATGAATTTTGTTATGCTTGAGCTTCCCTTACAATAGCTAAAAGTGGCTAGAAACATATTAAAAAAAAAAAAAAAAAAAAAAAAAAAAAAAAAAAAAAAAAAACTGCACTCAAGCTACGCACATGATTTTTGGCCTACGACTAAGCTATGCTTAAGTGTAGGGGCCATGCGTAGGTTGCTGCGTGGTTGTCTGTAAATACAAGTCCTGATCTGTTTCAACTTCTATCAACTTGGGTTACACTCCAACATATCCTAGCAAGTGTATAAAGGATATTTACACCAATATTGGCCAGATTCACTCCAAATTACAAGAGGATTAAATAAAGGAGGAATTCTAGTCAAAAAAGGATACAAGTTTACTTAATATAGGATTCATTTCTCTATAAATACGAGGAGTCTCTAAAGATTTGGGTGTGGCTTTTGTGAGATCTCTGCAATACTTTCATTGATCAGATTCGTCTGCAGAGAGGGAAAAAAAAAAAGATCGCTTGATTATTCTATATCAAGGGTTTCTCTAGTTTTTGGTGATTATCCAATTATGCTTCTACACCGAATATCTTTATGCACAATTAGATGATCCGTTGCTGAAAAATCATCACACCACCTATTACAACGTGATTGCATAGATCCGTTTGAGAAGCGGAGCCATCAGAATACGGAGATTGAAGTAGGAGGCTTTGTGGTTCATTGATCCGTTTATAAGCGGAGTCGTCAGAGTACGGAGCGGAGCGAGAGTTTCGTGAAGCACGAGTGATTCAAGTTTGTCAGATGTCGAGTGAAGAAAGGCAGATCAAGAGTGATTTGTAAGTCTAAAACTTCATAGAGTATGTGTATTTCTTGATTCATAGTGCATCGATACCCGATCGTATCCGTAGTTTTTACTTGGAGCGTTTTCCAAGGTTTCCCACGTAAAAATATCGTGTGTCTTTATCACTTTATTTTCTGCACTTATATTATTATTTGCATGATATAACTAGTTAGAGAATTGGATTAAAATTGACTTTTCTACAATTAATTTTAATTTGTCAATAAATCCATAAAAAGCCTATTCACCCCCCCCCCCCCCCCCCCCCAAGCTATTTTCCTTAGTCGCCTAGGTAATTTCAATTGATATTAGAGCGTGGTTGCCCCATTTAGGTTAACGACCTAGGGTTAGATCTTGAACTTAGAAGATGGATGTACCTCATAAAGGAAGGTCCATGACTAGGCCCCCTTTATTTGATGGCTCAAATTACACTTATTGGAAAACTAAGATGAGAGCATTCTTGAAATCTATAGATGAGAGAGTTTGGCTTGCCATAGAGGTAGGATACTCACCTCCCACTGTGAAGATGATACTACTAATAAATCTAAAGTAAAATCGTCAAACGAGTGGACTCCTGCTGAGACAAACAATACTAGTTGGAACTCCAAAGCTTTAAATGATTTATAAAATCTTGTGTCCGCGAGTGAGTTTAAAAGAATTGTTACATGTGAAATTGCCAAATAAACTTGGGATATTCTCCAAGTAACTCATGAAGAGACTTCAAAAGTTAAACAATCCAAGCTCCAAATGTTAAATTCCCAATTTGAACAGCTTAAGATAGAAAAGGATGAAGTATATGCTGACTTTAAAGCTAGACTAACTAACATTGTAACTAAATGTCACAATCTAGGAGAGCCCATTCTTGAGACTATGATAGTGAAAAAGATTCTTAGGTCTCTACCTGACCGTTTTCAGTCTAAAGTTACTATAATCTCAGAATTAATGAGTCTTAAAGAAATTAAACTTGAAGAATTGGCTGGGAACCTAAAATCGTATGAGATGGAAATGTGTGCTCAATCCTTTAAGAAGTTTAGCGACACAAAATAGAAAAGCATAGCTTTTAAAACCACTAAGTAAGATCCTATTGAGTCTGATGAGGAGGTGATAGTAGTCCAATATAGGTTGACATGCTCATGAAACAGTTTCATAAGTTTTTAAAATCTTCTTATGGTCAATAAGTGATTAAAGGACAAAAATATGGAGATAAATCATGATTTTAAAAATAAAAATAAAGTCCAAAATCGAAATGACAAGTTTGACCCTAAAAAGAAGAACCTCAATGTTTTGAGTGTCAAGGGTTTGGTCACATAGCTGCAGAATGCGCTAATAAGTTAAAAATGATAAAAGGTCTAACTATCACTTGGGATGATGGATCAGATGATGATACAGTTAGTGATTCTACTAAGTCTGAATTGGGAGATGGGTATAAGAATTTAACTGTGTCAGCAACATAAAGTAAGGAGGTGGAAGAAGTTGATACAAGATGGGCAATGTCTGGGGATGAAGATTCTGAGGGTGATGAAGATGTTGGGGACTCACTTAAAGAAGCTTACAATAAATTACATGCCAAGTCCACACGTCTTAGCAAAGTCTTCTCAAAATATATAGTTAAATTTAATAGTCTTGACAAGGAAAGACAGTCCTTAAGAGAATATTTGACCAATACTACCATTTCCCTAAATCAACTTCAGACACAAAAGAGTTCAATGGTCTGAAGAATTGATTAAGTCTGAACAAGAAAATAAGCAGACATTAAAGAGTGTAGATGATTTTAATAAGGAACTAATTGCTATAAGATCGGAAGTGATTGAGAAATCTACGAAGATTGGGGATTTCAAAAAGGAATTGAAATATACTAACTCAACTATCCATAAATGGTCTAGTGGAACCTTTAAGCTTGATCATATGTTGAGTGTAGGTAAATCTGCAGGAAATACTAAAAGATTAGGATTCGTAGGAATAACGAGTAATTCAAACGTCATTCCCAAAACTATATTTGTTAGGGCATCTAATAGGATCCTTAATGTTCAACATTTTGTCAGAAAACCGGTTGAGAATAAGCTTCCATTTACCTCTAAGTATCATAAGAGTTCTAATAATGGTTTTCAAATATTTATTCCTATATGTCATCACTGTGGAGTGAAAGGTCGCATTTGACCCTTTTGTTCAAAGTTAAAGAGAAATACTTGAAATTAAATAGGAAGCATATAACTCAAAAATGACCCAATGTTCATGATCAAATTAGAGTGTTGAGTGAAGAGGTAAAGAATTTGTCTAATCTGGCAATTAGAACACCGAAAATTAGACATACATGGATTAAGAAAGGCGAGCTATATTATTTTGCTACCAGTAATGCCCTTAGAGCACGTGATTCTAGTTCATGGTGTTTTGATAGTAGATGTTCTAGGCACATAACTGAAAATAAGTCATTGTTTGGTGATTTCAAGGACAGTAATGTTGGAACTGCGACTTTTGGTAATTCGAAATAATCTAAAGTTTTAGAAAAGGACACCATTGTTGCTTCTAGTCTACCTAAACTAGAAAATGTTTATTATGTTAAGGGTCTAAAGACTAATTTGCTTAACATTAGCCAGATATGCGATAATAATCATAATGTCAATTTTACTTCCGATAAATGTTCTATTATTGATTCTTTTGAAAATTGTGTAATGGAAGGTGTACGTACATCTGATAATAGTTATTGAATTTTTCCTAAACTTTGTTTTGAGAAAGGTTTAAAGTTTATATCCTCAAATTCTCAGTTGCCAGACATCTTTACAAAACCATTAGATTTTCAAAAGCATATGAGTCTTAGGAAATCTAGTGGTATGTTTTCATTAGAATAGATGTCTTCATATGTATCATTCTAGGAATATTCTGCATTATTTTTTATTCTAGAATTGATACATTATCATGCATTTTTTATTTTGTTCATTATAATGCATTTTTATTTTATTTATTATTATGCATGCATCATGTTTTGCTACTATTAGGATTGTTCATGCATGCATCATTATGACAAAAATAATAAAAATTATAAAATAAAAAATTCTTAGAATGGTGATTATGCTTATGGGAATTGAAGGTCTTAGTCTGACCTGATGATATGAGTTGTTTACTTAACATGTTTAAGTATTATGTTTAAAACTCATTCACTGGGTTGTAGAGAGGGCGGATTTTTATGTATTGAAGAGTTTTGTGGTAATTGTTAAGAGAATATTGAAATGAGAGTTTTCTAAGTTAGTAGTATTTAGATGAATGGTTTAATAAAAAATCTAGACAGGGAACCTTCGTCAGTAATTATAATGCATCCACTTCAAACAGGATGGTGATTATAAAAGGATGAAGTTTCGATTTTCTCTTTAACCTTTACTAAAGAGGATGACTTGTATAGTAGGATGGTATTTAAAGTTTTCTTTAAACCGAAATTCCATTAATTGCAAATTGAATTAATTTACTTTGAGCAGTAGTAAGTCTGATTTATTCCACTTTCTTTCAAATTCATTGAGGAAACGTAACAAAGCCGGTGG
This sequence comes from Cornus suecica, assembly GCA_963922005.1. Lineage (NCBI taxonomy): Eukaryota > Viridiplantae > Streptophyta > Magnoliopsida > Cornales > Cornaceae > Cornus > Cornus suecica. Next base: position 74,013,508 of record OY998240.1, on the reverse strand, counting down.
AATGTGAATCAAATAAAAAAAGAGCCCTAACTCAATTTGTTGTACATGGCCATAACAAAATATCTCACATAAATCTCAACTCACAATACCATGAACAACTGAAAACAATGTTGTCCTTCATCCCACAAAGTCACACCATCATCCATCCCAGGTAAGTCTGGATTCACTGCAAAACATACTATTGAAACCAATTAGAAGTGACAACAGAATATCCGAAAATCAGAAGAGCAGAAATAACCATGCTTTACCCTCCAGTGAAAATTCGTTAAACAGTTCACATATAGTCTCAAAGCCATACAGTTTTCAATACAGGAATGTAAAATAATTAACTTAAATAAGCATTACAACCTTGCAAAGATATAAATACAAAACCAAAAAAATCGAGCAAAAAATTCATCAAGCCTCCATTTGGATAGAAGGGCTATAAGTTTTGAATGAGTAATGCATATTGATTTCACAATCTGTATGACTGCAGATTGATTGCAATGAAATCTCTCTCATACCTCTAATCTGATATCCCCTGAATATCAGGATCAAAGCCAATTACTACATCCGAGAAGAAGAATTTTAATAATCTTTTGTTTAGATAAATTCTTTTCATCTATCCAAATGAAACATAGTGATGAAATAAAACCAGCTGTTCGGAAATCATAAGACAAAAACATTAACACTCACATGGACAGCACATACGAGCAAAAGAATTTTCGATACTCAAGTGCGAACACAGCAACTATGTCCACCTTAGGATCCCAAATTAAACACTGACAATGATCTAACAAAAAACCCTCTGAACATATCAAGAGGATATTTCACCTTGAACATTCTACATCATACCTCCAGCACCCAGCAGAGCTATATAGAACCAAATTAACTTAAATCCATGGACAACCCACGTCATGGTCAACTTTTGTAACCATTGCCATGCTTTTAAATTACTGAACCAAAATTCTGAATGCACACTATTATGTTCAGCAATAGACATAACTAGCAATATCAACACTAAAGCATCTTTAACCAGCAAGTATACATGAAAATTAGTGTGTATGACTTAAGTTGGGTGATTGAAATATAACCATTTAGTTCGAGTTATCGAGTGGAGTACCTAAATTGGGACATTGATACATAAACCCTTAAATTCGAGGAGTATTAAGAATATAACTGAAACTTCAAGATCGTCAATTCTCTACTTGGTCAAACCCGAACACCTTGGGAGTGTTTGGTAAAGGGTTTGGGCTGGGAAAATATGGTTTTCGGTTATAAAATTCCAGACCAAGCTGTGTTTGGCCCAATTTGAGTTGGTTCAACAGTGTCAGCCCATGGGGTATGGTTTGTGGAAATTTGGAACCATATGTGAGGAGGTGGTTTTGGTGTGGTTTGTGCACTATTCATACAACCCACAAACCATGAAATCTAACATGTCATTTTGATATACTATTTCATTCTCAACAAAAATCAACATTGTCATGTTTCTCATTTTATTAAATAAATAAAATAGAATTAAGTAAAATCAAATAAATAATAAACAAAAATAATAATTAATAATAAATAAATAAATATTGAGTAATAAATATTTAAAAATAATAAATAAAGTAAAACCAAATAAATAATAAACAAAAATAATAATTAATAAATAATAATAAATGAATAAAAATTGAATAAAATATTAAATAAATAAAATAGAATTAATAAATAATAATAAATAAAGTAAAACCAAATAAATAATAAACAAAAATAAAATAAATATTAAATATTAAATAATTTTTTACAAAAAAATAAATAAATATTTAAATTAGCTCATTTTATTTTTATTAGTAATTAGTTCATAATTTATTAATTCCTATATTTTTTGTTACCAAAGACATTTCAAGTTACGAAACATAGTTTGATTTCAAATTTCAAACCGTACTAACTCTACCACAACTTTACTTTTCTCATATCAAAACCATCAGTATCAAACATGATTTCAGTTCAAAATAAACCCAAACCACACCAAAACCACATGTTTTGGTTTTCAACTAAACCAAAACCACAAACCCACACCATTTACCAAATGGGCCCCTCAGTGTAGGCCTTGGCGTGATACTAGATCAAAGATCGGACTTCCTCTGATCCCACTTTTCAAAGGTCAAGTACTTCGCTATCCATAACAAAAAAATTAGCTTTTAGGTGGGGCTAAAACCTAATCCATTTATGCCCAAGACCCTTTCCGTCCGGATCCGTTGTGAAACAAGAATCTGTGACAATATGCTACCTATACTCACTTGAACTCGAAAGATGATGACATCGGTGAATCAAAGCTCTACGAAACCTTAACTCCGCAGATGAACATCCACATGCAACAAAAGGTTTTTCAATACAAAAAATTAGACACGGAGCAACTATAACCACCTCAGTATCAAAAATCAAATACAAACAACGAGCAAATCGAGAGCCCGTTCTATGGTTAGAACTTAGAATGAAGAAAAGCACTTGTTGCCACTAGAACTGTCAAAATTTGCATTTGATAAATAGTATATTATGTGTTTCGTGACACAATATAAAAGTAATTTTCATAATTAAATTTTATTTAATTGGTTGGTTAATAACATTTATAACACACTTTCACTACTAATTCCACACAATATCCTTTAATGTTACTATATTTGATACTAGCAAATTTCATGAAAGAAAGGGTGAAATTTTCTTTATAAAAAAATAAAAAGCAGACAAAATTGTCAGAGAAAAATAGGTACCTAACCTATACAACCTCTACTAGGTATATAGTTTTAAAAGCTCCAAAATTTTCAATGAACTAACCAAAAGGACTCTGCACATATCAAGAGGATCCATTCCACCTTGAACTTTCTTCTCGTCAGCAATGTTACTCCCGAAAGTGAATTACTCATTCCCTTCCATAATAGTCGTCGAATTTGAATTTTTTAATATTTTATTAATTTGGATTGACTAGTATATAATTTTTAATTTTGCCCTTAATGTTATAATATTATGGTGAAATTCGGTATTTATTTAAAATTTATAGAAAAATGATAATTAAGAAAGACGAATGATTAAATTTCATTGGAATTATTTTGCCTCAAGTATCAAGTAAAATTATAATAATAGACAACTAATATAAGACAAAAATAATAATTTAAATCCATGGACAAACCACATCATGTTCAACTCTCCTAACCATAATCATGTTTTCAAAAACTGAACCAAATTTCTGAAAGCAACTGTTCCATTATGGTTAAAAAGCTTAATAAAGAAAAAAAAAAGAGAAAAAACACAATCTTCACATCCCATTAAACCCACACTATACACTAACACACACTAGAGCATCATTAATCAGCAAGTATATCTGCAAATTTAAATTAGTAGATCGAAACATAAAAACATTTAATTCAACATCAGTTTTCTTAAATTGAAAGATATACATAAAACCATTAAATTGGACACTTTAGTAAAGCTTCAAGGATCACCAATTCTCTAATTCTTGTTTCTAAATTACGAAGGGTCACCAAAAGCATTGCAATAACACCAATTTCTAGACCAACAAAATTTCAGAATTAAAATTATGAGCATAAATAAAATAAAAAATTAGCAATTGCAATAAAAAGTTAAGAACTCAGACCCACCTAAATTCACTTGAACTCAAAAGTCGGCGGAATCGGCGAATCAAAGCTCTCCAAAATCTCCGTCTTCACTCCTCGGTGAGGGCTGGACTCTTCCTTCTTCCCACCAAACCACCGTCCGAACCACGACGGCGACTCAGACTCGATCTCTGGGGTTTGGTTCGGCACCTGGTCCTCAAACATGATCGGCATTTGCTGCTGCGCGGCGAAGAACTTGTTGAGGGTGATTCCGGCGCCCTCGATGAGGGCGAGGACGACGCCGCCAAAGACGGCGGAGCGGGAGGCGGCGCGGAGGCCCTGGCGCATCTGGAGGAAGCCTCCAGCGGCGGCGCCAGCGGTGATTGAGTTCCAGGGGTCCTCCTTCTGGCGGAGGTAGACCATGGTGCAGTCGACGGCGGAGAAGAGGCTGCCCCACACGGCGAAGCCGCCGCCCACGCGCGGCGCGTTCATGCGCACGGCGTTAGCGCCACCGAGGAAGCGCTCGCCCCTAGGGGAGTTGTAGAGCCCTTTGATGAAGTAGAAGGCCGATCCGCCCACGGCGCCCATGCCGAACGCGCCACCGACGTCGTCCAGGATCCGGTCCGGGCACGGTTCCCGAGATGTATCCGGTGTGCCCATTAATAGTGATCGGAGATGTGTGTGTGTATATATATATATATAGAGAGAGAGAGAGAAAGGAAGGGTTTGGGGTTTTGGTGGGGGTTTTGGGGAAAGAGGGGAACGGGTTTTACGTTTGTTTGAAGCTTGGAGAAGGGGTCGTGTCGGTTATCTATATATTACGTTTGTTCACAAATTTATTGATTTATTAGTGTTATATATGAAAGGGTAATTTGCACTAACACCCCCTGAGGTATTGGTCAATTTCACTTTTCGGCCCGTCAACGCTTTTTTGGACACTCACACCTGAGCTGTGAAATGGCAGAAATACCCTTCAGGTAAAATATTAAAATACACAATAAATTGTTCCAACATATTAAATTACTCTGATAACCCTCTCCATACGTTGACAGCTCCCACTACCGACCAACCCTTATCATTTCCCACCATTTCATTTCCACCCACAAAAAACCCAAAGCTATTTTTTTCTCTCTATCTTCTTTCTCTCTTCTCTCTTCTCTCTTCTCTCTATCTGCCATGGAAAACCGATGATGTAAAATCATAGCTTCACCGTTTTTCCTCAATTTTCTAACTTATCTTTCCATTTTAACCTTCGTTTTGATCTCCCTCTGTGTTCTTGTGTTGTTGAATCGAAATTAAGAGATCTAGGATTTTTCGGTTTATGAGCAGATCTAGGGTTCTTGTCATCTGATTTTGAGGAATATGAACTGATTTAGGGTTTTTTCGGTTCTGCATATGTTGGTCTCAGCCGAAAAAGGTGTGTTATTTGATATGTGATCTAAGTATATTTCTTCCATCTTTGTTTGTTCTTTGATTTACATACTGATCTAGTGCATTTACATACTAATTTAGTGTTTCTCGGTTTCAGTGATGATCTTGGGTTATTGTCATTTGTTTTTGAGGAATATCAATAGATCTTCAATTTTCTAGTATGCAAGTGTTGAAAAACAGTTGTCTTTGATCTCTAATCTTTGTATATTTTTTCATTTTTTCTTGTTATTTAATTTATATTATATATATATATATATATGATTTATTCCTTCTTGTTTATATTTGTTTGATTAAATTTTTAATGCATGTTTTTGTTTTGTTTTGTTTATGTTCAAAGAAAAATCATATCTCTGTTATTGTGCTTTTGTGGGTGGCTTCATGTGTTGGTATTACTGAGTTGTACTGCAATTAGGTTAGTAATTTGAGTGATGTTTAAAAAGCATATGCATGTTTTAGTTGCTAATTATTGTTCAGTGTTTGTTACTACAATTTTGACCCTAAAAATTGATGCAATTGAAAATCATGAAATTAATGCAATTAAAAACCATGAAATTGATGCAAGTGTACCCCTAAATTGCAATCCGTAGATTGAAATCCCTAAATTGAAACCCTTTTAACTAGAAACCCAAAAATTGAAACCCCTAAACCTTAAAATTAAACCCCCAAACCTTAAATCCTAACTTGAAACCCTAAAGCCTAAAATTTTAAACCCAAACCCTAAACCCTAAAGTGAAAATTCTAAACCTTTTAAGGCCTAAAGTTTAAACCGTAAAACAACAAGTGTATGGCATTATTTTTTTAGTAAATTAACTAAGTTTTTGGATATTCACTGATGGTTTGTACACTTAGTGCATGTTTGGTAGAGGGAATGGAGCCATTTTTTTTGGGTTTGGTTTGAAAATTTGGCTCCACTCCATGTTTGGCAAGCATGGTGTTGGACAAAGAGTGTGTGAATAGTCACTCCATTGGACCCAAATCCATCAAATTTCATATAATCTCAATAGATGGTTTGGTTGGAGTTGGGTCCAATGGTTTGACACTATTCATTTATAATATTATATATATATAAATTCGAAATTAAATATTTTGAAAATTTAAATATTTCAAAAAAATAAAATATTTATGAAAAATATAACTATTTCGAAAAAATAAAATATTTATGAAAAATTAAATATTTCAAAAAAAATTAAATATTTATGAAAAATTAAATATTTCGAAAAATTAAAATATTTATGAAAAATAGAAATATTTCAAAAAAATTAAATATTTATGAAAAATTAAATATTTCGAAAAAATAAAATATTTATGAAAATTTAAATATTTCAAAAAATTAAATATTTATATATTTTATTTTTTAAAACATATATATTTACAAAATGTTATTTTAAATAAATAAAATGTCAAATTATTCCAAGTTACCAAATATGATTAGTTTCAGAATTTCAGCTCATACCAATTCTACCAAACATGGTTTGGTTTTTCAGTTTCACTTTTTCTCACACCAAAACCATCTGCACCAAACATGGTTTGGAACCAAAATAAAATCAAACCAACTCCAACCAACCCAACTCCAACCAAATCAAAACCAAAAACCAACACCACACCATCTACCAAACAAACATTTAGTAAATTTCCTTCAGTGTTATTGCAGGTTAGTGGTTGTTCCGACTCTAGTGATAACAACAACCTCTCAATCAACCCTATTACAACAGACTTTGTCCAATGTAATGTTCAATTTTTTAGTTTAAATGTTAATTTATTTTTACTTGTTGTTTATTTGATAATTGATCTCATTTGTTTCTTTCTTTTGTAGATTTCTATTCGACAAAAGAAAATCATACACATTATACAATGTATGGTCCCCCCAAGAGCTTCTTCATTCACAACTATTTTTTTTTTTTTTGGATTGGGGGCTGATGCACCATTCAAAAACCCACACTTTCCATTGGAGCACTTGTAGTAGTGTTTCTCTGGATTTTTTACAGATTAAGATACTTGTTTTGCTGCTAAGCACCCACAATAGCATATTTTCTTATCATCCATGAAAATCTGCATGAATATTTTGTAATTTAGTGTAATGATTTTTGGGAAATATACAGAAGGAGGATTATTTACATGGAAAGTTGTTTTTAATGAATTGGAGATGTGATTTGAATATGTGTTTGAATGAGTATAGTGTAATGCAGATATCATGTTTTGTGCATGTGGAAGCTATGGAATATTTATAAAGGGTTGGATGGCTATATTTTGGTGCAACGTGTTTTCTAGCTGTTGGTATATTTTCTGATTATGTGAATCGTGCTTGAGAATTCAGTTTTTGCAACTAAAGTGGAGTTGACGCCATAATCAAAGGGTATTTTGGTCCTCAAATCTTCTTAAAATGGAAGAGAATCAAAGGTAAATTAATAGAATAATGGACTAGGGGTAGAATTGAACTTTCATAGGGTGTCAAGGCTAGTGAGGGGGTGAAAATGAAACTTTAGGGGTTGTTGGGACTACAAACGCTTTGACCGACCAACAAGTTGAATTGACCAATATCTCAGGGGGTGTTGGTGCAAATTACCCTATATCAAAAATACAAAAAAATTTCATGAACTTTTCTAATACCGCCCAAACTTTAAAAGTGACTAAAACCCTTCTTAAACTTTCCTAAATGAGCAAAATTAGGGATGATAATGGGGCATGGTGGAATCTCACTCCGTATTCCCGTTTAACCCTCATATTCATTTCATAATCGGTTATTAAACAGGATGAAATAAACTTATGTGGGAAAAGGCGGGGTGATTTTTCACTTTAAAAAAAATCTTATGCAAATGAAAATAGTATTTAACTTCTTAATTAAAAATTTTAACTTAATAGTATTATTTTACAAGAATCAAAGTAATACATGTAATTTTTTACATATTAAGACGAGAATAATGAAGAGGTAAGGAAATTAGGATTTGGTATGGGATGGAAACTAAAAATAAATAAATTAGGAAACTAAGGTTTACTTATAAGTATGTATTTATATAGGTACTAGTAAATTTTAGTTTAAAACAAATTTACAAATACACTTAAATAAATAATTTTAATATAAAAAATAATATAAAAATTAGATTTGACCATAACACAATACCAAAAAGGGATAATAAACTCAAAATATGAATACTTGATATATTTATACGTAAAAATCATACAAAGCAAGAAAATATAATAGAAAATTAGTACATAGTAATAACTTATATTATGGATATAAAAATAATAATAGTTTATTTTTAAATATAGAGAGTAAATTAATACCTTAATAAGTGTATAACAAAAATAAAAGCTTATTAATTTAGTTGGATGAGTATAATTTAAATAGAAGTTTATAAAGGTAGAAAGATAGTATAATCACAATAAAAGAAATTAGACTTGTAAAATTTAGTGTTTAATAAAAGAATTATTTATTTTGCTTAAGCATTAAAGAATCTGGTTTCAAGAAATATAACAAGCTACATTTTTCAATTATAATACAATACTTCCTTTTGTTGTTAAAACTTGTAACACAATAAAAGTATGTGAAACAAAAAAATTATAATGACAAAATATTTAGAAACACTATGGGTGCGTTTGGATAGGGGCGTTTCTGATTTTGTTCTTGTTTTTTCTACTATTCACGAGAACAAAAATGCGTTTGGGAGCCTTTGATGGTTTTTGTTTTCGTGAACAGTAAAAAAAATGCATTCTCACCCTTAGTTCAAAATTTGAGAACACTAAAATGGTATTTTTTTTTTTGTTTTCGGCACTGTTTGTTCTTAACAAATTTTTTTTTTAATTGTTGCAGATTCCCTAACCTTCATCTTCAACCTCCAAACCCTAACCTCAAAAAATTATTATTATTTTTTTGTTCCCGAAAATTTTTTAGACAAAATTTCCAACCAAACGTGTTTTTGTTTTCGTATTATCCTTAGAACAAGAACAAGAAAAAATTTTGTTCTCAAGAGATAAAAAACGAAAACGAAAACACTAGTTTCCAAACGCACCCTATGTTATCTATAGTTTTAATTTTTACAGATAATGATTGTTAAGTAGTATGCATAATATGAAACTCTTGAGAATATGAATTTTATAAAAGAAATGAAAAGAAAAAAAAATAGAAAATAAACATTGATATAGTTAACACATGCAAGTAAACAATGGAAGTCTAATAATTTAAGAGTCTTTAAAAATAATAGTTCTAAATTAATAATTAAGTCCTAAGAGTCCAAAAATGGCAATGTATATAGTCACACCAAGATGATTATAGGTTAGATAAGAGTGATAGATTTTAGAGATCCACTATCTAAAATATTAATGAAAAGTGTTCTATATAAAATAGTATTGTATTAATGAAAAGTGTTTTTATAAAAAATAATGTAGTAATCCAATCAGAATTACACCATGTATATTATAAAGAGAAATACATACGTGTTTGTTTTCGTCAAAATTGTGAGTATGCACGGGAAGGGATTGGACAAAAGTCACATCATTACCATGGTAATATTTATCTTTATATATAAACCGAAGTGCTACCTAATGTGATTGAAAAAGACACAAAGAAACAATATATCTTTAATCATCTAGAAATAGAATGTTGCGAATTGTAAAATAAATAAATAAATAAAAATAAAAAAGCACGTATTTATCTATATATACCGAAGTGCTAGGACAAGGAAATGATGTGTCTCTTTTACAAGAGGCATCTAGAAATAAAAAGTTCCAAAACAATCAAACAAATATAATCGAAAAGGTACGTAGATTACATAATAAATATGCATATTTTTAAAATAAAAAATGTTTAGAAATAATATGAGACATTTGTACTTTTATAAGTAGTATATATATATATATATATGTAAGTATAATATACATAAATTAATAAGGGTAAGTATACAGTTTACTATGTAAACGGGGCGGGGCAACATAATCGGGGTGGGGCGACCCTCCCCCATACCCGTTCCGGAATTCTGCCGGATTTTTTTTCCCGCAACCATTTAATTAATCGGCTCCTCAAACCCGCTTGAATTGGGGCGGAGCGGGGCGATTCCCCATCGGGGTGAGAATTTTTGTCATTCCCTAAGCAAAATACCCCTTTCAACATTAAGTGAACACTTTTATTTTATTTTATTTATTTTTTTGAATGGTAAGAAACACACTTTTTTTTAATATTTTATACTAATTTGAATTATATAAAATATAAATAAATAAAAATGTAATAGTTTGTAGGTTATAAATACAATTAGTCTTATTATAGTTAAATTGTATTAATAGTATTTTAAGTAAAATCCAAAACATAACATATAAAATTTCAAAAAATAAAATAAGTTTGGAGTTAAAGTATAATATGAAAATAAATATATATATATAATAAGAATTATAATTAAATAATTAACATGTTAGTTTAGTTTTTTTTTTAATTATTACTAAGGATAAATGAATAAATACATAAATAAGCGAATGGATCAAAGTGATAAAGAGATAAATGAGTAAATACAGAAATGAGCGAAGAGGACAAAGTGCTCACTTTTTAGGAAAATATTTGTCTTAGGTCATGTAAGGAGGGACTTCTTCCTTACAAGTAATGTGGTTCAATAAATTATTTACATATGTCCAAAGATATTAAAAGTATTGCCATAATTATATCTTTTTAAAATTTTAAAACCAATCAAATCTTTGATGATGAATAGATTTTAAAATTCATGAAAATATTTTTGAATTATTGGACACGTGTAATGTTTTTATTGGTCCATAATACATGTAAGGAGGAAGGAATGTGGCAAGTAAGAATTAAATTTTAATGCTTGAATTTATAAGGAAAATTGCACTTTTGTTTTCTATATATAAGTAAAATTAGACCAATGATGCAGAAATGAGCCCTTCAATATTTTTTTTTATTAATTTTGAATTCTCCTAAACTCATTCATCGCAGAATTAATGTGAATGGAAAATTTTGTAATATTTTTCTAACAATATTATATTTTGCATTTCATATAATCTGTATTTTATAAGAAATTGCAAAACTGTCAGTTAGGAGAGGGGAAAAAAAAAACACAGTAAGCAGTATCGATGACTGTACATGTCAAATTGGAGAAACAGGATGAGACAAACCTAAATGAAACATGTTAAATTGAATCCATACTCTCAGACTCTAATATAACTTAAAATATTAGCTGAGCAAATCGTACATTATTTTGACATATATTTATATATTTTTCTCTAACTCCGGCTGTGAAATAACTCTTATTGGAAAAATAATAATATTAACTCTTATTGCGTCTCACACCTAAATTTTTGGAAGTAATTTTTTTTTTGTTTGCAGTATTGTTCGGATATAATTTTTGGGGCAAAGATTAGGTTTACATATTCAAATTTTGTTTCCGAACGAGTTATTTTAGGTGAAAAAAATTTGAGACCTAGTATCTCAAAAAATATAAAATAATTTTTTAGAATATGCGGATACTGTGGTACCAATATTTACTACACGGATACAACCGGATTGAAATCGAAATAAATATCGCCACCGGAACCATGGCCACCACCTGTCATTTTTCTGTCTCTCAATAGTGGTTGCTCTATTCTACTTATAAACTCAATCTTTCATAAGCTAATTATCATCTTTTTGCCATGTCTTTTCAACTTTTTATTAGTCCACGTATCTCACTGAATCATCAAAAATATCAAAGAGCCCACACGTCTCTTTGAATCATTGAAATTATCAAAGAGTAGTCTATTCTTCTTCAGGGTCAGACTTGACATTTCAATGCCTAAAGCAAAAGCCATCACTGTTCTAATTTAAGTGATAGTGATTAAATTTTTTGAGCAAGAAATTCACTAAACTAAAAGTTCCAAAAGAAATATAAATCTTAGAACCCATTATTGATATACGACAATGAGATGATGTATGGTGGATTCAAAGATGCTGTATGGTGGATTAATAAAGGAGTAAATGTATTTAGTTGGTAATTAATTTATTGGCCCCAATAAATTCTGTTAATTTTATTTATTATTAAATTCATTATACAATAACCAAAAAATTAAATACTTTCTTGGCGCCGCGGGGATTACAACTATTAACACGTAAATGACGTCATGAAATAAATAATAAAATTTTAGTACTTAAAATAAACAAAGGACCAACAATAGATACACACGACACGATACAGAACCCTCCGATCATTGGTCCAAAATAAATTAATGGAATTGTATTTGAACAAAATAGACAGCGATTGTGAAGATTCGGGAATTAAAAGTGGCATCATCCTTCACAGATCCCTCCACTCATCACCTGCCACGTCACTCTCTCCCATCAATCAAACCGTCTCTAATATATATATATATATATATATATGTGCTGTATCCACTAGGCGCTAGCCTGCAATTCGAAATTATATATCAGGCGGTGTCTCAATTTTGCCCCTTTTTTCCTCTTTTCCTCGCTCTGTTTTTCTCTCTACCTTCTTCTCTCCTTCCATTCATGGTGATCTGAGGAAAAGGAGGAGAGAGAAAGCTATGATATCACCAGAAACCTAGAGATAGAGAGACTCTTAGACTTGATGTTCGACAATGTCGCCTTTCGATTCTATTGATGCGTTTCTCTTCTCCGCCAGCAGAGCATTTTGTCATCCCTTCGCCATTTTTTTACAGATCCAGGTATGGTTATGCCCTGTCTCTTTTCTTTTGCGGAATGAGTGAAAATTAGGCATGTGTTTGGTTGCCGAGAAAATGAAAGAAAATTGAATTTACAGAGGGACGCTTTGTGATGCACAATGTCGAATTATTATATTCCCCTAGAATGTTTTTGTTATGAAACAAAAGGTTTTGTTTATTTGTTTGTTTGTTTTTTTTGTAATATATGAATGCGTTTGATTATTCTTGTTGATGAATTGTTATGCTTGGTTCGGTTTTTATAGTATTGTAAAAAGGCCTATTGTGAAGATAATTTTCTGTTCTTGACTTTTGAGAACTGGTTTATAGGGAACTGAACCAAGCAAGCTTCAAATATTAGAGTTTTGCGAAGAAGACACTATGTATATGTCATTGGCTACATGTTTCTTTTTATTTTTTTTTACTTTTTTGGTTTCTTTTTATTTTCTATGTTGTTTATTAGGATGAGATTTGAAAAGTTAAATGTCTTCTACAGATATTCACAATTCTCCTCCGAATTCCTCTTCCCCTTGAGTTTGATACTGTCTGATTACTGTGGTATAATTTAAGTCGGCGTTAGAAAGTGTTTTCATTCTATTTTCTTAATTATTTTTTGGGGACTCAATAAAGGTCGAAAATTTTCCTTTATGAGAAAAACTCGATGGATATTGATGATGTATAGCCGATTAAGTATGTTAGATTCATTATGAAATTGATAATCATGCTTCATAAGAAAGTGTTTGATGAAATGTTCATAGTTAAGATTGATTATTCCTTAATGATTAAAAAAGGAAAAGGATAGTGTGAGTCCATTCTTGTACTGTGGACCTCGAATTTCACAATCCATTTGGGTTCGTAGTACTAGTAAGAGAGAATGAGGTTTTTCAATAGGTTTGTCACTTGCATTGCTCTTGCTTTCCAATGACCCAATAAATCTGAGTGGTCATGAAACCAAATTTGCAGATTCTTAGTTTTAATTTTTTTTCTGAATTTGCTTTAAATAATAGTGGATGACTGGATTTAAGGACACTTGCTGAGCTTGTCACAACCCTCTCTACCCCATGTAGATATTGCTCGGTTTGTACACTCTTTGTGCACACAATCTTCAAAATGCCTTGCAGTTAGGAGTCCTACAACTTTAAGTGCCAACAACCTCTTTCCCTAGATACTGTGAGATGTCACAATCACCCTTTTTGTGACCTAGAGTCCTCGCTGGCCTGATGCTCATGAGTTTTGTGCATGCTCCCCATTTTTTACTGGGGATTGGCTCTGATACCATCGAGCAATCCACACCATGACACCTTGTAGAGAGTTAGAAAGGTATCTCCACAAATAAGTGCAACAACCTCTTTCCCTTGGGCAGTACAAGACATCATAGAGGTGGTCGTGGTCAGTGACGGACCCAAGAATTTCTTTCGGTGGGGCGGCAGTGAATAGCAGTAAGAGTATTTTTTTCCTTTATTTGAATCAAGGTAGTAGATTCAAATACGTAAATGTGGATGTACAGAATAAAGGTTCAATACATTATAACTATATTGGATGTATTTTCATATTTTTAGTGTTGTATAAAATTTTCAATATTATTAGATACACTTTTCTTTAAAAATATCATCACATATGCTTCTAATTTTGTTATAAAAAGAAAATAGTCACAAACAAGAGGCAGATGATATTAGACGCACTCAGTTAAGAAGTTGTGGAGTCATGCTTCTTCCTCTCTTTTACATTTTTCTCTTTTATTGGATTCAAGATCAATGATATTTCTATAATTTTGTTGAACCGTTGATACAATTATTAAAAGTTACTCATTAAAAACAAATTACCAAAAAATCGAGTGAATATGGCTCGACCATTGACATGTCAAAAGAAAACATGGATTACTCTTTCATTTTCAAAAGTGGGGGACATTGTAACTTTTTGACAAACATATTAGTGTCTAAGGCAAGAAAAAAAAAATTACAGTCCGGGCAGATGGCCCACTGGTCCTCTGGCAAGTCAATGCCTGGTTGTGGTGTACACGTATACTAATTGCCTGGCATGGAGACCTCATTGCTAAAGTATCTTACACCGGGTCTCTTACCTATAAAAGTGTCTTGATCTTCACATGCTGGTACTTCTGAAGATACAAATAATAAGATAACACAAAAATAGGTGTGTTCAAGGGCTATAGTTTGGTGGGCTTAAATAGAAGACGAGTTCCTCTAATCCACGTAACATTATTAATAATATGTATGAGGATGCCAAGACTAGAGTCCATACCGTTTATGGAGAAAGTAGTGGTTTCTCTATAGAAGTGGGTTTACATAAAGGATCAATTCTTAGCCAATAGCTATTCAGAATAGTCTTGGATTAAGTACGATAGATTTGCAAGAAGACATCCCATGGTGCATGTTGTTCATAGACGGCACAGTGTTGGGGGATGCTACCTTAAGTATTGAAACTTGGTGAAATTCACTAGAAACAAAAGGTCTAGACATTTGTAAGAGAAAAACTGAATATATGGAATGCAAATTCAATAATGGAAAGACATTATACAACGTAAGCAATCCAAGATCATATGGTCACTAGAAGCCATCATTTTCGATATTTGGGACCAGTTATACAAGAATGTCAGAAAATAGATGATGGTAATACTAGTAGGATTGGAGTAGGTTGGATTAAATAAAGACAACTAGTGGTATTCTATGTGTTAAAAAGTTAGCAAACAAGGAAAATTTAATAGGATGGTCATTAGGCCAACTATGTTATAGGCAGAACAATGCACTAGCTAACTAAAATAGGGATGTTGAGGTGGATGATAGGCGTAACTAGGAAAGATAGAGTTACTAATTAAAATGGGAGTACACTTTAGGAGTTAGGACTAGTGCCTATTAAAGACAATAAGAAAGAATAGACTTAGGTGGTACGGGCAAAGAGAACGTGGGTCCGTTGAGGCACCCAGTAGAATGGAAAGTGTAGTTTGCATAACCGGTAGAGAAAGCGAGGATGGTCAAAATTCATCTGGAATGTTGTTATCAAAAATGATTTTTATTACCTTAAACTTACATGATAGGGGTTTTTGGCTTTATATATTAGTTTCTGTTTTGTTTTGTTTTGTTTTGTATCAACTCAACAGATGACTCTTCTTTCTCGATGATGCTAATTCATGGCTCACTTTTCTGGTTCTTTATGACATTATTTGGTAGTCTGTGACATGATTTCTGATGTGATCATTCACTTATCTGCCTCATTTATTTGTGCTGCAGGGATGGCTCATATGTTCAACTCTTGCAATTGGGTGGGCTTGCGCTGCTTATGTTAGGTAGCAAGCTTTGATGATTAGAGTTTAGTCATGACTTGGCCTTTAGTTCCTTGGATGGTTTTCACCATCAGATTTTAACATCAGGAAATCTCATGTCAAGATTATTTATTTTAGTAACATTGTTTTTTTCCCTCACAGGAATAGAGAGTTTAGACGGATCAAGGATGGTATGAAAAGTGGCAATAGCTTTGCATTTCTTTGTCATGATATTAATGAACTTGAACATTTCAATCAGATCAACCTGCCCAGAGTGACAGTTGTAATGCCTTTAAAAGGGTTTGGGGAACACAATCTACACAATTGGAGAACTCAGGTGAATTATATGAAACACACTAGTTTCTAGTTTCCATGTAGTGTTGAATAAAAATTATTGGTTACCTCTTTTAATACTCTGTATTTGTTTCCCTTGATTTAGTATTACCATTAGTTTCGCAAGCAGTGAATAGTGTGGACTCCTTTCTTTTGAGGAAGTTCACTATTAAATCTATTTTTGTCCTTCTATTGCCTGGACAGTAATGTCTCAAGGATACAAGTCCAGTGGGCTTGTTTATTTGGGACTTTGGACATTCTTGTTTGAAGGATTTTTGTTGCACTTGAAACTTTTTACATGTTTTCTTTCTTGATTGTGGGCCTTTGGATTGTTGAACACTATTCATTATTGTTCTGGTTCATGAATAATTTGGTGCAGATCACATCTCTGTATGGTGGTCCTTTAGAATTTCTTTTTGTGGTGGAAAGTACAGAAGATCCTGCTTACCATGCTGTAACTCGATTACTCTCAGATTATAAGGTATATTTTGTCCTATAATTGTATTCCTTATTATGACGAAGATTTATTAGTTATTGATCTAAAGATGACTATGTTTATGCATAAATGCAACAATAATGATAAAACGTTCCTGTAATGTCATGATTGTTTCGCAACTCAACTCAAGAAAGCCTTTTCCCAATTATTATGTATTGGCTAGGTGAATTCTGTTTCTCCATGTTGCTCTGTCTAAGGCCAAAACCTCAATTAAAAACACGCTATCATACTTTCAGCTTTCTTAACGAGTTCCCTAGCATCACCCTCAATAAGGATCCTGTCACTTTTCGTAACTGATGCAGCTACTCTTAATTGCATATGAGCGTGTCAATGATGGTTTGGCCCATATGTAGTTTATTTATTTATTTTTTATTTATATATATATAGATATATGATTTAGGATATTTATGAAGAATCGTCATTTCTTAGTTTGTTTTCTTCATGCAACTTAATAACAGAAAGTTGGAGGGGTTGGGCAATTTTAGTTATTTATTTTTTGATAGTACAAATTTCAAAAGTCAATTATGAAAGACTAATTTGGATTCTCTACGCATGTCATTTTCTTCTTATTTCTTCCCTATAATTATTTATGTCATTTCATTTGTTCATGTTTAATATACATCTTTTTTGAGAAGGAAAATGAGGCATCTTAGAGTACAAAGCAGGGTGAGTTTTTTGGCCCGTCTTTCCTACCAATACTAAGGGATATTGTGAGGAGTGTGAATAAAATAAAGTATTTATGTATGATTTCCTTTCTTATTTTTTAGTTTTTTTGTTTACGATTAAAACTGTGATTTTCAGTTATGAGAAATGTGTATCATGTGCTCATTGCTCAAGTAACCACAACATGCTCAATGTTCAATGTAAATTGTTGATACATCCCAGTTGATCAGGGTGATTGCTTCAATTTTCTACAACCCAGTCTTCCTCTCCTGACTTGTTAGGAATGTTGTGTGCAGGACAATGTCGATGCAAAGATTGTAGTGGCTGGTTTGTCAACAACTTGTAGTCAAAAGATTCACAATCAGTTGGTAAATATCATGTTCACAGCATTTTGAACTTCTGCATTTGAAAAGCATCCTCAACTTGCTCCACAGTATGGATCATAGTTTGTTTATTTTTCTACATTTCGAAAAAATGTGGTGTTTTATTTTATTGTATTCCCAGAGTCTCAGTAGTTTAATACCGTATATTACATTTCACAGTAATTACAATTCACGGTAATTACTTGTTGTCATAGAGGTCGGATAGGACCGACTATATTATTTTGATAATGAGAGTGGGTATAGATAGCGAAAGGTTTCTGTGATTGTTCAGTGTGAAGCTGATCTGTATTAATATTATGCATCAGTCCTTTAACCATATTTTTTACTCGAATCTTTTTCCCCTAAAAAGAATCACCTGTTTTTGGTTATCACGTATGTTGTGGTGCACCTGTGCAGGTTGGGGTGGAGAGCATGCATAAAGACACCAAGTATGTATTATTCCTAGATGATGATGTGAGGCTGCACCCTGGAACAATTGGATCTCTCACTGCCGAAATGGAAAAAAACCCTGCGGTATGGGTTTGATATCTTTCTCGATATTGCCATTAATATGTTCTTTATAGTTTCCTCGAGTATGTAGTTTGAGTTGGGTTTAGCTTTTTTTACTTGATCCTCTGATTGCTTCAATGTTGTTGGCAATGTTTTGCAGATCTTTATTCAAACTGGATACCCTCTCGATTTACCATCCGGAAGTTTAGGAAGCTACTGTATATATGAATATCATATGGTAATAACACTTTACTGAAATATTATATTTCTTTCATGCTTCATTTGTTTTTACAAGTCTACATAATAGATAACTCATTGTGATGTTTCTTTCAGACCTTCTAGTGTTATTAAAGATTCTGTAGAGTAATTTGTCTTCTCATGCATGTAAATCTTTTAAATTAAAATAATATAGATACATCAATCCTCTGGTGAATTTGACCTAATTGAAAAACCACCAGATGTGTTTATTGAACTTTAAAAAAGCTTCAGATTTGCATTGCAATGAGGATGTATTTCATACTTGACCGCTTTCTTTGGCATGATTGGGGATCACCATTATAAGACTGATGAAGAAATTTGGATAAGTAGAGTAGGCTTTTTCAAGATGATTCTGTTTAAAATCTATTAGATGCATTGTCTTATAGGTTATTTTATGTGTTCTTTAGTATCAATCATTTATAATATCCACCAAAATATAATAATTTGAGTGCTATATATTTACAGCCTTGTTCGATGGGGTTTGCTACTGGTGGAACGACTTTCTTCTTGTGGGGAGGGTGCATGATGGCAAGTAGCTGCTACCACCTTTAAACTGCTGCAAGATCAAAATTGTTAATTGTTCTTATTGGTCTAGAGTTTCTATTTTCAGATGCATGCTGATGACTTCAGAAATGACCGTCATGGGGTGGTGTCAGAACTAAAAGATGGGGGATACTCTGATGATATGACTCTTGCCTCTATAGCTGGTAAGTGATTTGCCTCTGCTTTCTGACTTGAGTAGACTTGAAGGCTAGAAGCAACATTAATTTCATATATACACCTCGCCAGGCTCACCAACCTCTGGCTAAATGAATTGACCAAGTTAGCCATTTACAAGATCCCATTTTCGCAAACATGATTGGTGGCGGTTGTTGACTTTTTTTTTTTTAGCCGAGTATAATTTGGTATAATATTCTTTTACTGTATATAAAAGATCCTGAAGTGGAAGATCTTGCAAGTGGTGTGACAAGTGGCTGATGCGAAACAAAATCTTTTTCAATTCAAAAAATTTTAATTCTCATTTTATGGGAATATTTGCTAGATAAAAAAACTATGAACGCCTCTGAATACTTTGACTTAATGATGGCTATTGAAAATATGTTAAGATAACTATGTAAGGCGATGAGTGAAATTTTTTTCCTTGTGGTGTGGCGTTCTACAGTTAATGCATGCTGGGTGGTGGATATTTTTGGTGGTTATATAAACGATATTACAACATGCTTATCAGAAACCAGAGACATTACATGGCCAAAATATATTGCGTTAACATTTTGTTTAATTGAACCCTGTGGTTGCATTCCTTTTCCCTCACACATCCGAATTAGGCTGTTGCAGAGGCTTGTTGTTTCAGAACTTGGCATTGTTTAGATGCTAAAAAGCTAATTATTATATGCTGTCATCATCACCCTTTTTCAGGGGATAATAAGAGGCTCATCACTTCACCACCAGTAGCTGTTTTCCCTCACCCCCTTTCAAGTGATCTTAGTTTTTCAAGGTTTGGAATGTGCTCCTCAACAATTTTTATTAGAATACGGCCGTTAAATACAAGTATTACATTTTGGCTCCATGTTTATTTTATATTTTGTTTGTATAGGTACTGGAATTACTTGAGGAAGCAAACATTTGTTCTGGAATCATATGCTACGAAGGTGAACTGGAAAATGAACCGCACATTATTTTGTGTCCATTGCTACCTATCATGGGGATTTGTAGCACCGTACTTTATGGCTGTGATTCATGTTGCAGCAGCACTAAGAAGTCATTTCAAAGGGTATTCACTTGAGGAAACAGCTTTTACTTTGGGTGGTGAGCACACTATTTATACCTTTTAGGTAGGTACAAGAGTTTAAATCAATAACTAAAATCTTGATGCAGGATAACTCCTTATCTCAGAGTACAAATTGAATACATTGTTTACACAAGGCATTTAGAACTTAGTAAGAGACGTATGTGATTGATACGTGCTAGCGGCAGTTGATCAAACAGGAAAAGCATGTTGGGTGTGTTCTTTGCTGAGGCGATATCTTCATTATGGTCCTTCATTAATTTATTCAAAATGCATGATTTCAAGAAACCTCTCATGCATCTCATGTCTGTAGCGCAACGTGAGATCTTTGCTAATCTCAAATAATCATGTAATGGAGGGATGTGGGTTTTAGGCCTTGTGCGGCCAGGATGTTAGTTAAGAATAAACCTATATTCAGTCCTTTTTTGGGGGGAGTTGTGAAAGAAGGAAAATCAGGATATAGCTTCTGTTGGTGTTCTAAATTACAGTTTCCTACATTAAGTTGCAGTTCTCTTTCCATGAACTGTTCAAAGATGCAGTTATTTTTCTCACTTTTCCATCAATTGCTTTGTTCAGGGCTGTTCCTAGTACGCTGCCTAGCTATATGCACTACTCTTGAACTACTTTCAATGTGGAATTTGACAAGAGTAGAAGTTCAGCTATGCAATATGTTATCTCCTGAGGTGCCTCCACTTTCACTTGGTTCTTATAACTGGTGCCTTGTAAGTATTTTTATCCTTTTCATTCAGTGGAAACTGTCTATGTGAATCGGTGAGTTGCTATTCCTTTTATTACAGTCCTAGGGCTGTATTATAATGTATCATGTTTTACAGTTCTGCTACGCAAGCCTTCTAGATATCGGTAATACCACCTTAACTGAGTCGCTTATATTTTGTTTTTTGGCCATGATTATGAAACAACTATGAATAAAAATGGAAGAGGCAGATTGGTCTTCAATAAAGATAAATTAGAATTAGAAGTTGGAATGATTAGGTCACCTTCAGTGTTGGCTGATAGAAGTAGTTATTCAAAGTACGAAAAATCTAGTAAAAAGCTCAAAGTAATGTATGAGCTGGTGTGTTGAAAGTATCAAATTGCAAGAATTGTATAGAGAAAAATTAAAATGAGGCGATATTTTGAGAGAAGTCCTAGTTCTTAATTAAAGCCTCTGTCATCTATTTATTGCATCTGGGGTGATGTTGATTACTAGTTACTAAATTAGTTGAACTCATGTTCAATGGACCAGGTATTTATTGCAATGCTGGTGGATAATTTTTTATACCCAATATCTGCTTTTCGCTCACACTATACTCAGTCCATCAACTGGTCTGGCATCAAATACCACTTGAAGAATGGGAAGATTAGCATGGTATGCTTTATAAGTTCTGTTATCCTACTTTTTCCTCCAGTACTATTCCCTGTTTGTTGCCTATGTCATTAATCATTTATGTGTTTGATATATTGATTTCAAAAGAAAAGGAAAGAACTGCTATGAGGTTATATAGTTAAGATTTAAGAATTAGTGAGGGCCTCTCTAGGTTCTTTCTACATCTCAAATCCACAACCCCCACCCATAAAATAATAATATCAACGACGAAACCAACAATATATATATATATATCACCACCATCAGCAGCAAAAACGAAACGGAAGCTGGAATCATCCGAACATGACATACATAGTTGACATGCATCTTGATTGATTATCTGAGGTTTATATTTTGTGTCTGTTATAGATCGAAAGAAGCCAGGATAGTGGTCCAAGATTTACAGACTTGGGAGGAAAGTATTTATACGGCAAGAGAGGAGCCCAGCAGAAAACCTCAATCCTCACCTCTTTGACAAGAAGTTTGGTTCATTGGCGCGAGCCAAAGAAATTTGATTATGTCTAGGAATGGACCTTGAACAACAAAAGATGGGAAACATTTTTCTCTTCTTGAGATCTGATGGGTAGAATCGACTTGGGTTCAAGTTTTCCGGGAGTATTTTTCATCCCTTTAGAATATATCGGCCAATTCATTATTGATTGATTCAAGTGCTACGATTTTTTCTTCATTCTTCAATTATCATTCAATCGATTGATTTTTCAGCTTCAACTATTCCTCCTTGGCTGGTTTTGTAATTTATAATGGTCATGTCCCTGTAATTTAATAGATTTCTATAAATTCAAAGTATCAGTTTAAAGGCAGAAAGGTTGTGTTGGTACATGTTACATGTTGTAGTCTCTTTCAGAACCATCATCGTTTTTATATGCTCTGGAGTGTCTATATAAATATTGTCAGGCCTTTGAATCAGATATGTTTTAAAGTAACTTTAGAGTGAATTGGGTTGGAAAATAAAATATCATAAATCATCACATGAAATAACTTGTCATGCAACTAATTATGTTCCTAAGGTGGCTTCTCAAATTACATTGTAAAAACTTATTTCCTCTACTTTTGGTGTTGATCCAATATTGTTTTCAATCTTTTGTTAGAAGGAATTTTAAATTTTTACTTCATTTAAAGTTTTCTGAACCTGTTCTCTTTGATCTGCAAGTAGTGGTATGTGAACTTACCCAAAAGCAGAAACAGAAAAAGTAGGGGTAATAGGCCAAGGCGTAGCCAAAAAATAATATAACAAACATATAGCTGTGATATTTCCTCATGTTTTCCTTGAGTTTAGAAACATATTGCGGAGGAAACATGGTTTGCCGTATAGTTTTCGTCGCGGTAATAATGTCATGGATCTGAACAATATTAATATTAAAAATAAATATCATGGATCTGAACAATATTAATATTAAAAATAAATATATATTAAAAATAAATATCGATATATATCGCTACCCCAAAATCACACTCTCGTATCATGTACTAGTCATGTTATTTCCATTTCATTTCCTCCACGTTTTCTACTTTTCACTTTCCAACCCCCTCCCCCCGTCACACTTCTCATATCGAAGTACTATTCTTGTCATGTTATTTCCATTTCATTTCCTCCACGTTTTCTACTTTTCACTTTCCAATATTTTTTACTTGCTTGATTACTGGATATATATGTATATAATATGTATCATTTTTTAGTGGACCGATCTGATTAATCCTAACATTCTTTTTCTTTCTTTAAATTATATTTTGGGGGTAATCCAAGTTCTAAACCACGTAAGTGGTAAACATAGAGCTAAACTAAAGATGCTCATTTAGGCTGTTTGGTAACCTTTTTGTTTTGAGATTTTTCTTTTAGTTTTTGAAAAAATAAAATGAAAATTTAGAAGTTGTTTGGTAACATAAGTTTTGTTTCTTTCTAGATTTTAAAAAAGTCAAAATTTACAAAATTTTGCAAATTTGTGAACAATTTTGGAAGCTTCATTTGAAGCTTTTGTTTTGAGTTTTCATTTTCAAAACACCCAAAACGCAGCTACAGTAACATAATTAATATAAATAATTAATAAATAAATAAATAAAATAACATGAATAAATAATATTAAATATTAAATGAATTTGAATAAAAAGACATAAATAAATAAAATAAATAATAATAAAGAAATAAAATAAAATGAATAAATAATAAATCATAAATCAAAATGGTTATATAAAAAATTAGTAATAAATAATTAAAAATAATAAAACAAATAAATAATAAATAAAAATGAATAATTAAATATTAAATATTAAATAAATTTGAATAAAAAGACATAAATAAATAAAATAATAAATAAATAACAAATAATAATTAATAACAAATAATTAAAAATATTAAATAAAATAAAACAAAATAAATAATAAACAAAAATAAAGTGAATAAATAATTAAGAATTAAGAATAAATAAAAAAAAATTTAAATATTAAATAAATTTGAATACAAATAAATATTTAAATTAGTTCATTTTATTTTTATTAGTAATTAGTTCATGATTTATTAATTATTAATTTTGTTAGTTATCAAACACATTTTCAATTTTCTGCTTTCAAAAATTCTACAACAGATGAATTTTATCAAACATATTTTACTTTCTATCAAAATGACAACAAAACAAATCACATCTTTCAATTTCATAAAAAATAAAATCACAAAAAGAAAAAAGAAAAACCACATTGTTACCAACAGGGCCTTAATTTGATATTTTCCTATTCTCCAAACTCAATTCATTAATTTTACTTTCTCCTTTTTGTTTCCCCATATGGTTTCATTAAATACATTGAAACCATTAGACCTTAGAGCACTTTTTGGACATATTACCATACAAATTATGGTGAGAGTAGTTTTCAATTTGCATATATAATTCTTCTTATTTTTACATTTTTTTTTTCTTTTAAATGTGGTCACTAGAGTGAAACAACCGCGATTAGCGCCCATCAATTTTTTTGCTTTTTATTTTTGAATAAAATCACTATATTGGTTTATTTGATGGGATATATAAACATAGCGTCCTTTTTATGTCATGTTTTGAAAACCATCAACATAAACAAGAAATAAAACGTAACCAACAATCTACTTGTAAAAAAAAATTAGGTATCAATTTTTTGAAGTGAAAAATAACGAGGTTGAGAAAAGGATGGTGACGTCATCACTGTTCTTTTTGCATGGCCATAATTGGGTAATACCATCTAATGTGTAAATCATGTTATACTAGTCTAGTCCACTATAAAAGTTGGTCTTCCATGCATGCCCCATTCTATTAACTTTTGAGCTTGATCAACAATATTTTGTGTCGCTTGTGTCAATGAAGATAAAAGTGAAGTGAAATGTCATTTATAGGAGACATTATTGCATGTTCACAAAACACATTTGCTTTTAAGTTGTAAGTAGGGTATCTGTTCAATGTAAAAGCAATTCCACTATCTTTTTAGATATATATATATATAGATAGATAGATAGATAGATGTATGTATTTAATATAAAGTAAACATTCGATAAAGTATGTTGTTTTAGTGTGTGACTGATGAATTCGGATCATGCACAGTATATTCAACGATCCAGTATGAGAGGTGAGTGGAGATTATGTAAAGAAAGATGGAGTTACAAGACAACTTTAACTTGCTTGATATGTGATGCTAAAAAAATTCAAATTAGTTGTGACCATATAACCCATAGTGTATTCAAATAGCCAAGGGAAGAAATTAACCCACCAAGTCAATTCTTAAGGGACACATCTACAATTTAAACGCACCCTCGTCATTTCTGTAAGAATATATATATATATTTGTTTGGGAATTAGAATGAATAACTTATCTAACGATCATGCCTTTGAATGCATTGCTAATTTTAATTGATCAAACAAAAAAGAATCAAATTCTGGAAATAGTCGTTTACCTTTTACTAATTAAAATACCAAAAAAAAAAAGTATTGTCATGGCTGCCTTTGAAGAAATTAGGTGTTTTTCAAGACAAAACTATATAATTAGGCTTGCATTTTAAGATGGACTTTTAACTAACCAACTTAGAATCACTAGACAAGCATGTCAAAGTTTGGCACTTTAAGTACATATATAAATATATACATATTCATATTCTTTGGGATTCCCTCAAAGGATGGCTGTCGGATTACTATGGTTTAAAATTTGTCTCTCATGCGCATACTTCTAGTATTTTTAAAAAAATTATTGCCAAAAAACCATACATTATGGATTCGTAGACCAAAATTTATATGTAGCACATGTTGTATAGAATAATATTTAATAATAAGCATGCATGTATAGGGTAATTGTAGCACATGTTATAAAGAATAACATTTAACAATAGATATTGGTTATTGCAAAGCCAAAAAGTAAGAATGTTGGAATAAGTTGTGTGGGGATGAATATACTTGACCACTTTCAAAAGGTGGTAGATCATTTTTCATGATGAACAAATTTAATTATATTTAAAGTGGGTGGTCTTATGATGATGGCTCCACTAATTATTTAATTTTATTATACAGTTTTGCGTAACCTAATTACCATATTAATATAACCTAGGTGATTTTTCGAGATATATATATATATATATATATATATATATATATAACACCTAGGTGAGCCCTTCAAATTAATCCAAACAAGCCTATGATAGGGGGGGCTTACTTCAAGAAAATGGGTGTAGGATGAGCCATATATATACATACAAAACTGCTAGGTAACTAGGTTTAGGGCGCGAAAGCCGGAGCTTGAGGACTATGGGTTTTACGACTCCAAATCCAATAGCCCTCTTGGCACATGGTTCATAATTTAAAAAATAACATGATAACATGATAAAAGAAAGTGTTTATTATTATTAGTAGTAGTAAATTCATTTTGAATGCATCTTATGAAAAGAAGTTTTGATTTAATTAGCATAAAAAAGCTTGAACTTAGGATATAACACTTTATTACATAAATCAAATTAAATTATAATACATTGTTCATTATTTTAAAAAGTAAAGCAATTACAACTTATAATTTTATTTTACTTTTCATTTGAGGAGAGATTTATTATAATACAATTAAGTTCAAATTTTAATTAAAATTATAAATAAGAGAAAATATTATTAGTATAATTTAAAAAATAACAAATTGAGTAAGAAAGGTAAAATGGTCTTTTAAAATAAAATTGAGGCCATGTTTGGCAGACGGTCTTTCTGGTCTGGTCTGGTCTGATCTGGTTCGGTCTGGTCTGGTCCGGTCTGGTCTGGTCTAATCTGATCTGGAAAAGTCTGTTTGGTAAGCGGTCTGGTCTTACTATTTATTTATTATTTATTATAATATTTATTTATGTATTATTTATTTATTTATTTATTATTTCTTCACTTTATAATATATTTTATTATTTATATTATTAAATTATTATTTATTAATTTATATATTAATTTATAAATATATTCTATTTATTTATTATTTCATTATTTAATTCATTTAATTTATAAATTGTTTATTCATTTTTAATTATTTAAAAATATATTTTATTAATTTATTATTATTATACTCATTTTTTATTATTATTATGAAGTATTTATTCATTATCATATTTACTTATTATTTATTATTATATCTATTTATTATTTATTATTATATTTATTTATTATTATTATTTATTTCATTTTGTTTATTATTTATTATTTTTATTATATTTTTAAATATGTTTTATGTAATTTATTATTTATTTTATTAATTTATTTTTATTATTTATTATTATTATATTCATTTTTATCATTATTATGTTTTATTTAATTTATTATTTATATTATTAAGTATTCATTTTTAATTATTTATAAATATATTTTATTATTTATTCATTTATTTATTATTATTATATTCATTTTTTTATTATTAGGTATTATTTTTTTCATTTTGTTTATTATTTATTATTTATATTTTATTTTTAAAATATGTTTTATTTAATTTATTATTATTATTTATTCATTTTTAATTATTTATGAATATATTTTATTAATAAGATCAGACCGGACCACCAGGAACCACCTTTTTGTTTTGTCTGAAATGAGGCCATTTTGGTCTCATTTGGTCTTACTTGGTCTAACCAAAAATTTGGGACCAATGCTACCAAACACGGTCTGGTCCCATAAAACGCAAGACCAGACCAGACCACCTGAGACCAGACCACCTACCAAACAGGGCTAATTGCAACAAAAGTTCTGGAGGATTATTTTTACATCAAGGGGTTTGTTGCAAAAGTACTAATTTTTTGAAATTTTTTTTGGAACTTTACCCTATTCTCAATCCCCAAACCAAAAGCGTAAAAAAAAATTCTCCTCCGTAACCATCCAAAAATTATTTACAAATTTCACCTATACTCCCCAAATTGCTCCAGACCGTCTCCTATGTCCCTAAAGCTGCCCCATTATTCCGGTTTAGTTATATACGTAAACAAATAAATAAGTAGATTAATATAACATTATGATTTATAAAGAAAATAAACAATTATCCAGTTGATTTACTTGTAGGAATTCTTAACACAAAAACAAGTGTAATAATTTGAAATTAACCTCATTATTGTTCAATTGAAATCAACCATCATATGATTCAAATCTAGATAAAGACTAAATAAACAAACTCTAATGAAAATTCAAAAAATAAAATAAATCAAACCACATAAAAACACATGCACCACAACAAACCCATAAAATATGTCATATACAAATTCATAACAAAAACTAAAATAAGAAGTTATTTTTTTTTTAGGTAAATTAAAATAAGAAGTTATTTACTAAGGCCTAATGTCACGCCCCAAATTTCCTAGGACTCCAAAATCCGAGTCTAAGAGCTAAGGGAGTGAATGCGGAAGAAATAAGAGATGAGAACAAATGACCTTCAATCATTAAATGCCCACAAAAGGGTAAAATGGTCATCACATGGCTAAAGTAGTGATTCCAAGGTATAAATACAAGGTTTGGACCTAAAAGAAGTTATAGGAACAAACGAAACCGAATTTGAAGGTACGAAATGGAAACTACAACATTTTGGAATCGGTATTCCTACGTTTAGAGCCAAAAATCTACTGTCAACTTCAATCGACCATTGCTCCCTCAAAAACGACTCAAATGCGGCGATTCCAAAAGCCTAAAATCAATATCCTTAAGTCAGCTTTCTAAAAAGCTAAAGAACACCTCAATCCGACACCCGTAGCTCGAGATATGAGCGAAATAGTGGAACAGATCAGAGTAGGGCTGAACTACCCAGTCGACTGGCTGATGACCCAGTCGACTGACTGAGGACCCAGTCGACTGGCTGAACCCGAGACCTCCAGTTTTGAAGAAAAATGAGGACCCAGTCGACTGGCTAAGGACCCAGTCGACTGGCTGAACCAGTGACCTCAAGTTTTGAAGAAAAATTTTTCTCCGTTTCACCCAGTCGACTGCCCGAAAGGGGCCAGTCGACTGCCTAGACTAGAAAACCTCATAATTGACTCCCATACAGCTCTAAACCCTTAGGAACATACAAGAAAGATCTAAACTTGTTCCTGAGACTCTAGAAATGAGGAAAAGTCCCCTAACTTAGGAATGAGAAGGAAAATGGTTATTTTTATCAAGAT
Source organism: Cornus suecica (assembly GCA_963922005.1). NCBI lineage: Eukaryota > Viridiplantae > Streptophyta > Magnoliopsida > Cornales > Cornaceae > Cornus > Cornus suecica. Next base: position 73,984,186 of record OY998240.1, on the reverse strand, counting down.
GCTTCATAAAAATAACCGTCTTGCCCCCGGTCTCCGTTTTAACGACCACCAATTTGTAAAGATCAAAATCTTCTTAATATGAGTTTAAAATCATTTCTAAAACAAGAAATTTCATCGGGGTCACGGGGGTAGGCAAAAACGGATTTTTCCATTTAAATCGAAAATGGTTGGTTTGAAAACCTAGAAAAACGCCGTTTTCGGCCAAATACCTAATACACATATTTCATGGCAAGTAATTCATTTCACATTCACAAATCCAAGGAGAAGATTCAATAAATACATTTAAAGCGCTCTAAGGCGAAACATGTTATAGTTTTACATTTCAAGCACCGGAGTGTTCCCAAAAGAATAAAGTCCCCGCGCATAGCGCTCCAAGGGATGTACATCAATTTAAGCTACCCGACTAACATACTAGCCGGAAAAAGAGTAGGTTTAACTTAATTGAAACATTAAACAAAATAAGCACATGTCTACAATGTCTATCAATGCTCTACAAAAGTACTCCGCCTCCATATGCGCAAAAAGGACGGAACCAACACCGAGTCTCTACCGGAAGACTACGGGCCTCCCAAATGGGAATCATCACCTGAAAAATGTATATAACGTGGGGTGAGCTCACTAGCCCAGTAGAGGAAGCGTCATTGCCTCAATCTCTGTAGTCCGAGTGGTACAACCCACCCAAGGTGCATGCAACTAGTCCTAGGCCGGTCTCTTGTTCCACATGGCTCTCACGCCAATCCGGAACCCCATCAAACCCCAACAATCAAGCTCCCCAACATGCTCACAACATAATTTATCACAATTATAACATGCTTTCATTATTAAAATCACAATCACATATGTATAATAATTAAGATGGAAGGTGACCGACACCCCCATTACACGCACACAAAAACACACCCTTCCCAAGGATGAACGGATCATTCTCCACCATTCCCCTGAGGATACAAGCTCACTAGGGAATAGTAGACTCATCGAACCGTCATTCCCAAGTGCTTTTGACACTTACACTTTTAATGGGAAGACGTGCTCCACGACCTAGTCGCGCACATAGGGCCTTGGACGATATGTCTTCCCCCTATCGTCTGCGTTTCTCAGCTTTTTAGTTCTGTGGGAGCAAGAAGCACCCCCTGGCCAGTTGTTTCGACGATCCAAACACAAGACGACTCCCACAAAATTTACGCAAATTGTAGGAACCAATACCCACGTTTTCACACTACGTGGCACACTCAACGGAAATCAAGGTTCACAATTTCCATCACAATACATACTCATTCCTTCATGCAATATATATTGTAATCAATTTAACATCATGCTCATATTTCACAATTTTAAGCAATAAACACAATAAGCATAAAAATCACATACTCATGCTTTTCAAGGGGCCTAGTTCTTCGTCTAAGTTGTCAAGACTCACTCGCATATATATATATATATATATTCGACATATATACACATAGACGCACACACCCTCGTACACAAACTAAAGTAACTCGTTTTTCCCCTACCTCAATTCCAAGCAAAGCTAATAAGCAAAAAGGGTGCAAGCAATCCGTCCAAATGACGCCAACAACAACCGAGCCAAGAATGACCAAGAGAGCTTCAAGGAGTGATTTCGAGAATTTGGGTCAAAGGTCTCCCAAGCCTTCAAGCAACAATAAAACAAACATAGATCTTTAACTAATGGTTTTTAGTAGCAACAACCGGTTTATTATCAAGAATTCAAAGTAAGGCTAAAAACCCAATAATGGTTAAACTAGGTTTCATGGAAAATAATTCAAGGGAGTAGAAATTTGTGAACTCACCAATGAGTTCTTCCCAAACGAAATTAGAGTTCACCACAAGCCAATTCACTTGATGGTTGGAGACAATTCATAACCTTCCACAATAATGAACAATGGAAGAGCAAAAATTCAATACTAGCACATGAATTTCTAGAATTTGGAAGTTAGGATTTCCTACAACAAAACCTTATAAAAGGAGAGAAAACTCACCACTATAAGCTCAAGAACACCACACTAAGAGACCACCCCAAGTGCTCACCATCCATCAAGCATGAAGAGTAGGAGAGAGCAAAACTTGAAGCCAAATTTCCAAGGAGGACATGGTGGCCGAAATTTAGGGTGTAGAGAATTGTGTGTGTAAAGAGTGTGTGTTCTTGGTGAGAAATGAGAGAGAAGAAGACAATGATAGAGTTAGAGATAGGGTTGGTGTGTAGAGAATCTCATCCAAGGGCTAGAAATGAAGATGGCAAGATAGTTTTTATCCAAGGGCTATAATGATGACAACATTAAAGGTAGTGGTGAAATGTCCAAGTTGCCCACCCCTTTATCACTTATTCACAACCCTTGCCATTATGAACCAAATTTACAAATTTGTCCAAGTCTTCTACACAATTACAATATTGCCACTCATCATCTTCCCAACACTTAGAAATTAAATCTCTACAAAACCCACTAACTTAATACATGTAAATTTTCTAATTTACCATTTGTCGCTTATTTATTTTTCCCAACATTTCAATATTTTCAATTTTTTTTCACTTAAGCATATAAACATGTTAGGCACATAAGCACATAATTGTTTAATAAATAAATAAATAAATAAAATTTTAAATTAGCACGTAAAAAAAAAATACCGGACGTTACACCTAACTCCAATCTTGTGTTTTAGTTTACTAATTAAATCACATTTCAATGAAGAATATATATTTCATCCACTCCCACTTTATGAGGTACTTTCCATTCAGCTATAACGATGACAAGACAAGATGAATAAAAAAATAGGGTTAATTTTATTTACATCCTCAAGTTTGTCTTTATTTCAAGAAATCTCTTATACTATTCAATTTAATCAACTAATCTTCATTGTATCCACTTTGTCTCTTATATTATCCAATTTTATCATTATGTCCCATTCTCCTCACATTTTGAGTCAAAATATCTAAACTACCCTCCCTTAATAGTATAAAGGGGTTTAGTGAAATCAACCATTAAAAAAATTATTTTTTGAAAATAAATTATATTTTTCGTAAAAACTATAAATTTCAAAATATATATATATATATTTCGGAAAATATGATTTTTTCCGAAAAATAATTTTTTTTGCGAAAAATATATATTATATGATTTTTTTACGAAATTTATTTTTTTTGTGAAAAATATATATTATGTTCTAAAATATGATTTTTTTTTCCGAAAAATTATTTTATTGAGAAAAAGTATATACTACCTCTGTCCGGAAATGCTTGTCCAAATTGGACTTGTCAACTTTTTATTAGATTTTTTCTGTTTCCATTTCTACCCTTAAGATAAGGACAAGTTATTCAACTGTTGTTTTTTTAGTGGGACCCATTACCTATGGAATTAGGGGGTAATTTGGGAAAGTATAAAATTATATTGTATTGGAATTCGAAACTGGACAACTAATATAGGACGGAGGGAGTATTATGTTCGAAAATATGAATTTTTTTCGAAAAATATTTTTTTTGCAAAAATTATATATTATGTTCCAAAATATGAATTTTTTCCGAAAATTTTTTTTTTTTGCGAAAAATATATATTATTTCCCAAAATATGAATTTTTTCTGAAAAATAATTTTTTTTTGAAAAATATTTTTTTTTCGAAAAAGTATAAAATATGAATTTTTTTTCCGAAAAATATATACTATTATGTTCCAAAATATAATCTTTTCCGAAGAATAATTTTTTTGCGAAAAATATATATTATTATATTCCAAAATATGATTTTTTTTTCGAAATAATTCATATTTTGAAAAATAATATACTCCCTTCAAAAAATAATTTTTTTCGAAAAATATATATATATTTTTGAATTTATAATTTTTGTGAAAAATATAATTGATTTTCAAAAAATAATTTTTTTAAATGGTTGATTTCACTAAACCCCCTTATAATATTGAGGGTAGTTTAGACACTTTGACTCAAAATGTGAGATGAGAGGGCATAATGATGAAATTGAATAGTATATGGAGAAAAAGTTGACACAATAGTGGTTAGTTGATTAAACTGGATAGTATAGAGGGTTTCTTAAAATTAACCCTTATTTCAATGATATCCCCTCACATTTGAGTATCTTTATTTACACCCCTCATATTTGAGATTCTCATCATTTACACCCCTTAACGATAACATCATCCAATTTTTTTTTGTAAATACCTAAACTACCCTCAATAGGATAACCTAGTGTGTTTGGAAACAACGATATATTATTTTATCAATTTGACCTCCTCCAATAATTTAATCATTTAATTTGTATTCATTTTTAAAAATATATATTAAAATTTGAAAAACATTATAAAATTCGAAAAAAATTATAGATTTTAAAAAAACAGATAAAATTCTAAAATATATATATATATTTCAAAAAAATTATATAAAATTCTAAAATATATATTAAATTTCGAAAATAAATATAAAATTCGCAAAAAATAAAAAAATTGAAACAAATATATAAAATTAAAAAAACATATAAAATTCGAAAAATATATATATTAAATTTTCAAAAAAAATTAAAAAAATCGAAAAAAACATATAAAATTCGAAACAAATATATATCATTCAAAAACCCCCAACCCCAAAATAAAAATATAAAATATTTGCATTTTCCAAAAAAATACTAAATTACACACATAAAATAAAGGAAACTTAGAAAAATTGGCAAATATAAATTTCAAAAATAAAATATAAATTCAAGAAATAAATATAAATTTTGAAAAGGCATATAAATTTCGAAATATATATATAAAAATTGAAATATATATTAAATTTAAAAAATATATATAAATTTTGAAAAAAACATATAAATTTCAAAACAAATATATAAAATTCATAAAAAATATATAAAATTCAAAAATATATAAAAACAATTTCAAATATAAAATATAAAATTCAAGAAACAAATATAAAATTTGAAAAAACATATTTTGAAAACTAATTTATTCTTCTAATTTTTACAAACACATATTTGTTTTTGAAAACTAATTTTTACAAACAAATATTCAATTTTTTTGGAAACTAAATTTTTGAATTTGTGAATAAAAATTAAATCCAAAACCCCTCAACTCCAACCCTAAATATTTAATTTTTTTGAAAACTAATTTTTACAAATAAATATTTAATTTTTTTGGAAACTAAATTTTTGAATTTGTGAATGAAAATTAAATCCAAAACCCCCAACTCCAACCCCAAATATTTAATTTTTTTGAAAACTAATTTTTTGAATTAAATCCAAAAACCCAAACCCCAACCCCAACCCCTCCCACCACCACCCACCACCACCACCACCACCACCATCCATCCCCCTGTTGGGCCCGCTCCTCCAAGGCATATCTCTCTCTCTATATATATATACATATGAATATTCATGTATCCAAATCTCAATTTTCAACCCAAATCCAAATCTTATTTTTTTCCCAAACCCATATACATTTCTGTTTTAGGGCAAATTGAAACCAATATACATATATATACAAACCCATATATATATATATATATATATACTAGCATAAAGCACGTGCGATGCATGTGACTGAAAAAAAATGAACTTCTATAATCATTCTAATCTAACATTTTAGAATCCTAATACGTCGATAACCCTATTCATTATGGTTTACATACCAAAAGCCACCAAATTAAATAACAAATTAGTCATCCCAAAATATATTAGAGTTTAACAATATTATGCTTTCAAAGTCTTAATCTTTGATCATGAATTTTCTATTATCAATGAATATAATTTTTTGTGACATAAAGAGAAATGGAGAACAGAGGAAAGATAAGATCGAAAGTATCTTGAATAAAGCAGAGAATAGTAAAATGAGTAAACTATAATCAATTATAGAGTTTGGAATACATATCTTCAATTAAATAACTGGAATAATGAAATCAAACTTGCAAATAATAATAATAATAATAATAAATTAGTTAGAGAGAAAACAAATTACACGAATGATTAGTGTAGAGAAAAAATGTGCAGATAGAGATATGTATTTATAATATAGATACGCAAATTAGCTCACCAGTACTCCTCCAGTTATAGTAATACAAGCTTCATGTGTCTCTTAGAAATGATCGAAAAGAATAAAGAACTTCGACACCTGGTTTATTACTCTCCAATATAACATATGTATTTAATTCATTATGATGATAATAAGAATTATAGAAAAGGAACTATAATTTATGGTAAGGGAAAGAATTCACCATCTCTAGTACAGAAAGGTGAGCTGTGTAGCTTTTACCATTTCTTTTCACGAATTTTTTTTACTTTGTTACTTAATTATCTATTTGCAAAACCTAAACCCGCATTAATCTCAAGTTTAAATAAAAATTAATAAACAAAGTTAGAAAAGAAGAATAGTTTCAAGATAATCACAATAAAAAGTAACCAATACAATTGCTTGAACCTTAAAACATAAACATGAGGAACACAAAAACAAATATGTATTGTACACGAATATAACATGATGACCCTTCATTCGTTCCATCTGCACGTTACCATGCTTCCTTCATTCTTATGCATATATTTTGACATAGTTTTAACAAAGTAGTGATTATGAACTTTACAAATTCCCAATCTTTGATTACATTTAATGAAATTTTTTAGTTTTCTTTCTTTTTTTGTTTTATAAAACCTCTTAAATTAATATTTATTTTTGTTTTAATGAGAATACAAAAAGGTGACTTTACACATTTCACAACGTACCACTAATTTTTGGGCACAATTAATATATAGTCATTATATATTGAACTAAGATATAGTAATTTTTGTGTACAACTAATATATAGCCCCTACTGTACATTAAATAGTACTAATTCACTTCTTGTATTAAAATAAACTTTTCATATTTTAAAAGGTAATTTTTGTGTATATGTAATACAAATTTATTACACTTTAAAGGGGTAGAAAGTTAATCATTTTTGTGTAAAACTAATGCAGAGCCCTTACACTATAAATAATAATGCACTTTAATTATATATATTTTTTGATAGTATTTTAAAAGGGGAAAATGTATAGAAATATTAGAAAAGGCTCATAATTTTGTAAGTAGTGTGTGTATATATATAAGTAGAATTTTAACATTTACATAACTATTATAAACTCTTGTATTTTCATTAATAACCATCAAGATAGAATTTATAAGTATTAATAATAAAACAACACCATGCATTTATTATTCAAAATAACACTATTTTTATTTTCAAAAATAAAAAAAAAATTGAAAATATTCCAAGGCCCTTAGACTTTTATAATAATATATAGATAGATAATAATAATAATAATTATGGTAATAATTTCACAATAGGAAGCTCAAAGGCATTACTCATTAAACATTACTATGCATTTAATATTCAAAATATATTATTTTTATTTAAAAAAACAAAAAAATGTTAAAGTGGTGAGAAATAATCCAAGGGGTTTACACTTTTAGAATAGTATAGATATATAAAGAGAGATAGAGGGCTGTTGGATTGGGGGTTGGGGCCGACTGGGGGTGGTGGCGGTGTGGTGGCGCGGCTAGGGTGGTGGTGTTTGGATATAAGGTTAAGACTATTTTGGATTAAGATTATTCTAGGATATAAGGTATAAGGGGTGTTTGGATTCAGGGTATTTTAGACATTTCATACCATGAGGGGGTGTGATCATGGTTCGCCGTAACGGTATCGGTCATTGTAATGGTAACGGTAACGGTGAAACGGACTCGGGTCAGTATCGGGGTTACGTAACAGGACTCGGTTATCGCAATCGTGAATTTTTTAAAATCTTGCACATCTTACCCAAAATGTTCTAATTGGATACTTTTGGCAACATAAATGAATAAAGTGATTTTTTGGTAGATTTAAGAGAATTTTATTTAATTTTTTTAAAGAATTTTAATATAAAAAATGAGTTATTAATAAATCTAATGATGTCGTCGTTATTTCAATGTTTATGATATACTTGTTATGATATTATTAAATTAAATTTAAATTTAAATAAATAAAAAATTGAAATCACAAAAGATATAATTTATTTCCAAAAATGTAAAATAATTTTAAAAAAGATACATGGTTCACCACCAAAATGAATTTCATGATGGATCTTGTTGCTCTGGTTGGAGTTCATGAAAAAATTGTCAAATTTGAATTGTATCTTCAGTGGACATTTGATTCATCATTAGTAGATCATCTTCTCTTTGTAACTGATAAGGATGATTTTGACCATGAGCATATCCCGATGAATTACTAGACTGATTTGTACTGATGTTATGCATTTGTCCATAATATCCATAAAGACATTTGAGGTTGAGGAGGCACAATGGGGTATTCCTCTGCATGAAAAAATTCATATGGTTGTAGTGGATAATAGCTTTGACTTATACCATACGAAAATTCATACTGTGAGTTTGGTGACTGTCCCAACTAAAATTCACCAAAGCTACGCATCATTGAAGAAGAACCATCACTTTGATGATCATTGTGTCTTTGGTTCCTCCTACTTGATTCATTGTCTTAACTCTTTTATCCAAGTCGGGTTCAAATAAAAATATATATATTTTTCTTTACTTTTCAATAATTTAATAATGGAGTAACATTTATCATATCATATACATAATAAAAAACATTTTAACCCATATTTTTGAAAAACTTCAATTGTGTTAACCGTTACGGTATTTTCGAAACCGGTGAGAATCGGGGTTATGGCCACCGTAACGGCCGTAACCGGCTTGTAACGATAACGGTCATATGAAAATCCGTTATGTAATGGCCGTTACGGGGCCATAACGGTCGTTACGGCGAACCATAGGCGTGACTGAAGATATTCAAATATGAGGGAATGTGATTGAAATAAAGACATACATCAAGGAAAGGAATGTAAATGAAATTATTCCTAAAAAATAACAATTCCTATTTTTTTTTATTTTCCTCTTTTCAATTCTCTAAATTCAAAGGAATATTTTAAATGGAGACAGCAATGAGAATCCTTTTCCAGTGCACTGAAAAATCATTTTAAGGATGAGAAAAGAATTTTCCAGTCGATCTTTGCTACTGTGAGTCCAATATCAACACTGCACTTCTTTTAATCATAATAATGGAGTCCTTTTCTGATTCGAGATTGATTCTTAAAAATAATCACGTGTACATTCTACTTGATATGCCACATTTTTTTATGATTTTAGGTCAATACATGTGTACCAAAATGGAGTCTTTTCTTTTTTTATCATTCCAGTCTGATCATTTAAAGTAATCATATGTACATCTTATTATCAATATTGTACTTTTTAGTTATACGGTCAACATATGTGTACGAATCTCTTATCACTTTTGCTAAATTGCCATCACACATTATCCCATACTTTTTATTCCATGTTTTTTACGCTGGTACTCACTAGATACATAACTTAATTCCTCACTGCGTGTGGATATATATGTATGTACACAACACACACACACACATATATATATATATATATATATACCAATATACCAATATGGGAAGGAGAGAATTAGATACCCACACCACATCAGGCAGACCACTACGCCCTAATCCCCACAGTTCCTTTTCCTAAAAATAACATTAAAAGGGCACATACCCTCTTAAGTCAAACAATACAATATACTACACCATTATAAAAAATATAAAAATTTATGTACTACACCATACAATATATATTATTCCTATCTGAAAAATGTATTAAAATTATGGGATATTCCCACAAACACCCCTTAGGTTTGCCATAATTCCACTCACACCATCCTCGAAGTTGAGTATTCTCACTTTTCCCCCCTTGAATTTGAATTTTGTCCCACTTAGACCCCCTCACCCTAATTATCACTATGTAAAATGTCTAATTTACCCTCATAAAATGAGTTTTTTTAAAAATATATAATATTTAGGGGCAAGGAGGTAATTTCACTAACCTAAAAGGGTGAAAGTAGGAAATTTAGGGATGTGAGTGGGATTTGGACAAACCTCAGGGGGTTTTTGTAGGAATAACCCTAGAATTATTTAATTACAATTGATTTGAGGCAGGCCATTTAAGCTCGTAAAGCTCATATAAATTTTTTGTCAAACACTATTCAAAATAATTTTTTTTTTTAGGAAATCAAAAACAACTTCTAAAAAATTGATCCAAACAGGACCATAATATCACGTAGTGACTATTTATGTAATAAATTATCGACAATAATGTCTTCTTCTAGAATAGGCACACCACCCCCACATAGGGCTGCAAATGAACCGAGCTGTCCGTGAGCAGGCTCGGGTTCGGCTCGTTAAGAGCTCGGCTCGTGCTCGTTCGTTTAGTAAACGAACTGAGCCTGAGCACAATTTTTAGGCTCGTTTAGTAAACGAGCCGAGCTTGAACATTACTAAGCTCGGCTCGCCAAGCTCGTGAACAGGCTCGTCTAAGTTAAATAGTAAAATTATATCATATTTGACAAAAGAAAGTGTTCAAATTGAACAAATTATGAAGATTATTGTGAAAATATTATAGAAATTAGGCGGTCATAACATAAAATTCATTCATAAAAAATTATACTGGTGAAAATATGTTAAAACAGACATGCAACAACTCAATCCAGACAACTATTAGGAAGATTAATATATGTTGCACTAAAACGAGTCGTTCGTGAACAAGTTCAGGCTCGGCTCGTTAAATCTGGCGTTCGGCTCGGGCTCGTTCGTGAAGCAAATGAGCCGAGCTTAAACACATTTTTTAGGCTCGTTTAGTAAATGAACCGAGCTTGAACATTCCAAAGCTCGGCTCGGCTCGTTTGCAGCCCTACCCCCACACAAACTGTTTTCCAAACACTTCGTCACAAAAATAACTTAATACATAAATCAAAGGAGATAAATTTATTGTGGTTCAGTTACTAAGGACGGATGGGTCTGCTATGAATATTTTGTTAAAAGTTACACAATAACAATACCAAATGTCTAATGGTCTTAATTACTCTCAAATGTCCAATGGTTCGAGGCTCGTTAATTTCACGATGGAAAAAAGAAAAGAGATTGTAAATCTCAACATCCCTTATTTCATTCATAAATTTGAAAATTCTAATGTAGCAAGTTCAGTGTTCACACAAAAAAGACCCTAGCACTATTGTATGTTTTGTTGTGGTGGGGATTAAATAGCAGGACAAAATTAGGGTAACTTTTTTCTCCCCCTTCATGTTATAATATGCTTGCAACGTGATCCAAGCATGGTTTGTTATTGCAGTATCGACTTATATATGTCGTAATCGTAATCGCAGTAACTGTATAACAGATTTCAATAATGTTAGTTATAAAAATAAGTATCAAACGAGTATTGGTGTTGCGTAATAATATCAGTACCTTCTAAAAACGTTACAAATCATACGTAACGTATCAAACAATACGACATCTCATGAATCCGAGTTGACAAAAAAATATTAACTTCAAGATCCATTAGTCTTCCTCTGGAGTTGATATCAATTTATATATGACAGTTTTACCAGAAAAGAACTATAGTCAAATTAATTGCAAAAAACAACCCGAATGAGTAACACAATTGGAAAAAGACTTAAGAAACATTAAATCACAACTTCGATTTCCGATGACTACAATTCTGTTTGGATCACTGGAAAAAATAATTTAATTGCAAGAATAGGGGCTAGACCACACAACCAATATGTTGCACCAAAGGCAATTTATCAAGAGATATAATTAAGACTTGTTGCATATCAATCCCAGATCTCTTAAATCAGAAACCATGTATTCTACCTCACCTTCTGTCATCCATGACCATATCAGCTTGTTCACTACTTGCCTAGAAAATCTTCCTTTCTAGCAACCATAAATTTTATTCTTTTGGCATGTATATATATATATATATATATATATATATAATTGTTTTGTATTGTACTTGATATAATGAATTCATAATAGTATTAACAATCCTCAATTCTTGTCTGGGATTTCAAAAATTAGTAAGTTAGTAGTACTTAAGACTGATCATTTATTAGGGATTTAGTTGGCTCAAACCGTACCTACTTGTCAAGGTATCTAAAGTAGTTGATACTAAATATACTATGTTAAAGTATTGTACTTTAGTGGTAGATTGATCTGATCCGCACCATGATTATCTAATTTCTGTGCATGTCTTGGCATGTACCCATTGCCAATCTTCATAAATCTTAGGAGTTGTATATATAATGTTTGTACTGAGGAAGATCTGATATCTCATAAAATGAACTAATTTATCTGTGAAGATCTAAAACCATGACTGCAAAATTTTATGATGATCTAATAAATAATGTTTAAATAGAAATATGTACCAGAGCCAACATGCATAGTTACCTTTCTTTGTGAATGATTCTCTACTATTTTTTTTTATTTTATTTTTTATAACCGTGATATCCGGGTCAGGTTATGCACACATCGACTAATTCACGGGACCCGTGCAAGGCAACCCCCCACACGAATCGGGTAAAGCTCGGACTATATTTGAGGTCGTAGCCCTAGCGAACTGTTTACACATAGTAGGAATAGAACATGAGACCTCATGCTTCTTGAGACATCAAATTCCAAGTCTTTTCCAACTATTTTCTTTGGCATAAAAAATGATTCTCTAATGTTTGAAAACTAACAATAAAACAGTATAGAATAAAAAACACACAGGATTTATTATGATTCAGTCAACTACGTCCACCAGAGTAGCATTTATATTTCGCTTATTAATGAATTAGAGTTACAATGATGTATATATAGACATAATTCATATGTATTGGTAAAATACCAAAATCATTATTTACCGTACCTCTGGGGGGCGTAACCCCCAAACCCCCAGCAAGTTAATCGATACCTTAGCCGGACCTGTGGCAAAAGGCCTTCACAAGCCTTTGGCCCAACCCCTTTGGACTTAGAGCTTGTTTCTTTCTGAATTATGAGTTATAACCCAACATTATTAAATTAATAAAAGTAACTATATTTTGTTCAATAATTATGCATTAAATAAAATATCACATGACTCTCCAAGAAGATCTTAAATGTGTGTGTGAGAGAGAGAGAGGAACAATTACAGCTCAGGATATAATGGTATGACAACAGGAGGATCTGCAGCTGACCCCATCTAAATCAAGGAATATACTTTACAAAGAAGGCCTTCCTCTCTTCTTTTACTATTCTGTTATTGTGGACCAATTTTTTATATTCTGTCTTGGAAGAATTATGTGTTTTTATTTTTATTTTTATTTTTATAACTAGGGTGTTCAGGGTTTTACCAGGTTACCACCTCACCTCTCACGCGGATTAAGAAAAATTCGAATGATCGAAGTTGAGACCTGATGCAATGTACTCTCCGAGGATTGTTATGATTTCCCATTCCGCAATAGGGGTAGAACTTCAAATAGATTAATATACCATGGTCATATTATTCACTCCTTTACCAACCATGCATGCATTTAAATATTCCTTTCCCAACTGTCAAATAATAAAAGGGTTAATTTCACAACCCCTTATACTATTTAATTTAATCACTATGCTCCCTTCCATCATATTTTGAGTAAAAATACCTAAACTATCATCAATAGTATAGGGGGCTTTAGTAAAATCAACCCTTTAAAAAAATTATTTTTCGAAAATCAATTATATTTTTTGTAAAAACTATAAATTTCAAATATATATATATATTTTGGGGAAAAATATTTTTCGAAAACAATATATATTTAAAATATATATATATTTCGGGAAATATATATATATATTGGAAAATGATATATTTTCGGAATATATATATAATTTATCAAAAATATGATTTTTTTTGCGAAAAATATATATTATGTTCCAAAATATGATTTCTTTTTGAAAAATATTTTTTTTGTGAAAAATATATATTATTTTCCAAAATATGAATTTTTTCTGAAAAATATTTTTTTTGCAAAAAATATATATTACTTTCCAAAATATAAAAAATATATATTTCGGAAATATATATATATATATATATATTGGGAAATATATATTGGAAAATGATATATATTTCGGAATATATATATAATTAGTCAATAATATATATTTTCCGAATTGTTTTCAAAAAATATGACTTTTTTCCGAAAAATATTTTTTTGCGAAAAATATATATTATTTTTTCCGAAAATAATATAATTTTTTTCTGAAATATATATTTTTTATATTTTGGAAAATAATATATATTTTTTGCAAAAAATATATTTTTCAGAAAAAAATCATATATTTTTAAAACAATTCGGAAAATATATATTTTTGACGAATTATATATATATTCCGAAATATATATCATTTTCCAATATATATATTTTTTCCAAAATATATATTATTTTTGAAAAATATTTTTTTCTCGAAATATATATATATATTTTTAAAATTTATAGTTTTTACGAAAAATATAATTTATTTTTGAAATTTAATTTTTTTAAAGGGTTGATTTCACTAAACACCCCTATACTATTATTGAGGGTAGTTTAGGTATTTTGACTCAAAATGTGAGAGAAAGGGGCATAGTGATGAAATTGAATAGTATAAGGGGCAAAGTAGACACAGTAGGGGTTAGTTGATTAAATTAAATAGTATAGGGGAGTTTTGTGAAATTAATCCATAATAAAAAAACTATACTTCCTTTTTCATCACGCTCCTCATCGAATTAACATCACACTGTCCATTTTTTCTTCCCGATAATCGTGGTATCCGAACCAGCTTATGCGCGCCTCAACTAATTTTCGGGGTCCTGAAATTAACAAATGGATGAACTTCCAGTGACCTAAACGAAATTGTAGCCAGCGAAAATCGATCATGGGACCTAATAAGTAGACCTGTAAACGGGCCGGATTCGGATCGGATCTGGCCTAACCCGACCCGAATCCGATAAGCTTATATCCGATCCAATCTGACCCGAAAACCCGATGGATTTTCACTTAATTAATCCAAATTCGAATTTATTTATTTTCGGATATCCGATACGATAATCCGATAGGTAAAAAAAATTATAAAAAAATATTAATTTTTTATTTTATTTTTATGTTATTTTTAAGAATATTAAACATTAAATTATATATTTTACAATCAATGTTTATAATACATGACTATAAAAACATAAAAATGAAAAAGCGAAAAAGCGAAAAAAAAATTGAAACATAGTTAAGTATATTATTTAATATTTACATATTAATAACATAATATATATGTGTATATATAAAATTAATCGGATCGGATTATTATCGGATCGGATTAACATAAATCCAAATCCAATTTGTTAAGAAATTGGATTATCGGATTCGGATCCTAATAAGGTTATCGGATTTTATTTTCAATTTATATCCGGCTAATCGGATCGGATTCGGATCAAAATCCAATCCCCAGATCAACTATTAAGGAGAGTCCATTTGTTCAAGCGCTACCAAGTTTAGATAAAGCCAGCCTCGAAGGGAGCAATTTTATACGAGTGTTCCTATTCAATCAAAGTCTGCTAAAACTTTTACACTGATTTTTAATTTACTTAATTAATTCACCATCTCCCACCTTTCTGTGTGTAGAATCTATTACCTAATATTCGGCTGTTCTTAGCTGCCTATGATCGACTTATTATCTGGCTCTTGAATCACATATCAGTATATTAATTTTGAACTTTACCCAAAAGAATGTGTGTGTATATATATATATATATATAACGTTAGTTTTCAATTTCTTTAGGCAGTGCATCGAGAGCCAAATTTAGCTTAGAGTAGCCATGACCTGACAAGCTTTCAATAATGGAAAATAAATGCGTTATTGAAGGACGTATGATCAAAGTGGCTTCATATCACATAATTAAACGATCCAAAAGGAAGAGAATAAAAAGTAAACAACATTTGTTACGAAACAGGAAAAAAGAAAAAGAGAGCAAAAGAAGGGGCCAACAAAAGTTTCAACAAGACAATGAGGTCACAGTCATCTTTTTTGAACACTCATGCATATGGGATTTTTCAAAGTTACAAGTAACAAGGAACAACCAACTGCCAGATTTGAACTCATTTCTTTGAAAAAGGATTTGGGTTGGTTTAATTGTTTGAGAAATTATATGGATCATGTTTTATTATCGTTCGATTCAATGCAAATAATTTATTGGAGTTACGATTTATAGAATAAATTAATTAAAATTACAGATACTAAACTTTACGCTTATCAAAGAATAACGAGACATTTTACGTGAATTACTTTTGATGCGAAAGTACCCACAATAGATTATTAGAAAAGTATATGTGTATGTTAAAACAAAAAATCAATCGCAAGCAATAAAATAGTAAATAATCAAGAACACACATGATTTATCATGGTTCGGCCAATTTGACCTACGTCCACCAAAGCAATCTTTGTATTTCGTTTATTAATGAATTAGGGTTACAATTATGTATATATACACCTAATTCATATGTATTGATAAAATACTAAAAACACTCCAAACCCAGACATGTTTCTTCCTAAATTATGAGTCATTACCCAACAGTAAAGCCCCACATAAAGATTTCAGGGAAATTAAATAAATAATCCTATGGTTCCTCTACAGTCTACACACACATTGATCTGTATATATATATATATATATAATAATATTCATATAATCATAAACCAAAAAGAGTGTATGACACATAAATCTTATGCATAAAAAGGTTGCTTCATGGAAAATCACCTCACTTTCTCCACACACAAACAGACAGACAGACAGGCACAAGTCTACATATATATATACACACATACGCATATAAATAATGGATCGCTTACTAGAGCTCAGTGAGGCTTCCATTAACAAGCCATTCCATTCTCTCTCTCTCTCTCCCCTATCTCCTTCTCCTAATCAGTCCTCTACATTTATGGAAAAAATGGATTCTTCAGACAAGAATGCTATAGAGAAAGAGGAGATTATGAAGGGAAGGAAAAGGAGAAATACTACATCTATAATTTTGAGATATGCAGATTGGGTGGACCTTGTGCTAATGTTTTTTGGCACTCTTGGAGCTATTGGTGATGGAATGTCAACAAACTGTTTACTACTCTATGTTAGTCGCCTTTTTAATAGCTTGGGTTATGCTAATACTCAGTCTAATCCATCAGTCAATTTCATGGCTGAGGTTGAAAAGGTGAGCTTCCATTGCTAGCTAGCTAGCTCTCATCATGCTTAATTTATTTTTATTTTATCTCTTTTTTTTTTCCCTTACATTTTATGCTTGTAATAATACTCTTTCACATGTGTGTTTTGTTTTATGTTTTTTTTTTAAACAGTGCAGTTTATACTTTGTATGCTTGGGATTAGCAGTGATGGTGGTGGCCTTCATGGGTAAACATCTTTTACTTTTGAGAAAGAAATTGTCTCTTTTTTTTTTGATCATTTTCATGAGTTAAATGGATAAGGCCAATGTATTTTCTTCACTTTATAGAGACAAACAGTGGTTGATAGTGTAATGAAGGACAAACTGTCACAACCAAGATGAAAGAGAATGAGATCAATTTATGAAACCCTAATTAGAATCCCTTACTCTTAACAAATATTAATTTCAGACACCACAAATGGAGTATTAATTTTTTCAGTTTCATGAACACATTCAAAGATCTCATAAATCATGAAATTGTTAAGAAAAATGAGATTGTTTCTTATTAATGAATTGAGTTAATCTGTGCAGAAGGTTATTGTTGGAGCAAAACAAGCGAGCGACAGGTGCTGAAAATCCGATACAAGTACTTGGAAGCTGTTCTTAGGCAAGAGGTTGGATTCTTTGATTCACAAGAAGCAACTACTTCAGAAATCATCAACAGCATATCGAAAGATAGTTCTCTCATACAAGAAGTTCTTAGTGAAAAGGTAATACATAGTTCTCAATTTCAAACTAACCTAGCTTCATTTATTAAATCTCACCCAAAAAAAAATCCCAAAAGGGAAAAAGTAATGAATATCCTATGACCATTAAATAAACAAACTTTCTCAAGATATATTTTGTGTTTTTATTTTCTTGATTTATTGATCATTTGTGATATATTGAGCATGTTGATTTTGATTACAGGTGCCAATATTTTTGATGCACACATCAGTGTTCATCTCAGGACTAGGATTTTCCACCTACTTTTCATGGAGGTTGTCTATAGTAGCATTTCCAACATTGCTTCTCTTGATCATTCCTGGGATGATTTATGGGAAATATCTGATGTATTTGTCCAAGAAGTCCTTTTCCGAATACGGCAAAGCAAACACCATAATAGAGCAGGCTCTTAGCTCCATCAAAACAGTGTATTCATTCACTGCTGAAAAGAATATCATTGAAAGGTATTCGACAATTTTGGATCGAACAACGAATCTGGGAATCAAGCAAGGAATAGCCAAAGGTCTTGCAGTGGGGAGTACAGGGCTTGCTTTTGCAATATGGGCATTTCTCGCTTGGTATGGAAGCCGTTTGGTTATGTACAAAGGAGAGAGTGGAGGGAGAATTTATGCAGCTGGCCTTTCCTTCGTATTGGGTGGACTGTATGTCATTTCTTCTCATCAAATTATACCTTTCATTTGTTTTGCTTTTATGGTACTTTTTCCTGTCTGATCGAAAAGAAATATTTGAATCATAGAATTTCTCAGACCCAAAATACTTATAATTATATGGAATAAACACATTTCTTATAAATTCAAATTAAAGTTGGCAATATGGAATAATGAAAAGGCATTATAAAAAAGGAAAACAGAATAATGAATGGTTAAAAGACAGACAATCATGCTATAGCTAAGTGGAGACATGCATATTCTCTAGTTTGAAGTCTGCTATTAGTTCTAATTCAACTTGTTACCTTTGACTAAAGCACATTCATATTAGTAATGCCCGTATTCTGGATTTCCTATTAATTTGACTAATTTGATGCACTTAAATATGCTATTTTGCTTTTGCAATGTTTATTTTTATTTTGAGAGTTACATATGTATAAAAATCTTTTTTACTGTTCTAGATTTATTCCAAGCATATTGATTTTCGACATATTATAAGTATTATAAATGAGTTTTCAAAGGTGTTGTCTTTATAATCTGAATTAAAAATTCATGAGATGAAATTTATAAATATTGTAAGAGCTTCTAAAACAGGTAAATATTGAATATGTGTATCATAGTTAAACTATCCTTTGCATACATTCTCTAATATGTGTTTTCTCACCTAATTAGTTTACATAAAAAAAAATTTTAATTTTGTCAAATGATAGAACAACATGTTCTTGTATAGACGAATTAGACAAGAAAAGTAAGGTTATGTGTTTTCTCACCTAATTAGTTTACATTAAAAAAAATTAATTTTTTCAAATGATAGAACAACATGCTCTTGTATAGACGAATTAGACAAGAAAAGTAAGTGATGATCACTGTTATATAAGAAATTAATTGATAAATAGAGAGAATTCTAGAGATCCTACTATTAAAGTCTTAAATCATGCATACAGCTCCGTTGTACAACCTACATGAATGTTTTCAATATTCCACACTAATCTAAAATTAGAACCTTCAAAATTTTCAATAATTCTTGATTTTTTTTATTCCCATTGAATTATTTAATTATTTATTTATATATTTATATGCTCTATTGTTTAGTTATTACTGCTATGCCCTTAATTTTGCAACTTCTATAACTCTTCTAGTATGTGCTCATTTACTTGCCATGAGTTAAAACTTCTAGAGAACTTAAGCTTTTTGTACCTTAAATCAATAAGGTTCATCATTCTTATATTATTTAAGTGGAAATTTTTTTTTTAGGTAAATAATTTAAGTGGAACTTTCTAATGCAATACTTAGAGGAAAAAAGTTTATTTGTTTTATCTTAGATTCAATTAACCACTTTTCTAATGCAATACATAGAGGAAAAACTTTGTTTGTATAATCTTAGATTCAGTTAACCATTATAGATTTTTTTTTTTTTTTGGTTTCTTCTCTCTGTAAGTCTAACACTTGAGGGTTAGCAATGAGAAATGAAATAATTAAAGTGTTAAACTTCCTTTGGTTTGCTTCATCTCTTTTGAACATCTTCACATTTCAAAAGACTTCGACTTACCTGTGTTTTAATTCTTTGGTTGTGTGAGTTATCTTCCAGTTCCTTTTTCAAATAATTATTGAGTTTACTATCCAAGTACTGACTATTTTGTAATTCTTTTTTTTTTTTGGGTAAATAAAAGTACTGACTATTTTGTGATTCTTGTTGAGCATTTATTTAACAATCTTTTGAGAATGGTGAGGATTCTTCATCTAGTGCATCTGGAATAATTTTTTTAAACCCCTTCCTATTTCTTACTTCAATCTCATTAACTTAACAAAAATCTTATTCAAACCAAATTTATATAGAAAGATACAAGCATGTCAGATAGTGCAGATTAAATCATTACATGAGTTGAAACTACTCAGAGATGGGTTGTGGAACCTTGGTTAAATTTTTTTTTAAAAAAAAGAATAATCCTGAAAGAGTGAAATCTTGAGTTGAATTTAGCAAGATTACTGTCATTGTTGTTAAAAAATGCAGTTGCTTTTTCTGATCAAAATGCTGAACTCAATGCAGATCCCTGGGAATGGCACTCCCTGATGTTAAGTACTTCACAGAAGCTTCGGTTGCTGCCTCGCGAATATTTGATAGGATTGACAGGATTCCAGAAATCGATGGTGAAGACACACAGGGAATAGTACTGGAAAAAATCCGAGGAGAATTGGAGTTTCAGCATGTCAGATTCACCTATCCTTCTCGCCCCGACTCCATAGTCCTCAAAGACTTCAATCTCAGCGTGGAAGCTGGGAAAACTGTAGCTCTCGTTGGTGCAAGCGGAAGTGGCAAATCAACTGCGATCGCATTGGTGCAGCGGTTCTATGATGCAGATGGAGGAGTTGTGTGCATTGATGGTGTTGACATAAAATCACTGCAGTTGAAATGGCTAAGAGGGCAAATGGGACTTGTAAGTCAAGAGCACGCGTTGTTTGGCGCGTCGATTAAAGAGAACATCCTGTTTGGGAAACTTGATGCCACCATGGATGAAGTCATGGCAGCAGCAATGGCAGCAAATGCTCATAACTTCATCAGGCAGCTTCCTGAAGGGTATGAGACTAAGGTATGTTCAAGTGTATGTTGATATATATATATATGAAGTTGAGCAAAGGTTGAGGACACATTATGTTCTAGTGTTGATTGTTTCTTTAAATTATTGATGACCCTATTCAGAATATGAAGTGCTGATGTGATCAGATGTAACAGGTTGGTGAAAGAGGAGCTCTTTTATCAGGTGGACAAAAGCAGAGAATTGCAATTGCTAGAGCCATCATTAAGAACCCTGTGATTCTACTACTTGATGAAGCAACAAGTGCACTTGACTCTGAATCAGAAACCCTAGTTCAAAATGCTCTGGATCAGGCCTCCATGGGAAGAACCACACTGGTACTCTACTCTCCCTCTCATTGTTGATATGAACTCTCAATATACACAACCTTGTTATAGCACAGCCCTTTTGTTTGTTATAGTAGGACACACCTTTATAATACATCTTATTATTTTGGATTTTGTCACAGGCACTGTAGTGGTTTCTTAACTGTCAATAATAGACTCTAAATGTCATCAAACTTCAACTTTATTGATTCTTACTATTGTGAAATATATATATATATATACATACAGGTAGTTGCCCACAAGCTCTCAACTGTAAGAAATGCAGATCTCATTGCAGTCATGAGTGAAGGATGCATCATTGAACTTGGTTCACATACTGAACTGATCAACATAAAAAATGGCCACTACGCAAAACTGGCAAAACTACAAAGACAGTTCAGCTCTTTCGGTTCGACTGACGATCAAGAACATGCTGAAGCCCGAATCTCTTCAGTTGCAAGAAGCAGTGCAGGCAGGCCAAGCACAACCATGTCAAGCCCGGCTATGTTCGCTTCACCACTGGCCGACGAGCAAAGTCCACCACCTTTACCTTATCCTGCACCTTCATTCTCCAGGCTTCTTTCTTTGAACTCTCCTGAATGGAAACAAGGTGTACTCGGAAGCCTCTCGGCCATAGCCTTTGGTGCAGTGCAGCCTGTCTATGCTCTGACCATTGGTGGCATGATTGCAGCTTTCTTCTCACCAAGTCATGAGGAAATGCGTGCTCGGATTCAAACATATGCCCTAATTTTCTCCTCACTTACCCTGGTTTCAGTCATTGTAAATTTGTCCCAGCATTACAATTTTGCTTATATGGGTGAGCAGCTAACAAAGAGGATCAGATTGAGAATGCTGGAGAAAATATTGACCTTTGAAGCAGCTTGGTTCGACGAAGAACAGAACTCGAGTGGCGCCCTGTGTTCTAGATTGAGCAATGAAGCATCCAAGGTCAAATCCCTTGTTGCTGATAGAGTCTCTCTTCTAGTCCAAACCACTTCAGCTGTGATTATTGCAATGATAATGGGGTTGGTTATAGCTTGGAAGCTTGCGCTAGTAATGATCTCAGTCCAACCGGTAACAATCCTATGTTTTTATACACGAAAAGTTCTGTTGTCTTCCATTACAACGAACTTCGCTAAGGCACAGAATCACAGCACTCAAATTGCTGTAGAAGCAGTTTATAACCACAGAATTGTGACTTCATTTGGGAGCATAGGCAAAGTTCTTGAGCTTTTCGATGAGGCACAGGACGAACCGAGGAAGGAGGCGAGAAAGAAAGCATGGCTAGCTGGGATTGGCATGGGGTCAGCGCAGGGTCTAACCTTCATATGTTGGGCCCTGGATTTCTGGTATGGTGGGAAACTGGTGGATTCTGGAGAGATATCAGCTGGGGATGTGTTCAAGACATTCTTCATATTGGTTAGCACCGGTAAGGTTATAGCCGAAGCTGGGAGCATGACTTCTGATCTAGCCAAGGGTTCAACAGCAATCGCATCTGTTTTCTCCATTCTTGACAGACAATCACTGATTCCAGGATCTTACAATGTAATTTTTTTTTTTTATTTTATTTCTCGGAGCTCTCATAAATATTTTGACAAAAACTTTGAATTAGTACTATGACTAACACTGGGTTGGAATTGAAACTAGGTTGAGGATGGAACCAAGTTAGACAAAATGGTGGGCCACATAGAACTGAAAAGGGTGGATTTTGCATATCCAGGCCGGCCTGAGAGCATGGTACTGCGCCAGTTCAGCTTAGAAGTTAAGGCAGGCACTAGCACTGGACTTGTTGGGAGAAGTGGGTGTGGGAAATCGACAGTGATAGCGTTGATTGAGAGATTTTATGATGTCGAGAGAGGGACAGTGAAGGTGGACGGCGTGGACATAAGGACACTCGACATTGGATGGTGCAGAAGGCACATGGCACTCGTTAGCCAAGAACCCGTGCTATATTCTGGCAGCATCCGCGACAACATTGTGTTCGGGAAGTCTGATGCTTCAGAGAATGAGGTGGTGGAGGCTGCTAGAGCTGCAAATGCACACGAATTCATCTCGTAAGTAGGCTCATAATTAACACCATGAAGAAAAGGCATACCAGACAATATGATTTTACTAACCTTGATTGTTTTCTTACCATTTGCAGTTCACTGAAAGATGGGTATGAAACTGAATGTGGTGAGAGGGGTGTGCAGTTATCAGGAGGGCAGAAGCAGAGGATAGCAATCGCAAGGGCCATAATTCGGAATCCAATAATACTACTCCTGGACGAGGCGACCAGTGCCCTTGATGTGCAATCAGAGCAAGTAGTGCAGGAAGCATTGGACAGAATCATGGTTGGGAGGACCACCATTGTGGTGGCACATCGGCTCAACACAATCAAGAAACTTGACTCCATTGCCTTCGTATCAGAAGGGAAGGTGGTGGAGCGAGGGACATACGCTCAGCTTAAGCACAAGCGAGGCGCCTTCTTCAACCTTGCCTATCTTCAAAATACATAGGCTATGATGTTCATATATATATATATATATATATATATTACATTGCCAGCTTCTGCTTATGTAAAATGCTGGCTTGGAATAATATGTAGCACCCCATGCAATACTGGAACCTGGAATAGTTAGTAATACAAGAAGAAATTTTCAACAATAGTGAACAAGGTTGGCCTAGTCTAATGCTATCCAATGGCATTTTGTATATAATCTGAGCTTCACTCTTAAGGCCCAAACATCAGTTTGATTGTTGGAGTCCCAATTTTCCAATGCTAAATTGATAATATGTAGACTCTAACAACTATGAATTTCTTTCTACAACCAATAAAATGGATTAGCATTGGAAGAATTAGTCAGAGGCTGTTTTGAGGCTTGACATAGTGTGTACACACACACATCATGAGAAATTGAGTATAAAGTATAAGCTATATCTATACATTGGACAATCATTCATCTTTTCTACTGTGCCCTCATAATTAAGGAATTGAACTCATTCAATTGAGATCCCAGTGAAGAGCATAATGCACTTACAAATTAGAGGACTGAAAATAAGAAACAATGTATTTTTATTCACTTTTTAATGATGTGATAGTATAAAACCTCCAAAATAATTACCTAGAAGTGGTGAAATTTAATTAGTCCCTCCGTGATGAGACACGACAAAAACACCGTAAAATAAAAATATATATTCCTCATATATCATGTTTGTATTTTTTGCAATCTAGCAAAATATGGGAGATTCTTTCCTGTATCTTATACCGTTATTGTTTTCTTTTACTAATCGAAGATCACGCTTTCACCTTTTAATAATGTCTACTTTTAAAATTCCCCCACCACTACCTTTTATCCTTTTCTTTTAGATGCTTTATGTTTTGTATTTTTCACCTTTTTCTACAACGGACATATCTCATTATTTTCTTTTCTATGTTCCATCGATATTTTTATATTCTACAATATTAATGTACTATTGAAGGGGACCAAGAAAATGACAAGTTAATCCAACCTTGCAATAATTTGAGTTAAAACCAGAACTACACGTAATTCGAGCTAAAACCAGAACTATGTTACAACGGTCTGTTGTGGAAAAAAGGAAAAAAACCGCCAGCATGCAAGTAATGTGCACACACAGAGTGTTCGTTCTCCTAGTCTTCTGAAGTGACAAAAATACTGGAAACGATTATATATATATATATGTGTGTATAATCTGAGAAAGGAACTCCGAAAATATACATTTCAGGTTCCCAAAAAGAATCTTTCAACTGTTCTCTACTTTCCAGTTGCATTTCTAAAGCTACTATCAGAAGACTGAAAAAGATCACTGAGAATGACTAAATCAAGCAAACCCTATATGAACATCCTCCTCAGTAAAGCTTCTTTGTTTCCAATCATTCGAATTATACCCACGAGATATAGAGTACAAATGACCTGCTTTGAATTATATTCCATCATTGTTCAGAATGCATTAGAACTTGCATACTTGCATTTTCCTCTTAGTTTCAGATGTACTTCAGGTTCGGGTCGAATGATAACACAAGGAAAGAAGATACTGAGGGTACTTGTAAAACTACTCAACAGTCTCTTTAAGTAGAGAGTGAAATCATATATCATAAATCATAGTTTATAAGTTACATCGCGAAAGCTAAACAAAAGGACAATGGAAGAAAAGAAAAGTCACTCCAAACAGAAACAACAGAAACATTACAACTCTATGAACAATTTTGGACAATCTAAGGCTCATTCAGCAGTAATTTATCGATAACTTCGGTAGATAGGGGTATACATACAGCTTTCAGCATATGTTACCAGATTTTCAGGTCGAGGGATATGAGTTGCCAGACCTACAAATCATGTGTGCAATGATTCATATGCAGGGGAGAAAAAGTTGCACACCAAGCACTCAGAATCACAATACAAGCAAGAACAATTACTCACCAAGTTCATATGCTTTGGCAGCTACATTAGCAGCAATGTGTGCAGAGATTTTTCTGATATTAGAGAGTGGGGGGTATATTAACCCGTTTTCAAAGTTCTCCTTTGTAACTTGCCCAGCCAATGCTTCCGCTGTTGAAAAAATTTCAAAGAAAATCAAGATATCACAATGAATATATGGCAATGAAGACCGTCTATTCCGATATGAACGTCGTGAAAATCTATCTTTTCTGATATTCGTTGAACATAAATCACTTTCAATCAATAGATTTGTTCAGGTAATGTACCTAAATTTGGTAGGAAGTTGTGCGCCAAGAAAGGAAAAGGAAATGAATTCCTTCCTTCAACTAATAAGTAATATTGGAACAATATAAATCTCACAAGTCTTATGTTACTGTATACTTACAGGCTGACAAAAGCATTTCATCGTGTACGCAAATTGCACCAGATATGACCAATCCCAAACCAAATCCAGGAAAAATGTAAGCATTGTTAGCCTGAATTGACCCAAAATAACAAAATATCATGAGACTCGTTCCCCAACATTTAGCCCATTTGTATAACAGATTGTGGCATATTATATTAAAAAAACATTCTATAACCTGGCCAGGAACCAAAACTTTGCCATTGTATTCCACAGGATCATATGGACTTCCGCTGGCGAATATTGCACGACCCTTGTTTTGAAATGAAAATCAAGGATAAAAGACAAAAAGGTTAGTTATGTACCAGCACGCCTGAAAAAATCAGCATCACCTTGCACTGAAGTGTCAGCAAGAAACTATGAGATGAGAAACAAAATACTCATTTTACCTTGCTCCAACTGTAGGCTTCTACCGCTGTACACTCGGATTGTTCAGTTGGGTTGGACAGAGCCAAAATGAGAGGTTTCTGCTTGTCAACAGTATACAAACATCTTACTCTTGGTTAGCGTAAAGTTGTGGGATAAAGATAGATATATAGGGATGCACACGGCTCAGTTCGGTTCGGTTTTGACCGAAACTAAAACCGACCCATTATTTTCGGTTTCTTAAAAATGAAAACCGTAACCAAACCATTAGTAAAATAAACCGAACCAAACCAAACCATTTTTTTCAGTTCGGTTTCGGTTTTTATAATAGTCTTTCAAAAAAATAACAACATAACTGAAAAGATAATATAATTAAAAGCATAAACTAAATTACAAAGAATAGTTCATGTTTCAACTATTACAAACACAAAATCAAATCCATAATTAGTGGAATGGAAGTATGTCGTTCAAAATTACATCCTACAATAGTTATCTAAATATGCTTACACACCATTGGAGGTCAGTGGGGGCTGTGTGAGTGTGATAATGTTTGATACTAGGTTAGACTAAAGGAGTGAATGGAGAATGGTGTGATGAAATTAGGTTGTTTTTTCATACAAAATTACGAACGCACCCTCTCAAGTCTCTACATAATCTGATATGGATAATACATATATAATATATTATAAAACCGGTTCGGCTCGGTTCAATTCGGTTTTTGGAGGGTAAAAACCGAAACCTAACCGCAAATTTTGATTTTTCGGTTTTGTGTGCAGCCCTAGATAGATACAGAGAGAGAAAGTACCTCATTGAAGGAGGCCATGGCCTCTATCACTTCCTTTGTAAATGTCCTTCCAACTCCAGATGATCCGATAAGGACCGTAGGCTTGATAGCCTGGTGAAGTTTAAAATGGAATAGAGTCCAAGGGTCATCAAAACTAGCTTCTAAATTAGGAACAAACACAGGTAAAAGTTCATCAAACCTTGATAGCATCTAAGAGATCCTTTACGGTTTCATGTTCATGAGCCCAAGACTTTTTAAAGTCCTGAAGGGAATCCTTTCGGGAACTAACAATGAGTCCCTGCAAGAGAGTTTATACACTCTTCTAAGTGCAGAGACAACAAATATAATGGGAACTACTATCACAGAGATCTTCATTGTTTAGCATAAATTATCGATCTGAGAGTTTAATACCTTGGAGTCCATAAGCCATATCTTCTTTCTGGTCTCTTCCAGAGGAGCTTTGGTCTATGGAAGGCAAAAAAAATTAAAACAAGCAGAAAAAAAAACCTCGGCGAGTAAACAGTAGCTCCAAGTT
Source organism: Cornus suecica (assembly GCA_963922005.1). Taxonomy (NCBI): domain Eukaryota; kingdom Viridiplantae; phylum Streptophyta; class Magnoliopsida; order Cornales; family Cornaceae; genus Cornus; species Cornus suecica. The sequence continues at coordinate 73,956,267 of OY998240.1, read as the reverse complement.
ACACGCTGTAGTTTAGTAACCTACAGATAATCTATGTAAGGTAGTAAGATAACACCTGTTTTGACATATCAAGGGCTAGAAGCTCCGCTATACCTGTGCCAGCCTGCAATCACCAAAGGAAAAATATGAAACAACTTTACTTGATTATGTCGTCTTCTTTTATTGCCTAATATTTTGGTGAAAATCCTAGCGGTCAACGAAATGTAAACACAAAATATGCACCATTTCTTTTTGCCTTCCCTTTCCTTTTCTTATCTTGTTTTCTTTCAGTTGATTCTTTTGTATACAACTTTTTAAGCTTAGAATTGGAAGTATAGAAGGCAAGTCAAATAGCCCTTAATATGTCTGAGTAACAGACTGTATCCATGCATTTATACGGATAAATAGATTCCAGAGTTATTACAGCATTAGTAGTTCATCACTTCACTGTGCATGTTATTGGTGGTACTATTTTATTCACTTCGTAACTTACCCAATCACTTTTTGATCATGCTCTCAAAATTAAAGGAGATAAAATAGGCAGAGATTAGAATCTCACTTCTCCAGCACCTACGAACAAAAATCTGTTATCAGCCAAGGGACGGCCAATGAACTTGAGTGCTGCAGCAAGCCCTGCAAGAACCACAGATGCTGTCCCCTGCAAGAAAGGAAATTGAGGCAAAGGACAAGTCCAGAAATTTCCAACAGGGGCTTAATACCACTATACTATTAGCAGTTACCACGTACCTGTATATCATCATTGAACACCAAATGAGTGTTGCGATATTTTGCTAGCAGCTTGAAGGCATTGTGGTTTGCAAAATCTTCGAACTGTAGAGTTATGTAAACAGTTCAAGTTAAGCAAGTGTTCAAGTTCTAAAAGAACTGGCGAATTGAGATGTAATATTTAATACCGACCTGTATAAGAACTTTTTCACCATAATTTTGCTTGATAGCAGTCATGAACTCGTGAAGAAGGTCATCATATTCCTGAAAATCAATTTGTCAAACACATCAGTAAAGAGAGTCACATAATTCAAAAAAATTAACTCTATAAACTTTCCCGCCTATACTGCACCAAAAAGAAAACGATATCTTCATACCTTCCCAGTTGCCCTCCTTTGTCTAAGCCCAATATAGAACTCATTCTTCAATAGCAATTCATTGTTTGTCCCGACATCAATGGTTATAGGCAAACACTGCAGAGTCATTTGAAAAATCCAGAGTTTAATTGAAAAAAGAATCGACATTTTAATCCTAATCAGGCATCACCTTCTATCATTTGGGTCAAGCTCACAACTAAACCACGAATAGCATGGGTATGTGTTGGGTAGCAACAAGCGAAAAATGGCAATTTCATCTCGGGAGATACTTACCTTCGAAGGTCTAACTCCTCCTAGTGCAGTATACAAAGCTAGTTTCCCAACAGGAATGCCCATCCCCTGATAAGAGCTAAAATATTATCATACAAAGACTCCCCTATTCTGGTCTTATATAAATCTGTGAATTTGGCATTTGAACTACCTATAGAAATAAATTGTAAGGAAATGCATCATTACCTGGCAGCCAAGATCCCCAAGTCCCAAAATTCGCTCACCATCAGTCACGACAATAACGTTAATGCTCCTTTCAGGCCAGTTTTTCAATACCTCAAGAATCCTTCCCCTACACAATCAGATACTTCCTATGTTAAGCTGCAACTATTTTTAACCTAATAGATGCAGTTGAAACAAACAGTCATACTTCTCTTTCAAACTTATGTAGAGACCCTGAGACTGCCTAAAAATGGACCCATATTTCTGGCAAGCCTCACCAACAGTAGGAGTGTAAACAATTGGAAGGAGTTCCTCGACATTATCAATCAGAAGTTTGTAAAACAGCCTCTCGTTCCTCTCCTGTAACCCAAAAAGATAGGCGTAAAAAAATTATTAAGCAGAATTAACATTTAATCCCATTCATTTAGAGGCTCTTTCAAACACTACATAAAATGAAACCATTCTATTGTTTTTTCCCCATCGTGTTAAAATACTCGTTCAATCTTCCAAGTAAACAAAAATCAGAAAAAGAAATTGTTTCATGAGAACAGCCAACAGAAGGGTGTCTAAAAATCTCAATAACAATCCTGAAGATGCAAATAAACTTCTGGCAACGGAATCCACAGTTTAAGGTTGCTCGATTCTATCCACCAACTGTTTTGGTTTTTCCACACCTTATACTTCTACATTTGAGGCGTCTCTATTGACAAATAGAGCATTGCTTCTGCTATGAAGGATAGCAGATTATTGCAAGGGAAAAGTGTGGAAGCCAACGAGATTCGAGAGTTGTACAACTCCATTGGGAATACTTGGGTTTCGGGTGCGAGTCCCTTGAAGTTTTGAGAGCAAAGTTTGAGTGATCGAGTGCTCTGCAAAACTTCCTCATTTTCAGTTAGTGAATTTTGATCTCTTACATAAACGTAGGCATATTGCCTAAGCACATATATATGTGTACTTCGGTTGCTTGTGTTTTCTTTCCTTATATTACCCATTGTGATTGCAAGATCCTGAAGTTTGTGTCAACAAACACAGCCTCCCCGTACAGCACTTTCGTTAACTACTATTTAAGACAAATTCCATCTAATCCAAACACCCCGCTACTTAAACGGAATGATATCGTATGTATGCAACTTCAAATTAACAACTGAGAATTGATATGGGTTGAGGAGATACCAGAAGGTCCATCAAGGCCGTGTACTTCTGCAATGGAAGTGGATATTGACGAATATTATTCAACAATTTCTTCCCCTGAAAAATAAGTAGAATTAGAAAAGTCAGTACTAGTGATGATATAAGTATCCGAAAGATGTCACTAACCTGAAGTTGTTGAGTTATAACCACCGGAGGCAGCAGGCCACGCAAATAGTGAGCTTCTCTCTCTTTCTCAGCAAATGCAAGCCCCTTATTGTATCGTGGATCTCTCAACAAAGAACACCCACTGCAGCGCACAACCAATTCAACAAACTGACAAGTTACTAATTGCATACCATTAACATGACCAACAGTCCATGCAGCATCCAACACAGATACCCAATATATATATATATATATAATTGGTGTATGCACATTTTACATATCAGAAGTTTCAACTGAGCCTAAAATCATGAAAGCTAGCTCAATATACAAACGAATTCTATTTAATAATACTAGTAAAATATCGAAAGACAGGCCAAAAAATGAGATATTGGGCAAGGAAAGCCTTAAAGGTGACAAGAAATTACATTCTAGGGAGGAAAAAAAAAGAGATAAAAGTGCAACTCAGTCACAGAAAAACAAAAGTACATGGCAACTTGGACCCTTCATGTATTACTTAAAGAAACTTTTAAGTCCACAAAATTTAAACCCTGGACATTAAGATTTGGTATTCATTTTCTTCTGAAGTAGCATATTATAGTTCCAAAATTACAACAATAAATTCAGCAATTATCTATTAATACAGAAGTTGAAGGTTAGTGGAAGTGATCAACCTGGCGACGAACACAGTCCAGGGGGTGACAGGCTGGTCCTCCGTTGCACGATCCTCACCATACACGTCCTGGACGCCACCGCTTGCGGTGCCCATGTCCCTCAACTTGATCTCCATTGCAGAACCCAACTTTCTTGATAGTCCAATGCAACCTATACTAACAGTCCGTCCTAATTGACCCATAAATTGCATGTGACAGAGTATATATATAGTATATACATATATATCACACCCATACTGCCGCTATACATGACAGACTTGCGAAGGACACCTGTTTGGTTTATTATGACACGCATACAATGCAGATGACACCTGTTTCTAGTGTCCATTTCTAGTTTCATGACAGTCATCCATCTAATATTTAAAATTTGTGTACATTACACATATACACACACGTATACAATCACGGGTTTTATCTATTTACTTCCTATGATGCCTTTAATGTCATTGGTGATCAGTAAAAGAAGACAGATCAAAAACCAAAGAAAGTGAACAATAAGCCGCTAATGCCTCCAAACCTAAATCATCTTTTGTATTACACAACAAAAACAGAGCAATCATTTGGGGAGAATGAACTCTGTACACATACATCATCAATAAATAACCTCATTAATTCGATAAATAATTTATTATTGAATCCAGTACAAAATATAAGACACTGGCAACAAATATACATCAGCTCTACTTTTGTCCGAGTGCCTTAGAATTTTAAGTCTAGAGTCTTCAAAGAATATATATATATATATATATATATATATATATATATATATTAATACATATATACAACATTATCACCTATTTGCATATGATACAAAACACAACACCACTGGGAGATTTTTGCGCTGGTTCTACGGCTAGAACAGTCCAAATCGACCCACAACATTGGTATCCACTGAATGATGCAAAACAAACTCATTACAGGGATGAACACCGCCTTCTGACTGCTGATCATCAATTCTTGAGCTCCGGCTTTCGACCGATAAACCCATTCTAGGAATGATTGACCACTCAGAGGTCCCATCTAATATATTTTGATACAGCAGATAGATATATATACATAATAATAGTAATGATAAAATAATTAAAACAAGGGCCCCCTATTTTAGGACCTCTCTCAAAACAGATGGTGAACAGGGAATGGTCTTTTCGTCTAGTTTCTGGGCATAAAGGCTGCAGAGGACAGGAGCTGCGATTTTCCAAGCAAAGTTGCAGTATCTTACTGTTTGTTGTCTAATTGCATGGTCATAGGTAACATGATATATTGCAAGGGCGTCGTTGTACATCTCCTCCACCTTCCTCTGACTGTATTCAAACTCATCAGCATCGTATAACATCTGTATTCAAACAAGTTTAATCAATCACAATTGATACGAGAAAAAAGATGAGTCTTTCTGTTGTGTCAATGAATCACCTGCTTATATTTTTTGACCACTTCATTTGCACCATCATTTTTCGACTCATAATCAGCTTCTAAGGCCTTTCGCATCTCCATTCGGTAGTCATTGTACCTGTCCTTCCACTTCTTCAAGCAGGCCCCTGGGGCTTCAACATCAAAGCACGGTAGTTTCTCGATTTCTGACATGGCACAACCACAAAAAGCATCATTAATGTAGTGCATTCTAACTTGGGTGAATATCTCATTGTGAGATAAATTTAGTTATAAATTTGATTGAAGGAAATATCACCTGTCAATGACAGCTGCTCAATCTGAAGAAAATTATTTACAGTATCATAAAGTAGGCCCAAAACAGAAGTAGACTTGTAACTTTTCTTCCTTTCCATAAAATGTGGATATACTTTTGCCATCAAATCATATGGAATTTCCACCTGTTTAGGAAGGAGAGAAGGAAATCCCAAAGTCAATATCGTAACACAATTGAAGGCAATCTTGTATACTTTTCCATAGTAAGAAAATTAAAAGCATACTCATAAAACAAAACACATGCACAAAACGAAGGAGGTGGGCGGGCAAAAAAAGAATTTGAGGAAGAAGATGAAAAATAAACTAGCCACGTACAGTAGGCACATCATAAGCTACATGGACTCTTCTAAAGTAGATGAAGTACCCGTGTCTGACACATATTAGTCGGACATGGGTATGAGACACTTCTCCAACAATTTTGGTAGGTCCAAATGGTTTCATGTTGCAATCTTATTACTTCAAATGACTGAAATGTCTAATTTGAACACTATACGAGTATTTGATAAAAATATTGTTGTACACCAAATAATATAATAAAAATATTAAATAAAATAAATATTTATTCATGGTCATGTGTCCTATTAGATATTTGACATGTCCGACACTAGGGTACATATCCGTGTCTGACACTCGTAGCCAAGTCCATGTAACATAGGGCACATCACCTATCAATGTAAAATATAGTGATTGTTGAAAAATATAAAATATTTAAGTTACACCCTCTCCAACAACTTAAACTTTTAGAGCAGTTGGGTTGTTAACATAGTATCAGAGTCAAATATCTCGTGTTCAAACCTCAACATCGCCCTCATAAAAAATTGTTATTTCACGGGTGGGATTGATAGAAGGCCACACTTGAGCAGGCATGTTGAAGAATATAAATATTTAAGTTACACCTTTTCTAATAGCAAAATTATCAACATATAGGCCTCTATCACGAGTGACCAAAGCATGTGGTTTTTTTCCCTCTTATGATTTTTGGGGTTGTGCTTTGGAAAGAGGACCCTCCTACCACGTTAAGAACCCGTCTAAAAGCTTAAACTGATAGTGATGGCAAAACTTGTATTAACGTCATCAACAAAATCACCTAAATGTTAATGTCCTAACAACACATAGTGTTGAACATATAACTCAGAACCCTTCATCATTTGATTCATTATTTTGTAAAAAAAGTCATCAAAAGGAACCATTTTCATTAGGGAGTTGATGATTTGATAGTAACCAGAGTAGGCAAGGTGCCCAAAAAAAGTGCTAAAATGGTAATGCAGAGTAAATGCAAAATGGTATAGTTAAGAACCATAGAATATAGAAAAGTAAAAAAGAGTGCCAAGAGATCAGTTAATCCTAGATGTTTAGTCTGCAAAGATATAAGTTTCACACTAACCTTCTTTCCACTTTTTGGTGCATCTAAAGCATCATAATATATATCAGTCAACTGATGCAAAGACTTCTTCATACGCTCTATCTCAGCGGCACAGGCTTCTTCCGATATCAGAAGCAGATCCATTAATGCCAGCCAGCTATCAGCTGCTGCACTCATACTATTACTGAAACAGCAGAAACTAAATATTAGCACCACGGATATAAACTGTTATAGAAGAATTCACCAATACTGGTGGAATCAAGAGGCATATACAAACTATGAACCTGGAACAAACAACTTAATCCGCGCACCTGCCAGAGAAGGTGACAGCCTAAATAAAAAGCACACAATCTATTTGAATCTTAACTTTCTACCATTGTATGTTTCAGAAGCACGCAGCTCCTTGTCACCATCTAGTAAGCAATATATAGAATGAAAACTAGGTTTACTGGTCTAGTTGTCCTAGTGCCTTTGATCTTAACTCTCAAGCCCTAATGCTTAGAAATCGGTAGTGGGGAAGAAAAACAAAACAATAATAATAACTACGGTTTGTTAGCATATAAATCACAAATGACAGATGTCAATGTATTGCTTTGTAGCAAGAACAGATGAGTATCAAAGGCCCACTATAGAATAAATTCATTTCGTTTTACTCTTTGCACACAATTCAATATCACGAAATAAAGAAGTAATTTACTCAAAAGCCACCGTTTATATTAGCTGCATCATGCATAGAAGGCAAACTATTCCTAAGCATTGAATTTCAAAACACCACAAGAATTTTTTCTTGCAAAGCTGTGATTTGATGTTTAATAATATATATATTGTTAACTACCAACTACTCTAAAAGCTTAAGCTTGTAGAGAGGGTGTAATTTTAATATTTAGGTTTTGTTTGGATAAGCAGGAGAGAAAAGAAATGATACCATTAGTTATGAGAGAAAAGAAAAGAAAAGAAAGGATAGTTAAAATTTGAATTTATGTTTGGATAAATTACGAAGGAAAAGAAAAGAAATGATAGCATTCATGTTTGGTAAGGGACCAAGGGTAGATGATAGAAAAACCAAAGATACTATTATAACTCATTTACTTTATTACCCTCTAAAGATGGGATTCAAATGTCTTATAGTTTTTAAACATTGAGGGTATTTTTGGTATTTTAGAAGTCATACTTAAATTGTTATCCTTTCTCTCCAAATCTTCTCACTTTTGGAAGGATAGTAAGTGAGAAATTTGAAAGGATAAGTTATCCTTTCATCCAAATGAAGCCTTAATCCTTCAGCACGCCCCCTCACTTGTGGCCTTATTCTTTTGGTCCAACACGTGTTACAACTTTTTTTAACTTGGCAACCCAAACACAAAACACACGACTTCCTGCTCTAATACCATAGTAACTATCAATTACTCTAAAAGCTTAAGCTTGTAGAGAGGGTGTAACTTTAATATTTAATCCTTCAACATATATATATATATATATATATAAAGATTCTTATTCTCCAATGAATTCCATAAAACATCTGAAAGCCTAAAGTACCAATATTAAAAGATAACACAATTAAGCTCTTCATACTGGTTTATCAATTCAAAGCTGATAGCTATCCTTTTTCACTATCGCAAAGATATCACAGAACTGATTTTCCAAAAACAAAAAAGATTTTTCAAGTTTACATGGTCAAGTGCATACCTTTTCTGAAACCTGGCTGATAGAAATAACTGAAAAAGTGCTACATGGTCAAGTGCATACCTTTTCTGAAACCTGGCTGATAGAAATAACTGAAAAAGTGCACATTCCAATTCCTTGGCTGAGTAATCACTGGGCTTTCTTGTAGATGCATTTGGTGTTGAATAGATTCGAGTCCAGGGTGTGCTAGGATTGAAATGTTCCAAAAGCTGAGCAGTACAACAAGAATTCTTCAATCTTGGACATTTTGACTTATATAAAAATTCTAACGAAAAAAGTTCAATGTGAACTCGTCCTTTCTCAATAACCTTATGCATCACTGCAAATGAAAGCAACACAAATGCAAGATAACACGCAGGAAGATCAAACAAACAAAAAAAAATGTGAACACAACACAAAAAAGAGGCCGACGAGAAAAAAAAATGGAAAGGAAGGTAGAAAAAAGATGAATTGACATTGGGAAAGTGATCCAGCCAGTGTGTTATCAAATAACTTACATGCCTAACAAAGACCAGAATTAGTGCACCAATTGATGGCAGAAGTTCAATGTAAGCCTGATGGTGATAAACCCAAGTTGAAAAATTAGCATAAAGTTTTAATACCCCAACCCAACAAAAAAATGTAAATATGCAAACCCAGTTACCAGAAACATAATAAAATAAAAAATAAAAAAGTCCAAGAAGCAACCAAATTTTGAAAAGAATAAACTACAACAAAAACTGGCCCAGACCAGACAAAAGCCTATTTTTTGGATAAAACCTTTTGTATATGCAAATTTGCTGCCCCTTGAACTGTTTTTATATACATGTCCAGGTTTTCCTAATCGTAGCCCATGTTTTATGCTCACCAAGTTATATGTCTGAGAAGCTGCTGTGAGGATACATATTAACACATGCGCATGCACGGGCATACATACAAAGAATCTGGACTTAGGTGTATAAGAATCACACATTTGCATGCTAGTAACAAACACCGATGCCTTTAACGGCATGAGAGGTAGGCCAATACTTGAAGATTTGCTGCATTTATATTGTGGGGTGACAGTAAAAGTGGATATTTTTTAAGATTATAGAGTTGATAGAAACTCCAAATTGGGAATTTATACTGTAAACACATATGTTGTATTTTACTCTCTCCTTCCCAAAATGAGTTTCACATTTGTAACAGATCAATTTGAGAAATATCAATTGATCCACCTTAAACACTTACTACAGCATTTCCAAATATTACCCTTGCCGGATGTGGGGAAAAGCTAAATTTTAGGGGAAGGCAATAAAAGATAAAATTTTGGTTTTGTCGGTTTAAAATTTATTTTTATTTTTTCAAGCAAAGGAAAGTATGGAAAACTGAAAAGTCTTTATCCTTTGAGCAATTTTGATAGACACCTTATTGACCAAACAAAAGGGGCAACTACTGTCAACAGCATTCAGGGATGTAGGAATACCATGCTATACCATTTAAGTGCTTTAAAAATTTAGAAGACCGGCTTTACTCGAATAGTTTCAAACTACACAACCGAGGGATGCATAAAAGCAAGCAAGAGAAACGGCTATCAGGAACTTCAGTTGAGGCCAAGTTGAACAAAATAAAGGAATGGAGCCAAAAGTTTGTGCTTCGGGCCCAGTAGTTCTTAATCACAGGTATAATTTTTTACTTTTGTTCTTACATTTGAGGCCTTGATGATATTCTGACAGTTTCTAGATAGTAGTCCCATAATAGAACTTATTAGAATATGTGGTTCATAATCAGTCCTGAATGGTCTTAGAAGTCAAAAGTTATACTGTTTCTTATTTTGATCTCCTGTTGCTATAAGAAGTCAAGCAGCATAACTTCATCTTACTTCATCATTTCAACAAAATAATAGTATGGGGAATTTGACCACCAACTGTTATCTCAAAGATATCCCCAACACTGTTAAATGAGGAGGTGCAGGCTTTTAAGTCTCAATTGGAACATGGACGCAAATCTTACCTATCCCCTCACCCTACCCACCAAACAAAATTAAAACACTTTATAATGTCACATGAGTGATGAAACAACCCAAGCTTAGAAGATGAAGCACAAGGAAATTATGATGTTCTAATTAGAAGTCAACCCAAACCATATTTTAATTCATTCCCTTAGCCACATGAGCTCAGAAAGCCTTCCCCTTTCCACTCGAGTCACTTAAGGTGTAAATGAATGCAAATGAATGTGCATGTGTGTGTCCCTATTACATTATATTAACAGATTGCAACTACACATTTGTGCCACCCACTTCAAGTGTTTCATGACACCAATTTAAACAACAAATTTCTCACCTTGGGGTTCTGAGAGATCCAGTACTTGTCCCCATCAAAATCACCATTTGCAATTTCATTTCCTACAGATCTCCGACCTTTGGTTGAGAAGAATATAGCATATTTGGCATGTCCAACAACATCTTCCAAGGCCTTCACAGTGACTGCATTTAGAACATGTATATCTCCAAAGTGAAGCCCAGGATTCCGGTATACTAGTACCTTGCCCGAAAGTGGACCATTATCACTGCATCTCATTAGAACAGGTTTCAGTTTTATCCCAACCAAATAAAATTTTATTGAGTAAAGAAGTTTATATGCCAATATTTTCAATCATCATCAAAGATTCACTGTCAAATCATTTGAAAACCCAAATATATTGGAATTTAATTTAATATTGTGTTCCTATTATCCTTAAGTCAGTCCAGCAACAAATCTTTTCGATTATTCTAGTATTGTATAAAATCATCATGGCAACGAATATAAAATCATCATGGCAACGAATATACGTACAGAATGACACAGACTTGGTCACTATTTAAAACTCCTGTGGGATCAGCTGTCCCCATTAAATAGAAGCTTTCGCTAATAGGTAGCTTTCCTCCTTTTAGCGCCGTTCTTTCTGTCTTTGCCAAAATAGATAAACGATATTGTAAAGCCGGTTCGTTAAGCGGAATTCCAGATAAAATCATCCTCACTGTGGTAAAATCGTCATCTATTTCTCCATGGTTCAGGGCAACTGCATCAAAACAGCACATTAAAGAATAGCTTCTTAGAAAATATAAATATTTGTCAGATGGAAAAAAAAAATAGAATGGAAGAAGGGAATAATGAAAGGACAAATGGAAAGGAAATGTCATTTTTAAATTCTCAAGATGATTAGTGGACACAGCATGCAAAGTCAATTATGTTGATCAGATACGATCAGGAGTTGAGATGAATAGGGATGAAAGAAGGGAAAGAAAATAAAAACAAAAATGAATACTAAATATTTATAGTCCATGGAAAATAAGGAAATGGCTCAATGTCAACATAACCATACAATTACATTATTATGGCTCACAAAGATTGTGCAAATTACCTCTTAGGGCTGAACGCTTATTGTAGTAAACACGCTGGGTATCTTCCAGAGCATTCATCAGTATATCCAAAAAGTAGTCTTTTGGAACTCCTCCATAGCTGAGAAGAGCAATCAAATTCCTTGACAGGTAAGTTTTCTTTGGTTGATTACTGCAAGATGAAAAATAGAAGTCAGAAGTATTGGCCATAACGACAGAAACCAAAACCCAATATAAATGAAGGTGTTAGGAAGTTTCCCATGGTGAAAGTAAACTGTCCTACATATGCAATTTTAGGTAGTATTACACATACAACAATTCATTAATTTTGCAGATAATTGTTTTTACAGTATTTGCCAACACACTTCCAAATGAAATCTTTGGCTATCCAATATTTCGTATTTAGCAATATTAAATGGTTTCAAAGAGGGCTGTACCACAAAGTATAAGTAGCAGTATAGAAAGTTTTGTAAAAAGCTAATTACACAAGAAAGTTAAAAATAACATTTGAGGCAGGATACCTTACTGCAACTATCTCCAATGAGTTCAAAGTTTGTAGACTTGAAAGCCTAGAATCTGTTTCCACCTTCACCATCGAGGGTCTAATTTTAACTGTTCTGGGTGGAAGCTAAAAAAGAGAATCAAAAGTGAAAACATTAGTATACGAGATTAAATTAAACCAAACAAAGAAAAATAACATACAAGAAGATAGGCAGGTAATTAAATTACAATTTAAACTGAGAAAAAATCACCGTCTACGACAACGTACTCGCTTATTAAACATATATTTACTTTGGCAGATGTTTACTCGGAAGGATAGGGTTGTACATCATTACCATCCTTCTTGTTCCCCACATCCCGTTCCTCTATTAATGAATACTTCAATTAGGTCAACAGGACTTTAGTTGGCAAAATTCAAAATAACACACCCCGTAATATTGAATCATAACTTTTAAGTAGTTGAGTTATCTCTTTCCAACTAATATTGTCTCACTCATACTTGACTTTCAAAGGCCTTAATGACCTACATTCCTTACTCAATGATATATTGTGGTACCAACACCTCTCCCCCTCCCACAACAACATCAACTCCATTGTTGTTCACTTTAATTTCCTATCCTCTTTCGTCAGCTAATTTAGTGCAACCTTTGAAAAACTATTTTTTTTATAACAAAAGAAATAATTTATTTATGGGTAAATTATTCCGATCTCCCTTGAAGTTTTCCCCTTCTGACCCTCAAATTAAGCTTTTGCAAATTTACTGAGCCCCTTGTCAGCCTAACAGACTGTTGATAAAACTAAAATCCACTGTATAAGTATAAAAACACCCTTCACTTATTATGCTATTGGATAATGTAAACAACCCACATGTACATGTTATATTTACACGGAGTACATATAACTACCTATAGTTTCCGCACCACCAACACTGCCATCAATGCAACAACCACATCACCACCACCACCTATTTCTGGATTCCTTCCCAACACCACCCCTTTCCTCTCACTCTCTCACTCTCTCTCTCTCTCTCTTAATCGCCCCCTTCTCTCAGCTGTTGCAATCAAACCCATCCGCGAATTCCATCAGCAGCACCAAAAGTTATCAAATCAAATACAGCACAACAATAGCAAGGTTCTTATTTCTTAGTACCCCAAATGGAAAAAATCTCCAGGAAATCGAGTTTTAGGGTTTGAATTGGAAATTCGAAACATTGAATTACTATTTCATTGATAAGCTGTGAAATTGATATATATACACATATATCTAATACATATAAAGGGAAAGAAGAGGGGGGTGAAAGTCCGGTACTAAAATAAGTTTGGGGGTTTGAGAATTGTTCCTGTTCTTATTTCTTAATGGCTTCAGTAAAAAATCTCCAGGAAATTGAGTTTAGGGTTCGATATTTTGGAGGTTGAAAACATCAAACTACTGTACATAGATAGGCTGTGAAATCAATATATATTACATATAACAGGAAAGAAGAGGGGGATGGAAGTGTGTTACTGAAATAAGTTATGGGGTTGAGAATTGTTCCTGTAAATTATCCTTTGAAAGATATGGGGAATCAATTAAGAGGGTATTACGGATCCCCGAATGAAATCACGTTTAGTGACTTCAGAACAAAAAGAATCACCTTTAGTGAACAGGTTCTCAAGAACATCCAAGATATACCCATGGAATGATTGGTAAGAGAAGACATGCACATTGAATGGAGCACCAAAGGGTTAAAGCAAAAATAATTCTTATGGTGCCATAAATGTCATTAATGTTTGATTGACAGAGCACACAGATAACTTCATAAAGTTCCTAAAAAGGAGAAGCAAGAAGGAGGTGGTGATGGAGAGAACTAAGCAAGTGTGTTGTTTATGAGTAGGCTGCAACTTGGGCGGGTTGGCCCAGCCCAACCCTGGCCCAACCAGGAAATTTCGGGCTTGGGTTGGGTTCAGGCTCAATTTGGGCAAGCACGGGTTGGGTTCCATCGGGTTATTCTTTAATTCGGGTTGGGTTTGGGTTCAACCCAAAAACCTGAATTGAAAAACAAATTTAATTTGAACCATTCAATAACAAATCTAATGGCTGATATGAAGCCATTCAAACCACTAGCCCTAAGCTTCTCTCTTAATTGCCTCTCTCTGCAAATCGGGTCACTCACTCTCTCTATATATATAATCAGATCTATATCTCTCTTTCTCTCCATATAATCAAATCTATATATATCAGATATATCTATATATAACACAAGATTTCTCTCCCTCTCTCTATACGTATCTATATAAGATCTAAGTCTATATATACACACCAGATTTCTCTCTCTATATATACATATCTATATCAGATCTAAGTCTATATATATACACCAGATTTCTCTCTCTCTCTCTATACGTATCTATATCAGATCTAAGTCTATATATATATACCAGATTTCTCTCTCTATCTCTATCTCTATATATCTATATATTTCTCTCTCTACACTACATGCATATATCCATCAAAGCCATTATATTTGGGTTTAGCCGATTTACAACCATACATTTGAATATGATATGTATATACATATTGTTCTTACCAAGATGAAGTTCATTATATTTGGTGATATGGATTTTCATTATCTTTCTATTGCTTTATCTTTTCATTTTTGAAATTTGAAATTGAAAAAAAAAAAAAATTGAAGGCGCGACGTGAACCTAGGTTGGCCTAAGTATGTATGTATGTGTGTGTGTGTATATATATATTTAAAAAAAAAAACTACTCAACCCGTCGACCAGACCCGTTAATATGGATGTGGGTTGGAACCCAACCCGGATAGGCTTTAAAGCTGGCCCGGCCCGGCCCAACCCGAAGTCGGGTTTGTTCGGATTGGGCTGGCCCAAGTTGCACCCCTATTTATGAGGTCGAAGTGGTTGTGCCTTTGAAATTTGTTAAAATAACCGAGTTAGGTTTTGAAATGTTTCTTAAGCAACTTCATTTGCTTATAAAGGTTGCTTGTATTTTTTTGTAAACTATGGCACTTTTTGTCATGTTTTTGATTCATTGAAATTATTTTGATCAATTTAATGTTCAACTAGTGGCAGGTGTAGTAAGAATTAAGTCAACCAAACTTGAGGAATGTTGACCAAACCTTTTTCACTAGTTAAAGCTGAGGGTAAGAAAGCCAAACCTCAAAGGAGGTCGGGGTAATCTACCAGTTAATTTAATGTTCTAAAATTTGGTCTATGTTAATCCTTGTTGCAATGATCTCATATATCTGTAAATGATAAATGAGGCCAGGCCAGACAGAAAAAATTGACTTCGGACCAATTCCTTATTGACTAATGTGACAAAGAAAGACATTCCATCATGCTATATTGGTACCGGCTAGAAGGCTATTAGAACAAGTCCATGGAGCAATTTGGGGTAAGCCATTAACCTTAGAGCCAAATTAGGTCTAGACAAGCTTGTGATTTGATTGGAAGCACCGGAATTTAAGTATATCCCTTTATTACCACGAAAAAAAGATACGGAAAGGGAAAACATTTACCTTTCTATTGAGAAGAAGGGTTCCCTTGACAGCACAGCCGTTGTTGAATAAGCGTACCTGTGTCAGCAAAGGCTAGAAGAACATGAAAATGAGAAAAGACTAATGTATAAAATAACATCAACAGCAAAAAATGCTAAAATATAAAAGTTAATAAATAAATAAATGACAAAAGTTAAACATGTACCGCTTCCCTAATGCAAGCTTCTAACCCTCTCAATTCTAATGATCTGACTCCAGAGTTCACACGTTCGAGAAATCTCTGAAGATAAATTAAAATACTAATACATCAGAAGCATAAAGCATGGAAGCAACATATTACTTGGGAGCATAATACCATCCACCAAATAGGAAAGATACCAATGAAATAAACGAAAACAGAAGAATATGAATACTGAAAGCACAACATGACTTATGTATATATGTTGTATCTCAATCCAAAAGTGCAACAAGTACATTATATCTTAGTTAAAATACAATGTTGAACACATACCTCGAAGCTTTCACAATTAATATACTTTTCCTTGTGAAGATCTTTCGGAAGCATCAAAGCTAAATCTTCTGAAATATAACCAGTCCCATCGGTATGTATAAGTGGCTCTCCATCTTCATTACATACAACATGACCATTTTCATCCTGCAATTTGCCCCCACCCCACACAAACAACAAACCACCGGGGAAAAAAAAATAATACCTGTGAGATGGCTTGAAAGGTGGAAAAAAGAGAGTGGCTCTAAATTAATGTGCAAGTGAATAATTATTAAAAATAAATAAGTTAATACACGGCAAGGTATATCTTCAATTGTTTCAATATGCACTGAAGAGAGATTAACTTGAAGCTTTCTCGTGTTTGACAGAATCAGAGACAACCTGCATTCCAAAGAATATAGTTGTTCTCAGCTTTGCAAGGGTAAATCTCAGAGAGGGAGACTGTATAAGTAGGTCTATGGTACCAACCTAGCCATATATTTAGCCATGCTGCTGACCATGTGCACATGCATGAAAAGGCTCCTTGCTTCATTAACAGTTTTATTAGAAAAAACATAAGGTTTCCCCACATCACATGGAGCTATAGACTCCATTCGGACAAAGTAGCATTTTACGGTAGACGATGTAGGGTTTTTTCTCTTCTCCTCTTTGCCTCCATCTTTAAACACTAATCAATATAAAATAAAAGAAAGAACAAAATCAATCTTCTTAGGATTCTGAATATCTCAATTTCTTTAAAATTCTGAACAGCTAATTTCATAATACCTTCATAAATGCACAAATTTTACAACTAACCAGCAACTGCACCTCCGGCGACTAACCCCGGAGCTACAATCACTGCTTCCACCTTATTACTGGTTCATCCGATCATCAACACGAATCCGTGCAATAAGAAAGTCAATCTCAATTTTGAAATTTTATAGCTCTGTCAACAAAAATGAGGGTGATTTGATCCAATTTTAAAGTGCAGGGGGCAATCTGATTGTACGAGAGTTTTATGATCAATTTTGAAAGTAGGAGAAAGTTTGGTGATTATCCCCTAAAAAAATTCCCACTCTTACGTTCCTGCATTTAAGAAGGATTTTCCCAAAGGCCTAGACCTATCCTCTACTATTAGCTAGTGGCTGTTGTTGTCATTCCTAGCTGAGGATCTAATAGAAGCTATGCAACGCATAATCATACAGTCATGGAGCTCCATATTTTTTCTCTTTTTCCCTGAATGGGTTGATTTTATGAAACTATGACAATATCTTGACTTCTTCCAGTAGCTAGTTTCAATGTACTTCTCCATGTTGCACACTCAATCTGATGAAATCTAAGGACGCCATAGATGAAGTAAACAAGGAATATTTGTCTCTCTCGAGGATTCTCTATGTCTCTAGGTGAAAAAAGGCTTATAACACCGCCTTAGACAATAAACCCATATATATAACAAATGCGAGTTAACTCATAGGCTTGGTGAGTTCAATCCATGTAAAAAACTATTTAGAGAGATTTTTCAAAAATGAGCTTTCACAGTCAACAGACATTTATTCTTGTAGTATTCTTAGCAAATCTTTGTCTATATAGCTCGCTCATATGGCAAACGATACTTTGACAAAATACAACCAAGGTTTTGAGTACGAAATTATTAAGACGCGACTCATCTACCTAACATCCTTGCGCAATCTACCTCAAAACTATCACATCCCAAGATAACTAATAACAAATTTACTACTTATAGATAAAGGAAAGGAAGCCAGAAAAAACTTAAAATTCCTACAGAATGAGAAAATACTCACCAAAAAAACGGTAACGCCTCAGACCAACAACAATTCCTTCTTCACCAATCTTGTTGAACCGAGCACTATAACTAGGAGAACCAACCACAAACTTTGTACGCTCTTGGGATTCTTCGGCAAATTTGACTAGCAATACATTTTCGTCTCCAAGTTCCCTTTGCATGTGAGTTCTTGTAGGTTTCAGATAAGGGCCCTGAATTATAGAGGCCATTGTGTGTCAGTCCATAGTTGATGATTGCTTGAAGTTAAAAGCAATTCCATCACATAAAATTTTAACTACATATTGTGCAGGTTGAATTATTTGGTCTCCGTGAAGTCAGGAACTTACAGAAGTATCAGCAGCTCATCTTCTCAAAGGAATAAAAGGCAAGGATATTGAACAACTGGTGTTATTAGAACAGGAATATTACATCACATCTAATGCATATGAGAGCAAGTGATTCTCGGTTGATTAGAAGATGTACTGATGTTTTTGCTTTTGTTTTGGTCACTTATTTCCTCCGCTAATGTTATTTTTGTGAACAGTGCAAAAAACACACAAAAAAAATATCATTTTGGTACTGCCTAAAAATGACATTGTTTACTTTATGTTTTTTCTATTGTAGAAAACAAAACATTGGTGCCAAACATGTTTTTGTTGTGAAAAAGGGGGAAAAACACAAAACAAAAACGTGAACCAAACAGGCCCTAAGTGATATAAATAACATGATCACAAGATCAAAAGAAAAGCATTAATACTAGCCCAAATCACTTACAAATGACGTTGTCAACATGTCAGGTGATTAAAAGTAATATACCTGCACCCTTTGTCCAGGCAGTCGCACAAGCAATTAAAGAATCAGTTGCTAGTGAACTTATACGAAATTTAGACATACAATTTAACATGCTTTAAGGAATTCGCATCAACATTCTGTCTGAAACTTAAGGGCGTAACTGAATATTACTTGCTCTTATATCAGTATATATAGAGATCATCTACAGCCAAAAATAAAAAAGATCTATATTTACATATATACAAAATAGTATGCAGATTTTGAATATTAGGCACCACCCCTCTAGCATAGCCTAGCAGCCTAAGTCAGCACATGTTTATTGATAGTTAAGAACTCAACTTTCCCAAGAACCCTAATATTACAATATCACTGTCACCCAAACAAAGGTTCCCCAAATTACTTAGAAATGACATTGTCAAAATGTCAGGCGATTTACATATAATATACCAGCTCCCTTTGCCCAGACAGTCGTCGCACAAGCAATTGAAGAATCACTTAGGAACAAACTTATAAGTAATTTTGACTTGAAATTTAACATGCTTTAAGATGTTTATATCAACAATTTGTCTGCAAAATAAGATTGTAACCTAATCTTACGTGCTCTCATATCAGTACAAGTAGAGATCATCTACAGACAAAAAAAAAACAAAAGGTACATATATATACACAAATACATAATAATGGGCCGATTTTGAATATGAGGCATCATCACTCTAGCATAGCCTAGCAGTCTCGGTTGGCACCAGTTTATTGACAGTCAAGAACTCAACTTTCCCAAGACCCCTAATATTGCAATATCCCTGTTACCCAAACAAATGCTTGACGGATTCTGTTTAGACCTTCAGTAATTCCTGCGCGAATTTGATACATATTGTTGAAACAACTCTTAAACATATTTAGCTGTTAGGACAAGTGATTATCTAACATTAATCAAACCTCTGGTTCAGCCAGATAATAGATCCCAGTTGCATCTGTCCCTTCATCCAATTCTATTTACACACTATCTCTATGTATGTCTATCTACATGCGTAAAGGTGCAAAAGCAATGGAAGGGAAAGAGCCCAATATATGGATCTCTCATAACATTTCAAGTGTGTGAGGCAGATGTTTGTTGTATAGTCCTTAAACATTATAAAGAGACATCTAATTAGGGAAACCAGCCGAGTTCATTCATGCTCATTCTTATGGCTCAAGGTCCCAAAATCAAGGTTGACTTTTAGGCTCAGTTAGTATACATGGCAGGGATCAGCTCAACTCAAAATAATCACACCACCCCTCTCACTCCTCTCTTTAGCTATATTAAAGTTATACCCAAGTTTACTGGACATTAACGTCATTCAATTAGCTTAAGAAGTTAAGGTAGCAATTTCAATATGACAATCATGTGAAATAAGAAAGAATAATAATACAAGCCAACATTTTATGTACACTCCTAGGCTTGACATAATGCAGGTGAGTCCTACCATTTAGTGGTACCCCCTTAGCTTAGAAAAAACCATAAAACCCAGCTTACTTCGGATGAGAGACGGAAACAGATACACGAAAAATGTAACTTATGCACATATGCGCAAAGTGGGTGGCTCTTTCACTCTATACATCATAACATTTCCTCTACCTTCAAGTTTCTGTTTATAGAAGTATCTTTTATTCACGCTCCTACACTGGCTTGGCAAAAGCTAATCATAAAAGCAAGTAAAGCCCCACGCCCCCTATAAAGATAGGGATACAGAGAGAGTCAACTAAAGCCTATTTTGGCAAAGCTTATGCTTATGCTTTTACACAGAATAAAAAGAAAAGCAGAAGCGTTCCGGGGTAACTGGTACCCACTAGCTTCTTCAAAACGCTCTTCCAAGTCTCGGAATCTCTTTCAAAAATTTTGTCAAACACCAAGCAGTTTTATTTCTCCAAAAAAATCAAAAGCAACAATTGAAAAGCCAACCCATAAAGGGTTTAAGTCTTTTACTAACCTCCTCGGGATTGACCAAATTAATTGTATTTTCTATAAGCAACAGTCTCAAACAGGCATCTTTTGATTGGCAAGCTACCCCTTTGACAGCACTAATGTCTTAATATGAAGTATGAATGCTATAACACCAATTACAATTTTCAATTTGTCGCCTCGGCTCCAAGAACCTCTTGCCCCCTGGGCCTTTGATAAAAGTGGTTGTTGCCATACAAACCATAATATAGCCAATTAATCCAAATTAATAATGGCTGGAGAATGCACAATAAATTGAAAAACAACACAATGACTCAAGTACGCAGAGGCAGAAAAAAACTATAAATACTCGTTATAGAAAGAATGAACAATATAGTATGCATGCAAACCTTGAAACTATAACTCCCTTCTGGATAAACATGACAGTGATAGAGATATGTCTTTCCAGAATCCCAATCAAGATACTGCAAGTGGACAAAAAAAAAAGTTAAGGCACACGCTCCCCTCTTGAGCGCTCTTTTTAAATATACTTCGTAGTTGTCAAATAAAAATTATGCAGAAGAAAATAAAACACAGTCATATTTGACACCAGAATGTTTCTTTAATGACTAAACAAACCAATGGTATGGCCAGTATTACCTATCTTACGTCATAAAATAAACCCGTGACTCGTCTAAGTCAATCCACTAAATTTGTTTTTCTTTCATATTCTCGTTTTTAGCACAATATGATGGACTGCAAGCTTATGTAATATTTTGATATTCAGTGTGCCATTTAAATCCAACAAATTTACTCTGACAACATTTAAACCAAATGCTAATTCATTGAGTAGAACAAGTTTAACTCACAGCAAATATACTATTAGAAATTTGGCATTATGTCACTTAAGAACATGAAAAAATTAACTCAAATTATTGAAAAGGATTATAAGATGAATTATGTGAGACAAAACTAAATCACGTATCTTATATGTGCCACTCAGTGTTCCATGGCAAAAATATATGGACTAACATGCAATTACCAATTCAACAAAGGTAATATATAATCTTTTGACCAGTGTACTATCATCTAGGTTTCCTATAGAAGTTAAAACCAATTCAAACAGAGAGTAAAATTTTAATTTGATATTATGAGCTGTCAAATGATTTCTACAATTTTCAATACTTTAGGGATGTAGTTGATAAGATTGCTATAAAAATATTGTCAATAGTGGAAACCAAATAGATCAAATAGACAGCACAGTACAGAATTAATGAGACTGAATAGTAGAAGATATTTACAGTCTCCACTTTAAGCCAGAAACATCAAACATGTGTCTAACTGTCTAATGAACAAAACGACCATAAACAAACTACAATAAGTTTCTTGGGCTGTCTAATTGACACGTATGCTTATAGCAATCTATCAACTTCAAGACATCAAACTAAGAAATAGAACAGTTGCAAGAGATATTCAAGCTTGACGAGAACCTTCACACGATCCCCTACATCACAATAACGCCGCCCATAGTCAGTCCAAACTTTAAACTCAAAAGCTACCATTGACATATCTTTTAGTCCAAGAATGTCAGTGGCTGAAATTACATTCTCCAGCCTGTTCCTGTATATGAAAGCAACACAATTTTACAACCCAAAACTAATAATGTAACAAAACTTTTAATTGAAAAAATAAAATTACCTCCCAATGTAACTTAATAATAGAAACGATTTCCTGAATTCCAGTTCACTGAGGGCCAATAACTGCTCACTTATTTCTTGCATGTTTGCCCTGTCCAATCTCGAAGAGGGAGACCGCATCTGATCCTTTGGAATTGGTGACTGAGGATTATTGTCATCTGGGTCCACAAAAAGGGCCAATACTAAATCTTAGTTGAAACTGAGACTGTTGAAACCATGAATAAGTTTCTATAATCTTAGGAAAATCAGAAAGCAGAATTAGCACTAATGTATATATTAGAATGCCCAGGACACAACACAACACTAATGTATATATATATATATATATATATATATCATTTTGAATTATCAATTTTAGGTAATGAAGGTGGTTGTTTTGTGTAAAAATTTGACTTTGAAGTGTTATCAACACATTAGCAATATCCAAATCTATTTGAAATTTACATTCCTTATACCCAGTTGTACTAATTTTATGGAACATTTTTATAGTAAATGTTCAATGTCCTCTACTAAAATTGTTTGATCATAAAAAAAGATCACAGAAGGTCAGACTTTATACTCTGGAGATTCTATTTGGTCAATTGATTCAGAATAAGGTTTTCGATAGACATGTTGATATATTCATCTTGGGGCCAAACAACTAACCTTGGAGAGAATCTACAAACGGGGACTAGGTACTAACTCACACTAAGCCACCACACTTCCCGAGACATCTCATCCGACGCCTTAACCACCATTGCCGGACGTGATTATGCAATGTTTGAAGGTTATCCATGGGAGGATTCACTAATCGGTTTCCAAAGATCCTCCCCAGGCTCCAATGACGAAAAACACTGCCGGACAAAACCGACAATTAGGTTTCTTCCAATACACATTGTGAAGGAACTACCCTTGGTTTCTCCTCTCTCAATCTAGTATAACTACATGTTGCAAGCCTAGTCTAGCAAGTAAGCCTGAACTGCTAGCCACAGTGATGGAGTAAAACGTTATGCAGTCTACCAAAGGTGTCACTGGTGATTAGTTAGGTGAACATGTTGAGGGCTTTCTCGTGCCATGTGTTTAATCTAGGCTAAACCTGACAGTGTCTAATACAAACCTGTTTTGCTCTACGTCCCGCCAAAGGCTGTTGCAAGATTCTGCAAAACTACTACTTCAGACAAGACTTGGTTGCATGTCTCAAAGCAAGGCCCCACATTCACAAGCAAGATAGTGTTGTCCTATTTTTCTCCCTCATTTCTTGATCTAAAACTCTCCTCAAATGTGGATCATGCTTTCTTTGCACAAATGAGAGTCACTTTGCCTCGTCAACTAATCCCTACAATTTCATTATTAACCGTAATGACCGATATTAATGAACTATTCTGAATAGTGAAGTACACGACCAAGACATGACACTATCAACCACTTTGATTTCGCATTAAATTTAAACAAATGTTACTAATATAAGATCATTGCCTCTCGTGTTATGTTGTTTCAATTACATCACTAATTCAAAACACACAAAGTGTTCTTGTTGAACATTCTACGCCACATCAAATTATAAAAAACAGAATAAAAAACACTAAAATACGCAGTGATCGGGCATCAAAGGTTTGCATATACCAATATATATATATATATATATAATATACAGATACACCATAAAGTTTTGGGGGAAATGTAATGCAGAAAGCGTTTTTCCCCAACCCAAACAGGGTACGGAAAACCTAACAGAAAAATAACTTCTAAATTGAGCATCATAGGATTAATGAACAGTAACTACAATGAAACCCATAAAATTATCCACGAACTTTTCCATCAAAACAAACGGGCCCCAAAATGGAAGGGAAAATCATAAAATGTAAGAAGCTTGAAGGTGAACATATATATATATATATATATATGAATTTCGAAAATAAAAAAAGCAAACCCTAGAACCCCAATTTGATAATGAGCATCAAATAGGAAAATCAGAGGAGTAGAGAGGTACTTGAACGAGTAGGCGAATAGTATTTCTGCGGAGACATAGAAGAAGTAGGCTCATTACGGTACTTTCTGGCCATGAAAACGATGAAGCCGTTGAGAGTTCGAATCTTGCAATTAGAGATGCTTTGGAGGAGTTGGAGAGAGGCTTCTTCGCCCAGCGAAGAGAGCTGTCGTCTCGAACCCACGTCTGGGGGTGCTAGTGACTGTTCGACGCATATCTTCTGGAGCATCGCTTCCACCGACGGAGGGAGGGGGGCTTCCATTGAAGTGTCCGCCATTGTTGCGCGGGTTTGCTTCGGCGAACACTGTACAGAGAGAAACAGAGAGCGCCTTTAACTCAATGTATGTGTATGTGTGTGTGTATATATGTGTATGTGTATGTGGAGAGAGAGGGGGGAGATTATAGACCAGAAGTAGAGAATAGAGATCGAATTGTTTATTTCCCGCTTTTTCCAGTTGGTGAGTGGTGTTTGTAGAAAGGTCAAAATGAGTAGCCGTTCATAGGTACGAAGAGTATTTTGATCATTTTGGGTTTTCGTAGCAAACAAAACCAAAGCTTAAATGCAAATTATCCAATTTATGGTGGATTCTACTGATCATTATTATTTATTTTCTCTTTCTATATATATATAATTCCTGGTCAACTCTACTAACCACTACTCTTTACAAAATTAAATAAAATTAATATAACTAAACAAAATCAAACCAGAAACAGCCCCGTAAGTCGTGAAGTAGTGTTTCCAATGGACCCGGATCCTCTCCGCTTCTCACCAGGTCCGCTGCCCTCCGCAGCTACTGTGGCGCCTGAAATGAGTGACATGTGGCATGTGAAATCAAAGAAAATTTGAATCCAGATGTGGAAAGAAAGAAAGGAAAAATATTTCAAAATGGCGAGAATGCCCTTATTATATCTTTACTCTCTCTCCCTCTCTCATCTTTTTGCTCTTTTCAATTCATATATGTGTAATGTTTTAATTATAATGGGATAATATAAATTGAAAAGATAAATTATATTTATTTTTCCAATATCATTGTTTTATTTATTCTTTTTATATTTTATATTTCAAGGGTTAACGGAATAAATAAATAAAATTATTTAAATGGTAAAAATAATGTATATGATTTTTTTATGTGCATAAAATTCTTCACACATCTTTTTGTAACTATAGATATAAATATATATATATACATCTCAATAATATTTTTAAAATAATCTGATTAAAATAATTCATTTAATGTATTAATGATTAAAATAATTTGATTAAATTAGTTCATTTAATGTATTAATGATTAGTGTGTGTATATATTGCTCAATTTTAAGAGGTAAAAAAGTAAAGTGGTCTATTTACATAAAAGAAAACTTAAACATTCTTTTCTAAGGTATATAATATTTTTCACACATGTGTATTTAATAAATATTAGAATATTTATACAATAGTTATTTATCATGTAAGATTCAAAGAAATAGAATGAATATAACATTACAAATAAATAATCATCAATTTAATGTATTAATTGTTAGTGTGTATGCATTCATATAAAAGACAACTTACCTTTCTTTTTAAAATTTAATGGACACGTGGCGCTATACCAGGCACGAATTTTAGAAGCGGAGAGAAGCGGACTGAGGGAGTAATGTAGAGGATCCACTTCCGTTTCGAATAGGCTGTGGGCCCAGCCCATGGCCAATAATGCCCGTTAGGTCTCAAAAAGTCAAAATATCTATAGGTTTTTTTATTTTATTATTTATTTAAAATTTGAAAATTGCTATTATTATTTAGGGTCCGTTTGGCAGTACAAAAAACTGTTTTCTTTTTTTACTGTTTACCCATTTCAAAAATAAAAACACGTTTGGCAAACGCGTTTACTGTTCACTTTTTTTTTTCCCAAGAAAACTATTTTCTGTGAATAGTGGATAAAAGTGGTGAAAACACCAAATACAACTTTTAGTTATTTTTTGAGTTTTTTCACTATTTAGGATATCACTTCCGCCACCGCCCCATCGCTGCCGCCACCAACCACCACCATCCCCCGCCGCCGGCCCCCACCACCTTCGGTCGCCGTCGGGCCCCACCGCAAGTCACCCACCACCACCGCCCCCCGCCGATCACCGTCGTCCACCACCGTCGCCCACCAATACCATTTTATTTTTCAATACAAATTTTGATCCAAACGTTTTTTTGTTTTTAGTTTTTTGCTGAAAAAAATAAAAGACAAATACAAATACAGTTTTTATATTTGAAGATAGAAAATAAATACAAAAAAACAGGTTTTTCAAACGCAACCTTAGCCTGAAGAAGAAATAAATAATAGTTACCTTTTATTTTATTTTAAATTAAAAATCAGTGGCGGTAAATGAAGAAAAAGTTGATTGAAAAGGTTAAAAATACAAAAACAAATAAGAATAAAATGAAGGAATTATTGTGATTACTTCGTAGAAATCATTTAGGAATGTGCCAAGTGAAAAAGGAAAAATATGAAGAAAATAAAATCAAGAATAACCAATAAAAATGACGAAAATATACATAAAAATAAATCTGCAACAACTTGATCTAGATGTCGACAAAAATATAATGTGTTATTAAGGTGACAAATGAATCGAGTGGCTCGTGAGTAAATTTGGATTCAACTTGTTAAAATTAAATTTCATGTAAGAAACATTCGTTTAACAATATGTTTCCGTTTTAAATTGTTGAGAATCGTTTATCATACAAAATAATGGAAACATTAAAAATGAGTTATTCTTGTTATCACTACTGTAGCACAAAAACGTTCTCATACATAAGACCACATATACATTAATCATTTAAAACAAAATTTATATATATATATTAATAAGTTATTTTAAAATGTATAGTATATTAAATCATATAATAAAATATTATAAATTGAAATAAATAAATTTTATATACTAGCTTGAATAAATTTTGAGACAAAAATACATAAATTATTTTATATTTTTCTATTTATGAAATATAATACTTTTATGATAGTATGCAATATATATCATACTAAAGTTTAGAAAATTAATAAATATACTAATTTATATTTCTTGATCTCAATAAGAAGAACAGAAATATATTTATATATTTTAATAAACAGAAATAAAAATAACGTGCACCCCATACGATCCAAACTCAAATACATTTTTAAACTCGTTAAATAAATAAATTCACCTTCAACATTTTAAAACAAAGCTAAGACTCATTTCCAGCTCTGATTGGAATGCACCTTTGAGTAGCAAGCTAGCAGCCAATGGGAAAAATACTGTGGCGAGATGGAATAATTGGTGAGGCTTAGTTTTGCACTTACCCAATATAGTCTTTTTCTTTTCCCTCGTTTTTTTTTTCATGCAAAATATTGAAAGAATATGGTACATGCTATTATATTCTTTTAATCGAATAGAAAATATATAGAGGACAACATCGGGTAATAGTGTATTGTATGTTCTTTCAATATTTTGCACTTCTTTTCTTATAAACAAATATGATAGTAATTTATT
Source organism: Cornus suecica (assembly GCA_963922005.1). Taxonomy (NCBI): domain Eukaryota; kingdom Viridiplantae; phylum Streptophyta; class Magnoliopsida; order Cornales; family Cornaceae; genus Cornus; species Cornus suecica. The sequence goes on along the minus strand of OY998240.1, from coordinate 73,928,564 downwards.
AATTCCAAAAAAAAAAAAAAAAGCTATAGTTTAATTAATTATGAATATTAGTTTATATACAAACTTAAATAAAATTCATACAATGCTCCATTATCCGTTACGATATTATTTATAGGGCCTGTTTGGTTGGGGTGTTTTTGTGTTTGTTTATGTGTTTTGTGTTTATAAACTTGTTTGGTTAATGTTTTTGGGATATGTGTGTTTAAAAACACTTTTTCACTTTAAGCAAATTTTAGGCATATGAGAATAAACATGAATTTGGTGTTTATTGGGGTGTTTATCAGTTACACTTTATTCACTTTATAATATATTTTATTATTTTATTATTTATATTATTTATTTATTATTATTTTATTATTTAATTCATTTAATTTATAAATTATTTATTCATTTTTAATTATTTAAAAATATATTTTATTAATTTAATATTAATTTATTATTATTATACTCATTTTTTATTATTATTATGAAATATTTATTTGTTATTATATTTACTTATTATTTATTATTATATTTATTTATTATTTTTTATTATTATTTATTTCATTTTGTTTATTATTTATTATTTTTATTATATGTTTAAATATGTTTTATGTAATTTATTATTTATTTTATTAATTTATTATTATTATTTACTATTTAGTCCATTTTTTATTATTATATTTATTTATTATTATTGTATTCATTTATTATTATTATTATATTATATTATATTTATTATTTATATTATTAAATTAGTATTTATTAATTTATATATTAATTAATAAATATATTTTATTTATTTATTTATTATTATTTCATTATTTAATTCATTTTATTTATAAATTATTTATTCATTTTTAATTATTTAAAAATATATTTTATTAATTTAATATTAATTTTTTATTATTATACTCATTTTTTATTATTATTATGAAGTATTTATTTGTTATTATATTTACTTATTATTTATTATTATATTTATTTATTATTTATTTCATTTTGTTTATTATTTGTTATTTTTATTATATTTTTAAATATGTTTTATGTAATTTATTATTTATTTTATTAATTTATTATTATTATTTAGTTCATTTTTTATTATTATATTTATTTATTATTATTATATTTTATTATATTTATTATTTATATTATTAATTTTTAATTATTGATTTTTAATTTTTCAATTTCAACCCAAAAAACATCCCTACCAAACATACTTCTGTTTTTGGATGAATAAACAAAAAAACAAAAAATGTATTTTTTGTTTATTTCAACACAAACACAGCTCTACCAAACAGCCATAAGAGTTCATAAAAGACAATTATATAGCATTTAGGAATCACACACGTGCCCACGCACTTGTATATTTATAATACAAATTATTCACACGCGTGCCCACACACCTGTATATTTCGCAATATAGTTGTTATATACAAACACAAACAAGTTAAATAATCAATTGAAAAAAAATACTCCCTCCATCCCAATTTACTTGTCTATATTTGACTTTTTAATAAAAATTTTGAAATTTTATGTTTCTTGATTTATCCATTGGTAACGTAATATAGTTGTAATTTATAGTGAGACCCATTTTTTTTTAAAAGTTAATGAAAATGTATCATTCGTAAGAATATATGATAATATTATATTGGAATTCGAAACTCGAAAACAAATTTGAAATAAGTAAAATTGACAAAGTAAACAACTAAATTAGGACGCACGGAGTAATAAAATTATTTTATGTTAAGACAAAAGGTTAATTTCAGTAAACCCACATGTGGTTTCAAAAAAGATCGCTTTGCAACTTTCCTATACAGAAAACTCCACTACACTTATTAAATTGTATCAGCATGCTCCCTTCCCTGTAATTTTAGACTAAAATACCTCTGTGATTTAATTAAAAATGATTTAAAATTCAAAAAAAATATAAATTTCAAAAAAATATATAAATTTCGAAAAATTATATAAAATTATAAAAATATATATAATTCAAAAAATATATATAAAATCCGAAACAAATATATAAAATTCAAAAAAATATATAAAACTAAAAAAAAAACATATAAAATTCGAATAAAACATATAAAATTAGAAAAATATATATATAAATTTCATAAATATATATATATATATATATCGTAAAAATAATTCATAAAATGATATATAAAATTCAAAAAAACATATAAAATTTGAAAAAACAAGTAAGAAGATGTAAAAATAAAAGAATATATTAAGGTTATAAGATAATACAAGTAAGAATATATAAATTTTGAATTTTATATATTTGTTTCGAATTTTACATATTTTTTACGAATTTTATATATTTTTTCGAATTTTATGTGTTTTTTTCGAGTTTTATATGTTATTTTATCGAATTTTATATATTTTTTGAATTTTATATATATTTCAAATTTTATATATTTTTTACGAATTTTATATGTTTTATTGAATTTTAAATTATTTTTCATTAAATCACAAGGCTATTTTAAATCATTAAATAATTTTTTGAATTTTAAATATTTTTTACAAATTATATATAGGGTCCGTTTGGATACCCTGTTTTTTGTTTTTGTTTTTTTACTATTCACAAGACTAAAAAAAAAAACACGTTTGGCAAACGCGTTTACTGTTCACTGTTTTTTTTCCAAGAAAACTGTTTTCTGTTAATAGTGTGTAAAAGTGATGAAAACACCAAATACAACTTTTAGTTGTTTTTTGAGTTTTTTCACTGTTTAGGTAATAAAAATAATGAAAACACTAAATTCATAAAATACAATTTTCACCAAATAAAAGTGGTGAAAACAACTTCATCCAAACGCTTTTTTGTTTTTAGTTTTTTCCTGAAAAAACAAAGACAAATACAAAAACAGTTTTTATATTTGAAGACAGAAAACAGATACAAAAAACAGGTTTTCCAAACGCACCCATATTGTTTCGAATTATATATGTTTTTTTAATTTTATATTATTTTTTCAAATTTTATATATTATTTTATGAATTTTATATATTTTTACGAACTATATATATAATTAAGAATTTTATATATATTTTTGTGAATTATATATATATATTTTTTGAATTTTATATATATATTTTTATTTTAAATTATTTTTTATTAAATTTTAGGAATATTTTGATTCAAAATTATAAAAAAAAAAAAGATAAGTTGGTATAATTTAATAAATATAAAGGAAATTTTGTGTAAAATGGGACAAAGTGATATTTTTGAAACGAGTTTACTCAAATTAATAAATTATATAGGAGTAACCTAATAACAAAAAAGGATTTTCAAAATGTAGAGTTATGTCACCATGTTTGCTATCTAATCACTTTTGTCTTTTTTACATTTTAAAACAGAGAGGCATCACATCAATCATCAAATCAGAAGATATGAAAAATGATCCGATACTCTCCGCTGGGCTGGCCCCTCCCTCCGCTACCATGTAGCGAGCTGTATGGTTTACATGTGGTGCCGGAAAGTTTTATTACTAGAGAATAACATATTAAATCATGTGCCTTAAGTTCATTATATAACTTCGTTAAAAAAAAAAAAAAAAAAAAATATTCATTATATAACTTTGGGTAAAGTGCATTAAACAGTTTATTTTTTCTCTCTCAACTAATTTTTTAAATTATATTTTTTACATAAATTTTTTTAAATTATTCTAATTTTTATAATTGACTTCATTTATTTAAATTATGATAATTTGCACTCAGATCTTCTGAGGTTTCGATCAATTGCACTCACCCCCTGATATTTCATTTTCCTTACAATAACACCCCCTAAAGGGAAGAAATGACCGGAATACCCTTGTGTTGTTTCCCTTATTTCATGAGACAAATATCTAGGTGGTGAAATTACTTCCATACCCCAAGATGAAAACCCTATAATGTATATATATCTATAACAACTATTCTAAAATGTGAGGGGTTAAGAATATTTCCAAACATTTTCTTCAAAATAAAAATTAATGAATTAATATGTATTAGTTAAAATGCAATTTTAAGGAGTATGTCAAAATGATATAGAGTAAAAGAAAAGGGGTTATAAATATTTCAATACTTTTAAAAAATAATAATAATTAATTAATATGCATTACTTGAAGTGTAACTCTAATGAATATTTCAAAAGATATAGGGTCCGTTTGGATACGGAAAAATAATTTTTGTTTTTTTACTGTTCACCCAGTTCAAAAAAAAAATACGTTTGGCAAACGCGTTTACTTTTTACTTTTTTTTTTTCCAAGAAAACTGTTTTCTGTGAATAGTGTGTAAAAGTGATGAAAACACCAAATACAACTTTTAGTTGTTTTTTGAGTTTTTTCACTGTTTAGGGTACCACCTCCGCCACAGCCCCCACCGCTGCCGCCACCAACCACCACCACCCCCCACCACCGGTCACCGCCACCGGCCCCCACCACCTCCTGTCGTCGCCCGCCGCCGCCTTCGCCCCGCCCGCTAATCACCCACCATCACCGCCCCCCGCCGCCACCGGTCACCGTCGACCACCACCGCCGTCCACCAATATTATTTTATTTTTCAATACAAATTTTTATCTAAACGCTTTTTTGTTTTTAGTTTTTTGCTGAAAAAAACAAAGACAAATACAAAAATAATTTTTATATTTGAAGACAGAAAACAAATACAAAAAACAGGTTTTCCAAACGCACCCATAAAGTAAAGATATACGACAAGGGGTTATAAATATTTTCATAATTTTTTTTTAAAAAAAATTAATTAATTAATATACATTAACTGAAATGTAACTCTAATGGATATTTCATAAGATATAGAGTAAAGATATAAGACAAATATATTTCGGTAAGAAAAAATAATATAATTTAAAATACAGAAATCTGTATATTTATCTATCTATCTATATACTACTAATAAAAACACAAGGACTATCTAATATTTCGATTCATTATCACCTTTTACAATATAAAAAATTATAATAAGTAAGTTTGACATTATTTAAAGTGTAAGAGCTTAAATTAACTTTACAAAAAAATTAATAAATAATAATCCATTTGTCATATTTTTATAAAAATATAAAAAAATTACAATAAGTAAAATTTGTTATTATTTTACAGTATAAGAGATTAAATCAATTTTACACAAAGAATAATAAATTATAAATCATTTGTAACATTTTTATACATTTATCACCTCTTACAATACAACAAAAATTATAATTAAAATGTATTACTACTTGTTTAAATTGTAGGAGTTGTATATTATTTATTTACAAAATAAATTAAATTATATGAGCTCACAAATATTTTATACATGTATCACCTTCTAAAATACAAAAAATATATATAATCATAAATAAAGTGTATTATTATTATTTAATGTAAATGGTCACAGTATTAGTTTTAGGGAAAAATAAAAAAAAAATGATAATTTTTGTGGCCTATATTACAAAAATGACAATTTAAAAAAAATAATTTAAAGAAATGTGATAATATTTCAAAAATCATTGTATCCAAAGTATTTGGAAAGTTTTTCAAATTGAGTTTAAGACATAAGGGTTGTTTGATCCATTAATTTAACCCACATGTCTTTTACACTAAAGCAAGGGCACAAGAGTCATTTCATGGGATCTTCACCCCTTCAGGTGATGTTATTGTAAGGAAAATGAAATCTCAGAGAGCGAGTGCAATTGACCGAAATCTCAGGGAACCTGAGTGCAAATTATTATAATTTAACTAATGGTGTTATAACAAAATGAGGTTAAATACAATATTTAAATAATTTAGAGGGACAATGCTTAGTTGGAGGTTAGTTGAGAGAGAAGAAAGAAGAAGGTTTTAATGCACTTAATCCTATAACTTTAAATATACATATGCATGTGAATTTGGTACAACCAAAAACTTTGCCAGCCTAACCCACCAAAACTTGTGGGGACTTTGCCAGCCCCGGTCCTTAGATTTATTAGCTTTGTGAAAAAGAATGTACACACTCTATTTCTTGGTTTTCGTCTTTCGGCTTGTGTTCAGGACCTCTTTGGATTCCTTTTATTTGTTCTCCATTTCAAAATAAATAATTGTACTAGACATATGCTTTGATGATATACGTACTAATGGAAAGAAAGAGAAATTTTACAAAAATTGTGAGACTGTCCTTATCATTATCTTTACGGGGTGTTTGGTTTTCATTTTTTAGAATAGTTTTTTGTTTTTTAAAAATTAAAAATTACAAAATTGTAAAAAAATCTATTTACTTCAGTTTTCAGAAAATAATTTTTTAAATTTAGTTATAAAAATATCAATTTTTAGATAATTCATTTTTATTATTATCATAAAAGAGTTCTCACTTTTTAAAATTCTCAATAATAATTTTTAAAAATACAAACCAAACATACCCTTATTCTTTCTCTCTTCTCTTTTCAAGTTACATGTACAATGTTTCAATTATAAGAGGATGGAATAAATTGGAAAGATAATTTAAATTTATTTTTTAAAATATCACTTCTTTTATTTATTTATTTATTTTATAATGCAGCGTGTTTTCTTGTTAAGGTCGGCCAAGACAAGAGTTATCAAAATAAATTAATAAAACTATTTGAATGCTGAAATAAATGTATGTTTTTTATAAATTATATAACATTTATACGATTTTGTTTTGTGCTTATCTTTTATATCTCATATTTTTAAAAAAAATAATAATCCTCTCTTCATTACCTTTAAATGAGCGAAGAGGGGGAGGAGAGACCTATAATTTAAAGATGAGGGGGTAAAGTAGTTCATAGAGATGCAATTTTTGAAAAAATATATGAGATATAAAAGATAAGTACAAAAATAAAATATCATAAATGTTATGTAATTTAAAATAAGTATAAATTTCATAAACTTTTTTTTCACCATTCAAATAATTTTATTTATTTATTTTGTTAACTTTTGTGTTTGTTGACCTTAAAATTTAATTAATATATTCCATCACATTATAGTTGAAACATTACACATGTAAGTTGAAAAAAGAAAAAAGAAAAAGAGTAAAGATTATGATAAAGGCATTCTTGCCATTTTGTAAAATTTCCCTTTCTATCTATCCGGCAACGATGCTTGAACTTTAATTTTGCTTTTGCTTTGAGATGCCATGTCAGCAAAAGAAAAAGAGTAAAGAAGATTCCTTCGGTCCGTTTGGATACCCTATTTTTTATTTTTGTTTTTTCACTATTCACAAGACTAAAAAAAAAAACACATTTAGCAAACGCGTTTACTGTTCACTATTTTTTTCTCAAGAAAACTGTTTTCTGTGAATAATGTATAAAAGTGGTGAAAACACTAAATACAACTTTTAGTTGTTTTTTGAGTTTTTTCACTGTTTAGGTGGTAAAAACAGTGAAAACATCAAATTCATAAAATACAATTTTCACCAAATAAAAGTGGTGAAAACACCTTCATCCAAACGCTTTTTTGTTTTTAGTTTTTTCCTAAAAAAAACAAAAACAAATACAAAAATAATTTTTATATTTAAAAATAGAAAACAAATACAAAAAATAGGTTTTCCAAACCCACCCTTTTAAGTCATGGATATCATTTTCCCTTTTGGAAAACGAACCCTTCATCTTTAAGTCATGGATATCATTTTCCCGTACCTTTTATTCTCTAAAGAAGATTCCTTCTTTATGCATGTAGTCATATGCATACAGTGATACACTGAACTAATGGACATCTGCGTGTAAATGTATGGGTGCAATCAGAGAAGGTGTTTTGTCTTCTTTATGTATATGTAATTATATATATTTATATTTAAAAAGAAATTTATATAACCTAATTATATTTGTAGATAGATTTTGTTTATAAAATCATTTCAGTGGAAGCCAATGCATTATTGGAAAAAAATTGCACTTTCTGATTACAAGTATTGTATAGAAGTAGGAATCAGTTTTGCTGAAATAAACTAACCACTCTCATTGTTGGAATTGGAATTGAGATTGTAATCCTTAAATTTGAAAATTAGCATATTTGTTTAGCAACAAATACTTATGGGGACATGATAGATTACATCAATTAAAACAATGATCACACCTGATTGTCAAAATGATTTTCCACATTGCAGATTATTGAAATTTTGTCTCCTATTTTTTTTCTTTTAGTTTCTTTGAAAGTGTAGCTTCTGTAATTTAGGTGTTCAAATTTAGGCGTTCTTTGTGGATAAAATAATGCGAGACACAAAAAGCGCAGGAGATAAAAACCAAAACATATAATAAAAGCAATAAAAAAAGGGAAAATAACGTTGAAACAAGGTATAACTACAAATATAAGTGGAGATAAATTATATTTATAACAAATAACAAAAATAAAAATTTATTTACAGATTACACAAATTGACCACAATACCCTTGTCAAAATTTTGTTTCAAGTAGTCAGATTTTCATCCTTGATGCGAAAATTTCATTCAAAGTAAAAAATAAATACTTTGTCAAAATTTTGATTCAACATGTAAAAATCATATTGTCAAAATTTATTTTCATATTATCCGAATTTCATTATAATTTGTTAAAATTTTCATTCAAATAAAAAAATTGTCAAAATTTAAATTCAACAGGTAAAATCACATTATCAAAATTTCTTTGCAAATTGTCTAAATATTATTCCGACTTATCAAAAATTTTCTTTTTTTCAAGTGAAAAAAAATAATTTATCAAAATTTTGTTTTAACATCTAAAAATCACTATATCCAAATAATGATTCAATATGTACAAATCTTTGGTCAAATTTTTTATTTAAATTTGTTCGAATCTCATTTCGCTTTGCGAAAATTTGCTTCTAATTCAAAACAAAAAATTTGTCAAAATTTTAATTCAGCATTTAAAATAATTTTGTACAAATTATGTTTTAAGTGTTAATTTGATTTGATTTCGTAAAAATTAGATTCAAAATTCCATATTTGTCAAAAATGAATTTTAATATATTGAACAAGCAAGTACCAAACACAAACTCAGATCTAAACAAATTGTAGGTATCGCTGCGCCAAAGATAAATAGGTAACCATATTGACATGAATTAGTTCATGATTGGAAACTTATCAACAAGTATAAATGGGTATATGAATGAAGAAAGAACAAAAGAAATGGGATGAGTTTGCACAATTTTTTGCACACACACACACATATATATATATATATATATATAACATTAATCAAGAAACCAGAAACAAGTCAGTCTAGTCCAAATATCTGCCTTCAATCATGAAGCTCTATAAACCCTTGCCAATCATAGGTGTCGAAGCCATTGTACCTCGTGATGACCGCACCATTCTTGAACCTCTTCGCCAGAAAATGCACATTAAAATTGGAGAACCAATCAACCAGACTCAGATTAACATGATGGGGGAAAGTGAAACCCTTACGTCAGATTTGGTACGTGTGAATGAAATAAAATGAAATGTCCATTCATTTCATTCTTTTGTTTGATGTGTCTTGTTAAATAAAAATGGGCATTCCCAAGGAATGAAAATCCATTCCTTGGAATGAAAAACCATTCCATTAGTAAACCTATGGAATGGTCATTTCATTCCTTAAGAAATATTTTTAAAACATAAAATGACTAAAACAACCATTTCACATTTCAAATAAGTAAACCACTCCCGCCACCATCACCTTCTGCAGCCGCAGTCACCACCTTCATTTTCGCAACTACTATTTCTGTTACCTTTCACTATTTTTTTGTAAAAATTTTACAAAGTAATATTATTTGATTAAATTATATATTTATTACTAAGAGGGGTATTTTTGAGAAATTTTATTTTAAATTAATTCCATTCATTAAAGTGCTTCATATTACAACCAAACAATAGAATGTGAATGATTATTCCATTCTATTCTCATTCTCATTTCATTCTATTCATGCGTACCAAACATAATCTTAATTCTTAAGTGTGTATAAAATATATATATATATATATATATATATATAAAATGGTAATTTGGGACATAAAATAATTAAGGGTAATTTGGTTATTAAAAAAATTATATTTGTTGATTTTGTAAATAATTATATTAAAATTGTTAGATCCGTAAATAAGTTTTCACATTCGTTATTTATTATAAATACGATTTATCTTTCGTTGTATTTGTTATTATATATCATTTTAACGTTATATTTGTAATTTTCTCAAAAAAAAAAAAACAATGGCACCAAATCAAAGAATATTAGGCAAAAAAAAGTTTCAATGAATGATTAGAAATCTTACCTGAAATATTTTAAGACTAAAAAATCTAAAACTAAAGTGAAAGTATATCAAATGTTTAATTATAAAGAACAAAAAATCTACCAAAAGATTTGTGATCAAGGGTGTGTATGATTGTTAATGAATATTACTCATCATGTTTAAAAGCCCCCATCAAATCTTTACGGATAAATTAAACCCAGCTGTTTTTGTTCCACTTGAGAGCCAGATTTGATGAGGAAACATCACTCTAATGCAAACTAAAGAAGGTACCTCTCATCGTTTTTTTTATTTTTTATTTTATCAGAATCTGGCTAGAAATGTTGATCATGTGATAAAAAATAAAAATAAAATCAATAATATTTTATCCTTAATGGATAGAATACAAGTAAGAAGGCCAAGACTAATAATTACAATAAGATTAGACAAATTATTTGAACTGAAAGCAAAGAACCTATTATTATTATCTCAATTAAAAATGTCATATGAACTAATGTGGATTTAATCTTACGAAGATCAACAAATAAATTGGAAGTTGCAAAATTCTAATGAAATTAATTAAAGAAGTAAAGAATTTTCAAATCAAAATGAAAGTAATGTATTATATCTAAAACACTGTAGTGTACATGGATAATAACATCATGAACTATGACATTGTGGATCAAAATAATCCATTAAGGAATGATTATTTAGCAAAGAGATGACTTAGCTACTTACTTCTGAAATTGTAAATTGACTCTTGTGTATAGCTTCCAAGCCTTGTCAATTTTACCTTCCGAATATAAAGGATTAGGTGGTGCATTAAATTTTAAAATATTTATTACTCTTAATAATTACAAACAAAATCGTTTCAAATAGCAACTTATTTGGTGGAGAAATTGTCTTTTCACATTAGTAACTGACATGAAATTATTATATAGTGGACTGTGTAATATAAGATAGTAACCTATTTATATTGTTTATAGATATACCAAATTATAAATAAGATAATGTAGACACTTATAAAAGTGAATAAAATACATAGAAATGAGTCACTAAAAATGAATAATGAGTGAAATACATGAAATGAATAAGAAAATTTTGGAGTGATTTAAACTTAATACGGTCCAAAATTCCAAAAGTCATAGGAGCATACCTTGAGAAAAAGAAAATTTCGTTGAAACTGTAATTGAACTTTTAGAGGGTGGGGAATTTCAACAGACAACCGTTTCTCCTTTTCAAATGTAACAATGTTTGCTTGAAAGAGTTCAGTCTGGTGTTGCATTAAATAGTAAAACATTTATTAGGTCATTGACATGTTAATAATTACAAACAAAACTAAAATAACTAACTCAAAATTAATTGTTTCAAACTCAATAATTGAAATAAAAATATTATTTACATAACAACTTATTTGTTAAGATATATTTATAAATACAAGTAAAAATTAAATATTCAATTAAACGTGTTATTATTAAATTTAGTAATTGAATAAAAAAACATTTTGTAACGTAATATATAAAGAGTAACATATTCATAATTACAATTGAATAAAGTACATGATAAATTATTACAGGTAGCTTGATATTTGATAAAAATGATTAAATGGAAAATGAATGAACTTTTTGTGAGGGCTGGGTATTTCAAAAGACAAGATATAACTTTTAGAATGAACTACTTTATATGATTTTATTTTAACTTTAATTTAATGCAGTCACGGATTGTTGTGTAAGTTGTAATGCATGAGCAAATAGTTTTAATAATTTTAATGCGTTTACAAATTGATTTAAGTATATAATAGTTTAAAAAATATATAAAAATATTCATAACCCCTCACACTTTTAAAATGAATTATAGATTATAAATATGATTAATTTCAGTAAACCCTCCTATACTATCCAATTTAATCAACTAACCCCTATTATGTCCATTTTGCCCCCTATACTATTCAATTTCATCAATATGCCCCCTCACCTCTCAAAATGCCTAAACTACCCTCAATAGTATAAGGGGGTTTAGTGAAATTAAAAGTATAAGGGGGTTTAGTGAATTATTTCGGAAAAAATAATATATACTTTTTGCAAAAAAATAAATAATATTTTGTTCCAAAATATGAAAAAAAAATTCAAAAAATATTTTTTTTGCGAAAAAGTATATATTATGTTCCAAAATATAAATAAAAAAATTCAAAAAATATTTTTTTTGTGAAAAAATATATATTATATTCCAAAATATGAATTTTTTTTCAAAAAATATATATTATGTTCCAAAATATAATTTTTTTTCTGAAAAATAATTTTAAATTGACTTCAATGACAATAAATGAACCTCATGAAAGACGAATGGAGGGTAAGAGAAATGCATGAGAAAGATTCATGAACAAGGGGACGCTATGCCATCAGGGGTGCGAAATACATGAGGAGGGTACTTGAGAACAGAATCGCAAGGGGATCTCGCAAAGGGTGTCATGAGGTAATCAAGGGAGAGTCGCGAGAGCCCCTAGCTAAGATCGCAACTTGATGCTGACATGCCATGACACCAATGCCTATCTTGACTTTCCAAAGATCTATAAATACATGGTTAGGGTCTCATTTTTGGGGATTTCAGAACCTAAAACGAGAAATAACTCACTCTTGTTATTTTCTAGACTTTTGTATCTTTTCTTTTCCACAAGTTCTGTAATTACCATCACAGAATAAAAATTGTTATTTTCAGATCAGTGAGTGGTTAAACTATTTCTCATCATCTCAATATTTGAACCCTTATAATTCTGTTGCATATGCAACATTTGTAGTTCCAATTCAAATTAATTTTTGAGAATGTGTAGATGCTAAAAAAATGCACAATACAAGAATAATTCTTTATTGATCATTTTTCTTTGTTTATATACATTTCTTTCTTGGGCTTTAAGCCCATTAGGACAATATTTTCTTGCTCACATAATCATTTTGCCTATTGCTTATGTCACTAACTTGATTCCCAAGTTTATTCTAGAGTATTTAAGAAATGGGCCTTTGGGACGGCCCTGGGTGGTACTCGGATCATCAAACCCCAATTAATCTTGTTGGGTTACTGGGATAGATGGGCTTCGCCAATTCACACGTACAGAATGCAACATAAGATCATAGTTTATGAATGATATATTTTCAAAACAAACGTGTTGCATATTTAATTTCAATAGGACAATATTTGGATACTCATGGGGAGGATGAAGTTGGTCATCCCTCTTACTTGACCAAATAAAATAAAAGCACTTGACTAAAACAAATTAAATAATATAAATGGGTATTACCCATTATTTTATGAGGTTTAACCTGGATTTTTTTTTCCTCTCTTATTCATTTTTAATCATCATCGTAAACTCTCTATTTTCTTCTCTAACATCGATAATAATAGTGATTGAGGTAATGATAGTGTTTATTATAAACCCTGAACATCTATTGGGGTGGGAGCAATGTGATTTCAATAACAATTGGGATTTCTACACATCGAATGGAACACTTCACCTCTCCATCTGAGTTTGGAAGATCAGAACCATAAACTTATGCTTGGGGCTTAGGGGACAAAATTATTTATATGAAAATAAAGGTTAGTAAATTAAATTAATTTAGTACATAAAATGGTCATGATGGGAGATTGCATTTCTTGTTGAAATTGCCTTTTGCTTTGCTTGCTTTGGTTTTGAGTTGGTGCTGTTATTTACTTCATAAAATCTCCCAATTTTTGCACTTTGTATAATTTGTATTTGCTTTATCACTCTATGATCATCAAATAGTGCAAAAATCCTAAAAAAATGATCTTTAGTAAAGCCCTTTTTGGTAACATTTTTGTTTTGAGTTTTTAGTTTTAGCTTTCAAAAAAATAAAATGAAAATTTAAAAGTTGTTTGGTAACATAGGTTTTGTTTTTTCTAGATTTTAAAAAAGTAAAAAAAAAATTGTCAAAATTTAAATTTTTTTTGCAAATTTGTGAACAATTTTGGAAGCTTCATTTGAAGCTTTTGTTTTGAGTTTTCATTTCCAAAACACCCAAAACGCGGCTACAGTTACATAATTAATATAAATAATAACTAATTAAGAAATAAATAAATAAAATAACATGAATAAATATTATTAAATATTAAATAAATTTGAATAAAAATAATAAATAAATAAATGATTAAATAATTAATAATTAATAACAAATAAATAACAATAAATAAATGAAAAGTGAGTAATAAATAATTTAAAATATTAAATAAAACAAAACAAAATAAATAATAAACAAAACTTAAGTGAATAATAATTAAGAATTAAGAATAGATAAAAATAATTAAACAAAAATTTAAATATTAAATAAATTTAAATATTAAATAAATTTGAATAAAAATCAATAAATAAATATTTAAATTAGTTCATTTTATTTTTATTAATAATTGTTCATGATTTATTAATTCTTATTTTTTTCGTTATCAAACACATTTTCAGTTTTCTGCTTTCAAAAATTCCACAACAAATAAATTTCACCAAACATTTTTTACTTTCTATTAAAATGACAACAAAACAAATCACATCTTTCAATTTTGTAAAAAATAAAATCACAACATAAAAGAAAAACCACATCGTTACCAAATAGGGCCTAAGTGAATGTGATTGAACTTGAATACCTCCTTATGATTTCCCCAAAAAAATCACATCTTTTGTGGTTTTATTTTTATGCAATGTTCCTTTTTCATACAATTTAGTATACTAAAACTGATGTTGTTTTTCTTTACAAATAAATCCTAAAATTCTACTCATTATTTTAAGTGCAAAATTTATATTGCTTCATTTAGTTGTTCTATTTATATGCATCCTTTAATTTGTCATTTTATTGAAAAGTGTCTCTCTTTTTAACCTAGATTTTCTTTTTTGTGTGTGTGTGTTTTTTTTTTAAGTTTTAGCGTATAAAAATAAATAAATAAAGATAGAGTTTATGATGACAATTCATGGATGAAGTGATTAGAGTGGTCCAAGTTAAAACCCATAAAATAATGAATAATATTCATCTATATTTTTTAATTAATTTTAGACACGTGTCTAAATTTATTGAATCAAGTAAGCGGCGGGGAAGACTCACTTAATCCTCTCAGGAGGACCCAAGTCTTATCCTTTTAATCCTCAAAATAATAGGAGCTGACTTAAAAAATTACTCCATGTAATTTGGGCGGATAAGGCCTATCGTTCACCATTGGGTTGCGTTTGTTAGCCCTTTCACATGAACTAGGCCTAACATGAAACAGCCCAAAGCAATCATTGTTTGCTTAAATTATAGGCCCATTTGTCACTTCATGAACTACCCTGATTACCACACATGTACTGTTGTTACAACTTATACCAAACTAAATAAATAAATAAAAAAAATAAAACTACTCAATATATCTTAACACAATGAATAAAATGTCACATGTTTGGAGTCGAGTAAAACTGTAGCAATAACATTTGACATCTACTTTCTAGTAGCCCAAGTTACTCATAGACCACAAATTAGCAGAACTTGTTTTCTGGAACAATTTTCATTGGATGTACTTTCAAAACAAATAAAATCCTCACTACAAGAAATAACGGCAATTATATTACTCCAAAGGTCTCAAATTAATTAGTTTCCAAAAGTATAACTTTTCAACATATTTTTTATTATTTTATTTTTTCAAAATTTTCATTTTATAATATAATATATATTTTATTTTTTCAAATTTTTTATTTTATAATATAATATAGTTGTAGGTTTTAGTGGGATCCATTATTTTTTTAAGTTAAGGAATAATTTGGGAAAATATAAGATTATATTGTATTGAAATTTGAAACTGGATAAATATTTTAAGACAAATAAAATTTAAAAAGTTAACGACTAATATGGGACGGAGGGAATATATTATTAATAACTGTTAATTATTAGGGTAAATCTCACTTACACCTCTTCTAATTTGTCGATATCCCAGTTACATCCCCTCTACTATGGAATATCCCAGTTGCATCCATGTTAGTAACAGGAAGGTTGTGAAATGACTCTTATATCCTTTATTATTTTGTTAAATCTTAATCATAAAAATTAAGCCTTTTGAAAAGACAGAACTGCCCCTCCATCTTCAAAACCTAACCCTAGGTTCCTCTCACCAGTCACCACCTCTGCTGCCGCGGCATGCATTCGCCGCCGCCGCACGAATTTGCCGTCACCGTCTTCCTCTCCCCATCGCGTTTGCCTCCTTCCTCACCGCCCGTGCTGGCCACCAAGGCCGTTTTGGCCCAGATCTATAGCCAAGCAGCCACAAAGTTTTCCTTCTGAATCCTCCAGCGAAGCAAGGTATCCATATAATAATGGGTATACATATATAGATATATATTGATATACATAATAGATATGTACAGATAGAGATGTATATGTACATCTATATCTCCAAAATTTAAGATTCCTAATTATTTTTAATTTATATAAATATATTAATCCCTCATTAGATGTATATGTATATATATATTTCCAAATTTTAATAATAAGAAAATCCCTTATTATTTTTAATTAATATATATATATATATATATTAATTCCTAATAACTATTTCGATTTATTACACAAAGGATTATGGTTACTTAAATTATTTAAAATCAATCTTTATCTATAATTATTTTAATTATTTCTAATTAATTTTTATATGCTATTATTATAAAATTCATTACAAAAATTGTTGTTCATATAATTTGGAAGATGTTAATGGGTAAAAAAAGTCATTTCATGTTTATAGGGTTTAGTGATTTCAACAAGGCAATGAAGTCATTTAAGGGGGTAATGGACCATTTAACACCTTTTTAATAATGACATCATCACTTAACGACCGACAACTAATAGCTCACTAACATAAGGGGGAGTTTGATACACAGAACCAAATTTGAAGGGGTGTAATTGGAATATTCTATAATAAAAGGGTGTAATTGGAATATAGATAAATCATAGAGTGTGTAAATGAGATTTACCCTAATTATTACTTAAGTCTTCACATCAAAGTTTATAGCCTACAGTGACACGAATTAAAAACCTTATTTATATCCCGTTTGGAAAGGGGTTTGTCTGGTCTTGTCTTGTCTAGTTTTGTCTGGTTTGGTTTTGTCTGGTTTTGTCTGGTTTTGTCTTGAATCTAAAACTCTGTTTGGTAAGCGGTCTGGTCTTTCTGATCTGGTTTGAGAAAACAAAAACTTTATATATATATATATTAGTTTATATATTATTTTATGTATATAACTTTATATATTATTAAATATATATATTTATAATATATTATATATATATTTAATATATATATTTAATAAAATTATTTTATATATATTATTATAAAATAATAATATATATTATTCTATATATTATTAATATATATTATTTTTTAATTTTATATATATTTATATATATATTATTTTTGAATTTATATATTATTATATATATGTTATTTTTGAATTTATATACTATTTATATATATATTTAATATATATATATGTTTAATAATATTATTCTATATATATTATTACAAAATAAAAAATATATATTATTCTCTATATGTTAATATATATTATTTTTAATTTTATATATATATTTAATATTATATTTAATAATATTATTTTATTAATAGTATTATAAAATAAAAAATATATATTATTCTATATATATATTTAATATATTTTTAATAATATTATTATAAAATAAAATTATTAATATATATTATTCTATATATTATTTTTTAATTTTATATATATATATATATATATATATATATAGGAGAGAGAGAAAAAAAAATAAAGAAAAGTCAAAAAAGGTAGGCTAAACCAAGAAAGATCAACTTTTTTTTGATTTTTCATCAGTTACAAAAAGAAGGGTTTGGTTTTAATAAGTTTTGAAATATTTTTGTCTTAAAAACCTAAAACTAACTTACTCAAACATAAATTAGTTTCTAAAACAAAAACAAAACAAAACAAAATCCTAAAAGACTAACAAATAATCTCCTCAAAAAAAAAAAGGAAATGTGTTTCGACTCTTGTGCTATAACCGGCACAACTAAAGTCTTGTCATTATTGGCACAATATATTCTAGTGCATTTAGGAAAAAATTTGTATCCCTTGCAAAGCATTGTAATTGCTGCAAAGGGCTTTGAGTTCTTCCATAACAATATAAAAGTGAATAAAGAAGATAAAATATTAAAATGCACATTGTTCAACGTCGTGCATACATACCAAAAGGGCTTTGTTATTGTTGGATTATATTTGTTTTAGGATAAATTATAGTTTTATCCCCTCTTATTTAAATATATTATACTTTTTCCCCTATTATTTGGACATAGTAACTCTGATTTCAGATGCGATTTTACCAGTAAGCCCTTTATATTATATTATAATTTTATGGTTAATTTCAATAAACCCCTAAACTATTGAATTTTCACATTACCCCCACCATAATGGATAAATTACAGTTTTACCCTCTAAAATTTGAAAAAATATTTAAAAATATATAAAATTCGAAATATATATATATAATTCAAAAAATATATATAAAGTTCAAAAATATAAATATATAATTCGAAACAAATATATAAAATTAAAATATATATATATAATTTGGAAAAATATATAAATTTCAAAAAACATATAAAAATTCGAAAAATATATATAAAATTCGAAAATATATATATAAAATTAGATTTTTTTATATAAAATTCCAAAAAATATATAAATTCTAAATATATATATAAATTTCAAAAAATATATAAATTCTAAATATATATATAAATTTAAAAATATATATAAATTCGAAAAAAAAATAGAAAAAATATATAAAATTCGGAAAATATATATAAATTAGAAAAAAATATATAAATTCGAAAAAAATATATAAAATTCGGAAAAATATATAAATTTTGAAAAACATATAAAATTTTGAAAAATATATATAAAATTCGGAAAAATATATAAATTTCGAAAAACATATAAAATTTTGAAAAATATATATAAAATTCAAAAAATATATATAAAATTCGGAAAACATATAGTAGACTATTTTAGGGTTGTGTTGTAGAAATAAAAAATCTATCACATGAATCATTCATTAGTCATATCTTTTAGTGTGTTATTTTATTATTTCAAAATAAAAAGTTGAAAGTTTGGGTTTTTATGGAGTCAAAATTGTATGAGTTTTAATTTATTGTCTAGGTAAATAAGGATTGCTATTCATTTCAGCTTATTGTTAATTTGGGCATATAGACCTTGTAGTGTGTTCGTGAAGGTAGATGTGAAAATTGTACCATGGTGTGTTAGCTTCCTGCAAAATATGAAATCATATTTAATGAACCATCCTATGTTTCCATTCATGTGTATAGATTAGAGATTGCATTATTTATTGGTTTGGATAATATAATCTTTTCGACAACATATTTAATGAACCATCCCATTTATTGGTTTGAATAATCATATTTAATAAATCATCCTAATTTTTTTTCTAATTTTATATATATTTTATAATTATATATATATTTTGAAATTTTATATGTTTTTAGAAATATATATATATTTTTTCGAATTTATATATTTTTTCCGAATTGTATATATTTTTTCTAAATTTATATATTTTTCCGAATTTTATATATTTTTTCTAATTTTATATATATATATTTGAATTATATATATATATTTCAAATTATATATATTTTTTAAATTTTAAATATTTTTTTGAATTTAAGGGGGTGAAACTGTAATTTACCCATTATGGTGGAGGCAATGTGAAAATTCAAAAATTTAGGGGGGTTTATTGAAATTAATCATAAAATTATAATATAATATGGAAGACAATTAGGTAAAATCACACCTGAAATTAGATCATATGGGGCAAAGTGTTACTAAGTCCAAATAAGAGGGGTGAAACTGTAATTGTCCAAACAAGAGGGGGGAAAATATAATATGTCCAAATAAGAGGGGGTGAAACTATAATTTATCCTTTATTTTATATTGTTATAGGTTTTGGTCAAATAGGCCCACCTATATTTATACTAGGATTATCGTTTCTACCAACCGTGTCCTAATTATCTGTTTTATCTTGTCTTGTTCTCCATTTTTTTAACTTATTCTTCACTCATTCTCCCCTATATATATAGTTGATATTTCTATTGTAATAGAATCAATACAGAATTATTTTATATTCTCATATTCTTTTATCTCCCTCTATTATTCTAACATGATATCAGAACATAATTTCGCTTAACGTATTTATGCTGGGGATGACACTTCACCTCCCATCCAGGCGAGGATCTCCAATTAAAATATTTATATAAATTATATTGTGTAAATTACACTTACATTTCCTCAAGATATGATTTATTACACTTGCACCCCCTGTCCTTTGGATTACTACAGTTTCACCCCCTCAAATTTGTAAGTTGTAACAAATATCCCCTGGGATGAACTTTCGGCGTGGTCAAACCTGATCAATACTAAGTGAAATGTCTAAAATACCCCTAATTTATTGTTATGAATATTTTTTCTCTAGTCTACTGGATCAATGCTTTCATTTTGCCCCAATTTTTACACCCTAATTGGAGATTTAGGGACAAATCAGACAAAAAACCCAATTTTTTACACCCTAATTGAAAAATATCCATGGGTATATATGTCATTTCACTTTTTTGGTCATCTGAATTGGGCTTTGATGACCCATAGGGGATGAAACTGTAATTATCGTAAAAGAAAGGGGGTGTAAGTGTAATTTACCCTATTATATATATTCTTGGTGGTATTGATCTTTCACCCACTGTAATTTACCTTATTATATATATTCTTGAGGGGGTGTAAGTGTAATTTACCCTTGATATTGGGCAAGGAAAGCCTTAAAGGTGACAAGAAATTACATTCCAGGGAAAGAAAAAAAAAAAGAGATAAAGTGCAACACAGAAAAACAAAAGTACATGGCAACTTGGACCCTTCATGTATTTCTTAAAGAAACTTTAAGTCCACAAAATTTAAACCCTGGACATTAAGATTTGGTATTCATTTTCTTCTCAAGTAGCATATTATAGTTCCAAAATTACAACAATAAATTCAGCAATTATCTATTAATACAGAAAATGAAGTTGATGGTTGGTGGAAGTGATCAACCTGGCGACGGACACAGTCCAGGGGGTGACGAGCTGGTCCTCCGTTGCACGATCCTCACCGTACACGTCCTGTACGCCACCGCTTGCGGTGGCAGCGGTGCCCATGTCCCTCAACTTGGTCTCCATTGCAGAACCCGACTTGGCAACTTTCTTGATAGTCCAATGCAACCTATACTAACGGTCCCTCCTAAGGTTGCGTTTGGTAACGGTGCGGTGCTAGTTTTTTGTTTTGGTTTGGGTTGGGTTGAATTTGGTTTGGTGTGGTTTTATTTTGATTCCAAATCATGTTTGATGCAGATGGTTTTTGTGTGAGAAAAAATGATGCTAAAAAATCAAACCATGTTTGGTAGAGTTGGTATGGATTGAAATTCTGAAACCAAATCATGTTTGGTAACTTAGAATGGTTTCACATTTTATTTATAAATATTAAAATTTATAATATTAAAATATATTTAATATTAATATATTAATTTTTAAGAAAGATAATAAAACTATAATATTAAAATATATTAAATTTTCAAAAATATATTTTAATATTAATATTAATATATTAATTTTTCGAAAAAATAATAAAACTATAATATTAAAATAAATTCCAAAAATATATTTTAATATATTAATATTAATATATTAATTTTTAGGAAAGATAATAAAACTATAATATTAAAATATATTAAATTTCCAAAAATATATTTTAATATTAATATAATTTCCAAAAATATATTTTAATATTAATATAAATATATTAATATGGTGCAACTATTTGATTTTGATTTTGGGTGAGATGGTGCAATCATTTGGTTTTGGTTTGGGTTGCTACAGTACCACACCACCAAAAATTATCTCATTAGATGATTCCAAAATCATGGGTTGGTACCACCATTTGGTACCATTGGTTTGGTACTGTTGTACCAATATCAATTCTAATAAACATGGATTGGTACTACTATTTTGTACCAAAACTAAAAAACTGGTACCAAAACCAATTACAAAACAGAGCCTAATTGACCCATAATTTGCATGTAACAGAGTATATATACATATATATATATATATATCACACCCACACTGGCCACTGCCGCTATACATGACAGACTTGGAAAAGGACACCTGTTTGGTTTATTCTGACACACATGCAATTAATGCAGATGACACCTGTTTCTAGTTTCATGACACATAGTCATCCATCTAATTATAAAACATGTTTATATTAAATCTAGGGTGCGCATAAAACACCGTATAGTTTGGCCACTTTGGGTGCGTTTGGTAATGATGCGGTGCGGTGTTTGTTTTTGGTTTTGAGTTGAATTTGGATTGGTGTATTTTATTTTAAATTGGAATCATATTTGGTACAGATAATTTTGATGTAAGAAAAAATAATGATGAAAAATTAAATCATGTTTGGTAGAGTTGGTATGGGTTGAAATTCTGAAACCAAACCATGTTTGATAACTTGGAATGGTTTCACATTTTATTTATAAATATTAAAATTTATAATATTAAAATATATTTAATATTAATATAATATATTTTAATATATTAATATTAATATATTAATATGGTGCAACTATTTGGTTTTGGTTTGGGGTGAGATGGTGCAACCATTTGGTTTTTGTTTGGGTTGCTATAGTACCGCACCACCAAAAACCATCAATTCACATGGTTCCAAATTTTGGCCATTTGGTGCTAATGGTGCCAATATTGTTGACCAAAAACCATTTTACCAAACATAGGTTGATACCATCTTTTCACATCAAAATAAAAAAAATGGTACCAACCCATGTTACCAAACATGGCCTAAATCCCCTACATGTTAAAACAAGTTTTTATAGTTTCAATTCTATAAAAAAGAAACACCCTGCTGTCATAACATCGTTAAAAAAGAAATGAATTTACTTTGTTACCCCTCTATATTTAACATTAAAATGAAAAAATAAAAGATTAATATATAAAATTTGAAAAAATATATAAAATTCAAAAAAATATATAAAATTCAAAATATATATATAAAATTAGAAAATATATATATAAAATTCAAAAAATATATATAAAATTCGAAACAAATATATAAAATTCGAAAACAATATATAAAATTTGAAAAAAATATATAAAATTTGAAAACAATATATAAATTTCGAAACAAATATATAAATTTTGAAACAAATATATAAATTTGAAAAAAAGATATAAAATTCAAAAAAAATATATAAAATTTGAAATATATATATAAAATTCAAAAAAATATATAAAATTTTAAATATATATATATAATTCGAAATATATATATAAAATTCGAAACAAATATATAAATTTGAAAAATATATAAATTTTGAAACAAAAATATAAATTTCGAAAAGAAATATAAATTTTGGAATATATATATATATATATATATATATATAAAATTCGGGAAATATATTAAAGTTCGAAAAAATATAAATTTCGAAAAACTTGTATAAATTTTGAAAATTTATATAAAATTCAGAAAAAATATATAAATTCGAAAAACATATATATTTGAAAAAACAAATTTTAATAAAAAGAAGTTTATGTCTAAATGTTGTTTTGGTGTATTGTACTTTGGTTACTTGTGTTTTTTATACTTCTATTTGCATAACTATTTGCCTAGTATCAACTTGTTTTTTTCCCATTTTGAATTTTATATGTTTTTTTTTCAAAATTTAGATATATATTTTGAATTTATATATTTTTCTAATTATATATATATATATTTTGTATATTTTTTTTGAATTTTATATACTTTTTTACGAATTTTATATTTATTTTCGAATTTTATAAAAAAATTTGAAATTTAATTTATATTTTTTACGAAATTTATATGTTTTTTTCGAATTTTATATTTATTTTATAATATTTTTCAAATTTTAATATATAATGATAAAACATAAAAGGGGCAAACGAGACTTTCTACACTTTAAAAATGGGTAATAATGACATTTCACAGGTCATGTGTATTTCACATGACCAACTAACGGCCAAATCTAACGGAAACATGACGACAGGGGTTTTTTTTATCAGAATTGAAACTATAGGGATCTATTTGAACATGTTGGGGTTTGGTGTCCATTGGCCAAATTATATAAGGGTGTTTTATGCCCTTTACCCTAAATATATACAGACACAGTTATATGGTTATATCCATTTACTTCCCATAATTGCCTTAAATAATCAGTCGCAGATAGTCATTGTTGATTAGTGAAATAAGAGAGAAAAAAAACGAAGGGAGAGAAAGTGAAGAATATGGCAAAACTCATAAGGTATTCTTGAGATGCGTTAATGCCTCCAAACCCAGATCATCTTTGCATTATACAATAAAAACAGAGTAATCATTTGGACAGAATGAACTCTGTACACATCATCAATGACCTCATTAATTCAATAAATACTTCATCATTACTGATAAAATTGAATCTAGTACAAAATATAAGACACCTGCAACAAATATACACCTGCTCTACTTCTGTCCGAGTGCCTTAGAATTTAAAGTCTTGAAATTTTAGACAGGTTTTTAAACAACAAGAAAGATTATATATATATATTAATAAATACATGTCCACAACATTATCACATATTTGCATAATATACAAAATACAACACTCCGGAGATTTTTGCACTGATTCCACGTCTCAAACCATTCATAGGAATGGTTGACCGCCCAGAGGTCCCATTTAATGTATTTCTATACAGCAGATAGATATATATACATAATAATATGGTAATGATAAATAATTAAAACAGGAGCCCCTAATTTAGAACCTCTCTCAAAACAGATGGTGAACAGGGAATGGTCTTTTCGTGTAGTTTCTGGGCATAAAGGCTGCAGAGGACAGGAGCTGCGATTTTCCAAGCAAAGTTGCAGTATTTTACTGTTTGTTGTCTAATTGCATAGTCATAGGTAACATGATATATTGCAAGGGCGTCGTTGTACATCTCCTCCACCTTCCTCTGACTGTATTCAAACTCATCAGCATCGTATAACATCTGCATTCAAACAAGTTTAATCAATCATAATTGATACAAGTAAAAGGACGAGTCTTTCTGTTGTGTCAATGAATCACCTGCTTATATTTCTTGACCACTTTATTTGCACAATCATTTTTCGATTCATAATCAGATTTTAAGGCCTTTGACATCTCCATTCAGTAGTCATAGTACCTGCCCTTCCACTTCTTCAAGCAGGCTTTGGGATAGTTTCTCGATTTCTAACATAACACAACCACAAAAAGCATCACTAATGTAGTACATTCTACCTTGGGTGAATATTTCATTGTGAGATAAATCTAGTTGTAAACTTGATTGAAGGAAATATCACCTGTCAGTGACAGCTGCTCAATCTGAAGAAAATTATTTACAGTATCATAAAGTAGGCCCAAAACAGATGTAGACTTGTAACCATTCGTCCTTTCCATGAAGTGGGGATATTCTTCTGCCTTCAATTCACATGGAATTTTTACCTGTTTAGGCAGGAGAGAAGGAAATCCCAAAGTCAATATCAAAGCAAAACTGAAGGCAATCTTGTCTACTTTTCCCTCGCAAGAGAATGAAAAGCATACTCATAAAACAATACATGTGCACAAAACGAAGGAGAGGGAGTGGAGAGAAAAAGAATTTGAGGAAGAAGATCAAAAAATACACTAGCTACGTACAGTAGGCATATCACCTACCAATGCAGAAGAAGATGCTGATCATCAGATGAATATAAATGCTGAAAAAAAGAGGGCGTTGAAGGATTAAATATAAAAGTTACACCCTTTCTAACAACTTAAATTTTTAGAGCAGTTGGTAGTTAACATGGTATTAGAGCATGAAGTTCTGTATTCGAACCTCACCGTCACCCAATTAAAAAAGGTTTGGCCACATGAGCGGGCGGATTAAATATAAAAATTACACTCTTTCTAAGAGCAGCCGGAGTGGACCTCGCCATATTGGCTAGCTAAACTATTTAGCTAGTGAGGCCATGGCGTGGAACATTTGTTTTTCTTTTCTTTTTAAGTTAAAAATATATATAAAAGTAGTATTTGATTGAGTATGTATAAGTAGTATTTGCTAAATACTATTATAATTTTTTTATTTAATTTATTAATAACTATATTTGCTAAATAATAAAAAATAACATGAATTTTTTAAAAAAACTAAATAATAATTCATATATTTTATTAGATAATCAAATTAATAAAAAGACATTACATTAAATAAAATGCATTACATATTTTTTTTCTAGATAAATAAAAACATTACACATCATTACTTTCTTGAGCTATTTTTTTGCAATTTTCTTTTGTTGTGCAATGATCCATGCTTTTGATTCTTCTGTGGGAGCCTTCAATGGATCTTGAAACATTATTTTCGCTTCCATCTCCATTTGAGCCATCCTTTTTTTCGCTTCTATCTCCATTTGAGCCATCATTTCTTTCGTTTGTATCTCCATTTGTTTAGTTCGTTGTCTCTCTAAGCGAATTTGAAGCCTAATCGGATCGGATTCATTCATTTTTATGCCCTCTTCTGCTACAGATTGCATTTCTGTAAGCAAATTTTGTACTGTCGAAGACATAGATGCATTTTTTTTCCTACTACTCTTTATTGTTTTACGTCCAGCCGGGCGTGCACTATGTGAACCTTCATCAGTATATATTGGCGACTCGTCATCGCCAAGGTTTATAGATCCTGGAATTGATACACCAGGAGTCGAAGAACCTGGTGTTGTTGGTATCGATTCGGATAAATTTTCAAGCTCATTAATATCCAAATCAATAATACCTCTCTTTCTTATGTGTTGAGTTGATTTCTGCTTAATACTGCAATGGTCGTGCCATTTTTGTGTTTCTCGAAGCACAATCCAACAATGCTCAAACTTAAATTCTTGATCTTCTTGTAGTTTATACAGTTGTTTGGCAGTTTCCATCTACAGTTTATGGGAAAAAAAAATTCAATATATTGAATTTTTAATAATTATTAAATAAATAACTTTTAAAATGAAATTTAAATAAATAAATAAATTGCTCTTATAATTAATAATAAAAACTTACTATATCATGGTCATTGAAGCTGCTGGCTGGATTATCGCGGACATTGTTGTAAAATCCTGAAAATTTGTTTACTTTTGCTTGCAAGGTTGAGAAACGGTTCATCAGAGCACAATTGTTTCTTTCGGACATGCCTCCCAATTGACTAAGAAAATGAGAGTGAATTCTTTTCCACAAGGTGGACTTACTTTGATCCGTTCCCGTTATTGGATCTTCACCAACCATGATCTATGCTTTGCACAATGCTACATCTTCTTCTTTTGACCAATTTTTGTTCTTTGGCCTTGAAAGGGGTTGAGATTGAGAAGTTTGCCGAGATGAGACTTGGAATTGAGTTTGTGGGTATTGGAAGTTGGATTGAGAAAAGAATTCATATGGGGTAGGATCTTGGAAGTTCCACCCATAATTAAATTCGGGTGGTATTTCAGAACTATCAGATTGGTTAGTGTAAGGATTGTTGAATGAAGGTCGATTATCCATGAAATTATAGAGATAGAAAATTGAATAAAATGTGATGAAGCTTGAATGATGAAATTTGAAGGTCAGAACTACTAAATTTGAATGATGAAATATAAACAGATTATGCACTTAATATTTATAAACATTTGGCAACGGCTATATTGTGAATTTAACGGCTATAATTTGAATTGATTGACAACGGCTATTGTGACAATGTGACAATTTGTCACAATAGTCTGACAAATTGTGTGACAAATTTGTCCTAATTTAAAGCATTGTGACAAATTGTCACAAATTGACAATTTGTAATGTAACGGCTATATATACATATATATAATGTAACGGTTATATAATAATATAACAACTATATTTTTAATTCCTATATAAATAATTCATTATATGTTTTGCAATTCCTCAACTCCAATTTAATTTTTTAGTCCTCATTTACCAATTTTAATTTCTCAAATTTTGTCCTTATTTATATTTTTGATCAAAAACATTACATGGCATCTTCATCCCAAATTCCATCATTCTCTTCTAAGTCTGAGTCTAAATCATCCCTTGATTCGTTAGATTCTGATCGAGACGAGAGAGAAACAACAGTTCAGGCTCACCAGAAACGAATCAAAACGGTTATGGGAAAGTTCACACCCGAACTGATAAAAGCATTGTTTGGTTCAAATAAGAGACGATATATTAAGCGTGATCGAGAGGAGGCAGCCCAGCAAGTGTTTAAAGATTACTTTGCCGAAAATCCCATTTTTCCACCCGAGTATTTTCGTCGACGGTACCATATGCGACGAGAATTATTTCTTCGCATTTTGAACGATGTTACTGGTCATGATAGCTACTTCAAATAGAAGCCTGATGTCGTTGGTCGTATGGGCTGCAACCCTATCTTGAAGATGACAGCAGCGATACGTATACTTGCGTATGGAATTTCAACGGATCTATGTGACGAGTACACGAAGGTTAGCGAGCGCACTGCAATTCTATGCTTAAAGAAGTTTTGTGATTCTATTATTGAATTATATGCAGATCAATACCTACGCTCACCAAATGAAGCCGACATAGCACGTCTGCTTCAAGAAGGGGAGGAAAGAGGATTTCCAGGTATGCTTGGTTCTATTGATTGTATGCATTGGGAATGGAAAAATTGTCCGACAGCTTGGCATGGCACACATAAAGGAAGGGGTCGCAAACCTACTATTATATTAGAGGCGGTTGCATCAAAAAATTTGTGGATTTGGCATGCTTTCTTTGGTATGGCTGGTTCACACAATGACGTGAATGTCTTAGATCATTCTCCAGTATTCAAGCGTATTATCAATGGTACAATGCCTTCTGTTAATTACGAGGTGAATGGGAGTCAACGAACATTGGGGTATTACTTATCTGATGGTATCTATCCGAAGTGGGCAACTTTGATGCAGACTATTCCACATCCAACAACTGCAAAAGAAAAATTATTTGCTCAAAGACAAGAAACAGTTAGGAAGGATGTTGAGCGGACATTTGGCGTGTTGCAGATAAGATGAGCTATAACACATGGACCAGTGTACTATTGGAAAAAAGAAGATTTGGGCAAGATAATGAAAACGTGTATTATATTACACAATATGATCATAGAAGACGAACCCAGTACCAATATTTTGAATTGGTCTCCTCCACCAGAAGAATCAGTCTCGCTTCCACATTATAATCGAGACCCATCATTTTTTGCAGCACACATCTCTGCCCGACTTGGTAGAATTCGCAATACAGAGAATAATTTGGATCTCAGGCAAGACCTCATGAATCATTTGTGGAATAAATTTGGTAATGAAGAAGTGTAATCGATAACTAATCATTTATGTTTATTTATGCTACTAGATTGTATTTTTCATATTATTTGTGATGAATAAATACGTGAATGTTTTAAATTATTATTTTTTTTCATTGAAAATTAAGATATTAATTTTACTTCTTTTGTCTTTATTATATTAACAATATATAATAATTACATAATATATATATATAAAATACTTCTTTTCTCTTTATTATATTAACAATATATAATAATTACATAATATATATATATAAAATACTTCTTTTCTCTTTATTATATTAACAATATATAATAATTACATAATATATATATAAATACATTAAAGTGAAAAAAATATATATAAATATACACATGCGCAATATACACAAATTAATTTTTTTGCAATTGTCTTTTGTTGTGCAATGATCCATATTTTTTATTAAATTAATTTCAATTAAGTTAAATATAAATTATAACTAAAATATACTATAACTACATAATTGTGCATCGTTTTTTCCTACTAATCACCAGATTGGAATACCCATTATTTTCCTACTTGACCAAAAAAGACATAAAAGTAAAAAAAAAAACCATTTAATCAACACCTCTTCCACTTGTCCCTAAAATTATCTCAACTGACTAGAAGTATATATATACATATAGAGTTTGAGAAAAGAAGTATATATACATAATATGTATATATCTCTTCAGATCTATACATGAAATTCAGAATATCTTTCCTAATCTTCCGCAGCCTCCACGACAATCACCATCGCCTCACCAAAAATGCCTTCATCAGTAATCATCTCCGTCTCACTCGACTTATATATATATATATATATATATATATATATATTCGTGTGTATATATAATTTTTTGGCCCAATTTCTTTGATTTTCATGTGTGATATGTGTGAATAAATTGTGTCCCAATTTCTTTGATTTTCATGTCTGATTTGAGTATATATATTTTGCCTTAATTTTTGTGATTTTCATGTATGATATGTGTATATACAAATTTTGCCCAATTTTTTTGATTTTCATGTGTGATGTTTGTATGTAGGTATGTGTATATATATAGATGTGGAGTATATAACTGATTCCCTCCAATTTGGCTCGCTAGAGGGCTCGCCAAATTTGGCGAGTCCGGTTGCGAGGCTGCATGTGGGGGCCACGTTTGGCTAGTCGCATTCCATACATCTTCGCTCGCCAAATTGTGTTACCAGCTAGCTACAGTTCTTGCACTCCGGTTGCTCTAACAACATAAACTTTTAGAGCACTTTTGTGCACAGGAGTTAAACATAAGCATGTTTAGATTTCTTTTTCCTCTTATCACTTTTGAAGAGGTGTTGTGCTTTGGAAAGAGGACCCTCCTACCACATTAAGAACCAATAGTCTAAAAGCTTAAACTGACAGTGATGGCAGAACTTGCATTAACATCATCAATAAAATCACCAATACTAGGGTGATCAAGAGGCATGTACAAACTATGAACCTGGAACAACAACTTAATCTGCACCTGGCAGAGAAAGTGACATCCTAAATAAGAGCACACGATCTATTTGAATCTTAACCTTTCTACCATTGCATGTTTCAGAAGCATGCAGCTCATTGTTACCATCTAGTAAGCAATATATAGATAATGAAAACTAGGTTTATAGGTCTAGTTGTCCTACTGCCTTTGGTCTTAACTCTCAAGCCCTAATGCTTAGAAATCGGAAGTGGGAGAAGAAAAACATAACGATAATAATAACTAGGGCTTGTTAGCATATAAACCATAGATGACAGATGCCAATGGCCCAATAGTATTGATTTGTAACAAGTACAGATGAGTATCAAAGGCTCATTATAGAATGAATGAATTCCGTTTTTCTCTTTGCACATAATTCAATATCGCGAAATAAAGAACTAGTTTATTCAAAAGCCACCATTTATATTAGCTTGTATCGTGCACAAAAGGCAAACCATTCCTAAGCATGGTGTTTCAAAACACCACAAGAATTTTTTATAGCAATGCTGTGATTTGATGTTTGATATATATATATATATATATATATATATATGTAAAGATTCTTATTCTCCAATGAATTCCATAAAACATTGGAAAGCCTAAAGTAGCAATGTTATAAGATGACACAATTAACAGCTCATCATACTGGTTTATCAATTCAAGCTAATAGCTATACTTTTCCACTATTGCGAAGATATCATAGAACTGATTTTCCAAATACAAAAAAAATAAATTCAAGTTTTACATGGTTCAAGTGTGTTAGTGGAGGTGCGTGGCCTCTTGGGCCACATGTGTGTAGTAAATCCAATAGGGTCTCTTCTCTTGTGTAACATAATTTATCATTATAAATTAAGAGTCTCTCTACCTTGACTTTGAGAGACAATGGTTTATTCTAAACAACTGGTATCAGAGCACAAGTTACCAACAAGTCATCGGCCCAGTTTCCGGAAAAAATGGGTTGTCGCTGTTCAGGCTCAAGGCCTGATGTGTGAGTGGGAGATTGTTGGGATTGTCCCACATCGGTTGTGGAAGGGACTGGTGGTCGTTATATAAGTGTGAGGGAAAACCTCACCCTTTGAGCTATAGCTTTTAGGGTGAGAGAGACCCAAAACCACCTAACATAAAGTGTGAGGGAAAGCCTCATCCTTTGAGCTAGCTTTTGGGGTGAGAGAGGCCTAAGACCACCCAACACTGGTACCAGAGCCATATACCGAAGTTTGAGAAACTCTCTCATCACAAAACCCTAACCCTAATCACCATCCTCCATCCCTTACCCTAATCCAAACAAAACCCTAACCCTTGTTTTTAATGAAGCCAGATTCCGCTATGAAATCTTAGTTTTTTCATGATTTCGTTCATGAAACCCTAGTATTTTTTTGTAATTCTTCTTGCTATTGTATGTTTAGGATTTCAATTCCCAACAGTTCGATTCATGTCTTGATGGGTCATTGATTGAAATGTTATCTTGATATAAGTTATCGTATATTATGTAATTATGTTGTATATTGATGTTTCCTTATTTAGCTAGGAATTAGTTGTTAGATTGATTGTATTAGTTGTCGAATTGATTCTAATTGATTATATGATTGACTATCTTAAAATAGGATTGTGTATCATGTATATATACCTTTGAGATATATGGAAAAAGTATTCAGCCAATTTATCAATTTGGTATTAGAGCTTAGGCAGAAAAATTCTGCTGCTGTCTTTTTTTTCCTGGTTGAAACCCTAATCCTAAAGAACTACAGCTGCCGCCGTTTTTCATATCGTGTTGCCTGCCTATCTTACATCATTGCCATACTTTAAACCCTAGCCGCCACCTTATCAATCAATCTAACCCTTGACGTCACTCTGTTACACGATCATGTTTGAAAAAACAGATATACGTGATTCTGACAGCAGGAAGCCTTCCATGGTGACCATTCATGAGACTTTCTCTCCAATTCCTTATATCAAATTGGATAATGCTAATTATCGTGTTTGGTCTCAAATTTTGGAGATGCATATTGTTGGCAGAAAGAAGAAGGGCTATATTACAGGAAGAAAGGCTTCACCTGCAGAGAGTGATCCAAGCTATGATGAATGGGAGGCTGAAGACGCTTTAGTCAAATCTTGGCTCATCAATTCTATGACTAACAAGCTGATGTCACACTTCGTGCTAAGGAGGTTTGGGATGCGGTCAAGATGATCTATCTTGATGTTTCTGATTCTTCTCAAGTCTATGAACTGATGAATAAATCCTTTCAATCACGTCAGGGTGGTTGTCCTCTTGCAGAATATTACAATGAGTTAAACTCAATATTCATGAACCTTGATTATCGTAGGCCAAATGATATGACGTGACCAACTGATATTGAGAAACAAAGGAAGCGTACTGCTGAGGATCGGGTCTATATGTTTCTTGCAAAACTTGATCACAGTTTGGATCAAGTTAGCAATCGTGTCTTGGCTACCTATCTTTTACCAAGCGTGAAGGAAGCCTATTCTCTTGTTCGTCACGAAGCACAGAGAAAAGTCACCATGGGAACGGAATATCACTATGAGGCCTCCGCACTGGTTGTCCAAAGGAATAATACTTGGCCAACATTTTTTGCTCCTTCTACCGACTCCTCTTCTCACTTCTGCACTCATTGCAACAACACCAAACATACAGTCGATGTTTGCTGGAAGAAGCATGGTTATCCAGAGTGGTATAAGCTTAAGCAAGCCAAGAGAAAAAATAAGAAATCTGCTCAGGTTGCCCTTTCTGACACTACTCCTGCTTCTGCTTCTCTGTTTCTCGATTGTCTTCTCAATAATGTAATTCTGGTTCGGTTTTTATTTTTGCTGCCTCTAATACTTGGGTTATTGGTTCAGGGACCACTGATCATATGACTAATAAATCTTCATTGCTTGACTCTCTAATGCCCTCACGTGTTAAGTCTGTTCAGGTTGCTAATGGGACACCTATGCCAATTTCAGGGGCCGGGAATGTTTCACTTTCTCCCACTCTCTTCATGTCTTCTGTCTTACTTGCACCTAATCTCTCTAATAGTCTTTTTTCCATTAGCAAGATTACCAAACATCTTAATTATTCTGTAACCTTTCACTCTACTCATTGTGTATTCCAGGACAATCTTACGAAAATGATAATTGACATTGGTAAGGAAAGGGGATGACTTTACTACTTGGGGGAGGCAGGGGAGTTGCAATCTGAACATGGCCATGGTTTTCAAGTAACAAGAGAGACGTCTGATAGAGAGAAGATTCTTTTATGGCATTGTTGTTTGGGTCATCCATCTTTTTTCTTATCTAGATGTTTATTTCCTCAGTTGTTTCAGAATGTTTCTGTTTCTAGTTTAAGGTGTGAACAATGCATTTATGCAAAAAATCATAGTGTACCTTTCAAAATAAACTTCAATAAAAGTCTAATTCCTTTTACCTGTGTTTATACTGATGTTTGGGGTCCTTTTTCTACTCCTTCTGCTTCGGGTCATAAATATTTTGTGTCTTTTATTGATAACTGTACTAGGGTGAGCTGGGTATATTTGCTGAAATCTAAGAGTGATGTTATACACATTATTCCTCAATTTTCCAAAATGATTACCACACAATTCATACTCAGGTTCAGGTCTTTCACTCTGATAATGGTCGTGAGTTTGTGAATCAATTTCTTGTTGATTTATTCAAAGAACATGACATTCTCCACTAGACAACGTGTATATACACGCCATAACAAAATGGCATAGCTGAGTATAAGAACCGCCACATTCTAGAGGTGGCCCAGGCTTTATGCTTTACTATGCGTGTTCCCAAACATTTTTGGGCCGAGGCTGTTATGACTGATGTCTTTCTCATCAACCGAATGCCTGCTCATATCATTGACTATCAAACTCCTTTGAGAATGTTATCACGATTTCACCCTATTCCTTTTGTTTTGAATCTTTGTTCTAAGGTTTTTGGTTGTGTGTGTTATGTTCATGTGCACTTTCACTAAAGGGATAAGCTTGATCCTCGTGCTCTTAAGTGTGTCTTTCTTGGATACTTTAATTCCTAAAAAGGCTATAAATGCTTTCATCCTCCGACAAGAAAATACTATATGTCCATGGATGTTTAGTTCTGTGAATGAGAGTCTTATTTTTCTGGGGATGTGTCTCTGGTTCATCTTCAGGGGGAGATTAGTAGTAAGGAAAAATAACGATTATGGTTAGAAGAGAAGAGGTTATGGATTTCAGGTCCAGGGGAGGATTCAACTAATTTGGTAAGGGAGATTTTTTAGATGCTTCTAACCCTATGGCAGTTGAGTTTGAAGCATAGGAAATAAAAGGTGAAAAAATGGCCTAGTTGTTCTAACAGGGTTATACGAGGAAGAACAAGGAGGCTACTATTATATCCCTCCAAGCTCCAATACTCCTCTTGATGATACTACCATGACATCGGATGACTCTTCTAAGACGACTCTAGAGGTACATGTTCCTTTTCCTTTAACTTCCGAAACTACTACCTTGGATTCGCAAGTTGGTGATCAAGGTAGGAGATATCCTCTTTGTGATCGTAAAGAACCTGATAGGTTGGGTTTCTCAAAATCATATTCTAATGTTGTCTATCCCATTTCTGATTTTGTCTCTTATCATCGTCTATCTAAGACTCACCTAGTTTTTGCCCTTCAGTTGTCTTCTGTGTCTATTCTTAGTCATTTTCAGGAAGCCCTTGAAGATCCTAAGTGGAAGTCTGAGATGGTCAAGTTACCTCAGGAAAATAAAACAGTGGGATATAAGTGGGTGTTCTCAGTAAAATACAAGTCTAATGGGACAATTGATAGGTACAAGGCTAGATTGGTTGCCAAGGGATACACCCAAACTTTTGGGATTGACTACCAAGAGACCTTTGCTCCTGTGGGCAAGATGAACACTGTTAGAGTCATACTCTCTCTTGCAATCAATCTGGACTGGCCATTAAGACAGTTTAATGTGAAGAATGCCTTCCTCCACGGTGATCTGATAAATGAGGTGTACATGGACCCCCCTTTGGGGTTTACGCCAAAAGAAGGTAAGGTATGTAAACTGAAAAAGGATTTGTATGGTTTTAAGCAAGCTTTGGTAGACCACACTCTGTTCTATAAGAAAGATGGTGATGACATTACTTTGCTTATTGTTTATGTTGACGACATAATTGTTACAGGTAGTAACTCTGGTGAAATAGAGAAGCTTCAGAGATATTTGGCCAAGGAATTTGAAATGAAGGACTTGGAGGCTCTAAAATACTTCCTGGGCATTGAAGTGTCTCAGTCCAAGCAAGGACTCTTCCTCTCACAACGGAAGTATACATTTGATCTCTTGGCTAAAACTGGTAACTCTGCTTGTGAACCTGTAGATACTCCCATTGAGGTGAATCACAACCTGTCTATCTATCCTGATCAGATTCCAATGAACAAAGAGAGATATCAGAGACTAGTGGGGAAATCGATCTACTTGACTCACACTAGACCTGACTTATCATATGCAGTCAGTGTTATAAGTTAATTCATGCATAATCCGAGTGACCTACACATGAATGTTATAAGGTAAATCTAAAACAAATCTTCCCAACAAGTCCTTAGGGAAAAATATGAAGCTGGCGATCCCACTGTTGAAGCTCCTGAAGGGCAAGTTGGTAGTGCTCAGGATTCATACTATGATGTGTAGCTTTGGTAGGGTTAAGATCTTCATTTCTTGAAAGGGAAAGAAATGAAGAAATCAGGGTTTTTCCAAAGAGGATGATCACATTTAGTAAGAAACTGGGTATGGGATTCGACACAGGAGGAATGGATAATGGCTTGTCTGATGGTAGTCAAGCTTTCAACAGAGAACAGGTTGGGCTGGGAGGTCCATGGAAGAAAATAGTTTTTGAATTTTAATCCTTTGGCCATCCACGAGACTTTATGAAGGTGTTGTAAAATATTAAATCCTAAAAGCAAATCTTTGTCAGGGAGCTCAGATCCATAGAGTTGATGTTTTACAGAGTATCCGGGGAAAAGCTGAAGAGTAATGGGCTTACTCTTAAGAGTAATGATAAGCATTTCACCATTGGCTACGGTGAACGGCGAGAAGAAAGATTCCCAGTAGGAGCGATGAAGGATGGAAGGATTTATAATCGAGCATGAAACACCGGTATAAAAAAATACTATCATAGGGATGGGTTTGGCATATTTGTCAAAGAGGACTTAGATTTTGGCAAGAGGTTGAACAAGAAATGAGGGTGGTAACTGGTCAATGGAAAAAATATCAAAGGGGAATTCATCCTCGGATTCAGAGGAGTCTGAAGAGGAATTTAGGGTTTTTTCTTTGAGGGAAAATGCCAAAATGGTTTCATGTGTGGCTTCTTCATCAATGGAGAACAAAGATTCAATATCTGCATCTTCAAATTCATTAGTGGGAACAGAAATAGCAGAAAGAGAATGAACCATTTTTTCTTTGGCTGATTTCTGTGGACATTGTTTTGCATAGTGGCCTTGTTTTCTACAGATATAACAACGGTCTGACTTTATTTGGCCACAGAATGACTTCTTTCTAAAAAATCTCCATTTTCTCCTTTTAGAGTTTGGTGGAAATCTGAAAGAAGAAGACTTTCTGTATTTTCATTTCTGGAAATGTTTGGACTTCTTAGGAGCAGTTCCAAAGGTGTATGTTTTGTCTTTGCATTTAATGAGAAGGTCAGGTCGCTCACAGGATTTGCCAAGAAGTTTTCCTTGTTCATGAAGCTTCTTAAGGAACTGCTGGTGATTACAGAGTTTCTCTAGAGCTTGGAGAGCATGCTGATAAATGGCACCAAGAGAGGTATTACTTAAAGCCATGTTCTTGGTTTGAAGTAACCGAAAAGTTTCACTACCAAGTGGTTTAGGTAGAGAATTCAAGAATGACTACTTTAGATTGACGTCGTCAATACCTCCGAGGATATAAAATCTTTGGGACATTCTAAGGTAATGAAATTCCAAGTCTTTTCTTTTGAAATAGCAGCATCTCATGCTGAGGTATTCTTCACGAACAGAGCTAAGTTGGGCATCAGTGGATCCTATAAACTCGTTGTGAATGACATCAATAAATGCTGAGATGGTTAGGGCTTGGAGTAGTTGGAGATTTCTGTATTCTCCGAGAGATATAAGCCACTGGCGCAAATGGCCAAGGAATTTGGCAACACACTTGGTCAACACTGTTCGTAGATCAACATTAGGAAGAAGCATTTCAATAGTGCACCAGACATGGATTTCATAGAACTTGTCAATCCATTTGGAATAAGGGATATCATCAATAGAAAATCCTTGGTTAAAAGAAGTAGAGGAAAAGGTTGGTTGAGGAAAAGATGGAGGAGTATGGTCTGATGGCTCATTGACGACTTCTTTGACCATAGGTTCGGGATCAAGAGGATTTGGTTGAACCATATGGACAAATTGAGCTTGGGTTTCAGAATCAACAGAGGACTCTGAATCAGATCCAGGGTTGATTTGGAGAACGAGTGTGGTTTCTGGGTTAGGAAGGTTTGCAATAGTCATCAGAAGTTCAGTAATAGGGTTCTTTGGTTTAGTTTTTTCAGAAGTTACCAAAAACTGTTCAGGGGCTTTGGCTTTAACATCTGGAGGAGGTTGAGGCACATGCTGAGGGCCTGGCTTTAGAGCTAATGTGGAAGCAATATATGCTGGGGTTTTCTTTGAAGAAGGAATTGGCTAGGCTGACATTTCAGGGGAAACAAAAATACTGATTTTTCTGAAACCTGGAGGAGAGAGGTTCAAGGGTTGGGACATGGGCAAAGAGTGATATGTAGGAAAAATATTGGACTGGTAAGATCCAAACAAATCAGGAGGGGTAATTTGTTGTTGATGTTGTTGGGCTTGTAGAGACTGAACCTGGTATTTCAAATGTTTCATTTCGGCATCCTTGTTGTAGAAAGCTGAGGTGAATGGTTGGTTGGAGTATGCCATTTGGAGCAACTCACCATGGAGAGATTACATTTTTTGTTGGAGGTCATGGATAAGGAGTTCTAATGAAGTGAGCTTCCTTTGTACAGTGTGCTCAAGAGATTGTTGAGACTGAGAAATCCTTTGGAGAATTTTATTTTGGGCCAAGGAGTTGGCGGATTGCCAATTTATGGTTGCTTTTGCTGCAGAAATGGACTTTGTAGATCCATCAGGTTGAACAATCTTAAGATTTGAGATTTTGTGCTGGTGGGTAGTTTTTTCATTTTGAACAATCATTACCTCAATCTCTATTATTAAACAATCTTAGAAAATAGATCATTCCTAAGATTGTATATTTTGAACAATCACTAAGCCTGAAAATAAATAAAAATAAAAATCAGGGTTGATTTCAAACTGGGTGAGGAAGGGGTAAACCGGATGGAAAGACAAATTTCTTATAGGACCTGCATCTAAGCCATATCAATGTGATTTCAATACTAATATTATTAGTAGTTGTGATTGGGATTTCTACACACCGAATGGAACACTTCACCTCGCCATCTAGATCTGAAGGTTAGAACCATAAACTTAAGCTTGGGGCTTAGGGGACAAAATTATTTATATGAAAATAAAGGTTAGTAATTAAATTAAATTAATTTAGTTCATAAAATGGTCATGATGGGAGATTGCATTTCTTATTGGAATTGCTTTTGCTCTGCTTGCTTTGGTTTTGTCTTTGGTTTTGTCTGTAATTGGTGCTGTTATTTAGTTCATAAAATCTCCCAATTTTTGCACTTTGTATAATTTGTATTTGCTTTGTCACTCTATGATTATCAAATAGTGCAAAAATCGTAAAAACATGATCTTTACTAAGTGAATGTGATTGAACTTGAATACCTCCTTATGATTTGCCCAAAAAATTCACATCTGTTGTGGTTTTATTTTTATGCAATGTTCTTTTTTCATACAATTTAGTATACTGAAACTGATGTTGTTATTCTTTACAAATAAATCCTAAAATTCTACTCATTATTTTAAGTGCAAAATTCATGTGGTTTCATTTATTTGTCTTATTTATATGCATCCTTTAATTTGTCATTTTATTGAAAAGAGTCTCTCTTTTTTTAACCTAGATTTTCTTTTTTGTATTTTTTTTTAAAGATTTAGCATATAAAAATAAATAGATAAATATAAAGTTTATGATAATGATTCGTGGATGAAGAGATTATAGTGATCCAAGTTAAAACCCATAAAATAATGAATAATATCCATCTATATTCTTTAATTAATTTTAGACACGTGTCTAAATCTGTTGGACCAAATAAGTGGGGAGGATCAACTTCATTGATAATTCTATTTTACATACATATTTTATCCCCAAATGTATATTTGTTAGTAGGTAAAACTATTTATTTTAACTAATTTAGAAGTGTAATAATGATAAATGCACAAAACTTAATTTATGTAATAAAATTGTTGAATAAATCATTTTCAATTTCATTAAATTACATCTACATGTGTGTCTTTCATTTATAGGTGTAAAGCGAGAAATGAAACAAATGCATATGGATAAAAGTTGGAAGATTCAAATGCACATGGAGAAAGAACAAAATGTGATGGAAAGTTATGTATATTTAAAGAAAAAGAAAAAGAAAAGAAAAGAATATTTCATTTATCTTTACAAGTTGTAATTTGATTCCAATATTTTTCTATAAATATGGATACATTTTGAGGAAGAAGGGAGGAGAGCAAGAAGGACACCAACGAGGAGAATAATATATCTTCAATTCCGGATTTTATTGTTCTTACTTTGTTATTTTCTTTTTAAGCATGTGTAATTAAATCCTCAACTAAGGTTGAGGATG
Organism: Cornus suecica; assembly: GCA_963922005.1. NCBI lineage: Eukaryota > Viridiplantae > Streptophyta > Magnoliopsida > Cornales > Cornaceae > Cornus > Cornus suecica. The sequence goes on along the minus strand of OY998240.1, from coordinate 73,887,695 downwards.
AAACCACCATTTATGAAATAAATTCCTTTTAGTCTTTTATCAATTTCCATGTGTATGGTTTAAATGCTTATGATTTTCGCTTCATAGTATTAATTGTTTTAAATTCCTTTCACTATAAATATCATGTATTTATAGTAGTTAAGAATTCTTATCACAATTAATCAAGCTTGGAGTTGATGAGTTTATAAGTAAAAATCTTTGATCTTATGTGATCCATTAAATTACATATATAGGATGCTTAGAATTTTACACTTTAAAGCGAAGGAAAATCTATTTCTTGAAAATAAATTTTATTAATGCGTTATTGTTAAATCTTGAGAAAATAATAATATTGATTTTTAAATTACTACTAAAAAATTGGAATTGATAAATGAATAATTAAAAGTTTATGGATTAATGGTGGTGGATTCCGATACCTTAGTATTTTCTCCCGATTATTCTCGCTTTAATTATTTATATTTCGATATTGCATGTTTAATATAAAAATCACTTCAACAAACAAACTTTGAGAAACTAGGTTAGTTTTAGATTAATTTGACTTTAATTAAATTCTCTTTAAAGCATTCTCTTGAGTTCGACCTCGTTCTTGCATAACCTAAATTATAATTGATTCGTGCACTTGCGAATAATATTTTAAAACACACGAAGTTTTTGGCGCCGCTGCCGGGGAATAACAACAAGAAACTAATTAAATTTAAGTTGATTTAATTCTTCTACTAGTTAGTTAAAAAAAAAATTTTAAAAATCTTGTTCTTTCAAGTGTTATAGTAGAAGCTACTGTTTGTGCTTTGTTTTTTTAAAATAAAAAAACAGATTTTAGAAGCTACTGTTTCAAAAAAAGAAATAATAAATAAATAAAAAATTTACTTCGGACTACTGGGTTTTTATTGTTGTAACAGTTCCAGTAGCTTAATAGCTTTGGAATTGTTGTAAGTTGGAACAACTTTTGCATTGTTTTAAAGTTTTGATTCTTTTGAACCATTAGTAGTTTATTCCAAATTTCAGCCCAACCCACTGATATTTTTAGAATCTCTCATTAAATCCCAGCAGCCCATTAGGGAACCAATTTCCAGCAAGCCCATTTCCAGCCCAGTCCAAGTTAGTCCTTTATTTCCCTTTTAGAGCCCATTTTATCACCTTAGCCCATTTGCATGTTAACCCAACTAATCATTTAATTTTATTTCAAAATCCAAACCCACATCCACTTTAATTTTTAATTTCGTGTCATTTAGGTTGCGTTTGGTAACGGTGCGGTGCGGTGTTAGTTTTTGGTTTTGGGTTAGGTTGGGTTGGATTTGGTTTGGTGTGGTTTTATTTTGATTCCAAACCATGTTTGGTGCAGATGGTTTTGGTGTGAGAAAAAGTGATGCTAAAAAACCAAACCATGTTTGGTAGAGTTTGTATGGGTTGAAATTCCGAAACCAAACTATGTTTGGTAACTTGGAATGGTTTCACATTTTATTTATAAATATTAAAATTTATAATATTAAAATATATTTAATATTAATATATTAAAATATATTAATATTAATATATTAATTTTTAGGAAAGATAATAAAACTATAATATTAAAATATATTAAATTTTCAAAAATATATTTTATATTAATATATTAAAATATTAATAATATAATAATATTAATATATTAATTTTTAGGAAAGATAATAAAATTATAATATTAAAATAACTTCCAAAAATATATTTTAATATTAATATATATATTAATATAATAAAATTTTAATATTAAAATATATTTTAATATTAATATATTAAAATATATTAATATTAATATATTAATTTTTAGGAAAGATAATAAAACTATAATATTAAAATATATTAAATTTCCAAAAATATATTTTAATATATTAATATTAATATATTAATTTTTAGGAAAGAGAATAAAATTATAATATTAAAATATATTAAATTTTCAAAAATATATATTAATATTAATATATTAATTTTTAGGAAAAATAATAAAATTATAATATTAAAATAACTTCCAAAAATATATTTTAATATTAATATATTAATATAGTGCAACTATTTGGTTTTGGTTTTGGGTGAGATGGTGCAACCATTTGGTTTTGGTTTGGATTGCTACAGTACCGCACCACCAAAAACCACCTCATTTTATGGTTCCAAAATCATGGGTTGGTACCATCATTTGGTACCATTGGTTTGGTACTGTTGTACCAACACCAATCCTACCAAACATGGGTTGGTACCACCATTTCGTACCAAAACCAAAAAACTGGTACCAAAACTAGTTACAAAACAGGGCTTTATCTCTTGAGCCCAAAAAAAAAAGTGAAAACTACTGTAGCAATTTTTTTTTTCTTATTTTATTTATTCTTAGCTTAAGTTTAGAATTAGTGTGTGCTTATCATTTTTGTTTTATTTTAATTAAGTAATTGATATTTTTTAATTTTGTAGGTAGTATTTCATTTTCTTTGGAGATCGCCTTGAATAAGCTTATATCGGGATTTCTTTATGGCATCTTCACTAGCATTCTGCGGAGTCCAGGTAACTACCATTTTCTTTAGTAAATATTAATATTTTTTTTTTCTTTTAGATTAGGTGAACATAATTTTTATATTGGTAAAATTTTGCATGCTATCTTTAGGATATAATAACACTAGAAATAACCTTTAGGTACACACTTTCTTCAAATTTATTTTTGTTATTTATTTTATTTTATTTTGTTTATTTATTTATTTATATATATATATAAAAGTTCACACACTCACTCCTTTTATTTTTATTTTTGTTGACTTGCTTGTATATGCATTTTTAATTTAGCATTTTGCATAAATCTTTTAGTAAGGACATTAACCCTCTAACATGATAAAGATTGGATTTCATCACCAATTCCTTGCCCATTAGGTTAAAATTCTCCTTGTATTTGTATACCCTTAGCTAAATTTAGTTTAATTTAAAATCAAGTAGACGTTGGCCAATAGGTTTTCATATAACTCATAGGATCATCTTGGACATTGTTAAACTTTTAGTAACTCTAGTGAGTCACTATCAAATTGATAAACGGTATGACAGTTCTGTCTAGGAGTGTGGTTGACGCGGCATTAAACAGGCCTAGTGCCTCGCCACACTTTCTTGGGAACTACTTCGTTGTTAGTTTGATGGTCCTTAACTGGTCATCCAACTAGTTTTCTCTGAAAGGGAGTAGAAACTGTCTAACTAGGTGAAGATTATTTTGGAATTAGTCCTAATAATCTCTCATATAGGAAATTAAAAATAAAAAAATAAAATGAAATAAAATAGAAATCACTACCCTTGAATTAAATTTCAGATAAAGAAAATACATGTTTTGGTAGTGTATTTGTTGAGTCATGGAGTCTTCCTAGTGCTTGTTAGGTCGTTGATCTCTGAAATCAAAGTTGACACCTTTAGATCTAGAAATTGAGAGAACTTTTAGAGAATATGTGAGGAATTCTAGTGTTGGAAAGATCATTGAAGTCAAGATGGAGGGAGAACATAATGAAGTGAAAGCCCTTAAGGATTATTATACTTCCGCACATATCACAAACTCGTCTTGTATTGTCTTGTCTGCTACACAACATGCCCATTTGGAGATACGGGCAGCAGTAATCAATTTACTGCCAACTTTTAGAGGTTCGAACTTTGAAGACCCATACCTTCATGTTAAGGACTTTTTAGAGATTTGTTCCACTTTGAATTTTCAGAATATTCCCAAAGAGTCAATTAAGATGAGGTTATTCTCGTTCTCTTTGAAAGAGAAAGCTAAGTATTGGTTCTATTCATTGAAACCATAATCAATCAAATCTTGGGATGAACTCTGTAAAAAATTCCTCACCAAATTCTTCTTTAGACATATAACTAATTCCCTTCACCGAAATATCATGGAATTTGCTCAAAAAGAAGGTGAACAGTTTTACATGTGTTGGGAAACATTCAATGATTTGCTACTTAAGTGTCTCCACCATGGTTTTGAAAAGTGGCATTTAGTTGAATTCTTTTATGATGGATTATCAGCTTAAAATCGTCAACTAATTGAGTCACGAGGTGGGGTAGATTTCATGTCTAAGAATGAGAATGAGGCTTGGAAATTTCTAGATGCGTTAACCGAGAGTTCCCAACATTGGGAATACTTAGGGAGGGTTGAGAGAAAACGTTTACCAATGTCTATGGATACCAAAAAGGGAGGAGTCTATGAGGTTAGTGATGGAACTGATTTGAGTGCAAGGATAGCTAGTCTCACCAGAAAAGTGGAGGCTAAAGAGATGAAAAATGGAAAAAGTTCTTCAGTCCATGTTATTAGTGAGACATGTCAGCTTTGTGAAAGTCCATCTCATACTGCTCAGACGTGTCCCTCTATAGCATCATTCCATGAGTGTATAACTGAACAAACTAATGTACTAAACGGCTATAAGAAACCATTTGGCAGTTCCTATTCTGACACATACAACCCCAATTAGAGAAATCATCCTAATTTCTCATGGAGTCAAAATCAGTCTCAGAACAACTCGGGTGTGCAACATATGCAATCCCAAGGGCAACCACCAGCATCACATCCTTCCATGTCCCAAAATTCTCATTCATATGTCCCCCAACAACCAAGGAAACCAACACTGGAAGATACGTTACAGCAGTTCATGTAGCAAACTAGTCAATCGATTTCTAAATTAGAAACACAGATTAGTCAGTTAGCTACTGTTGTAGGAGAGAGGGAAAAAGGAAAATTCCCTAGTCAACCTGTGCCCAACCCAAAGGGTGGAGAGATTTGGGTTGTTCCCACATGAGTAATATTCAAACCTGATCCATCACCTAAGATAATGTCGTTTAGACCCTCATTTTCAAAGTGTAGGGACAAGTTTTGCAAATCTGCAGCCACATGATGTGATGCTCCAGTATCTAACATCCATGAAGTGTTTTTGGTTTCAGTGGTAGAGGCACAGTTGGCAACAAGATCAATACGTGGATGAGCCTTGATTCTTGGGCATCGTTTGGCTGTATGACCAAAATGATCACACAATTGGCATTTCACTTTGGAGAAATCAGGCTTGCCATTTGGATGCCGATGAAATTGATTGGACTGTTTGTATGCATGTTGTCCTGAATGATTTCGATTGAACTGACCTTGAGATTTTCCTGACTTGTTGAAGTCATTTTTCTTAGTGAAACTGGTTGTGACCATGGATGAGACATCATTATTGGATTCCCTATTGAGAAAATCCTCATATTCTACCAGCTTGTTATGCAATGCTTCAAAAGATATCGGTTGTTCTCTTGGACGAACAACACCACTTATTTCTTTGAACTCAGGGTCAATCCCATTTAAACAATGGATAATAAGATCATCCTCATCCAATGGAGAGCCAATTGATCAGTAAGGCTCTTTAAAGTTTGGAGGAATTCAGTGACAAATTTGGCACCACGAGTTGTTTGTGATAGTTTTTCTTTGAGAAAAAGAATGCAAGATCGCGAGCGATTCGCATAAAGACGAGTAAGTCGGTCCCATGCGTCACGAGAGGACCCGGATGAGGCTATGTAAGCCATTAAAGGTTCAGATAATGAGGCAAACATGGCATGAAAAAGAAGTTGGTCTTCATGGACCCAATGAGCATGGAGAGGGTTCGGGGTTTCAACACCGTTTTGAGTAATAATGGTTGGTGGTGGTGGAAGGCTGCCATTGATATACCCAATAAGATTATATCCTTAGAAAAGAGAACGAACTTGGGCACGCTAAGAAGGATAATTGTTTGGGGTGAGTTTAAGGGGTAGTTGTGCAGCGGGATTAATGAAAATAAGTTGCGAAAATGCCACAGCAGGTACAATGGGAAGTGCAACGGCAACGGCTGGAACTACGGGGTTGACAACTTCATCAGCCATGATTGAAGGAAGAGGGGAAAAAATGGCTCGTTAGAGCTTAGTGCTCTAATACCATAAAGAGTATTAGACCATGATGAAGTATATGAAAATGGCTCAGCTTTGTATTAGAATTGATAGAGAATATATATATGAATATGAAGGCTAAAAATAGAAAAGCGAATGTACAACTAGCAATAAGAGAAAAATCAACAAAATACAACTAATATACATCAGGAAATTTATAACAGTAAATGATGAATTGATTTGTCGTATATTGTGTTGATCATTGACTTGTAGAAGATTCTTTTTCCTTTATAGTAACCTCCCATCCTGTTTAGCCGATTTTGGGTGAGAATGGGGTGAGGGTTTCTTAACAATTGCAGGGGCAGGGGAGGGTACTCCCGTCCAAAAACACATCTGTTGTCATGGAGAGGAGTCAGAGGACCCAAATATTATTCTTTCAGTGTTACATCCTCAAAATAATAGGTGCTGACTTAAAAAATTATGTGATTTGAGCGGATAAGGCCCATCATTCACTGTGGGGTTGTGTTTGTTGGCCCTTTCCCATTGGGTTGAACGTGAACTAGGCCTAACATGAAACATTCCAAAGCAAACATTGTTTTCTTCAATTATAGGCCCATTTGTCTTCATGAACTACCCTGATTACCACACATGTACTGTTGTTATAACTTATACCAAATCAACTGCTCAATATCTCTTAACACAATGAATGAAATATCAAATGTTTGGAACCGAGTAAAACTGTAGCAATAACATTTGACATCTACTTTCTAGTAGCCCAAGTTACTCATGGACCCCAAATTAGCAGAACTTGTTTTCTGGAACAATTTTCATTGGATGTACTTTCAAAACAAATAAAATCCTCACTACAAGAAATACGAGTGTGAATGGTGATGCAACGGTCGCGGTAAGAGTTAAAAACCGCTGTTATATTATTTTATATGTTCTAAATTAGTTATCCAAATTTGATTTTTTTTTAACATATTTTTTATTATTTTATTTTTTCAATTTTGTCATTTTATAATATAAGTATTGTCGTAGTTTTTAGTGAAACTTATTATTTTTTAAAGTTAATGAAGAAAAATAACTTGAGAAAGTATAATATTATTTTGTATTATGATTCAAAAGTGAACAAATATTTTGAGACAAGTAAAATTGAGAAAATGAACAATTAATATGAGACGGAGGAAATATATTAGTAATAATAGTTATTTATTACCTAAAGTCTTGGCATCAAAGTTTATAGCCTACAGTGACACGAATTAAAAACCATCTAAAAAAACAAAAAAAGTGTTTCGACGTCTTGTATTATTGCCAGTATATGTTTTAGGGAAAAAATTGTATACCTTACAGCATTGTAATTGCGGCAAGAGGTTTCGAATTCTTCTATAACAATATAAAAGTGAATAAAGAAGAGAAAATATTAAAATGCATATTGTTCAACGTGCATTCACACCAAAAGGGCTTTGGTATCACAGATTCACAGAGGATGGAAGGGTTTCGAGTCGTGAATTGAATAGGGTTGCAAATCATCGAGCTAAGCTGAGCTTCCAAATGTTAAAATTCGATTTATTAATCAAACGAGCTTAAAAATATACTCGGAACTCATTTGTTAAACATACGAGTTCGAGTCAAACTCTAATTTTAATAAATCGAGATTAAGTTTGTTCACGAACGGCTCAGTTTATTTATACCATATATCACTTTTGTCAATAGTTAGTTGAGTTATTACAAATTTGTTTTATTTATTTTTTTATTTTTATTTTTTTATCCCTTTAACGTGATTCTTTAAAGTGACTGGATTAGTGTTGTAATTTTTAGCACCTCTCTTCGTGATTTTTTTCAATTTTGACACATTGTCTTGAATATTATGAGATACTCCTATTTTAGCTAAACGAACAAGTACACGAACTTGACAAAGGTGAGTTTTGAAATGTTCATGCTCAACTCATTTATTAAAGGAGGAAAAAAATTATATTTGTTATATCTCATTTACTAAACAAAGGATTTTAAATCAAACCCTAATGAGTCAAACTTAAACTTATTCACAAATAAAATATTTTCATTGATTGAGATATATGGCAACCGGTCGGTTCGCAAACTTATGATTATAGTTAATATGCATGTTATTCTTTGATTAACTAGTAAATGTTTGCAATACACTTGAAAATTTCAAAAAAAAAAAATGGTACAACCATTAAATTAACCAAGAACTTCATATTGTGGAAGAACACCCTATTCCAAATTCTGTTGTACAAGTAAAAGACTTGGAGCGATGAGCCAAGCATTGATGGACACCTAATTTCCAAAAATAAAAAATTCGAGTGTACCAGTAAATGATTATGTGTAATTAGTCACTTGATTATAAATTGATTAAAATCTGATTAAACCTTGAGAGAGACGGAAGCTTTTGACAAGTAGTAAACAATAATTTGAGACACAACAGAGAGGAGATGTCGTTTGGGATTGATATATGAACTTTGAATAACTGAAAACTTCTGACAAATGAAAACAAGTACCAAAATATTTATTCAAGGGAGATATATATTAAGATAAATAAATCGGACATGTTTAAAAATAATAATATAACAATTTATATTCATAAAACATTACCGAATCTTAAAATTGTATTTTTGTTGTTGTTTTTTAAAATTTTATATTAATTTAATTTGTTCGTAATGTATTCATAAATTATATTAAATTTAAATAAAATTATTCCATCATGTCTTCAAAATGTACAAAGCTCGTAAGTGTCGAACATGCGTACACATAGACCTGTTAATGGATTGAATTTTGATCCGAATCCGATCCGATTAGTCGGATTTGGATTGCAAAAAAAATCCGATAACCCGAATATGATCCGAATCCAATAATCCGATTCCTTAACAAATTGGATTTGGATTAGCCTAATCCGATTCGATAATAATCCGATCCGATAAAATATATATATGTATATATTTAATATTGTACATGTATATAAATGTTAGTTGTTAATTATTTTATTATTTATTAATAATGATTGATCATAAATACAATTATTAAAAGTGTGAATAATTTTAGTGTTTTAGTATTTATCGATTTTTGTATTTTTTAATTAAATATTCGGATTAGATATTTTATAATGAAGAAATTCGAATATGAATTAATTAAGTGAAAATCTGTCGAATTATCGGATTCGAATCGCGGATTGGGAGTTTTTGTCATCCTTATAAATAGATTTATCAATAATTCGATTATGATTCGAAACCGATCCGAATTCGATATTAATCGGATATGAATTAAAAATAAAATCCGATAACCCGATTAGAATCCGAATTCGATAATCTAATTTCTTAATAAATTAAATTTAAATTTAACTGATTCGATCCGAATTCGATTATTGACGGACTACTTACACAGTTGCAGGCTTGTAACAAAGTAACAAAGTAATGCCCTGATTAAAGGCTAATGCACAACATGTACCCAAAACCACAGCCACAGCCTTCTCTGACACAAACTCATCTAGCATGTACCAATTGTCAACCTTATATGTGTTTGTGTGCCTAGTGCCCATTAAAGTTTCTCGGAATTAACTCAAAAGTAATGTCTCTTCCCCATAAAAAGAAAAAAAGAAAACCTTTAAATTTGTCAGAGCTAAATTTTTTTTCCCCCACCACTTGTCAACTCAAAACCCATAGTATCATAGAAATTGCTTCTCAAATCAAATAGTAAAAAATCATAAACAAAGAAAAATTAATAATATAAAGTCGATGTTATTTTCGAGATTATGAACTTCCTAACATAATTAATATGAACTAACTTTTTAAAATTTGAATTAATCATATTCAAATTTTACAACGCATGAGTTCGAATTATAATTATTGCATATTGTTACATGAATTATGAAATCAATTCGTATAATACTTTCAAATAACAATCTTTTTAAAATCTAGACCCAAGAAATTATTTCCTCAGGCACAAATTAAATGCTTTAACGTATCTGGGCTTAGATATTTTGTCAATCCTTTATGAATCACGATGGAATCAAAAATTAATTTTCAAATTTAATCTGCAATAAAGGCTAGCCATTTTAAAACCATACGTGTGATACAGTTGAATGTTGATATGGATGTGTAGGGTGTAGACTTTGTCCAATTGGATGGGCAATGATGGATTCTTTCCCATAAAAATTAAAAAAAAAAAAACCTTTAAATTTGTCAGAGCTTAGAGGAAGCACTAATGTTTTTTGCCCCACCACTTGTCAAAACCCATATGTTGCGTTTGGTAACGGGATGATGGGGTATTAGTTTTTTGTTTTGATTTGAGTTGGGTTGAATTTGGTTTAGCGTGATTTTATTTTGGTTTCAAATCATGTTTGATGTAGATGATTTTAGTGTGAGAAAAAATGATGCTGAAAAATCAAATCATGTTTGGTAGAGTTGATATGAATTAAAATTCTGAAACCAAACATGTTTAGTAACTTAGAATGATTTCACATTTCATTTACAAATATTAAAATTTATAATATTAATATATTAATTTTTAGGAAAGATAATAAAATTATAATATTAAAATATATTAAATTTCCAAAAATATATTTTAATATTAAAATATATTAAATTTCCAAAAATATATTTAATATTAATATATTAAAATATATTAATATATTAATTTTTAGGAAATATAATAAAACTATAATATTAAAATATATTAAATTTCCAAAAATATATTTAATATTAATATATTAATTTTTAGGAAATATAATAAAACAATAATATTAAAATATATTAAATTTCCAAAAATATATTTTAATATTAATATATTAATTTTTTGGTTTTGTAATCAAATACTAATATATTAATATATTAATATTAATATTAATATATTTTAATATAAAATATATTAATATATTAGTATTAATATTAACATATTAATATATTAGTATTAATATTAATGAGTTGGTACAGTACCCGCACATGGGTTGTTACAGTGCCCGAACATGGGGTGCTACAGTACCTGCACCATCCAAAACCATCCACTTTGATGGTTCCAAAAATGGTGAGATATGGTGCGCTACAGTGCTTTTTGGTTTGCTACAGTAATACCAACATTAAGTTTATCAAACATGGGTTGGTACCACTATTCCGTACCAAAACCAAAAACTTAGTACCAACACCAATTACAAAACAAGGCCATAGTATCATAGAAATTGCTTCTCAAATCAAATAGTAATAAATCATAAACATAGAAAAGTTAATAATATAAAGTGGATATTTCCGAAATTATGAACTTTCGGCGTAGCATAGTTAGCATGGACGGATTTTTCAAAGCTTGAATTAATTATATTCAAGTTCTAGAGCATGAGTTTGAATCCTAACTGTTATGTAATGCTACATGAGTTATAAAGCGGGTTCGTGTAACATCTTCAAACGACAATTTCCTTAAAATCTAAACCCAAGAAATTATTTCCCGAGAGTCTGAATTTATTTATATTCAAGTTCTATAGTGTGAGTTCGAATCTTAACTGTTATGTATTGCTACATGAGTTATGAAGCGGGTTCGTGTAATACTTTCAAACGATAATCCCCTTAAAATTTAGACCCAAAAAATTATTTTTCCAGAGTCTGAATTTATTTAAATTATTTCCGCAGCCACAAATTAAATGCGTTAACGTATCTAGGCTTGGATACTTTGTCAATCCTTTATGAATCACCATGGAATCAAAAATTATTTTTCAAATTTAATCTGCAATAAAGGCTAGCCATTTTAAAACCATACGTGTGATACAGTTGAATGTTTATATGGATGTGTAGAGTGTAGATTTTGTCCAATTGGATGGGCAATGATTGATTCGAAAAGATTTGCGTGACAAATTTTTCATAATTTTGATTGCTGCATTGCAAATAATTGTTCTGACCACGTGTCACCTCTTTTGTTGGAGTGAAAACGATTTATTCGGTGTTTCTTCTTTTGTGTGTGTTACACTTTGGATCTTCTGATTAGTATTGACAAAAAGTAATGGTCAATTATTAAGGACAAAGCGCACTCTCTCATTTTTTTTTACCTTTTTTTTCTTTTAAATTTTTTTTTTAATTGAATTGAGAAAGTTTTAAACTAGAATCACTAATCAAAGTTGTCTTTTAACCAAATCTCTCTTAGAAATAGTTCTCAAAATAGATAATGTTAGAAACGCTTAATAAAAAATTAAATGAGACATTCTTTCAATACATTTTTAGAATTGAGTTTCTAAGAATTATATATCTATAACTTCTGATAAAATTAAATTAAATTGGTTACGATCATTGTAATTAGAGGTTTATCATTTACTTTTTTGAGTGAAGGTTGAACTTTGAAATCAACCTTGAAATACCAATAAAGTTATAGTCGAGATGTAAATTATGAACGTCTTGTCCTACATTTGATCTAAATGGCCGGAATAGTGGTTGGGTATAAATGATTTAGATGTTAGTTTCATCTAATAGTTTAATTTTTTTGGTCAAACCACAAAAGATTTGACTTGTAATTATTGATATTCAGGGCCAACCATGGCCCAAGGCAGTCTAGGCAGCCGCCTTGGGCCAAGAGGGGCCTCAAATTTTTTTTTCTTTCCCTTTTAGTAGTATAGAGTCTATAGACCCAAATTTTACTAATTCGTTTTTGCTCAACAAAAAAAAAAACTCTAGCTTATATGGGGGGTCTCATATTTACTCTCGTCTTGAGCCTCAATTTGTTTTAGCAATCTCAGAGCTGACCCTGTTGGTATTAGAGTCAAACCAGTCAGGTCCTCACTTGGGTCTGCCTCATCCGAGTCCAAGTCGAGTAGGATGGTCTGATCACAATTAAAACGTTGTGAGTTCAGGTGGGAGCAGAGACTGTTAGAAAATCTTATTCCAAATTTAAACCTAAGTAGAAAAGTAATTGAATATAAATTTATTGGATGTTGGAATTACCTAATAACATAATTTTTTTTTTAAAAAAATCATTAATAGTTTAAATTTCAATTATTAAGATTGTTTGAAGCTGAAATAACACCACTAATAAAAAAAGTTTCCTTGTCGAGAGCGTGACTTGGGTGATAAGTGGGGTTAAAAAGGAGAACCACTACCTTGATTTTTCAAAGTGATCACCCACCATCTTTAATTTGTTTGGAGTCTTTCGACTCTGTCTCAGTGTTGTTGGTCCACAGTTCAATATGAGACCAAGACTCGAGTATGAGTGCATTGTATAATTCTACTTACTATAAATGTAGGATAATACTTGAGTGTTATTTTCTGAAGATTAAGTTCGTCATCTTCGATGATATGGTATAATATAATTTAGATATATGATCATGTCTTATGAGAATCAAGTTTATCGTTCCCGATGATTTAGTCCAATACAATTTAGATACTTGATTAGAATATTTTTAAAAAGAAAGTTGGACATAAAATTTAATAATACACAAATCAAATTCAATTCTTTTTAAAAATATTTTGACCACATGTCTAACTTATATAATCACGGACTTGGACTTTATGAAACAAGACATAAGTATTGTCCATACATGTAATGCTTCATAATTGTGTTGTTGGTAACATTTATACAAAATGATAAAGCTTGATTTGTGGATAACAGTGTTTCATAGTTGGTCATCATATATATTATTCGTTGAAATCGTAATTCAAGCATGGTTTACTGCCGCAATTACACTAATGATGTAACATACTTGGAAAAATATGAATCTTAACAATGAATTATAAATGAATAAACCGTGAATCATGAATTTAAGAAAATTATATTGAAAAATATAAAAATACAAAGAGTAGTTATAACTTCTAAGTTAATGAAAGAATTAGATCAACAAATAGTAGATAACTGATAGTCGTGGGGGTCTCAAACAAATTTGTGTTATTTCTCTTTCGTATTAATTAGTCAGACTTATTTGTATTGATGAGACTTGAGAGTCATAGATTTTCCTTGAGAAAATTATTTCTTATAGTTAAAGCAAATTAGACGCATGTCATGAAACACATGTTGATCACAAATTAAGGTTATGAGTTTTTAGAGACATCATGTTTGTATTGACATGGTCTTATTTTTTGGAGACAGATCAAAGAAGAACAAATTGTATATTTTTTAACCCAAATCAAAGAAGATCAAATTGTGTGTTTTTGGACCTAATAAATTGATGGGTCCAATTGGTCTGGTCTAGTCTTTGGTCCAAATTTCATAAACAAAAACACAAAAATAAACAAAATGAATTAAATAATACATAATAATAATAATAAATAATAAATTAATAAAAATAAATGAATAAATATAAATAAAATATATTCATGAATAAAATAAAATACAATAATAAATAATAAATAAAATAAAATATTTTATAAATTAATAAAAATAAATGAATAAAAAATAAACAAAATAATGAATAATAAAAAAATGAATTAAATAATAGATAAAAATAATAATAAATAATAATATAAATAATACATTAATAAAATATATTTATAAATTAATAAAAATGATTAGTAAATAATAAATATAGATAATAAATAAAATAAAATATATTTATAAATAAAATAAAATAAAATGAATAAATAATAATATATATAATAAATTAAATTAAATATATTTATAAATGGTCTGGTTCCATTTTTCTCAGACTAAGACCATCAGACTAGACCGCTTATCAAACAGACTTTCAGTTCAGAGACCAGATCAGATAGACCGAACCGAACTAGATCGGTTACCAAAGATGACCTAAGTTTTGGTATTACTTGAGGTTCTTACACATTTATGCATTTTGTATATATTTGTAAATTACTCCCTTCAAGTTTTGTGTCCGTAACACCTTGTCTTTAACATATTGTAATATTTTTAAATATGAAGATCATCTTTGAATATGGGGTACCTCTGAACCCGAACGGATGATATAGTTGGGAAAAAGGCAGGGACCTAGTGCCTCATGAAGTATTAACAGGGCCAACCTTGACCATAGGTGACCCAGGCGGTCGCCTAGGGCCTCCGGTCCAAGGGGGCCCCAAAATTTAATTTTTTAAATATTTTTATAGTCCTTAAGAAAATTAATTAATTTTTCATTCCAACTCAAAATAAAGCCTAATATAATTATACAATTTAGGACTCAACCTCAATATTTTTAAAAAACATTTATTTAACAACCCAATTTGTAATAAAACCAAAACCAATTTAACAAGATAGGACCCCAAAATTTTATATTTCAGTTACTATTACTATATACTAAAAAACAAAAAAAAAAAAAAAAAAAAATTTTCAAACTGAAGTCTAATTTAAATCAAACCATTATTTTAATAAAGGTTAGAAAATTCTTGTTGCATTCGCACAACGTTTAACGACTACCCTCGCAGCTGCCGCACTCGCTCAATGATAATAATTTTTCACGTGACTATACTTGAGCTTTCGCGACTGTTGCACTCAGACACACAACAATAACTTTACATGACAACACCAAGATGAAGGTTGTTTTCAAATTTTTAAATATTAATATATTTAATGTATTTTTTAAATATTTTTTTCACAATTATCACTTTTTAAGTTTTTTTCCCGATAAGTTTATTGATACTGAAAAAATAATACAAGCCTAATTAACTTTTTAAATTCGTGAAACCTTATGTATAACGGACCTCACATTTTATATCGCTTAGAGTCTTTACGCATTTTTGAGATTTCAGGGCTGACCCTGAGCATTAGATTCCATGTTCGATTCTCACTGACTTCAATTCCGTTTAGGTCCTTCGAGATTTATCCCATCGTTAACTTCAAAATTTTGAAAATTACTCAAGTTATACGTAAGCTGACCCGAATACTACCTTTACCCAAAAAAATGAAATATGGGTACCTCTGGTCAAACATGAGTTCTCGATCAGTAAACTACAAAGTGATGCCTAACTTTTACAATTTAGTAAATTGACTTCGTTAAATTTTGTTTTGCAAATAAAACTTTTAAACAATAATATTAGTTTCAAATGACCCCATTCAAGTTTAGATTATTCTTTAATAGTTTATTCCAAATTTTATTTCATTAGAGGGAAATTAAATGATAAGCTAGTAGTAGCTAGCTTGAGCGCACTTTAACAGAATGGTAGGTTACAACTTAAATAGTTAGGATGTTAGTTGCATCACCAGGTATTTGCAAATACTTATAATTGACATTAATTACCGAACAAAAATTGGACAATGCGTGGGAACTTGGTCCTCACCCATTATTTGAACCAATAGAATTAAGACATTTAATATATATTAATTAAAAAATAGAAATGAGTATTATTCATTATTTTTTGGATTCAATCCGGATTTGAATTTTTTTTTTTTATTCACTTTAAAAAATAAAAATCTAATGGGCAGTTTAACGTCATATATATATGCATGTACACTTTCTTTAAAACACAAATAAGAAAAAAGTCACAATCCACGAATATTATTCGATATTGTGATGGGTACTTCTCCATATTTCGTAAAATCCAAAAATATATAAATGAATTGGATACAAAATATTATGAACACAAATAAGAAAAAATAAAAATAAAGTGATTGAAGTATAGAAATTTGGAAAAAAAAATCAGAAATCTCATGTGTAAAGTGTCACTCACCGCACCAAATTAATGATATTACAGAAATAACACAAAAGATTTTATCATCCTTTGAATTCAATTGCAATATACATAGCATATATATATATATATGTATGAATTTATATATAAATAAAAGTGTACACGCATATATCAATCTATATATATAAATAAGTATACACGCATATATAGACGTTAAATTACCCATGAGATTTTTTTTAAGGGAATAAGAGAAAAAAAAATAATTCAAATCCGGGTTGAATTTCATTAATAATGGGTAATACCCATTTATGCTTTTTAATTAATATATGCCACGTGTTCTAATTATATTGGTCCAAATAAGAAGGGAGGACCAAACATTGTCCAAAAAAATTTACTTATAATTGACATTTGTTTTTCACTTTTATATATTTATCTATGTTGTCTTGCAGCTCTTGCTTGTTGCTAATGTTATGTAGCTATAGTAATTTCTGATCAGGAATTGAAGAAACTTCACCTCCCAATGGTTGGCTTACCTGGAGACAACTGGGCCAACCTAAACTTGACCAAGATTCCTTACAACCTGTAAGCCACGTATAATCGATAATAGTATCTTTCCCTTTTGTTTGTCCTCCTCTATATATATTTGTATAATATTTATTTCTAACTTTTTTTAGGTCTTGAGGGGGTACTGGGGAACAGTACTAACCCCCAAATACAATATTTTTGAAACAAAGATAGAAAATAAAATAAAACGGTGTCACATTTTCCTCTACTAAACATGAAACGTGACATCCAACTACCTAAAATAGAGACTATTACACAGACAATTCCAGTTCACAAAAATCTTCATCCAAAAAAAATAAAACATCCTGATAAATCCAAGCTTCCAACCCACCAACCTCTGAACGGAAATACAATAAAAAACCAAGCTGGAGAGGGAATTCATGCGAAAACATTCTTTATTGTGAAAGAGTGATATTTAGACAAAACAAAAATAAAATAAAAAAATTGAACCCACAAAATAGAAGGAAAAAAAAAAGAAGCAAATGCCAAACAGGAAATTAATCATGATTAATTATTGTGGGAGAGAGTATGTTATCTTCGTTGTTGTAGCCATTGCACTCCACAATCAAATGAACCCTAATTTGTGGCATCAAAAGAAGTCGCATGACCAACGTCAAGCATGTCAAGTCGGAAATGGAATTGGAATCGAGCCATGTTGCATTCGTTGAGACATGACATATATGCATGTGAGATGAACCTCAAATGCAGTATGACATGTACTTGTTTAGTGCAAGTTATGCAACCCTAACCGGAATAAGAGCAAAACCACTGGAAATTCAATACGATGATCATCGAGCCCATATGTGGTATGGTGATGGTGATTGTAGAGCAGCCATCCTCTTTTGGTGCTTCAAATCATTGTAAAACTTCTTGATGAACTCTTCAGCCTTCTTGTCCACCTGACCGTCATCCTTTTCATTTTTCAAAGGAAACGGGGAGTCCGTTACCCTCAACTGCCTCACCATCGGGCTTTTCCCAAACCCCGGTAGGGTTAACGGGGACGCTTCCACAGCCATCTCGTTATTCAGCATCTCGACCACCTTCTGAACGATATTTATATCGTTAGAAGAAGGGCCGTGATAGTGGTGGTGGTGGTGATAGTGATGGTTTTTGCGCCTCGTATGGAACGAGGGAAAAACCGGGCTGTTGTTACAGCTGAACTCGTACTCTCGAGGAGAGATGAAGGAGAATTGTACGTCGTCGGAGCGGCAGCTCATGGCAGAGTGGTGGTGGAGCATGAGGTTGGTCACGGCTTTTCCGGCCAGTTTGCCGCGTTTGAGCATCATGTGGAGATCAGCCATTAGTTTGCTCTTTGATATACCTTTCCTTAACATGTAGAACACCACTCCTACTATGTTCCAAAATTTCTTGGCTACAACTGGTGGACTTGGTTCCATCTCCATCTCTAGAGAGACACAGAAAGTGAGTGCTTGAGTGACAGAGATTGATTGTTTGGTGCGGAGGAAGAGAGAGAGATTGTTTGTTTGGAATATATATATATAGAGAGAGAGAGAGAGGACGAGGGAGAGAGAGATTGTTTGTTTGTACTAATATATATAGAGAGAGAGAGAGGGAGAGGGAGAGGGAGAGAGAGAGAAAAAGAGAAAGAGTTATTACTTCTCTGGTTTGTTGCGAGAGAAGAGAGGAACGAGGGAGGTCTATATATAGGTCCGTATAAGAAAGGAGAGAGCAACAAAACAAATATTTATTACTAATTTGTAAAATAAAGAGAAAATGAATGTTATTGTCACTCGTAGTTATGGAGCGTGGTTACAATCTCGGGTCAAAAGCTTGTGGACTGCCCAATAAAGTTGTTCAAAACTGGCCCATGTCTTTACTTTAGGGTTAATTTCATAAACCCAAATACTATTTAATTTAATCAACTAATCTCTCTACTGTGTCTACTTTGTTCATATACTATTCAATTTCATCAATTTGCCCCTTCACCTCACATTTTAAATTAAAATGACTAAATTACCCTCAATAGTATAAGGGGGTTTGTTGATTCAACCATTTAAAAAAATTATTTTTCAAAAATTAATTATATTTTTCACAAAAATTATAAATTCAGAAATATATATTTATATATTTCGGGAATTTTTTTTTTCGGATCAAAAATATGAATTATTTCGGAAAAAATAATATATACTTTTTGTAAAAAAATTATTTTTCGAAAAAAAATCATATTTTGGAACATATTGTGTATATTTTTCGAAAAAGATCATATTTTGGAACATAGTAAATACTTTTTTGAAAAAAAGTCATATTTTGGAACATAATAGTATATATTTTTCGCAAAAAATCATATTTTGAAACATAATAGTATATATTTTTTGCAAATTTTTTTTTTTTGCGAAAAAGTATTTATTATGTTCCGAAAAATATTTTTTTTGCGAAAAATATATATTATGTTCCAAAATATGATCTTTTCCGAAAAATATACACTATTATGTTCCAAAATATGATATTTTCCGAAATATATTTTTTTTTGCGAAAAATATATACTATTATGTTCCAAAATATGATTTTTTTTCGAAAAATAATTTTTTTGCAAAACATATACAGTATTATGTTCCAAAATATGATGTTTTTCGAAAAATAATTTTTTTGCGAAAAATATATACTATTATATTCCAAAATATGATTTTTTTTAAAAAAATATTTTTTTTTGCGAAAAATATACAGTATTATGTTCCAAAATATGATGTTTTCAGAAAAATAATTTTTTTGCGAAACATATATACTATTATATTCCAAAATATGATTTTTTTTCAAATATTTTTTTTGAAAGCGAAAAAGTATATATTATGTTCAAAAATATGAATTTTTTTCCGAAAAATATATATTATGTTCCAAAATATGATGTTTTCAGAAAAATAATTTTTTTGCGAAAAATATATACTATTATGTTCCAAAATATGAATTTTTTTCCGAAAAATATATATTATGTTCCAAAATATGATCTTTTCCGAAAAATAATTTTTTTGCGAAAAATATACAGTATTATGTTCCAAAATATGATTTTTTTTTCAAAATTTTTTTCTGAAAGCGAAAAAGTATTTATTATGTTCAAAAATATGAATTTTTTTCCGAAAAATATTTTTTTTGCGAAAAATATACATTATTATGTTCCAAAATATGATATTTTTCGAAATATATTTTTTTTGCGAAAAATATACACTATTATGTTCCAAAATATGATATTTTTCGAAATATATATTTTTTGCGAAAAATATATACTATTATGTTCCAAAATATGATTTGTTTTGGAAAATTTTTGTTTTTGCAAAAAGTATATATTATATTTTCCGAAATAATTCATATTTTGGAAAATAATATGTTCCCTCCGAAAGAAAAAAAATTCCGAAATATATATATATTTCTGAATTTATAATTTTTGTGAAAAATATAATTGATTTTTGAAAAATAATTTTTTTAAATGGTTGAATCAACAAACCCCCTTATACTATTGAGGGTAGTTTAGGTATTTTGACTCAAAATGTGAGGCGATGGGGCAAATTGATGAAATTGAATAGTATAGGGGGCAAAGTGAACACAGTAGAGGTTAGTTGATTAAACTGGATAGTATAGGGGGGTTTACTGAAATTAACCCTTACTTTTAAAGACTTCAAAGGTGTTTTTTTATGATTGGGGGAGAGTGACTTTCACGCGTTTAAAACTGGGATGGGGTTGGCGCTTGTGGTAGGAATTTTCTTTTATTGATTTTTTTGTTTGTTCATGATTTGGAGTTTTTTTTGATAATTAATGGAATAATTTGCATTGACACCCCATGAGCTTTGGGTCAATTTCACTCAGATGTTGGTCAACCCACTTTTTTATAGAAACACTACCTGAGATTTGCAAAGTGTTGCAATGACACCCCTTGGAGGTATGAAATGACTTAAATACCCATGATTATGTTAATTTATATGCGAAATGTTTAAGTTATCACATGTTTAAACCCTACATTTTTTTTATTTACACTTGTTACTTATTTAAATACTTATACATATTTATTTATTTATTTATTTTATATTTATACTTAAATGTTACAAAACGTTTTTGATATTCCTACTAAAATTTTTACTAATTCATATTTAATAATACATAATTATATTGTCAAATTTCACAAAAATTGTTGATTGGCAATAGTATTGAAAAAAAATATATATATATATATATATATATATATATATATTCTATATGTTCATCAAAATTTATGTATATGTTATTTGGTATGTAATGGTTATTAGTTAGAACCATTTATTATTTATCAAATATTTTTAGTGGTAGATTTTATTTTTGAATAGATTTTTCAGTATATTTTAGGTGTTTTTTGAATTTTTATAGAAAATAAAATTATATTTATATATCTCATTTATTTATTATAATTTTTTTGATAATAAGGGTGTGGTGATAAGGGTAGTTAGTGTAGTGGGTGAGGTTTAGGGTTTAGACATTGGATAATTTAAACATTTTGCATAAAAATTAAAATAAAGAAGGGCACTAAAGTCATTTTATGCCTATAAAGGGTGTCATTACAATACTTTGCAAACCTCATGGAATGTCTCTACAAAAAGTGAGTTGACCGACATCTACCTAAAATGACCCAAACCCCAGGAGTGTCATTGCAAATTACCCTATAATAAAATAGCAAATTCCTTCCTTCTTGTCAATAATAAAAGATATATATGTTTGTCTCCAATGTCAATGATGGAGTCAGCAAACAAGAAAATATGTGATTTTTTATTTTTGGTAATTCTTTTTATTTTCAATAAGTTTTCTATTTTGATTTTTAGAATCTTTCTTTATTATAAAATTACCTATTATGGTTTTAATTCATATTTGGTAATGAACTTTTAGGTTAGACTTGGAGAGGAAGAATAATTCATATTTAGTAATTAGGTTCTAGGTTAGACTTGGAGAGGTAGAAATTCTATGGGTCTGTTTGGATATTCTGTTTTTTGTTTTTATTTTTTTACTGTTCACAAGACTAAAAAAAAAATCACGTTTGGCAAACGCGTTTACTGTTCATTGTTTTTTTCCCAAGAAAACTGTTTTCTGTGAATAGTGTGTAAAAGTGGTGAAAACACCAAATACAACTTTTAGTTGTTTTTTGAGTTTTTTCACTGTTTAGGTGGTAAAAACAGTGAAAACACCAAATCCATAAAATACAATTTTCACAAAATAAAAGTGGTGAAAACACCTTCATCCAAACGGTTTTTTGTTTTTAGTTTTTTCCTGAAAAAAACAAAGACAAATACAAAAACAGTTTTTATATTTGAAAACAGAAAACAAATACAAAAAACAGGTTTTTCAAACGCACCCTATATAAAATCTGCAAGAGTTAGAGTTTAGAGGAGTTTTTGATTATTATAATTTTTAGCAATAAAATTTGTTTTGCAATTACTTCTATTGTTAATCTCTTGCCTTGCACATTAAGGTAAGCAAATAGGAAACCCTAGCTACAAGGTCTTATTATCACATAATAATCTAAATTTTTGTGTAATGTCAAGTCAAGGTCTCATACATAAGTGTTCAGATTGTTATCGAATATCTTGCAATTAGGATGGACGGTACAAATAAAGAATAAATCAACACCTAGGAATCTAGGATGGACGATACAAATAAAGAATAAATCAACACCGAGAAATTGAGCATTTATAAATTTAAATTGGAACAATATTAAATATTCTTATCCCACATCAAACCAGAAAAGCAACAATATTTGAGTCAGATCACAAATTGTCTAAATCTCATCTAGGGGATGTTGGATTAACATCTATTAAAAATAGTAGTATTCTCTATAAATTAATACACGGAAGAAGAATCCATATATATGTGTACATGTAACATGTGTGTATATATATGTGAATTCATTTTGTGCTAGCCACAAATTGAATAGCTTGATGGAGCTAATGCTTTTACTATCCGGTAATGGAAATTGGTATTCCGGCGTTGCCTGTGGATCAATATTCATGATTCAAGTACTAAGGGCGGTCTGGTCTGGTCTTATCTGGTCTGGTCTGGTCTTATTTGGGTGGTGTTCTGAAAGTCTGTTTGGTAAAGTTGTCTGGTCTTATGTTTGAAAAATAATACAAAAAATAAAAAAATAATATAAAAAAATTGAAAATAATATAAGAAATTCAAAAATAATATATTTTTCAAATTTTATAAATTATTTCGAATTTTTATATTATTTTTTGAATTTTATATATTATTTTTGATTTTTTATAATATTTTCAAATTTTTTATATTTTCTCAAATATATATATATATATCTAATTTTGTATATTATTTTTGAATTTTATATTTTTTTCAAATTTTATACATTATTTCAAATTTTTTATATTATTTTTCAAAACTTATATATTATTTTTTAAATTATATATATATTTAAAATTTTATATATTAATTTTGATTTTTATATATTTTTTTTGAATTTAATACATTATTTTTAAAAAATTATATTATTTTTCAAATTTTATATATTATTTTCGAATTTTATACATTATTTTTTATTTTTCTATTATTTTGTAATTTTTTTTTCCCCAAATTTTAAATATATTTTTTGCATTTTATATATTAATTTTGAATTTTATATATATTTCAAATTTTATACATTATTTCAAATTTTTTATATTATTTTTTTTAATTTTATATATTATTTTCAAATTATATATATATTTTTCAAATTTTATGGTCTCATGTGTTAAGACAATTGTATATAAGATCATTTGAGACCACTTGAGACCATCATTTTTTGTTGTCTCAAATTACCCCTTTTGATCCCAAGTGGTTCTTGTTTTTTTAAAACCGTGTTGCCAAACAGTGTCCGATATCAAAAAAACACTATTATGAGACCGGATCACATAAAATCGGACAGCAAACCAATCAAGACCAAAACGTACATGTAGGTCGACATAGTATATATAAAAATGTATATAATAGCTAGAAATTTAAGTGAGTGTTGAATTTAGTATATGTGGTGTTGTCCAATGTAGGTACACTAGAATAATTAAGTTGTTCCTGAGAGGCTCCACAATTCTTGGTGAGATATCGTTGCCTAGCCAGACTGACAAGGTTGGCAGGAATGAATAGCAACACCTACTCACCCAAAGATGTGCCATTTCTTTTCACAAAATACAATTTTCAATCTTTTTGGGGTTCAATTTACGCGGCCTCTCAAGCGAGTCTTAGAGCCAAACAACTCTATAAAGCATAAATAACATCAATATATATTTACCAAATTGTAAACCCGTTCGCAATCATCGAACGAATTGTAATTTTTATAATTTAACCAGAAACAATATATTAGAAAAATGACAAGACAAACAATAAATATCGAAGAACCAACAAGAATGAGAAAAAATTGGAATCATTTGCTTTATCTCTTTCATTCTTTTTATACAGGAACTTGATTTTTCCCTCATAAATGGGTATTAAAATATATTTAAAACAATATTAGTATATTAAAGACATATTTATCGTTTTTAATGGGTTGTGTTGTAAAACTGCCACAATAAAAATAATATCAGTTTTTATTGTGTATAATGAAATGGTCAGCTGTTAGGAGATTTTATCCTGAAATGAGCTTCTATTTTTGGGCATTGTTTTCTATTGGGCTTACTAATGTATGTTGATCCACTATTGCTTTGTCTGATGGGCTCGATGTAGAAAATGGGCCTACACTTTGCCCCCAATTCCCAAGCCCATTTCGTGTTTTGAAATAGGGTGAGAATTCGAAGCGCCATGTGTAACTTCCACGTTCCTTAATTCATTCCGTCTTCTCCAAAATTACCTCTTCATCTACAGGGGCAGACTATTATTCTTTGAAGCTTGACGATTCCAGCAAAAAGCTCTTGAGGTTAGTCTTATTTTTTCTATCCTTCACTTTTCTTTCTTAAATTAAGCATCATGAGTAGCGGTAGTAGCCGAACCCCTTCTCTGGAGGTGGTTGTGGGTGATGTTCCCGTTGTTTCCTCTTCTGAAATTGCCCCCAGTTCCAGTAAATTGAACCACAAAACTTTCTCGTAAACAATTGCGCAAACTTTCCCTACCCGATAGGTATAAAATAGAGTTTGAAATTCCCAATGACGTTTCGATTTCTGAGTATTCCTCCGATTTGAACTTCAAATCGTATGAAGAAGTTGGACCGGATGAAGCTCTGTTTTCTGCGCATCATTTGGTCGTACTCAGATTTTCTCTTCATCCCTTCTATCACTATGTTCTTTTTTCTTTAGGGCTTACACCCTTGCAAGTGAACCCTAATTTTTTCAGGGTTCTGTCTGTAATGCTCGTTCTGAACCGTGAACGAGATTTGAATTTAGGTTTGGGTGACTTTTTGCTCTGTTATAAAGTTGATCAGATCAGAATAAATCCAGGTTAGTACCATCTGCACCCTCATTCTACTCTGAAACTTTGTGATGGGAATCCTTCTTCCGAGAAGGAATGGAAGATAAAATGGTGAAAATTGGGGGAAATTAGAGGGTGGATGCGTCCGGCCCGTACACTCTGCCAAGGACCTTCGGTATTTGTAAAAAATACAAATGTGGATTCAAGAATCCTGGCAAGTGTCCCTTTGTATTTTTCGAATTTCGCCTATTTTTCTTGAACTGCACATTGATTTGCTTTTTATCATACGTTTGTGTGTTATTTACAGCCGAACGCTTGGAATATTTGAACGATAAAGTCTTTGCAACTCTCCCCTCCAGTAAGACTCTTTTAACTTCTCAGAATCTGAAATCCATTGCTACAAGTGCCTCGGAAGCCAGCATAATGGAAATTCTAGTAACGACCTCCAAGCGCGCTGTAAAACAAAAATCTCCTGCCCCCATCAGCTCGTCTGTTGATAAGGAAAAAAGTAAATTGATTGATATGACTGAAGACCCGAAGAAAACTAAAGGGCTTCTGAAAAGGACAAACACCGATGATGGCGCTCCCTCAGAGCATGTAAAAAAGAATGACTCTCAGAAGCATGAAAAAATACTGAGGAAGTTGTTTCCCTCAGAAGAAATTGCAGCTTGGCCCCCCCTCAGAGCATGTAAAAAAGAATGACTCTGAGAAGCATGAAAAAATACTGAGGAAGGCCAGATCTGTGAGTGGCTACACCATTCCTAACTGTTGTTTCCCTCCAAAATTTGACCCTGAAGGCAATTGGAGTCCTAAGTTCGAAAAAAGTGATGGAAGCGTTCTGAATCGCCGTTCGCTGGCTATGTCAGATCCGGATGCTCTGATGGCGCTCGCTCGTGGTATGTGGCCACTAAAAGATGAGATTTTCCAACAGCATGTTGATCAAAACGAACTCTTGGCTAGGGCTCCTGTTTCTATTTTGGAGGTAAATTTTATTTTATTTTTGAACGTAATGTTAACATTTTTATTCCCTTCAGTCTGTTTTTGATGTCCTAGCTCTCTGTAAGGCTGTTGAGGGAAGGGAATATAAGAGAAAGACCATAGACGCAACGTATCTGAGGGCTGATAAGTGTGGCACTTTGGCTGAAAAACAGAAGAAAATCACAGAGAATGAACTGGAGAGCTTAAGAAAAATCCATAAGAAAGAAGTTGATCGGATTGCTGATCTGCAGAAGCAAATCCAGAACCTTAAAACTTCGAACGCTGTTCTGACATCCGGTTTAGAGCTTTGCCGAAGAGGCGGTATGGAAATGCATCGGAGGTATGTGAACATTTTTGATATAAAATTTTGTGACGGGTTCAGATTTTGCCATGACCAGATGTCGATGGACCCTTCTGAACGTACATATGAAGATCCGGAGGCTCATGATACTACTTGTGGTATCGTTCATCCGTACGTTGAGCCCAAATCGAGCAAAGACGAGAAGGACTTCGCTCAGTTTCTCTTGCACAGAATTTTTCTAGTTGACCGCCCATATCCTATTTCTACAGTCCCTTCTACTGCAAATGTCATTGATGAAGTGTCAACTGAACCCTCCGTTCCTCCTCCAGAGAATCAACAGTTAAACGCCAAAGAAGTTTTACCTTCTACCTCTTAACTAGAGGTTTTTATTTCGAACAATATTCATGGTTTGTAAACAATATATATTTTTGTTGCTCCTGTGGTGAGCAGTGATGGCACTGATGTGCTAATAATTTTGAACAGGTTAATGTGTTTTTAGAACACATTTTTTGAGGCGCATCTCTATGCGTCTTTTTGAAACATGAGCTAAAATGGTGTCATCTTCTTAGATGGTCTTTTATTTTCGCCAAGGTAGCTTATATAATTTGGCCAAGTTATTTACTTGGGTTTTTCATGAACTTTCTTTTTGTGACTGTTTGAGCATAAATATTGGAAAATATGAATGCAATACCTTTATTGATTTGATACGGATCTTATATAAATAGTATACAACTTTTGGAACAAATGATTGAACAAAATGTAGGGTCATTTATATAAATCTTATATTGCAAAATTGATTCTCTATTGAAAATACCTCTTCATATGGATTGCATTCCATGCCTGTTCGATCTGTTTCCCATGCTGATAGGCCAATCTATAGGCTCATTTTCCGATCACGTCGGTTATTGTGTATGGCCCATCCCATGTAGGATCTAACTTATTTGATCTTTTGACCAACACCCTTAGTACTTGATCCCCCACTTGGAACGATCTTGGCTTCACCTTTCTGTTGTAATTCCTCATCAATCTTTGTTGATATTCTGCCAACCTTATTGAGGCTATTTCCCTTTTCTCATCCATAAAATTACCTTCAATTTTAAGAATTTCTTCATTCTATTCAGGATCGAAGAGCTGTGTTCTTGTCGTGGGAACTTCCAATTCAATTAGAATTACTACCTCGACGCCGTATGCCATTGCGAATGGAGTCATCCCGGTCGGCTTTCGGGGAGTAGTTCGGTAGCTCCAGAGGACCCTTGGCAATTCCTCTAACCATCGTCCTTTTTCTTTAATCCCTTATATTTTTCTTTTTATTCCGGCAAAAATTGTTCTATTCATTATCTCGGCTTGTTCGTTTGCTTGCGGGTAACTAACCGATGATAAATTCTGATTGATGCCGTACTCATCCAACAACTCCCGAATATATTCATTGTCCAGGTTTTTGCCGTTGTCCATCATTATGTACTTTGGCACTCCGAACCTATAGATTATATGATTTAAAATAAAATCAATCACCTGAGTGTGCGTGATTCTTACATAAGCCTTCACCTCCACCCATTTAGTGAAATAATCTGTGGCCAGAAGCACATGTTTTTGATTTGATGTTGCCCTTATTAGTGGTCTGACCACATCCATTCCCCATCGAGCGAACAGAATGGGCGACACCATTGCTGTGAGGAGTTCTGTTGGTTGATGAATTCTATGCGAATGCCTTTGACATTTGTCGCACCTTTTCGCATACTCTTCCGTATCTCGGATCATGTACGACCAAAAGTAACCTTGTGCTATTGCTCTGTGGGATAATGATCTACCCCTAATATGACTTCCACAAGTTCCATCGTGCAATTGCTTGAGTACCTCTTGTGCTTCAGGCGGGGTTAAACACCGCAAGTAAGGCCCAGACATCGATCGGCGGTATAAAAACCCATCGATCACTGAATACTTGGCAAAATCTGATCTCACTTTCTTTGTTTCCCTTTGATCTTCTGGCAAAACCCTGATCTATAAATATTGAAGTATTGGGTCGATCTAACTTGGTTCATACAGAATCACATACATTTCCTTCTTTCTCCCGATCGATGGAACGAACAGTTCATCCACAGGAATTATCCTGACCATATCATCTCCAGCTGATGATGCCTGATTTGCTACACGATCCGCCCCATGATTTTCCGCCCTTGGAATTTGCTTGAAAGTTATTACCTGAAAGTTTTGTGCTTCTTCCTGAACAACCTTTTTGTATTCCAGCATCCTTTCCTCATTTGTGTTGTAACTTCCTGTGATTTGATTTACGACTAATTGTGAGTCACTGAATACTGTTAATTTCTGGATCTGGAGCTCCTTCGCCAACCTTAAACCTGCCAGAACTGCTTTGTACTCAGCCTCATTGTTTGAACTTTCGAAGCATAATTTGATTGATTGTTGCAACTTGGTGCCTTATGGGGATATTAATTCTATCCCCACACCTGCCCCCAGGCTATTCACATATCCATCCACATAAAGTGCCCACCTTGGATTTTCACCTTTGATCTCATCCTCGGTTGCTTTATACTCAAGGAGAAAGTCCGCCACCGCTTGACCCCTTATGGACGTTCGCGGTTCATAGTTGATATCGAACATACTCAATTCTATTGACCACTTAGTCGTTCGTCCAGAGAAGTCAGGTTTTGATAAAATCGCTTTGATCGGAAATGTGATAGGGATCCTGATCGAATGGGATTTGAAGTAATGCCGTAGCTTTCGTTTGGCCTGAACCAAAGCCAAAATTATTTTTTCCGTTTTTGAATATCTTTTCTCAGCATCAAGCAGCGTCTTACTTGCATAATAAATTGGGTATTGCCTGTTCCCATCATCTCTCACCAACGATGAACTGACAGCGTTCGGTGAAACTGCTAGATATAGAGTTAAAGACTCATGATCCCTGGGTGCCATCAGGATCGGTGGTTTTTCCATATAGAGCTTCACTTGATCGAACGCTTCTTATTGTTTCTCTCCCCAGGCCATCATCTTCTTAGACTTCAATACATCAAATAACGGCTTGCATCTATCTGATAACTTGGAAATGAACCGGCTTAGAGCAGCCAATCTTCCTGTAAGCACTTGAATTTCTTTTGGGGATTCTGGTGCCTTCATTTTGATCAATGCCTGGACTTGTGCGGGACTAGCCTTGATTCCATCTTTGTTAACTATATGCCCCAAGAATTGTCCCGAAGAGACACCAAAAGTGCATTTCTCCGGGTTCAGCTTCATTTTGTGTGACCGCAGGGATGCGAACACATCCTCCAAGTGTTTCAGGTGGTCGTCCTTGCGTTGGCTCTTAACAACCATGTCGTCTATATAAGCCTCAACTGTATCTCCAATCTGATTCTTGAAAATCTTATCGATTAGCCGTTGATAAGTTGCACCTGCATTTTTGAGACCGAACGACATGACCTTGTAATAGTAGGTCCCTCTTTCGGTTATAAACGCCATTTTTTCTTCATCTTTTGGGTTCATTGGTATTTGATTGTATCCTGAATAAGCATCCAAGAAAGTGTGTCGTTCGAACCCGGTAGTTGCATCGATCATGCGGTCTATCTTTGGTAAAGGAAAACTGTCATTCGGGCAAGCTTTATTTAACTTGGTGAAGTCCACACACATTCTTAACTTCCCATTCTTCTTTTGAACGACGACAACATTGGACAGCCAATCGGGGTAATGAACTTCTCTAATAAAGCCAGCTTCTAACAACCGGTTAACTTCTTCAGCTACAAATATCCCTTGTTCGGTTCCGATCCTTCTGGGTCGTTGCCGTACGGGTTGTGCACCGAGATGAAAACTTCAAGTGTGCATCATGGTTCCTGGGTCAATCCCGGGCATGTCGTTGTGTTCCCAAGCGAAAACATCGACATTTGATCTTAGCATAGAAATTAAATTGCTCATTTCATCTGAATTTAGGTTTCTTCCAATTCGGGTGGTCTTTCCCTTGCTCCCAAAGATCAGATCTACTGTGATAGTATCTTCCTCCATCTTCTCGTTATCATCAGTCTGCTCAGGAACGTTCGGTAATTGCTATAAGTGGCGTTCAACACTTTCACCCCTTAAGCTTTTGGTAACAATGGTGTAGCATTCTTTTGCTACCACTTGATCTCCTTGGAAGTCAACAAAT
Source organism: Cornus suecica (assembly GCA_963922005.1). Classification (NCBI taxonomy): domain Eukaryota; kingdom Viridiplantae; phylum Streptophyta; class Magnoliopsida; order Cornales; family Cornaceae; genus Cornus; species Cornus suecica. Next base: position 73,856,932 of record OY998240.1, on the reverse strand, counting down.
CCCTTCCCTGAAGGATCAACACATTGCATGACCTGATGCAGAGTTGAAGGAACTTCCTACATTCGGTGAATCCATCATCTTCCCATGATCAAATTGTAAGAGGGTTGTACATCCACCAGCATGAAATTTTCCGTTATAGTTCGTTTTACCGCTGTCACAGGCAAATTCAATACTCCAATTGGGCAGATCCTCTTCCCATCAAAACCTGTGAGTGGACTGGCAGTTGGCCTGATCAGCTCCGTGCTGATGTTAATTTTTTCGAAGGCTGACTTGGTCAGGACGTTTGTACTGCTACCTGGATCAACCAATACCTTTTTAACTAAACAATTTGAAATTATGATCGAAATTACCAGTGGATCTTCATGCGGAAATTGTACGCGTCTCAAATCCTCTTGGGTAAATGAAATGGTTGGCATTGGGTAGTTACACATTACGTTCACCTCCCAAAATCTTCGTATTTTATTCGCATTGCGCATTCCTGAACGCTGAACAGAATGGCTTTCCTCGTCCTCCTCTGGTCTTCCATGGATCATGTCAATGATTTTCACCGGCTGTCCGCCTACAACCTTATTGGTCTTCGGGCGATCAAAATTTCTTGTTCCGTTATCCACGTACTCTTTTAAATCTCATTTGGCTATTAAGGTCTCAACCTGCCTCTTCAAATGCCTACATTCATTTGTTAAATGGCCGAAGTCATTATGGAACGCACAGTGCTTCAAACGATCCTGCTGTTCTGGGGGCATTCTCAGCGGAAATAGTGGACGAAAGATGCCTTTTGCCTTATTCTCGTTGTACAATTTTGCTAAGGTTATTCGAAGCGGAGTTTTAGGCCCATCATACCTTGGCATCTTCTCCTGTTGTCTGTACGAAGTTGATCATGGGTTGTTCGTACTATCATGTTTCTTTATTATCCTTTTTTTCCATTTGTTCTCCACACTGACCAACGCCGAACGATGACCCCTTTCTTATTCATCCTCTTCCAATATCAAATATCCCTATGCTCGAGAATTCAAGGGTTCGTTCACTAACGTGGAACGTTTCACGTTCTCACCTACCAAAAAACATAAATAGAAATAAGAAACATGTTTAATAAATTATTTTTGTTTCTCAATAATGTGAAATGTTTCCCATGTTTCTCTTAAAAATGAGAAACATCAAAAAGATGTTCCACATGTTTTTGTTCCAATAATGTGAAATGTTTTTTTTTGGATAAATCTCAATTACATCCCTTCAAATTCAAAAAAAAATATATAATTCAAAAATAATATATTAAATTTTGAAATATATATAAAATTCAAATATATATATATATATAAATTACGAAAACAATATATATAATTCGAAAATAATATATATAAATTACGAAAACAATATATAAAATTCGAAAATAATATATAAAATTAGAAAACAATAATAAAAATTTGGAAAACAATATAAAAATTAGAAATATATATATAAATTTTGAAAAAAATGTATAAATTTCGAAAACAATATATATATTTTGAAAAATATATATATATAAAGTTCGAAAAAATATAAACTTCGAAAATATATATAATTCGAAAAACATATATAAAATTCAAAATTTATATATAAAATTTGAAAAAATATATATAAATTTTAAAAAAAAATTTAAGAAAAACAAAATTTGTAAAAATATATAAATTTATAAAAAAAAAAAGAAGAAGAAAAGAATATATATTGGTAAAATGTCACATCTTTTCTAAGGAAGTGAATCAAACTACTTATTACTAACATCAATTAGTGGTCTTATTTTATATATAATTTTTACAAAATATATATATATTTCGAATTTTATAGATTGTAACTTTAACTTCTGATAGTTGAGTTTAATAGTTTCTTTAATTTAATTTATTTTACTCAAGTAAATGCTAAAATAAAAATTATAAAAAAAATTACCAAAAATATATGTGAAACAAATGCATTTACTAAACATAATTATTTGTTTCTGTTCCAAAAATTATGAGAACAATTGGAATTAACAAATGTCATTTCTGTTTTTCTGTTTCTCGTAAGTAGAACGTTCTTTTGTTTCTGTTCCTTCAAAAAACAGAAACGAAAAATGTTCCACGTTAGTGAACGCACCCCAACTAACCCATATTGAGGGGTGTTGATTTCACCAAGGATCTATGAAAACTGGTTCCTTGTTCGATAACCACTTTGAAAGCTTCCACCACCGCTGGTTGATTGCAACTCGGTATCATTCCCATTTCCAAATTGAATCTGGATAGGAAATTCTTCAAAGTTTCACCTTTCGCTTGCCTCATTGTAAATAGATTAGAAATGGTCCTCTTCTGCTTTCGATTGTCAAAATACTGGGCTAAAAACTTTTCCATTAAAGTTTGGAAGGAATCAATTGAACCCCCAGGTAACTATATGAACCATAACAAGGATGGGCCCGTTAAACTCGTAGAAAATGCTTTGCACATTAGCGCGTCACCCGCCATGTCGAGAGTCATCATCTGCTCCACATGAAAAAGGTGTTCGATTGGGTCATGTGTCCCATCAAACATAATGAATTTTGGCATCCGGAACTTGTCTGACCTTCTTGCTTGTTGTATCTCAGTGCTGAACAGAGATTTAATCATTTTTGCCATCATCTCGATTGCTAAATCAGCCGGTGATTGCGTTCTGAGATCTTTTACTTGCTCGTCTACGATTTTCTGAAGCCTGGTCACCATGTTGAGCGGAACTACTCGATTATTGGCGTTTGTCTCATCTCCAATTTGTTGGGTACGAGTACGATTCGCTGAGCTGGCCTCTTGATGGTTGTCCTCTTATTCAGCATCGGGGTCATTCTGTCGTCCTCCTGCTGGTAGTTCTTGACGTTCTGACTGGTCAAGCCTTTCCCTCAATTCTCGATTCTTCTTTTCAAGAGCCTCCAGGCGTTGAAGGATATCATCTGTGTCTCTTTGTTGTGTTGTGGATTCTCCCGTCATTGATCTAATAGCTTCTGACAATAACCTGCATTCCCACAGACGGCGCGAAAAAGTGTAAACCCGTTCGCAATCACCGAACAAATTGTAACTTTTGTAATTTAACCAGAAACAATATATTAGAAAAATGACAAGACAAACAATAGATATTGAATAACCAACAAGAATGAGAAAAAATTCGGATCCTTTGCTTTATCTCTTTCATTCTTTTTATACATGAACTTGATATTCTCCTCATAAATAGGTATTAAAACATATTTAAAACAATATCAGTATATTAAAGACATATTTACCATTTTTAATGGGGTTGTGTTGTAAAACTGCCACAATAAAAACAATATCAGTTTTTATTATGTAAAATGAAACGGTCAACTGTTAGGAGATTTTATCCTGAAATGAGCTTCTATTTTTGGGCTTTGTTTTCTATTGGGCTTACTAATGTATGTTGATCCATTATTGCTTTATCTGATGGGCTCGATGTAGAAAATGGGCCTACACCAATGTATGCGGTTTTTATAAAATTATCATATACGTACTAAGCATGATCTGCAGATGCGGTATCGATTGTGATTATGGTAGTTGTTGAAATAATAGTACAATAAATTTGAAGGATAAGGCCATTTTGAAAAACTAGTAGTATTATCATTCCCTATGTCTCAAATTAATTGTACAGGTTTGATTTTTTAATATTTTTAATTTTACCCTTTGATATAGTATAGTTGTAATTTTTAATAAAACTCATTATTTTTTGAAATTAATAAAGAGAGATAATTTAGGAAGTATAAAATTATATAGTATTTGAATTCAAAACTAAACAAATATTTTGGAACAAATAATATTCAGAAGTGGATAACTAATAAGGATAAACTCAACCACATGTAATGTATCAAAAATATGAAATCATAATATAGAAATTTTCAAGAATTCATTGGAAACCATGCCAATTTTTATGTATGGTTGGTAAATGTAAGCCGCCTCCTTCCGCGTCCCCTCTCATCGAGTCTAATTAATTACTTAGAAGAGTACTTATAGTTGTACGGGGGTCTCTAGAACTTTCTCTAATTTATTGAAGATGTCATTGTCTATGACTAATTAATTACCTTAATATTTCATTGTCTGTAATAAATTTAACTGGTAATTCCTTGTTTCTTTGTTTTTTTTGAAGAAAAATGGAACTATAACATAAACAATATGTATAATACATTATACATATAATAAAGACCTTAGTTAGTAAACAATCTATAGGAACAGTTTCTTTGAAAAAACCGAGGCTCTGTTTAATTGTCCCTCTAAATAAAGTTTCAAACATCAAACTAAAATTGGAACGCTTGTCTAATCTCAGTTCTATTTTGAAAGGGAAAATAAGAATTGATTAAAAGGAAAGGGTAAAACTTCTGTGTGTATGTGAAGATATATAAGTGGAGGAGAATGCTTAAATACTAGTAATGAAAATTTAAGATTAAAATTGTGAATATTATTCTTTATTTAATTCACATTCAATGTTCTCTAATCTCTATGAGAATTTTGAACCCTCTCCAAAAATGAATTGATGTTACATTAAATAAGTTTTCTCTCTCTCTCTCTAGATATAAGTAGTGAAAATGATAGGACTTGCCGACTGTGCCCAAATTTTCTTTTCTGAAAAGTTTGAAATAATAAAAACAATTTTTACCTATATATATGTAGATGTTCACACCTATACAAACCCGAAAATAAAATTGTAGGAAAAAAAGTATAAATTGGAGACATTAAATTGCTTCTAGAAGCTATACTTCTAAGTTCTAAGGACTAATTAAGAGCCTAGTTGAGGAGGTGAAGGGTCCCCACATTTATGTTTTTCTAGACTATCAAATGAATTTTAAAAATAATTTGAAAGGGGTATATAATTTTTATGAACTTATCTAAAATATATATAGATTTTTGGACTAAAAAAAAAAATTGAAAATTTTGGGGGGCGACAATGGCCCCCTCCAGCCACTAATGACTCCGCCCCTGCGTCTATATATATATATATATATATATAATTCTTATTTCTTAATTATTTAGGGTGATTTACCTAAAGAGCACTGATATTTGTAGTACCATTTTTTTCTCCGGTAAATAAAGGATTGTATAAGAGAAAAAAAATAACAAAATAAAAAACGGAGCATGTATAGACAGACCTATGGCGAGACAAGAAATGATATAATTTAAGGGTTTTACATGAGTTTTATTTTATATTTTCTTATATTTAGTAAATAATAAGACAGTTTCTCCCATTGTGTAAACTGATATTACCATATTAGTGGATAGCAGAAGGCAATAAAAAGTCCTACCATTTCTATAAATATTAGTTTACATTCATGCTACTCACCCTGATTTTAATTTTCGTATATATATGATAGCTCCTTCTTTAAGATATACCCGAGGTAGCTTATATATGATAGCTCCTTAAATATATATATATATATGATAGCTCATTCTTTAAGATATACCTGAGGTAGCTTGATCTAGTGTGTCCATTGATCCCACTCATCATTTGATAAAAATAAAAAAACACTCTATCCATCTATGGGGGTCTAGTGCAATTGATCCTTTTGAATCTTTGAAAAAATATTATAAAAACGTAACGAGTGTGGTTATTTTAATTATTTGTGTGATCTTGCACACAAATAAAATTAGGGAAAGTTTTGAAGGCAGCACTTTTTATGTAACTTTTTTTTTTCCCGGACTATATGTGTACTTTCTTTGCTTTCATTGATATACTTTCTTTTCTTTTTCATTATTTATTTTGTGCTTGAGTTTCTTATGCTCGTTACTTAACTTCAAATTCTCGTAACAATCGTGAATAATTTAAGAGGGAAAAGGGGGTAAGAGTAGAAGGAAAAAAGATATTTTGAAAAAGAATTATAATTTAATGTATTTACCGGAAAAAATTATAATTTAATGTTATTATTTTCATGAGAATATATATCATGTATATCTATTTGCATACTTGCTTGATAAATTAGTATTAATAGTACTTATTTACATATCAAAAGTAATTTAATAAATGTTAGAAGAAAAATGCACGATTTTGAAACCAAAAGGAGAGTAGTTCAATAAATCAGTTTGTGTTCAAACACATTCATGATATACTTTAGGGTCCATTGGTTGTGCGGATTTGGAATTACAATTTCACCAATGCAATTTCAAATATATTGTGCGGATAAGTTTTAAAATTCAAGTGTAATTGAATTTCAATCACAAACCCAATTTAAATGTGAATTTCAATTTCAAACTCAATTCGAATATAAAATATCACAAATTTTGAATTAAATTAGACAATATAGATACATTTAAATATTTAAATACATATATGAAACTATGAATATTTATATATATGCATGTGTATGTATTTATGTATATATATGTGCATGTAATATACATGTATGTATGACTGTGAATATGTAAATATGTGTGAGTTTGTGTATATGCATGTGTATTCATAATTTTATATATATACATTTATGTGTACATATATATATACATGAGTGTATATATGTTTGTATATATAGGCGTGCGTGTATATATATGTATATATGTTTGTATATATATATATATATATATATATATATATATATATAGCTTATTTATATATATAAGTTTTTTTGAATATATATGTAAGTTTATAGTTGTGAAAAGTTAGTTGTTAGAGAGAGAATTTATTGAGTTGAAGAAGATTTGGAATTGGAAATCACAACTTTTCATGTGGAATTTAAATTGTGGAATTGGTGGATTTGGTTGGAAGGCAATTCCAATTCCAAATCATTTTTGAGCAAATAAATAATGGAATCTTTGGAATTAGAATGTAATCTCAAATCCAAGGCCTAAAATGATGCCGCCGAATAGACCCTTTGGATAAAGGGCATAAAACACTCCTATAGTTTAGTCAATGGGCACTAAACCCCCTACATGTTCAAACAAATTCTTATAGTTTCAATTGTGATAAAAATGCTCCTTATCATCATAAAGTCGTTAAAAAATAGGTGAATTTCATTTGCTACCCCTCTATATTTAATATTAAAATAAAACAATTAATTAAATTAATTATCAAATTACAAAAACACCCTTATCATCATCTTCAACCCTAGCCGCCACCACCACCTCCGCGACAACCATCACCCACCACCACTTTCAACCTCACTCTCAGTTTCCAACCATATATATATACATACATACATATATATATATATATATTTTATTTTATTTTTTCAAAGAGAAGACCAATATGGAAACATAGAGTGTTCAGAGAAGAGAGCCCACACTCAAATAATATATGTCAAATTTTATTTACAAAATATAATTAAGTTAATTTCAGTAAACCCCATATAGTTTAAAAAAAGATCACTTTGACCCCATCTATATAGAAAACCCTATTGCACTTATCAAACTGTATCAGCTTGCTCTCTTCCTTATAATTTTGGATCAAAATACCTCTGAGATTTAATGAAAAATAATTTTAAATTAAAAAATATATATAAAATTCGAAAAAAATATATAAAATTTGAAAAAAAATATATAAAATTAGAAATATATATATAAAATTCATAAAAATATATATATAATTCGTAAATATATATATATAATTCGTAAAAATATATAAAATTCATAAAACAATATATAAAATTCAAAAAACATATAAAATTTGAAAAAAGAAGTAAGAAAATGTAAAAACAAGAGAATATATTAAGGTTACAAGAGAATACAAGTAAGGATATATAAAATTTTGAATTTTATATATTTTTTACGAATTTTATATATATATTTCAAATTTTATATATTTTTTCTAATTTTATATATATTTTTTAATTTTATATGTTTTTTTCGAATTATATATATATTTTTTGAATTTTATATATTTTTTACGAATTATATATATATATTTTGAATTTTATATGTTTGTTTGAATTTTAAATCATTTCACATTAAATCCCGGGGGTATTTTAAATCATTAAATCATTTTTTGAATTTTAAATCATTTTTACAAATTATATATATATTGTTTCGAATTTTATATGTTTTTTTCGAATTTGATATTATTTTTTCAAATTTTATATATTGTTTTATGAATTTTATATACTTTTACGAATTATATATATATATATATTTATGAATTTTATATATGTTTTCTAATTTTATATATTTTTTTCAATTTTTATATATATTTTTGAATTTTATGTGTTTTTTGAATTTTATATGTTTTTTTAATTTTAAATTATTTTTTATTAAATTTCAAGAGTATTTTGATCAAAAATTATAGAAAAAATGGATAAGTTGATACAATTTGATAAGTGCAAGGAATTTTCTGTATAAGAAAGAGGCAAAATAATTTTTTTTAAAACCACACAGGGATTTACTGAAATTATCCGATAGAATTTAATGATACATATATGTACCTGCTAAAACAGAATCATCTCAATCTCAATCGAATTGCGGGTCAAAAGGTTTGGAGGTGAATAAGCTTATTGGTAATTGCAACATTAGAAAATCAAGGAAATGTATTGATCGATCGGTGTAAAACTAGCTTAATTGGTACAACAATTCGAAGACTTCAAAATCGAACGTACCAAGTGACAACAAAGACATAAGCCCCAAATCTAAAATCATAAAGTAAACATATGCGGATATATACATGCATATATATATGGTTGGAAGCTGAGAGAGAGAGAGAGTAGAATGGCGCCGGCTAGAGTTGTGGTGGTGGCTAGGGTTTTGGGATAATTATATTAGGATTGAAGATGATGATATGGCATTAAGGAACAAATGAATTTTTTCATCACTTCTTAAAGAGTTAATAATGGCATTAATATGTCATGTGAGGTATACATGACCAACTAACCATCATTTTTTAATAAATCACTAACGGTGGAGAATATTTGGCCAACTTTTGAATCTTTTAGAAATTTTTTTTATCCAAAATAAATTTTAAAGGTGTTTAGTACCCATTGACCAAAGCATAAGGTGTTTTATGGCTTTTACCCTATGCTTTAAATTATCAATGACATTACGTAAAATTGAGACTAATAACGATAGACAGAGAGAGACAAATAGAAGGGCTTATGAGGCCAAGGATTGAGAGAGATTGATAGGACATGTTAATAAACAACTAAATTTTAATCATTTTTTATTAATCCTTCTCCATCTAGCTAGACCCTTAAAATAGATTGAATGTGATGGTGAAAATTGGGCTAATATGATTGTAATATGACATATTAACAATCCATATTTGTATTTGTTTATTTATTGGTCTTGACAAGCAAACTCTCATAATGCATTTAGAACATTTGAACCTACTGCATGTGTATATATATAGATATATATATTTTTTGAACAATTCTTGAGTCCTATCATGAGTGGAGGAAATTCGTCATTTGTACTAATGTAATCCAAATTCAATACAATTTGAAAATTAAATTTAAATATAATTCATCTTTTTGATAGATTTTGTGTATATTTTTTTTAATTCAAAAATTAATCACGTGTCCAAAATATATCGGACAATATCAGTGAAGACTGACCGAAGTAATACATATATATATATATATATATTAATTTTTTGCACTAAACTAAACAAACCACGGATCAATCAAGTAAAGTGCAATATTAAAAGGACATACAGTGTATAAAATGGGGCATTTCAAGTTTGTTTAAGATCTGTAAAAGAGGGCACTAGATATACAATGAATGGAGATATACACAAATGTATAACTATGATGAGATAAATGAATAACCAAAATGAAATGAGCTGATCCCCAATTGGCTGAATTCCTTGTCAATATTAAATTAAACTAAAAAACATAAAGTCATAAAGAAAAGTAATCGATCCTCTCAACATCAGTAGGCCCTCCGATGTTACACCTTTTTAATAATTCATGTGGAGAGCCTTTCGGGCCTTTTGTTTTTTTTATTATATATATATATATAAACACATACATATATATCTGTATATATATAACAATTAAGAACAAAGTGCGTATATTTAATTTTGAACTTTCTATGTTGGGTCTGCTTGTTTGTAGTAGTGAACTTTGAATTGCTTTTAATTGGGATGGGACTGTGGAGTATCCTAAGCTAATAAAAAAAATCCAGCTAACTAATATTACTTTTAGCAGCCTTGATTATATATGTTGTCTGTGTAATGTGTATATACATATAACAACTCTTGCGCACATATACCCCGACACATTCTCTGACCAAACCATCATTTGATATAATTTTGCGTCTTGCATACCTAGCTAAGTGTGCTTAGCGTGCTCATATAATCATATTCAAAACATGTTTTACATAATTTTCTCACCAAAATTAACGGTATCTATATATTTGTTGTTTGAACCACCAACTGTCACTAATAGAGGTAGAAACTATCTCTATAACATTCAAAAAAAAAAAAAAAACTATCTCTATAATTTTTAGTAGCAATTTAATGGTGGAACTGCATATTAAAATTCTAATAGGATAAAATGTCCGTTAAAAATGCCTTTTTACCTTAAATTTCTGAAATAGAAAAATCAACATTTGTGTTTCGGTGGATAATAATTTTAATCTATTATTAAATTTTTGTCACTACAAATTCATTTTTTATGTAGTGTATAGTAATTATTAGTTTGAATATCATACTCCAATTTATTAAGCAAAAAGTACGGATGGATTGGTTTTTAACTCTTCGTACAATTTTTCATTTTTGAAAATTGAAAATAAAAAAATTGTACCAAAATCTGCCTGCTTAACTTCTTTCAAAAACTATTTTATGGAAAGGATAAATAACTTAAAATTCCCCTCATCTTTCCTCTCTTTCTCTACTATACACCCTCAACTAAATTTTGTCCCCTAAACTTTCAAATTCTTGCACCATGGGCTTGCCGTGAAGAAATCTGTTAACAGAAAATGGAATTTACGCTTTTTCCCTTCAAGTGTTGGTAGAGATTGGTGCTGATGTGGCCAAGAAATCTGGACATCCAATGAAATTTTGACAACACAACACCCTTATCTCTTTAACCCTCAACTGTTCATGCAAGGAGAAAGAAGGAAATTTGCGCTAAAAGCTTCAAGCTTTGGCGCCCTGTCTTGTCAACTCTCATCTGTCAAACACCACCACAATCAGCTACAGATTTGATACATTATATATAGAAGAAGTTGTATAAAATATAAAGATAAGAAGCTCTGTGTTGGTGGGTCATTACTTCTCACTTTTTCAAACCAGACTTACAGTTGTGGAAGGAAGTAAAGGAGTTGCAGTGCTCTGTCCCACAGAGGTAAACCTTTATGACCCTACTAATTGTATATATGCATGCTATGCACTGGTTTCCTTCAATGAGCATTGAATGTTGTTAAGGTTTTTGTAAGCTTCTTCATAAATTACAGAACACATAGCTCAGAATTTTGGAAGGTTGTTCATAAATTATAGAGCACATTGAAATCTTCATGAAGGTATGGGAGTAATGAAACAAATATGACCAGTACTTAATTAAAAAAGATGTCAAATAGTATAAGAAAATAATCATATGTATTGTCTCATATACTATAATATAGTACAACATAAAAACAAACAATCATATACTTTGTGTGCTTTCTGAACTGATGTAACAGAGATATTATAACAAATTAAAACTTATGGTGTTTGTTTTAGTGTTTATGAGTTATAAAAATACAAACTTTCAGAACCTATGTAATAGAGATAGTATTGAATCACTTATGCTTAATTTTTTTGTGCTTCAAATAGTTGTTTTAGGGCTTTCTAACATCAAATTGCAATGTTTCTGTTTCAAGGCTTAGGGTATCTCATTTAGTTGATTTTTTTTTTACTGATTTTAGGTTATTTTTTCAGAATTTTTTACATAGTCCTTGTTTGAATCATGTTTTGACTCCAAATTGTGCTTCAAATGACTATTTTATGGCTTTTGAAGATCAAATACCATTGTTTCTGTTTCAATGCTTAGGGTATCTCATTTAGTTGATTTTTTTTTACTAATTTTAGGTTATTTTTCAGAATGTTTTACATAGGCCTTATTTGAATTATGTTTTGACTCCAAGTTGTGCTTTAAATAGTTGTTTTAGGACTTTTGAAGATCAAATACCATTGTTTCTGTTTCAATGCTTATGGTATCTCAATTAGCTGATTTTTTTTATACTAATTTTAGGTTATTTTTTCATAATTTTTTACATAGGCCTTGTTTGAATCATGTTTTGATTCCAAGTTGTGTTTCAAATAGTTGTTTTAGGGCTTTTGAAGATCAAATATCATTGTTTTTGTTTCAATGTTTATGATATCTCAATTAGTTGATTTTTTTTTACTGATTTTAGGTTATTTTTTCAGAATTTTTTACATAGGCCTTGTTTGAATCATGTTTTGACTCCAAGTTGTGCTTCAATTAGCTCAGTGTTTGTTTTGTTGAAGATGGAGCTGAAGTACACTATTGTACTTCACTATGGGGGTGTATTTGAGAGTATAAACAATGTTATTACATATGTGGGAGGGAATGTAAAAGAATATGACAATGTAGACCCATATGTTTGGTCTTTTTGTAATTTTCAAGATCTGTTAGGAAGTGTAAGCTGTGATTCTCAGATTGCTAAAGCCTATTACAAGATGCCAAATTACTTGGATAGGTTCATAAAATTAAGTCAGAGTTTGATGTGATCAACATGTTTGTTCAACTTGATGGCTCCATTGAAAATCCTAAAATAGATATATACATAGTTGCACCAGATAAAGTTGAGTTTGATGAGATTGAGCAGCATGATGAAGGAAATGACATGCCTCTTGAGTCTCCAGTAGATGAATCTGAGGTTGACAGGATGTATCTTGATTTTGCAGAAATGGAGTCTAGTTACTCTCCTGATGATGAGTTGAGGAGTCTGTGTGGTTTAGATGAGGAAACTAGAGATAATGGTGGTTTATTTGGCATTAATAACCAATATTTTATAGTCAATATGGATTTAGGTGTCAAAACCTTGGAGCTTGGCATGAGGTTTGCTTCAGCTGCAGACTTTAGGCTTGCTCTAAAGGATTATGTTCTCAAAGAGAAAATGGATATAAAATTTGATAAAAATGAAGGGAATAGAGTGACAACTATTTGTAAGGATAGGTGTGGTTGGAAGATACATGCAAGTCAGTCAAGGAATGAGCAACGTTTTAGAATCAAGATGTTCATTCCAGAACACAAGAACTGCTTATGGTTTTATATAAACAACCAAGTGAACTATACCTATCTAACACACAAGTATTTGGAACAAAATAGATTGAATCCAAACATGTCATGTAGTGCACTTAGGAGTATTATTACTACTGACTTGGACATTGATGTGTCAATATTCAAGGTGTATAGAACCAAAAAATTGGCATTAAGAATAATTGAGGGTGATGCAAGGGATCAATATGCAAAGTTGAGGGATTATTGTGAACTGATCTTAAGAACTAATACTGGTAGCAGAGCAACAATTTCAGTTGATCATGTGTCTTATGACTCTGAAGTAAAGATATTTCAAAGGGTTTTCATTTGTTATGCTGCTATGAAGAAATGATTTTTAAAAGGTTGTAATATTTTCATTGGAGTTGATGGTTGTTTCTTATAAGGCACATTTGGTGGTCAATTTCTTTCAGCTGTGGTAGTGGATGACAACAACCAATTGTTTCATGTTACATTTGGAGTTGTTGAATCTGAATGTAAAGACTCATGGAGGTGGTTTATGTCTGAATTAATGGAGTGCATTGGGCATCACTATCACATTACATTCATATTAGATAGACAAAATGTAAGTGCTCAACTCAACTCATTTTCCCTAATTATTTACAAATAGTATAATATTTGTGGTAATTTAGGTATTTGCAATTTAGCTTCTGACTATTTGTTTTTTTTGTTTCCTAAACAAGGGTTTGGTAGATGTTTTTGAAAACATCTTGTATGGGATTGAGCATAGATTATGTGTTAGACACTTGTATGAGAATTTCAAGCAGAAATTTAAGGGACAGACTTTGAAGAATGAATTATGGGAGGCAACTTTATCATTCACTAAAATTAACTTCACATTACATATGAATAGATGAGAATGGATGAATATTTACTATTTTTGGGTATTTTTTCATATTTTTTTGCTTAGGGTTTGTTTGAGTCTATTTCCACTCAAACTAGTGTTTTACATGGCTTGATTTAGGGGTTTTCAATATGAATTGGAATTGTTTTTGTTTTAGGGTTTAGGCAATCTCAAATGGGTGAATATTTACTATTTTTTTGGTATTTTTTCATTTTTTTTCTTAGGGCTTGTTTGAGTCTATTTTCACTCAAACTAGTGCTTTACATAGTCTGTTTTAGGGTTTTGCAATATGAATTGGAGTTGTTTTTGTTTTAGGGTTTAGGCAATCTCAAATGGGTGAATATTTAATGTTTTTTGGGTATTTTTTCATTTACACAAACTGACTTCACATTTCAATTTGAATAGGATTAAATAAATTTCAATTGAGACATATAATTGGCTGAGAAGAGTGGATCCAAGAGTATGGACAAGAGCCCACTTTTCCCACACTTCCAAGACTGCACTTGTCATAAATAACATGTGTGAGTCTTGGAATGATGTCATACTTGAAGCCAGAGACAAGCCTATAATATACATGCTTGAATGGATAAGGAAATATCTCATGTTAAGGTTATAGAAGAAAAGAGAGTCCATGATTTCAAAGGATGGCTTGTTGTGTCCAGAAATTCAAAAGGAGTTGAACAAGAGGAAAAAATGTGCAAGATTCTGTAGAGTTAGATATGTTAGAGATGATAAATATGATGTGGAATGTAGTGGGGTAAGTGAGGCAGTGGATGTTAATCTTAACTCATGCAGTTGTTTGGTTTGGAATGTCACTAGTATTCCATGTAAACATGCAGTGACATGTTTCTTTGAAAGGAGAGAAAATGCAGAAATATATGTTGATAGGTACTACCTCAATAAGACATACTTGAAGGCATATAGAGGCATAATCTATCCAATTCCTAAGAGAGGCCTCCTTTTGTAAGCTCTTACTGATCCACTAATGCCTCCAAATTATAGGGTTCCTATTGGGAGGCCACCAACAACAAGAAATAAAAAAAATGAAGAGAATGTTCCAAAAACAAAGCTGAGCAGACAGAGAAATGAAATGCAGTGGTCCAAGTGCAAGGTTTTTAGACACAACAAAAGGACTTGCACTGCCACTGAAGCAACAGTAGTTGAGAAGCCTCCACCAAAAAAGAGAGGTACGTCAACTTCAACAATCAAGCTTGTAACAAGAGCAAGAAGGGGTGGGAAAGGTGGTATTAATCAAGGAAGAGGCAGTGGAATCCAAATTAGAAAGCCTACCATGCTTGGAAGATGGAGTGGCAACCAAACAAGAGGTGGAAAACAACAATACAATGGAAAAGGCAAGTAGAAAATAGCTAACAAAGATGAATATTCTAGACAATCTCAAGATGTTCTGTCATTGTTATCTAATTGAGATGGATCAGTTGGAGCTTCAAATCCTATTGGAGTAGGTATCCTAAGAGCATCACAAGCTCAAATTAGGGAATGTCAACAGGTAATTGATTTTGCCATGTCAAAGTAAAAATTTCATTTTAATTTCTTAAGAACAAATTGTCACTAATCCTATTATTTTTTTCCATTTTTTTCAGACCCAAAATATATCATTCACTGAATTACTCAATACCCAAGCTTTATCATCAAGGTGAGTTTTTATACTGATTTAATTAATCAATTTTATGTTTTTAAATTACTTAATTTTTTTTTTATCTCTTTTAAGGTGATTTCATAATAATAGTGGCAGTGGAAAGAATCTCAATATTTTTTCTTCCTAATCAATTGTTGGAATGCAGGTCAATGGTATGTGATAATGATTATGCTTCTTGGTGAAGGGTTTCAAGTATGTATACTGGAATGGTCACCTTTTTGGTTTTGCTATTGGTGACTGTTTGGTTTAGTATGGGATATAACTGTTGAATCCACCAATATTTTTCAAGTGAAACACAGATATGGTTGCTGCCTAAAGTGGTGTAATCATAGCCATCTTTTGTGAAATATGAAATATAGGCTATGTACTGGTGATGTTTGTAGGCCATTAGAGTACTATGTGTGCAATTCAAAAATCTATTTAGTAATTATGTGTTAGCATATGGAATGTTTTAATGCTTATTGAATCTCAAATATATGATTTTTTATTATTTTTTGGGTATTTTTTCTTATTTTTTTGCTTAGGGCTTGTTTGACCCTATATGCAGTGGCATAATAGTGGTAGATTGAAGTTGTTTTAGAGTTTTTGAATATCAAATGAGATTTTTGTTTTGTTTTAAGGCTTATTGAATCTCAAATAGATGCACTATAGGAATAATGCTTTGAATAAAGATTTGGTTCAGAAATGGTGTTTGCCTCATTCCATTATTCACTGATGCTCATGTTGATATCTATTCATTTTCTATCATGTTGCTGGTTTGATTGTGAAGGCTGGTGGTTGTATATCAGTTGGGTTTTCATGATTATGGCAGCTCATGTCTACAATATGCTTATGTTGATCACTACTCTTGATGGATGTTGTTTGTGTGAGAGTTTCATTGGCTTATTCTATTCTATTTTAAGGGTTATGCTGCTTCTTGAACTGCTATTATGCTTCTGGTGTACTCAGTTTATCTTGATGATGGATGTTGCTCATCTTGGCTGCTCGAATTTTTGCCTTCTGATGCTTGTATATTAGTTTAACTGTTTGCATGTTTATCTCTTCATTGTTGTGCTGAGATTGCTGGTCTATGGTAATTTTATGTTGCTGCAGCATGGGAAGGTGCTCTGGTTCATTCATGACTTCTTTGTGCCTAATTTGATTAGTGTTTGGTACTGGTTTGCAAAGCTTAATGGGAGTTGTTTTTTTTATGGCTTCTACTTTATGTCTATTTATGTCATTTAGTGTTATTTTTTTTATGGTGGATCTTTTGGATTCCGCATATACTTCAAACAATGCCAACAACACAAAAAATGATGCAAACATAACAATGTAGACACAAAATTCATTTCTTACAAAACACTGAATTCATTTCATAAAAAAATGCATTTTCCATTACATGAACTCTGTGCTGAAAGACATGCATTCACCTTGTGATCAAAGCCTAAATTGCTACTGTCTGATAAGTGCATAATTCATACACGATTAACCTCCAAAAATATATTTTTTAGTCATTTATTTTAAATTATTTTAATTAATATTTGTATTTTTATATTTTTATAGGTTATTGGTGACTTCTGGTACAAATGAGTTAAATCCATCTAAACAAGCCCAAAATATGTTTAGACCACGTCTTAGTATTTGAGCCATATATTTCAGCCCGTTGTTCGGATTTGTGTGAGCCCAGTGTTCCTAGAAAGATGATTCAATTTAAATAATATTGGTATTTCACATAGAAACCCTAATTCTGAAGTTTAGAGGGCGAAAAAGACATTTTAAATCTGGCATACTATTTGGTGCGAAAATCAACATCAGCTTGGTAATATAATCACAGATTTTGAAGGAACGATCAGAATGGAATGAAATCAAGGGCTGTGGGAAGAGGACTTGATTAACAAGAAAAGAGTATCTCACCAATATCTTCCAAATTTACTCTCCAAATTGGTCAAAAGTGGGCTGCAAGATATCACCAATTAGGAAAAGAAATATGAGAATATTGTATTCTCTTATTTACTTTCCTAGATGAAACCTTGAGGACCCCTATAAATAGGGCATATGTGGATGCACAAAGGAGGATCGACGACCAAGAAACAAAAGGGGAAGACCTGTGCGATCAACGAAGAAATCCAAGATGTCTTCCACTTATGATTTCGGGTTTGGTCGTTCTTGTTTTATTTTTCTTGTATAGTTAATTCGTTCGGCCAAGGCCGAGAGGAAACCCTAGTCATGTTCAATATTATAGTTTTCAATTATAGACATTATTGAATATTTTGGTTAATGAGTTCTTCTTCTTATTATTATATATATGTTAATGCTTTCGATTTTATGTGCTTTAACTGAGACTAAAATTGAACGTATTTCATTCCTAGCATATAGGTTACTTGTGTCTGACCACGAACATGTAATCTACTTGGCAATTTAAGAAGAAGATAATAAATTATAATTGTTTATGCCTGACCATGGATAGATAATTGTGATTTATATTTTCCTTCAATGATTTATTTATTATTTTTGGCCAAAATAATAAAATATTGAGTTGAACCTATGCCCTAACCCGGATAGACCATCTATGAACGTAATAATAATTATTATTTAGATGTGTGGAAATTAATTGAATATTTAATGAGTTTACAATTGAAAATCGTATTTGTGATGATTAGTGGTGGAATCAAAGCCTTGGTATTCCTTTTGTATTATTGTATTTATATTATTTTTTCACAATCATCAATAATTTGTTGAATTAGTTAGATAGTAGTTTTTAGATTTAATTTGTCTTAATCAATCATCGTGGGAATGACCTCGCAATACTTATACTATTTACTACTATGATTCGTATACTTGCGAGTAAAATTTGATTTGGGTTAATCTATCTTTTGGGTTACTCTAAATTTCACAACACTGTCAAAGCCCCAAATTGAGGTCAACAATACATTACATTCAAAGGAAATGGAAAATAGATTCAAATTTCTACTGTCGTAGCCTAAACAATAAGATTGATTAATCATAACCCTACAACTCTAACAACATCCCACAACTCCATTCAAAACATCACCACAAACCACAACTCCAACCACAACCATGCACATCACCATCCAAAACATTCATAAAGTAATCACACATTCCACCCACAACCCTTTCATTTTTCATACTCCACTGAGACAAGTCATTTAAGCAGTAGTGCATCCAATAACACCATAACACCTAAAACAAAAAAGCACATTAAACCAAGAAACATAATCTTTGCTAGCTTGATCGTTGAATTTAAAAGTTCAATGGCATCAATAACAACTTGTGATGGAGATGAAATATGAGTTTTTGATGGTGTGGCAATAACAGCTTGAGATGTTGGTGTGGAATGAACAACTTGAGGTGAAATGGCAATGACACCTTGTGATGGTGATGGCATTGCATGAGAATCTTGTGGTAGTCGTCTTATTGGTTATTTCTCATCTGCCCACACCCAGTACCCGCACTTAGCACACTTGAAGTATAACCTCCCAGGATTGTCAATTGAATCAGAAATGAACACACTTGCCTTTCTTGGGTTTGGACACCAACATAATATGTTAGATTGTAAATCGCTTACTTGAGAACTCCATGATGATTCACCCATGACTTTGTATATGCATATGTATATATGGCGACAAAGAGAGATCGAAAGAGAGATGGACCTTCAAATCGAAATCAAACCCTAGTTTCAATTTGGGGGTTTTGTCTTCAATTCGAGCTGCCAAAGCTATGGAGAGAGAGAGAGAGAGAGAGAGAGAGAATGAGAGATGAATTGCTTCAAATTGGGGGTTTAGGGTTTCATATTGGAGCACGAACGGTAGAGAGAGATAAAGGGCAAACCCTATAATGGATTTGGGGTTTTTGCTAACACTATAATCGCGAACCTATGGAGAGAGAAAGATAGAGGAGATTAGATCGATTCGTAGCTTATTTCTCACATTTTAGGGTTGTAGAGTGAGATCGAGCATTGGAAGAGAAGTGGGAAACCTTAGGCCTTATTTATGAATGAGCATTTTTGGGTCATTTGTTTACAAATCAGATACAATGGCTAGAAAGGGTATTATTGGAATTTTGAAATGCCACATCACTTGCACAGTGATTTCTAATGGCTCAGTTATAATGGGAGGCCCATGGTGCAATCTTGTGAGAAAGTTCAGGGGGTTTAAAGCTAATTTCGAAGTTGAGGGTATATAGTAGAGAAAGAAAAGAAAGATGAGGGGTTTTTTTTAAGCTATTTACCCTTATGGAAATTGAGTTGAAATAAGTATATTTTCTCATCTTTTATTTTTTTTAACACCTGTTCTCTAAATTATTCAAAACTATTTTCAAATTTTAAAAATTGTTATCAGATATACTGTAAGAACATTTATAGTATTATTTGTGTTTGGCATATTCTAGACAATAACCATGTTGAGTGAATAACCATGATGAATGAATAGTCAAGTAGTCAAACAAATGTGTCAACAAGCTTCGTCAAATTTGAATCAAGCTTAGATAAATCAAGAGGAAAGCTAAAGATGTATTTTCAAGAGAAAAGTGTGTCCCGGTTGACTGCAACGTCCTTTTTTTCAAGCAGTAACTTCAAGAATCATTACAAGTGAGTCGAGGGGGTTCAAATGACATTAGTCCCTAGAAAAGTTGGTTCTAAGGGTTTTGCTACGCATGACCTACGCTTCTAGTAGCTAGAAGTGGCTAGAAAGTGCTATTTCAATGCATTTGCTACACATGCTAAAATAAATTACTCATCTGCCTACGCTTGAAGCGTAGGCTAGTCTAGGGTAATATGCGTGAAAAAGTTGTGAAATTTCATATTTGACCCCGATTTGTTTTCTCTTGAGGCGGCTGTGACTTTACACCTTGATATACATGTTATATACATTATATACACCAGAGTATAGGGTGTTATGGTTTTTGGGTGTGAAATTACAAAAAAGGAGAAAATTAGGGTTTCTACTATGCATTGTCTATAAATACCAAGGTCTTCTATAGATGTGATGCAACCTTTCAGCCTTTGAGAGATCTCTGTAAGTTTTTCACAAATTCATATTCTTCTACAGAAATAGAGAGAGAGAGAAACACATTGAGTGATTCTATATCTTCTAGTTCTCTCTTGTTTAGGGTTTATTCAATTATGTTTCTACATTGACGATCTTATGCACGATTGAATGACCTAGATTATGAAAAATCAACACACTGCTGATTGCAACGTGGTTGCTTTGATCCATTGAGAAACAGAGTCGTATGAGTGTGGAGATTAGAGCAGAAGGTTTCGTGGTTATTTAATCTGTTGAGAAACAGAGTTGTTAGAGTATGGAGATCAGAACGAGAGCTTCGTGGAGCGCGAGTTGATCTAGAATTTCAGACATCGAGTGAAGAACATCAAATTACAGCAGTTGTAAGTTCTATTTTCATAGAGTCTGTACAAATTCTTTGATTCATAGTGCATCAATACCTGAGCGTATCCGTGGTTTTTACTTGGGGCTTTTCCAAGGTTTTCCACGTAAAAATCTCTGTGTCTTCTCATGATTTATTTTTTGTACTTATATTCATAATTTCTTGATTAATCTATTTTGATAATTAGGGTTTTATGACTAATTAAAATTGAATTTACGCTAGATAATTTTAATTGCTCTTTAAATCGACAAAAAACCTATTCACCCCCTCTGGGCTGTTTTCATTGATCGTCTAGGTAATTTCAATTGGTATCAAAGTGTGGTTGCCTCGATTTAGGTTAATAACCTAGGGTTAGGTTCTGAACTTAGACGATGGAGATACCTCATGAAGAAGGTTCTGTATTTAGGTCCGTTAGTTTGATGGCTCAAATTACATGTATTGGAAAGCAAGGATGAAAGTGTTTTTGAAATCGTTAGATGAGAGAGTTTGGCTGGCTATAGAGGTAGGATACTTACCTCCTACTGTGATAGATTTGACGACTAATCAATCAAAACCAAAACCATCGAGTGAGTGGACTGCTGCTGAGATGAATAGTGCTAATTAGAACTCCAAAGCGTTGAATGCTTTATACAATGTTATGACTGCGAGTGAATTTAAGAGAATTGCTAAAGAAGCATGAGATATTCTCCAAGTAACTCATGAAGGAAGTTCAAAGGTTAAACAATCAAACCTTCAAATTCTGAATTCTCAATTTGAACAACTGAAGATGGAGGAGGATGAAGTCTACACCGACTTTGAGGCTAGACTAACTGATATTGTCACAGGTTGTCACAATCTAGGTGAACCTATTCCTGAGACAACCATAGTGAAGAAAATACTTAGGTATCTACTTGAACGTTTTCGATCTAAGGTTACTGTTATTTTAGAGGTCATAAGTCTTAAAGAAATTAAGGTTGAAGAAATGACAGGGAATTTAAAATCTTATGAGATGGAGATGTTAAAAAATTCCCCTAAGAAGGCGAGTGGCACAAAAGAGAAGAGCATAACTTTCAAAACCATTAAGGAGGATCATGTTGAATCTGATGGAGAAAGTGAGTTGAGTCTGAATGACATTGGCATGTTTGGTAAGAGGTTGAACAAATTCGTTAAGGCTAAACAGAATGGCCAAGGACAAAAATTTGGAGATAAGTTGGGTGAGTCTAGAAATATAAATAAGACACAAACTAGGAAAGACAAGTCTAGTCTTAAAAAGAAAAAACCTTAATGTTTTGAATGTCAAGGATATGGTCACATAGCTGTAGAGTGTGCAAACACTTTGAAAAAATCCAAAGGATTAACTGTTAGTCAGGATGATGAGTCTGATAATGGATATGCTAATAATGGGACAGACTTGGAGGTAGGTGATGATTCTGGAAATTTCACTGTGTTTGCTACACAAAGTAATGAGGTTAGAGAAGTTGCTACAAGTTAGACAATGTCTGGAGAGGAAGGTTCTGAAAGTGATGAAGATTGTGATGACACGCTTCAAGAGTCTTATGACAAATTACTTAACAAGACCACACAACTTCACAAAAATCACATGAAACTGTTGACTAAAAGTCTTAACATGGATAAAAAAATGCATTCTTTAAAAGACGAATTAGCCAATAATTCTCAAACTCTAAGTTTCCTACAGACTCAAAAGGCCAAATTATTTGAGGAATTGAATAAGTATGAACAAGAAATGACTCAGGTTTTGAAGATAGTAGATGGTCTCAAGAAGGAATTAGTTGAGAAATCTACGAGGATTGGAAGTTTGGAAAAAGAATTGGAGGATGTTAACTCAACTATCCATAAATGGTTTAGTGGAACTCTTAAGCTTAATCATATGTGTAGTATGGGAAAATCTGCAAGGAATACAAAGGGGTTAGGATTCAAAGGAACAACGAGTAGTTCAAATATTGTTTCCAAAACAACTTTTGTTAGAGCCGCCCAAATAGCATATAGTTATTCTCAAGGAAATTCAAATTGGAATTCTAATGCTCAATCTTATGTGAGAGAAGATTTTCAAAGAAAGTTTGTTTTTACCTCTACATATTCTAAGAGGTCAACTGATGAAGTTCATAGGTTTGTTCCTATATGTCACCACTATGGTGTCAAAGGTCACAGTCGACCGAGGTGTTCAAAACTAAAAAGGAAGACTTTGCAATCGATGAAGGAACAAAGAAATCAACAGAGAGATTACGTTTAAGATCAAATTAGAGTGTTGAGTGAAGAGATGAATAATTTGTCAAAATTGGCAAGTAGATCTCCGAAGCTGAAAAAGGTATGGGTCTGGAAAGGTGAGCTACACTGTTTTGTAGTTTACACTGCACTTAGAGCACGCAATTCTAGCTCCTGGTATCTAGATATTGGTTGTTTGAGGTATATGACTGAAAATAAGTCATTGTTTGGATTTCTCGAGGAGTGTCATGGTGGGATAATCACGTTTGGTGATGGAGAGAAGTCTAAAGTTCTAGGAAAATGTATTGTCTAAACTAGAAACCTAAACTAGAAGATGTGTTGTATGTTGATGGTCTAAAAGCTAACTTGCTAAATATAAGTCAGATATGCGATAACAATCAGAATGTCAATTTATCTCCTAATAAGTGTTCAATCATCAACTCTTCTAGAAATTACGTTATGAAAGGTATGCATTCATCTGATAACTACTATTGCATTGTTCCTAATTCTAAATTATTGTGGAATAGAGTTAAACTTGATGAGGTTAAAATCTGGCATCAGTGAATGAGACATATTAATTTTCATGATTTAACGAAAATCACTAAGAGTGAAATTATCAAAGGTATTCCTAAACTTGACTATGGAAAAAGGATTGTGTGTGGACTATGTCAGAAGAATAAACAAGTTAGATATCAACACAAGAAGATAAACACCATTCGTACTTCTAGACCGTTAGAGCTGTTGCATATTGATTTAATGGGTCCCACTCGAACCATGAACAAATGGGGTAAGAAGTATATTTTTGTGATGGTAGATGATTACTCTAAATTTACATGGGTTGAATTTATGAGTGAAAAGTCTGAAGCTGCTGAATATTTAGAAAATTTTGTTTGAAAATTCAGGCTGAGAAGAATTATCCCATTACTAGAGTGAGGAGTGATCATGGAAAGGAGTTTGAAAATTCAGGGATTGATATTTTTTGTGATGAAAGAGGAGTAAAGCATGAATTTTTAGCACCACATACTCCACAACAAAATGGAGTGGTTGAGAGGAAGAATAGAGTTCTTCAAGAGATGACTAATGTTATATTGCATGGTAGGAAGGTTCCCAGGTATTTTTGGGACGAGGCGGTGAACACGACATGTTATATGATCGGTCGGTCAAACCTTGTTAGATTTAACCTACTAGGTTTGGGTAATAAATAATTATAATAATAGTGGTAGTGTAAATAAGCCTTTAAAGTTGACTTAGTTTTACCTACCGCAAGTGCACAAATCAATCAAGTATAATACCAATGAGACTAATGATTTTTTAATTATTGTATAATTACTTCTAACTAAATTATTAAGGATAGTTTGTTTATTTTGTTTTCTAGAATTAATAAACATAAAATAAATATGAGAGATAATTGGTTTTGATTGTGAACAATGGAGATAAAGATCTAGGGCATTTCGGACTCAACCACTAACCAGTTAATATATTCTTTAAATTATTTAATTATAAAGTGAAATTACCTAGACGGTGGTGAAAACAGCCTAGAGGGGGTGAATAGGATTTTATGGATTTATTAACAAATTAAATTTTAATTGCGGAAAAGTAAATTTTAATGCAATTTGTTTTAGCAAGTAATCCACGCAATAATAAATAAAGGTGCAGAAAATAAAGCAAAAGACGAGACCAATATTTTTACGTGAAAAACCTTGGAAAAACCTCAAAGTAAAACCACGGGCACACTCGGGTACCGATGCACTATGAATCAACAAGTACAAACTCTATGAGAGTTTTAGACTTACAATCACGCCTGATATGCCTTCCTCTACTCGTCGTCTGAAACCCTTGAATCACTCGTACTTCACGAAGCACGCTTGCTCCGTCAGACACTATGAGAGACTCACAAATCACGTATGATTTGCCTTTCTCTACTCGCGGTCTGAATTCCTCAAATCGCTCCGTACTCGGATGGCTCCGCCTCTTCACTCGGATAGATCAAAGCAACCTCGTTGTAATGGACGGTGTGTTGATTTTTTAGCAACGAATCAACCAATTGTGCATAAAGATTTTTGGTATAGAAACACAATTAGAGAAACCCAAAATCAAGAGAGAACTTGAATATATATGATCACTCAATAATATTCTTTCACCATGTATCTCTGTAGAAGAATATGAATATGTAGAAAACTTGCAGAGATCTCAAAAAAACCGTAGCTACTTCTCTTGTAGAACATTGGTATTTATAAAACAAGTTAAAGAAAACCCTAACCTTGCCCTCTTACGTAATTTCACAATACCTTGATAAATCTTCTAAAATATGATGTAAATTGTGTAGACGCCAATACGTAGAGGTCTGAAGTCGTCGATCACTTAAAATATCGAAGTAAGGACAAAATTGGAAAAATCTGAAAACATTTCGAAACAAATCCTAGATGAAAATCGATCATGTGACAAAACTTTGGGACCTATGCTCCGGTGTAGGGTCCCCTTCTAGCTCCAAAATCCACAGCGTAGGTCAGAGTCATTCTGCACTGTTTCAGCCTCTGCCAACGTAGGTATGGCATCTTTTACCATTTTTTCATATTTGAGCTAAATTGGTCATCTTGAACTCCCGATGCTTTTGATGGAAGCAATAATGTCTGAAAATGACATTTTTGCCATCTGGTGAAGTGACGGTATCTGAAAATGACGATTTTTCCCTTTGGTAGCTAATCTTTGCTTTCACACACTCCTTGACTCCTCTCTCGAGATAGAAATATTCCAACTAACAACTCAATTGCAAAAATACAAAACTCTCAACATGACAATTCACTCAACATGGTTATTGTCTAGAACATGCCAAACACAAATAATACTATAATGTTCTTACATAAAGGACGGTCCATCATATGTGAATCAGATATAGGGTCGCAAACATTGGCAAACCCTAATCCCAAAAAAGGAACAATTCATCCATCATTGGGACATGTCACCTCTAATCAAGCATAACTAGCACATGCATCTATTCTAAACTACTCCTACTAACATAAATTAAAAACACGTCAGTAATTATCCCTTTCAAGCATGGTCTGTCTAAATCAATATTACATGTTAATAACCACTATTGTGTATAAAATCGTGAGTTAAACATCCGAGTTCTAGCCCATATTGAATAACCATGATTGTGTAAGATAAAACATTCATTCAAGTTAAGACAAAACATAGAATAAACATAGAATCTTATATAAAATCAAACGTAATCACTCATCTACACAATCATCACATACGTGTCATTCAGTTTTCCCTTATACAATAAAAATAAGAAAGAGTCTACATTACTTGGCTAACAAAACCCTAGATACCGATTTAGTTGTTCATGGTGGTAGCTGTCTGAATTGTTGATGTAGACGTTCCTTCCATGGTTGATATTTTGCTCAAAAATCTAATATAACACCAAGACAAAGGTCCAAGAACCCTATTTTGCTGTAGGGTAGACCCCTATCTTTTATAGAAAAAGAGATATCTTTATTTGATAATCTGATTGCTTCGCGGTTAAGTCATGAATATATCTTGTGATATATATTGAAGAATGGTATATAATCTTCTCATATATAGTTAATATTGTATCTAAAACAGCCTAGAGATCATTTCATGTTGATTTGGGTCAAAACGAGTCCCGCAAATGTGTATACAGATTACTGAATTTATTGGCCGCATCAGGGTTTACCGAGTACTCGGTAGCTTCTAGGTTTCGCGAAAATGAGCACAAGTGGGCTAAAACTCTCGGGCATTTTTTCCTTCCTCCGCGCAAGTGCGCGGACTTTCTCACTTTACCGAGTACTTGGTGAAGGGTATACCGAGTACTCGGTAGTTCTTCACTTTGAATTTTGTACTTCATCATCTTTGCTCCATTTCTCTTCTCAGCTTCATTTTTCTTCAGTCCTTTTATATCCTTGACTTGTTTTTGGTCTTTTATTCATGATTTCGACTCTCGAACAATCTTGAGTCAGAGATCCAATTAATTTACCAATTTAAACTTGTTTTACATAGCATTGCCTGAAATATCTTAAAACAAAAAAATCGTATAAAAGCACCAATATGATGATAATCATAGACATAACAAAGTATAATTAAGAGCCTTAAATATATGATATTTAGATCTGATCATTATACCTTAAATAGAGTCTATCTTAGGCCTGACACCTTAAAAACTTCCTATGAACTGTGGAATGGCAAGAAACCAAATGTGAAGTATTTCAAAGTTTTTGGAGCAAAATGATATATTCTTAGTGATCGCGAGTCTATTGGGAAATTCGAGTCTAAGAGTGATGAATGAATATTTCGTAGGTATTCATTGACGAGTCAGACATATAGGGTTTTTAACCTTAGAACTCAAACGATGATGAAATCTGCTAATGTTGTGGTTGATGATTCATGTGTTGATGAGCCTCCAACGTCCAGTGAGGAAGAAGATAGTGAGTCGTTCTTTATGTTAGGAAATGATTCTTCGGATGTTGATAAAGAGGACAATGTGGTTCATGATGACATTCCTAGTTCTGTAAAATCACATGATCAAACTTGTGATGTTCAGGTTACTCCACCTAAATAACCATCTGCAAGGGTCAAATTGAATCATCATTTGGATAAAGTCATATGATCAGTTGATCAGATGATGGTGACCTGAAGAAAGGCTAGGAATGAAGTCTCGTATGCATGTTATACATCTTCATTGGAACCTAAAAATGTCAAAAAAATCTTCAAGATAGTGAGTGGATAAATGTTATGCAAGAAGAACTTCAGCAGTTTGTTAAGAATGATGTGTGGTATCTTGTGGCTAGATCGAATGACATAAATGTGATAGGTACCAAATGGATATTCAATAATAAAAAGGATGAAAATGGTACAGTTGTTATGAATAAATCTAGGCTTGCTGCTCAAGGTTATACTTAGTTAGAGGGTATAGATTTTGATGAGACTTTCGCTCCAGTAGTTAGACTTAAATCTATTCGAAATTTATTTGCTATAGCATGTCATCTTGGATTCAAGTTGTATCAGATGGATATAAAGAGTGCATTCTTGAATGACATTCTTCACGAGGAGGTGTATGTTGAGCAGCCAAAAAGATTTGAAGATCCTCATTGTCCTAGTCATGTGTATAAGCTTAAAAAGGCTCTGTATGGGTTAAAGCAAACTTCTAGGGTTTGACATGAAAGATTGACCGACTATCTGTTGGGAACAAGTTTTACTTGAGGGGGAGTGGACAAAACACTGTTTATTCAGAAAATTGAGAGTGATATAGTTGTTGCTCAAATCTATGTGGATGATATTGTGTTTGGTTCCACTTCTGATAGACTTGTTCATTATTTTGGAGATCAAATGACACGTGAATTAGAGATGAGCATGATTGGTGAATTGAAATTCTTTCTTGGGTTTCATATTAAATAGTTGAGTGATGGGATTTTCATTTTCCAAACTCGTTATGCTTTGGAATTGGTGAAGAAGATTGGTTTAGAAAAGGCTAAGGATGCTCGCACTCCCATAAGTACTAGTGTTAAGCTTAGCATAGATACTAAAGGCAAAGATTTTGATCCTACACTTTATAGGAGTATGATTGGAAGTTTGTTGTACTTGACTGCTAGTCGACTTGACATAGCTTTTAGTGTTGGTTTGTGTGCACGTTACCAGACAAGTCCTAAGGAGTCTCATATTACTGCGGTAAAAAAGGATTATCAAGTATGTTAAAGGGACAGTGAATTATGGATTGTGGTACCCATCAGGTACAAACACTGAAATCACATCTTTTTCTGATACTGATTGGGCCAGTAATGTTAATGATAGGAAAAGTACTAATGTAGGGTGTTTTTATCTTGGTAATTGCTTAGTTACATGGCATAGCAAGAAGTAAAATTGTGTTTCTCTTTCCACTGTTGAGGCTGAGTATATAGTAGTTGGTAGTTATTGTACTCAAGTATTGTGGATGCATCAGATGTTGCAGGATTATGGTTTTTCCTAAGGCACGATGACTGTATTCTGTGATAACACGAGTGCGATAAATATTTCTAAAAATCATGTTCAACACTCTAGGACCAAACATATAGATATTCGACATCATTTCATTCGAGATCTTGTGGAAGATGGTATATTGTCTCTAGAGTTTATATCCATGGATTCTCAGTTGACAGATATCTGTACAAAATCATTAGATTTTCAAAAGCATGTTAGTCTTAGGAAATCTATTGGTATGCTTTCTTTAGAATAAATATCTTCTTATCTATCATTCTAGGAGCACATTGCATTATTTTCCTAAAATTAATAGATAATCATGCATTTGTATTATATTTATTCATGTATGCATTTTAATTAAAAAAAAAATCAAGTCATAAAATGAATTGTTTTTTGAAATGATGAGCTTGGCTAGAGTACCAAAGTTGTCATATTTTACTCTATTATCATGTTTACTTGTCTAATTATGCATATGGAAAGTAGAAGTATCAGTATGACCTAAGATTTTTTGAATGTTCACTTGATATGATTATTTTATGTTGCAAAATCTTAATCTTAGGTGCTTATTTTACTTCGGAGATGATCGTAATGCCTGCTGAAACTGTTAATATTTTTCATTTAACCCGAAGTGATATGTAGGTGCATGAGTTATTCTAAATTGATCTATGCTTTTGAATATCTTTTACATGCTTATGAATGTTGTTGTATTGTTGAAAGAGGAAATAATAAGATAATTAAAATATAGAAATACAAAAAGTAGTTCTTCGATCTGAGTAAGCGGGCCTCCTACCACAAAGTAGTAGAGTGTTCGCGTAAAAAGGGGAGAAAACTAATGAGCATAAATCCCAAAGAAGAAGCTCGGGCCCAGTTGGTCGGGACTAAAAATCCTCGCTGGAAAGTCCGAAGCTTAGAAAGGTAAAAAGGGATAAGGTGAAAAGGTTGAAAAAAATAAATTGTGTGACAAAGAGAAAATAGTATATTATTTTACAAGTAATAAGGTCCAAGTTAATGATTTGAATTCTAGTTTAGTTTTGGACTGAATTATCATCACGGTTGGTGAGGATATTATCAGAATTAGTATGTATTGTTTTCATCTTACCTTAATGCTTGCACATGAGAATTTTCATATATATATATATATATATATATTTGCAAAACTTGACTTGTGTATTCTTGAGTCTACAAAGTATGTGTGTTGATTTTCTTTACTACCATATGTATAATGGCTGAGTTAGATCTTAGAATATGATGTGTTAAATGATTAGCTTGTTGTCTCTAATGCCTTACTCACATATTTCAAAATACAAAAATATTCTTTTTGTCTTATTTTTATTCATGCAATTCTCCATTCACGCATTTAGTATTAAGGTCATGCATTATAGAGATATTTGTTACTCGAGAATCTGGATATAATCTTATAGAGTACTTTATCTTCGTATTTAGTGCTTGACTTAGATTCTATACTCTCCTATGTTGTCTTTTTCCTATGTTTTGATTGATATATCTTTGTTTGTCATTTCAAAAGGGGGAGATGTATTTAGTAATGGGGAGATGTTTTTAATAAGAGGGAGTATATTCTCAAGGGGAGAAGGAGTATGTTTATACATTGATGATCAATATGTTTTGCATTGTTGTTATGATTTATTCATGATCATTATGTTGATTTATATTTGTTTTCCACACTTGTTATTCATTGTATGTTCAGTGTTGTGGTTGTAGGATTAGAAGATCATCATGAGGACAATCTAATATTCTATGTCTATGTTTGTTGGTGTGTGTTCATAGGTATAAATATTATGTTGTTATTCGTGAGACTTTGTAAAACATGGTTTTGTCTCAGAAATGCTAAGGGAGAGATTGTAAGAACATTTATAGTATTATTTATGTTTGACATGTTCTAGACAATAACCATATTTAGTGAATAGTTAAATAGTCAAACAAATGTGTCAACTAGCTTCGTCAAATCTGAATCAAGCTTAGAGAAATCAAGAGGAGAGCTATAGAGTTGTTTTCAAGAGGAAAGTGTCTCCCGGATGATTGAAATATCATTTTTTTCAAGCTACAACTTCAAGAATCATTATAAGTGAGTTGAGGGGGTTCAAATGACATTAGTCCCAAGAAAAGTTGGTTTCGAGGATTTTGCTATGCATGGCCTACGTTTCCAGTAGCTAAAATTGGCTACAAAGTGTTATTTCAACGCATTTGCTACGCATGCAAAATAAATTACACATCTGCCTACGGTAATCTGCATGAAAAAGTTGTGAAATTTCATATTTGACCCCGATTTGTTTTCTATTGAGGCAGTTGTGACTTTACACTTTGATATACGTGCTATATACATTATATACACCAAAAGTATAAGTTGTTAGGGTTTTTGGGTGTGAAATTAAAAAAAAAAGGAGAAAATTAGGGTTTCTACTCTGCATTGTCTATAAATACCAAGGTCTTCTACAGATGTGATGCAGCCTTTAAGCCTTTGAGAGATCTCTGCAAGTTTTTCACAAATTCATATTCTTCTATAGAGATAGAGATATAGAGAGAAAAACACTGAGTGATTCTATATCTTCTAGTTCTGTCTTGTTTAGGGTTTATTCAATTGTGTTTCTACATCGACGATCTTATACACGATTGAATGACATAGATTCTGAAAAAACAACACATCGTTGATTACAACGTGGTTGCTTTGATCCGTTGAGAAACGGAGCCGTCTGAGTGCGGAGATTGGAGCAGTATGCTTCGTGGTTATTTGATCTGTTGAGAAACAGAGTTGTCAAAGTACGGAGATCGGAGTGAGAGCTTCGTGGAGCGCGAGTGGATCTAAACTTTCAGACGTCAAGTGAAGAACATCAAATTACAACGGTTGTAAGTTCCGTTTTCATAGAGTTTGTACAAATTCTCTGATTCATAGTGCATCGATATCCAAGCATATCCGTGGTTTTTACTTGGGGTTTTTCCAAGGTTTTGCATGTAAAAATTTCTGTGTTTTCTCATGATTTATTTTCTGCACTTATATTCATAACTGCTTGATTAATCTGTTTTTAGAATTAGGGTTTCATGACTAATTAAAATTGAATTTTCGCTAGATAATTTTAATTGGTCTTTAAATCGACAAAAAACTTATTCACCCCCTCTAGACTATTTTCATTGATCCTCTAGATAATTTCATATACAAAACAAACAAGCATACCTTAAGTCTCATTATAAGTACAATAAAAGTCGACTAGTGTACTATAAACCCTTGTAGTCCTCATAATTTTCAAATATTAGCATGTTAAAAAATCGGATTCTCTTGTGTGTTAGAGAAAAGTTTTCAGCAAAATAATTATATTGAATTTTTATTTTTCCTGCAAAATGGAGTGTCCCAAGTTTTATCAATTATTTGCACTTTGTCTCTACAATCCAAATAAGTAATTTGATATCCATCCTACATTATGATCTAGAGCCTATAAAAGGAAGTGATGATATACTTATCTGGTTCGGAAAGAAATAAATTACTATTCTCTTTCCTCGATAAAAAAAGTCGGAGTCTGATTTCACTACAACAAAATCGACATTTACTGACGAAATTTTATGACAAAAATATTTCGTCACTAAAAAGGAGAGTTTTAGTGACGAAAAGATGAGAGTTTTGGTGACGGAATATAATATCATCACAAAAAAGGAGAGTTTTGGTGACGAAACTTTATTTCGTCACTAAAAGTGAGAGTTTTTGCGACGAAATATAATTTTGTCACAAAAACAATGAGAGTTTTTGTGACAAAATATTATTTCGTCACAAAAAAAGGAGAGTTTTGGTAACAAAACTTTATTTCGTTACTAAAAATGAGAGTTTTTGTGACGAAATATAATTTCATCACAAAAAAGCAGAATTTTGGTGACAAAACTTTATTTTGTAAAAAAAAATGAGAGTTGTGTTGACGAATATATTTCGTCACTGAAAAAGGAGGGTTTTGGTGACGAAATAATGTTTTGTCACCAATATCATATTCTTTTAGCAACAATTATGAATTTTGTTGTAAATGAATTTGACGGGTTGTTTATGTTTAGTTGTTTTTATGTACTAGTCAATAAAATGCTATGGTTAGTGGTGATTTTTTCAGAGATAACATGGTAAAAGTTACCAATAATTATACTGCCTAGGTCGCCATGATTAGTGTCAGCCCTGACTTTCATCACGTGTTGCTCAAGTCGTGGTCGAAAGGTGTTTTCTACCATTAGCTTACAACTTTGATTGAAAGTCTATGGTAAAAACGCACTTCCCATGCACCCCAAGCTAATGCACGTAATAAAAGATATTATGGTAGAATTTATTTTCCACTTTAAGTTCGTGGTAGAAAAGGGGGTTTTCTATACCACTAGTTTAGAACCGTGATGAAAAGGTCGTGGTGGAACTATGTTTCTACCACGGTTCAAAGCCCGTGTTGAAAAACTGTTGTAGAATAATTTTTCACTATGGGTTATTATTGCCCGTGGTATAAAGAGAATTTTCATTTTCACTTTTTATTCTCAAAATTATTATTATATAAGAAAAGTAATTTTAACTACGTGCTTAGATTGTGGTTTTTTGATCACCACGAGCTTGAATCCGGAGTGAAAAGTGTTTTGAAATATTGTACTCGAAAACTATATATAAAAATATTTTTTATAAAATGAAGTCAATTTTTAGTTTAAAATATTCAATGACTTGATGAATTGCTAGAGATAATACTTCACTATATATCTCAAACATATGTCATATAAAAAATATTTTAATATAAAAATCTCAATATATAATTATTTGGCTTAAAATAAAATTACATTTATAGAAAAAAAAATAGTTTTACATATTCTTTGAATAATTGATGTTCTTATTATTACATCATTTATATAAAATCAAAAAACAGATAATCATAGAAATTGATGTATATTTATCATTTTAATGAGAAATAATAATTATTTATATAATAATTTTAAAAAAAACAAAAATAAAGAGCGTCTTTTCAAGAAGAATAAACATTAAAGAGCGCCTTTTCAACACAAGATAAAAATGAAGAGAGAGCAACTAAGTTATTTGCGCCAAACCCGTTGTTTCCTTTTGAAAAATGAATTTTTATGACATTTTATTAACAAAAAGTCGGTATTTTAGTTTGTGAAAAATACTTTCTGTGAGGTTGATATAAGACTCCTTGTAATAGGTTCCTAAAATTAATTTTGTTTACAATATTTTATAAGATAGTTATAAAAACAAGTATTCTCAAAGAGTTAAAAACTTCGTTAATATTGTTTTTATATATTTACGTGGTACTTTTGAACTATAACATGAGACAAAATATCCTGTAAATAATTGGATGAAAATTATATTTACGAAGTGTATTCTGACTCGTGAATAAATACTTATATTTTCTCTCACAAATTTTCATTCTCGCACTAAATATTTTGATTTATAATTTTTTTTTCACATAGGGCTAAAGTCCCTTTATTATTTTTATATATTAACAAGGTATTTTTGAACTATAAAGAAAAATAAAATATATAGTAAGTAGTTAGAAAAAAAAAGTATATTTACCTAATTTAGTTTCCCCCCTAACATAAGTAATTTTTTTCTCAAAAATATTCATTTTCGCGCTTAAATTTATTGAATTTTTTTAAAAAAATTAAAATCATAATCGTACACTGCGGTTACCGTACTAACTTATCTAAATCTACCACCTATGGTTTCTTTTCTACCCAATTTGTGAAAGACTGGCGACACAACCCACCACTTCGCAACCTACCACTGCGCCTCTATTCCAGTGGATCCAAGATCCCCAACACCACCTTCCGTCTGTCCAGCGGCATGCTTGTCTTTGTCAGTAACAAACTCCAACTCGCCGGCAAACACGACCCTCAACTGCAACAAGGTACACGCTCACACACATTTATATATATATATATATATATACATATATTGTATTTAGTACATGTTCATTCATATATTGTATTTTAATATGTTCATTTATATGCAATTTGTTGGGATTATGGGTGGTATTATAGGCTCTTCAACCTTTGATTGCGTTTATGCAAAATTGAAAATTTTATATTGTATATGCGTTGATAGATTTCTCAAATCTATATCTATATTCATTCATTTGTTTTGTGTGTGTTGTTTTGAGTGATGAGAGTGAAAATTTCAGAGAGAGAACTGGGCTTTTTTGATAAATTAACAATCCCCCAAAATTGGGTTTTTCTATTTCACTTCGGAACACTCACGAAATACACTATAAAGCAATGAAAGCCACTCAATACAACATCAAACCAGTATCTAATTAGTTGAATTTCATAAAAACACTAAACATCAAGTTGAACTATTAATGGGGTATACTCTCTAATTATATTAAATTTCAGTTTCTAGGCTTTCATTACTTAAGGTCAGTTTCTCTTTTTTCACTTATTTTTCCTTTTCACCTAATTTCAGTTCTATTAAATTTCACATAATGAGAATGGCATTATTATATTTTTCTTTGATTCCCCTGTTCCAATAGTTCTTGTTAAAAATAGGGTAAATAGCTTAAGACCCCCCTCAATTTTACTCTCTTTCTCTACTATACCCCTCAATTAATTATAATCCCCTCAACTTTCATTTTCTTGCACC
Organism: Cornus suecica; assembly: GCA_963922005.1. Taxonomy (NCBI): domain Eukaryota; kingdom Viridiplantae; phylum Streptophyta; class Magnoliopsida; order Cornales; family Cornaceae; genus Cornus; species Cornus suecica. The sequence goes on along the minus strand of OY998240.1, from coordinate 73,821,099 downwards.
ATGGGCTTGCCCTCAAATGTTTTTACTCTTTTACCCTCCAAACTTTTTGTATTTCCACCTTACCTTTAATTATATCCTTACTATTATATTTCTTAATTCTTTAAATTACAAAAATATTATTTCTTTTAGTTATAATATTAATTATGTCATTTACCTTTAATGTATTAGACTAAATATACTTTCAAATATTAATTTGTTTTTTATAAGTTCTAATTATTTTATTTGTAAATCAATTAACTTGGTATTAAATTTTAGTTTGATTTAAATCATAAAACTCAATCCTAATTAATATATTCATAAATAAATCACAATTTATGAAAACAATATATATATTTCGGAAAATATATATATATTGGAAAATGATATATATTTCGGAATATATATATAATTCGTTAAAAATATATATTTTCAGAATTCTTTTAAAAAATATGAATTTTTTCCGAAAAATAATTTTTTTGGGAAAAATTTATATTATGTTCTAAAATATGATTTTTTCCGAAAAATAATTTTTATTGAGAAAAATATATATTATTTTCAAAAATATATATTATGTTCCAAAATATGATTTTGAGTCGTAATACCTAAACTACCATCAATAGTATAAGAGGGTTTAGTGAAATCAAACCTTCAAAAAAAATATTTTTCGAAAAAATATGTATATTTTGGAATATATATATATAGTGGAAAATGATATATATTTCGGAATATATATATATATGATTCATCAAAAGTATATATTTTTTGAATTGTTTTAAAAAGTATGAATTTAGTATGAAAAATATACATTATTTTCTAAAATATAAAAAATATATATTTCGGAAAAAAATTATATTATTTTCGGAAAAAAAATCATATTTTGGAAAATAATATATATTTTTCTCAAAAAAATTATTTTTTGGAAAAAATCATATTTTGGAATATAATATATATTTTTCCCAAAAATTTTATTTTTTTGAAAAAATTCATATTTTTTTAAAACAATTCGAAAAATATATATTTTTGACGAATTATATATATATATTCCAAAATATATATCATTTTCCAATAAAACTTAATTTCATTTAAATCATAAAACTCATTATCCTAATTAAAATTTTTTTTGCCAAATGAAACTTTCTTTTCATAAAAATATATATTCATAAATTGTGATTTATTTATGAATATATTAATTATGATTGAGTTTTATGATTTAAATCAAACTAAAATTTAATAACAAGTTAATTGATTTACAAATAAAATAATTAAAACTTACAGAAAAAAAATTAACATTTGAGAGTATATTTAGTCTAATACATTAAAGGTAAATGACATAATTAATATTCTACCTAAAAGAAATAATATTTTTGTAATTTAAAGAATTAAGAAATATAATAGTAAGGATATAATTAAAGGTAAGGTGGAAATACAAAAAGTTTGGAGGGTAAAAGGGTAAAAACAATTGAGGGCAAGCCCATGGTGCAACATTTTATGAAACTTTAGGGGGTTCTAAGCTCATTTCATAGTTGATGGGGTATAGTAGAGAAATAGAGTAAAATTGAAGAGGGTTTAAGCTATTTACCCTTTAAAATATGAAAATATAAGAAAATGGAACCGACCATATAGATGCTAAAGTACATATATATATATATATATATATTATAGGTAAATACTCACACACACATGAGTCTCGAATCCACATGAGTCTCGAATCCTAAAACTTGGCATAGTGTACCATCATTGCTTGTTTATATCACTTTATATATAGTATACGAGTGTAAATCAACTAGCGGAATTACTTGAATTGTTGCACCTTGCATTTGAAAACCAAGGATATATCTTTCCATGGTAGTGCTTTGTTGGATAGTGACGGTTTGCAGTTGAGCCAAAATGTGTTCAAAGGAACCTTCCTAATACTTTACTAATTTGAACACATTTTTTGCTTCAAAAAATCATGAGGCTAGTCCAACAAATATGCATACTGAAAAGAATTGCGTTTGGAAAGCCTGTTTTTTGTATTTGTTTTCTGTCTTCAAATATAAAAACTGTTTTTGTATTTGTCTTTGTTTTTTCAGGAAAAAACTATAAATAAAAAAGCGTTTGGATGAAGGTGTTTTCACCACTTTTATTTGGTGAAAATTGTATTTTATGAATTTGGTGTTTTCATTGTTTTTACTACCTAAACAGTGAAAAAACTCAAAAAACAACTAAAAGTTGTATTTGGTGTTTTCATCACTTTTACACACTATTCACAGAAAACAGTTTTCTTGGGGAAAAAATAGTAAAAAACAAAAACAAAAAACAGGGTATCCAAACGGACCCTTAATGTTATTCTTTTTGTACTCTTATGCACTTTTAAATTTCTTATTTTTTGGTAACTTCAAGGAAAGTAGGGTAAAAGAATAAGATTATCAGCCTGAGACAATAGTTTCAGAGGATGTGTTGGGTCTCATTGAGTTGTTGATGACTCACTTTATAAAGTTGGATGGAATTTTCGTGGATGGGGATGTAAAATTGGAGAGAAAAATGAAGGTACAATTGACTACATTTAAGCATTACTTAGTAAATTAATCGAAGTTCAATTATCACTTCCTTGCATTACTTAGTAGACTGATGGAATTGTCTATTTGCATTACTTAGCTTTATTGAATACTGCAATTATTTAGTTGATGAATTGAAGTGTTAGTAATTGTTTATATGCATTACTTAGTATATTGGTTGAATTGCTTATTAATTCTTCATTGCATTACTTGCTAGACTGAATGAAGTATATATTTTTTTCTTTGTGATACTGAAGGTGAAATGATTGCATAAGTATACAGAAACTCTTGATGCGTTAAAGACGAAAAACTCAATGCCAAACAACGATGGAAATAAAACCCAACAACATCATAAAAAGCGGAGACACTTAAATGGTTTATTACGTTCACCAATTCAACAGCTGCAAGCAAGACATTCTTCTGGTGGGCATTCGGCTTTGCAAACACATCAACATCAACCATCCTCAAGGCGTTCATACTCGAGGAATTGCATTTTTTTCTTTTATAATTTTGTTTGGTTCTATTTTAGATGTTGCTACAAGTACTTTATTGTTTTTATATATAAAGCAATTCAATTTCCCTCAAGAGAAATGTCCTTGAATAATTTTTGTGATTAATGATTGTATGTATTTATGCTACATCTAAAATTTGTTTGTTACTCTTTTAACTTAGTGATTAAATACTGGTTGGTTAAGTTAATTAAATTCAACAAAATATTGGTTGTTAAAGCCAATTAAAGCTAACAAATTATTTAGTTGGTAAAATGTACTTAGATGTGACAAAAAAAGTTCGTCGATAAAAGGTAACTAGTTGTGACAAAAATATTTTGTCGATAAAAGGCAACTAGATGTGACGAAAAAATTTCGTCGCTAAAGCAACTAGATGTGACGAAAAAAATTTGTTGCTAAAGGCAATCAGATGTGATGAAATATTGTCGCTAATAGGCAACTAGATGTGACGAAAAAAATTCGTTGATAAAAGGCAATTAGATGTGAGGAAATATTTTTGTCGCTAAAAGACAACTAGATGTGACGAAAAAATTTCATCGCTAATATACCAGCAACATTGACGAAATATTATTTGGTCACTAAAAGTCGTATCAATAGCGACAAAGTTTAAGTTCGTCATTATAGATCAACCGAGACGTTTATATAGTGACGAAATTGTGACCAAAAAAAATTCGTCAAAAATAATTTTTACCAACTAATTTTTAAATTTTTGTGACGAAAAAAACTGTCACTAAAAGTTAATTTTGTTATAGTGTTTACGTTATATTTAAACATACGACATGGCTAAAATATATATAATTGACTTTGGAATTAGTACACCAAGAGGTAACCCCATTGAGGGGCTAGACTAGATGGGGACTCCATTGAAGAAGATGAGGCAAACCCTAAATGAAGGTGGACATGTCCATGTGGCACAAAAACTATGGATTGTTACATACAAGGGCCAAAGAGGACATGAGAATTAATTAAGAAAGCAAGTTGAAGTGAGTTCCTTTGCACTAGGGAAGAAGAGCGCAATCAATGCAAGCTTGTTCATATCAGGCCCTACTAGAACCACCTATTCAACCACTTTTATGATTTTTCTTCTACTAAATTAATTGGGATATTTAAGTCCTGAAATTATTGGTGGTCCGACCAAAGACATGTACTTAAGATTATTATTTACATGTCATTTTCATTTTTTTGGAGGTTTCTTGATAAACTTCACTGAATAATAGCGACCTTCTTATCATCTTAAAAATAATATGTTGATGGCTTTAAAGCCCTTCCTATCTCAATTCTTTATTTATTTTTCTGTAAAAATTTCATAGCTGCCAAGTGGCTTTAAAGTCCTACTTATCTCAGCCATTTGTTTTTATTGTTCAAATGACAATTTTTATTGTGGTGTCAAAGCCAAAATAGATGATAAAAGTTGGGATCATTTTGCATTTTGTGCCTTTAAGATCAACAATGCCACAGGTTTTGGGAAAATAAATACTCTATCCAACCAGTCCACTTTCTTAATTTTATTTGTCCTAAAATACTTGTCGAGTTTCGAATCCCAATACAATATAATCTAATACTTTCTTAAATTATCTCTCTTCATTAACTTCAAAAAACAATGGCCCTCACTAAAAACTACAACTATACTATATTATAAAATGACAAAATTGATATTAAAAAGTTAAACTTGGACAACTAATTTGGGACAGAGGGAGTATATTGATTTAATAGTGTCAACCCAATTCATGCAATATGTTGTATATGGTATTACCTCGTTTCTATATGCATATATAAAAGTGTTACGATTATATAAATAATGTAACTCGTTTTATGATAAGAGAGGATTTAAAATTAGAATTTTGGTTTTTTTTTTTGGAAAAAAACGAGATTCTTAAAATTTTGGAATTTAACTGAATTTGATAGGACAAAAAAAAATTTTGAACGAATTTGAGAAAATTTGATAATGGACTATTAATTTGTTTTTAGTTTTTCAAAACTACCCTTTAACCTATTATATAGGTACACATATTTATAAGAACAATAGTGTACAAAAATTATTTTTATTTTAATTAAATTTAATCTATTTTAAACACAAAATACAACTTCTTTTTCATTAAAATTCAATTCTAATTTCAAATCCCAAACAGCCTTCATTCCAAACAATGCGCTACAACTTTGTTACACAGTTAGTAAAATCTCAAATTTATTTTTCCATGGTAGGTTATAGAGTTACAAAAATATTTAACTTTTCATCGAGTTAAATTATTTATTCGATTATACTCTTCACTCTTTTTATCTTTTTATTTTTGTATATAAAAATTTAAGTAGAACTTGTTTCACAAATTAAGATAGAAGATCTGAAACAACTGTCATTTCTTGGCATATAAATTAAATTATACACCACTTGATAAGCTTGACATTTTTTTTTTGGTAAAAGTAAATATTAGCTTGGTCTTGTATTGGGTTAGAAATAAGACCAGTTCTTAAGTTGGGCCGGACTTTCTCAGCCCAAGCCCATCCTCACCACTGCAAAAGGCACAAGCTTTTGTATAAATCAGGTTGATCTACTAAATTTGGGCCCTGGGCTTAACCACCTAAAGCACAAATATCACACCACTATGATGGAACAAATTAAAGGTCTAACTTCTAAGGACGATCTCCTAGGACCTAGATTTTAAAGAGATCGTCATTTGAAGATGTTACACGAACCAGCTCATAACTCGTATAACGTTAAGTCGCAAACTTACAGAGGGGCGGAGATTCGAACACATACTTGATATATTAGATACGGTTCGTACAGGTGTCAAATGTTCGTCCTACCAACTAACTCGGTACGCCGGGCAATGATGGAACAAACTCAGCTAGGGCTATAAGTGTTGGTCAATGTAAACGTGGCAATAAACAATTGAGCTGTGAGGTCCAATGTCAACGGTCTCAAATATTCGAATTAATACTTTTGTATTTTCTAATCCCAAACTTCGATGAAGCCGTTTCTGTAGGCGACACTGACGGCTATAAAACACTTGAGTTTCCTAAATTACCCTCACACTTCATTTTATTTACTTCTTATCCCATTCGTGTGATATATAGAGAGTTTTGTTCATGAGGGTTATTTGGGAATCTCGTACAAAAATAACCGCTCCTTGGGGTTTCTAAATCATCTCTCTGAACATTCAACGTCTAGACCACTTTCTCACACGACAGAAAAGGAAAGAAAATAAAAGAGAGAGAGAGAGAAAATTCGCAGTTTAAAGCTTAGACTCCTCTGGGTTTTAGGGTTTCCTGGCAACCGATCTGAGTTTGCGGTCCGTTTGGATTCTGGGAAAAAGGTTGGTTCTATTCTATTGGTTCTTCTGTCTGTATTTCGTATCTGATTTATGATTTTTGCGGTTTTTATATTTTGTTATTACTAGGAAGTTCAATTCTCGGGGTTTTATAATCTTGAACTTTTGTATCAACTGAGTTAACGTTTATGTACCAATCTTGGGTATGTTATTATTTGGCACTTCACTCTGTTTGGTTGCTGAGAAAATGATAGGAAAAATAATACATTGAAATCTTGAAGTTATGTTTTGGTGGTCAATTTACTGAAAATGACAGTGTGCGAAATGTAACTTGAAGATGAGTTGGACGGAGACTTAGAGTTTATTACTTGCCAAAAATTCATTACCTAAAATGTTAGTTTCTTGTCATTTCCTAAGTTTCTCGGCAAACAAACATAGTGGTTGTTTAGTTTCGTGATTCACTTACACACGTCATTTATCAGAAAATTGAGAGAAAGGAAAAGGGAAGGGTAGAAAAGGTAAGAAAACAAAAGAAAATAAGAGTGAATTGAAGAACATACAAAGAAGTAACTGATATAGTGCTGGATTAATTTTTTTTCCTTTAACTGTTGATTTTCTTTATCAGCTGATAGAAGACAAATAAAGTAGATTAATTAAATATGAAGTATAATTAGAATCATATTTTATTTTTACTAACACAACAAAAACAAGTTTCAATATTTACTGAGAAAAGCCAAAAAATAACTAAAAAGGAAAAACAAGTCGAGAGAAATTAATTTCCAAGGAAACCACCGATATTGGTTGTTCAACTAACTAGCATTTTTGGGTTTTCCCATTTAATTGCCTGTGTTTTACCTTTTTTATTTTTTCTTTTTTTAGCCTGATTTTAGTTCAAAGATGTCATCACTAACGCTAAGTATACTATGAATGGGAATGAATTTTTGGACCTGTATATAAAAATGAATATTATTGAAATTCATTTTTTTATGAATTTCAATTTGCTTTGCATATTAGGCCCCCCTAGTTAAATACTCTGAATGATAAAGGGTTTTTCTACTGCTCAAATATTGCTTGTAAATTCAGGAGTCAAGGGACACATTGTGATGAACTACCAATCGAATAACCGAAACCAGCGACCCAAAGGGTTCAAGGTTAAGCAAGCTGTTCAGACTGTGTTGCTATTGGCCTTTTGTGTCTGGTTGGTGTACCAGATCATGAATTCTAATGATAAGAGTAGGCACAACAGTGCCAGCATGCAAAACAAGTTCATTGAAGAACGTGGAGTTACAGCGATCGGGCGCAAGGGGAATGCAGGCTGGTTCTCAAACGGAGGAGGTGAGTCAGACAAGAAAGATGTAGCCCTTGTGGTTGTGGGCGAGGTTGAAACGAAAGAAGATGGGGGTGTTGGAGACAATGAGTTGGATAGAAATGTTGAAGAGAAGGCTGATGAAGAATCTTATAACAAAGACACTGATAATGATCATAGAAATGGTGGAAGTCGCGATAAAGAAGATCAGAAGAAGCAAGAAACACAATATAAGGAGGTTCAAAGCATTGAAGACAACAAATCTGATAATGTGGTTGGAGGAGGTGAAGCAGTGAGTTTAAGAAAGGACATGTACAAGGAAGAATATTCCGACAAGGGACGTGAAAGTGAGAAGCGAAGTCTACCTGATCGTGATGATGAGAAGGAACCAGAAAGACAAACAAAGCATACCTTGATACAAGACAAAGATGAAGCAGTTAAGGAGAATGATGAGGATGAAGGCTCTTCAAAGATTGAAGAGAAGACTTCAGTGCGAGGGGGTGGAATTTCAAACACCTCATCCCTCGTTCAGCATGAAATTGAAGATGATCTTCATCACTTTAAAGACGAGAATGGGATTCCACAAGACCGTAAGGGTATCATAGAGTATATTCCAACGTGGGCAACTGGTAATCATAAAAGAATTATAAGCCGGCAGATTATCTCAAGTTCAGATAATCAAAGTGCAATCATGGAAAGCAGGACAGGTGAAGGAGAGATAGTTGAAACTAAAGACGGAATCAGAACTGCTGATGCTGAAAGTGTAAATAGTTTTATACAAGAAAAATCAGAAAATGAAGAAACAGATGAGGGTAAGATTGATGCAGACAGTAGTGTTGCTTCAGGCATCAATCATGCTTCAGAAAGGGTAGGGGGGAAAAGTATTATTTTAGATGTCTTACATTCTGTTTCTTCTCAAGAAGAACAGAAAACGGAGGTGGTTACTAGTAATAGCATGTTCCCGCAAGCTGAATAGGAAAGCAAAAGCAGAGACTCCAAGACACAGTTCTTTGTTTCCTTCTTCTATAGATTGTACTGAATAGGAAAGCAAAAGCAGAGATTCCAGTAATGGAGTATGAAAGAACAAGACAGACACATTTCTTTGTTTCACAGTTCTTTGTTCTATAGAATGTACACTCTCATCTCAGTTAGTCTATTTTACTTCTGGTCTCCCCTAAATTTTGGAATTTCCTTTGGAGGGGTTTTCAAGTACTAATAATAGATGTACATTGTCATACATGATATAAGATGATGTACATTCTCATATAGAAGAATAGCATTTCCCCATTTTACTTCTAAACACCTTGCCTCATTCCTACTTCGCATGAGTTTGCTATCTAGTAAAAAGCAGCACCCTTTAGGACAGTTTACCAACTTCATTTGATGCTACTTGTTGCACTCATTTGATTAGTTCTGTCACTTGTATCATTATGCAAGTACTGGACACTGGTTGTTTTCTCATTTTCATACGTTTTTATCTGTAGTATTTTTATTATTGATCTTCTTTCCTGAGATTAAGTCCTTCGACCTCATTCATTCCTGTTCTAAAATAGAAATGTTGAAAAGCCAGTGGACAAGAAGGGAAGCACAGGTCAAAAGCCATGACAACTTTAAATGAAATAAGGGTGAAAGAAATCCATCATAATGCTTGTACACAATTGGACCGGGGAAATGGTAAAGAACCAATATATAATATCTAGAATATCATAGACAAATTGGAAAGAAAATGCATTTCGATTCACCTTGTGGCCAGACTATTATGAAATGTATAATAATTCAAACGCATAGACGAAAAAAGACCAGCGTTTCAGTCTGACTTTGTTGACAGACTATAATGGAAATATAAATAACTGAAATGTCATAGACAAAATTGAAACTGACCTGAGTTTCAATCAGATCTTGTTGACAGACTATATCCAGGAATTTTGGCAAGTTTTCTCTTTTTCATAATCCCTCTGATCTTCTCAACCTCATCCCACAAACCATTAGCAGCATATATATTGGACAAGACCACATAAACCCCATCATTCCACGGTTCCAATTTTTGCAAATGCTTTGCCACCCACTCCCCCATCTTTACATTTCCATACTTCTCACAGGCCCCCATCAAACACCCCCAAATAACTACGTTCGCTTTCATTGGCATCCCCTTCACCATTTCTCTGGCCTCGTCAAGCAACCCCGCCCGCCCAAGCAAATCCACCATGCACCCATAATGCTGCAACTTGGGCATCATCCCATAATCATTCTTCATCATGCTAAAATAATATCTCCCATCTTTCACTGTCCCGCCATGCACACATGCGCTCAGCACCCCAACAAAAGTCACAGAATTTGGCCTCACGCCTGCCTCCCTCATACAACGAAAACACTCGAATGCATCATTCACATGCCCATGCATTGCATACCCCACAATCATGGACGTCCATGACGAAACATTCTGCTGCATCATCCTCGAAAACACCATATAAGCCAAGTCCATCCGGCCACACTTACCATACATATCTATAAGTGAATTCGACATCAAAATGTCCGATTTCTCCATGGTTTTCGCTTGGAATACACATTTATGCAATTGAAGAGCCAAATTCAAGTCCCCTAGACTTCCACACGCGGAAGTCACACTAACCATTGTCACATCATCAGGCTCAAACCCGCTTCTCTTCAGCTCCATAAACATGCCTATAGCCTCCTTAGCACGCCCGCCCTGCGACAACCCTCCTATAATGGCATTCCAAGAACCCAACTTTCTATCACAATTTTGATCAAACACCTTGCGTGCATTCTCAAATTCACCCGACTTCGCATACAAACTAATGAAACCACTTTCAGTGAACTCACTCGAATCAAGACAGTTCTTGATCGCAACGGAGTGAATCTGCCGACCCATTTGAGGATCAAACGATTGGGTTATGGCCTTCAAGATAATGGGGAATGTATATGAATCGGGCATGACACCAGCTCGAGTCATGGCAATGTATATACATAGAGCTTTGGATGGTGAATCAAGCCTAGTGTATGATCTGATGATGTTGTTCCAGTTAAATGGACCAGGATACAAATCTAGCACATGGGTTCGGATGATATGGGCATATATTTGATTCAATTGTAATAAATTTGTACAATTTGACAATTGGGTTGCTATAGTTTTGGCTTGGTTTTCAGTTGGATTGATGGGAGAGTGAACACTATCATAGACAAGTTGAGGTGTGGTATTTGTAGCAGAGGAGTGATTGAGGTAGTGAGAAATGGTGAGGTGTTTGGGCAATTTGATTCTAGAAATCATGTGTTATGGGATGGACCAAGCTGTGTGTGTGCATGTATATATATATACACGGTACAAATGTATATATGAGAATATGAGACAGTGAATGGGTGAAGTGCACAGCCTCACTTCTGTTGTTGCAAACATGCATCCACCGGAGGGGCGAGGTATGGTTAATCCTTATACAACTTTCGCTAAACCAACCAATACAGTCAAGAAGACCGGTACCCGTTTGTTCCAAACCCCTCGCCCTTCTTCAGTAAAAGAATATCTGTAAGCTTCTAGATTCGACCAATGTTTCATTCCTGCCACTGAACAAGAATAATTATTTCCCCTCGAGTTACCTTTTGACCTTCCTAGCCAGTGGCAACAACAAGGCTTCACAGATCTCCATTTCGGAGCTGTTCGCATTGCTCTCTCTTTTCATGATCGAAAAGGTCTCCATGTCACCTCTCGTATTGCTCTGGTTGATACCAGATTTAACCACTATCAGCATGTCTGCATAGCAACTGTCCAAACTACCTTAAATGCTAGCACGGTAGTGTTCACTTTTTCCCCAAACTTCAACATGCCCTTAGCAGATCCACATCTGCTTAGTGCCTTGAAAGTCCAAATCCAGATTGGTGGCGCCTCCACTATCTCTACCATCTATGTTGATACCCTCCACTATCAGATGGCATACCGACTGCAAAATCATGCCATGGATATGTACTTACCATCCTCTGTCTCCCATGATGCGCTCCTGCTCGACATAAACACCACCCATCAAGCAACTTGTTCCCATATTCCCAAGCAGCTCTCCAGACCCGAGCTCCTTAAGCTGCTCCCAGAATCATGGGTTACAGCTTATGAGAAAACACATCAACACCCGAAACCAGTTCAGTCCATCAATCCTACTTTCACCACCAAACCTGATGGCTCCGTTGAGATCTCTTTTCCCAAGCCAGATACTCCTTCTCCAAATTCCCTTCCTATATTTTCCTCACGTCTCCCCGAGATTAACATGATATCTCCTTCAGCTTTTCAAAACCAAATTCCAATCAGCTCTTTCCAATTCTCCGGAGACCCAGTTTATTTTTTCCAAGACCCTATCACTGGACACAAGTTTTTTTATGCTTGTGATTGTGATGATTGTCTATATGACTTTGAGGATGAGCCCAAAAGAAAGAAAAAGTAATCTCAACAACGTTTAAAGGAAATATATGAAAATGGTGATCCCACTGTAGACCTTCTTGGTGAACCCTCTGGAAAATTTGATTTTTATGTTACCTATGGTAGATCCAGAACACCACAACTTAAGCATTCTCCTTCAATTTGTAAACCACCCTATAAACCATGTACTCCAAAACCATCACCACCATCGACTCAACCTGCATCTATTCCCTGTTACATGTTTTCTCCTTCATCATCATGGACAGAAGCAAATTTTCCTCCTCTTTCCTACCATGATCCTCAAGAAAAAACAACTCATCACCACAAGATCCCAGACCCTCATATCATCCACTCAGACGGATCTACCAAATCTGTCACTACCGCCGAAGCGGCTATCAATTAGCAATCCGCCAATACCTTGGCCCAGAACAAAATCTTGCAAAGGATTTCACACTCCCAACAGTCTTTGGAAAACACTTTCCACCGAAAGCTCACCTCTTTGGAACTCCTTATCAATGATCTCCAGCAGAAGATGCAAGGTCTTCATGGTGAACTTCTCCAGATGGCCTACTCTAACCAAACCTTCACTTCAGCCTTTCTCCACAAAGATGCTGAAATGAAATACTTGAAAATACAACTGCAGTCCTTGCATGCTCAACAAACCCAAAGACAGCTCAGTCGTCCTGATTTCTTTGGTTCCTCACCATTTTTCCCTACTTATACGTCCCAACCTTTATATGTTACACCACCTGGACAACCTAGCCTCTTTTCCTCTCCTTCCCTACCTCCCTCCTTACCACACTTACAGATCACAAAACCTTCGGTTCCACCACCACCTCCCCTCCAAGCACCTCCATACCACATGTCCCAGAACCTATTCTTGCCCTATCCTTACAACCTTTAATACCTACACCTTCTACATCTACTGATCCCAAAGGCAAATCTCCAGTTCAATTCATGCTTCAGCCTGAAGATTCTCAACTCCATAACCCCATCTAAAAATTTTTACTAAAATTGGCTAACCTTCCCCAAGGCCAATCTGATTCTGACTCTGTGGCTGAAACTGTCGAAGCACACTCTGCCTCCTTTATCCATATGGTTGATCCCAACCCTCAGTATCCCCCTGATGTTGATCCTATTGTTGAAGAAGTTGAGGATCCTCTTCCTCATCCGATACATCCTCAGGAAAATTTTCCATCTCAGACTCAATCTCATAATGGGTTTTCTATTGATGAAATCCCCCATTCCAAATGGCTGGAAAATTTCTATGAGATCCATGCTTGGTGCACTGCAGAGATGCTTGCTCCCAATGCTGAACTTCGCTCAGTCCTGACTCGTTGTGTGGCAAAATTCCTTGGTCGCCTCCGCCAATGGTACCTCGCTCTAGGAGAGTACCGACACCTCCAGCTTGTTCAACTGCCAACTATCTTTGTTTTCATTAATGTCTTACACAATGAATTTCTTGGTTCCTCTGATGGCCTACTCAGTGTTGTTCGTGAAGAATTCCTGAGTATGAGATGTTGTTCATTTAAGCGCAAAGATTTGGAGACCCATTTTCTTCGAATGTCCCAACGATTCTATGTTCTTGGTGGTATTGATGATGTGAATCTTAAGCAATCCTTTCTCAACTCACTTCCAGAACCTCTTGGAAATGAAACATTCAGACTTCTTCAAACCAAAAACATGGCCTTGAACAACACATCCCTTGGTTCCATTTACCAACATGTTCTCCAATCCCTTGAGAAGCTCTGCAACCACCAGAAGTTCTTTAAAAAACTCTATGAACAAGGAAAACTTCTGGGAAAAGCCTGTGATCGATCTGATCTCCTCATCAAGTGTAAATCCGACAAGTCTTGTTCCTGTAGTCCTTCTACAAAGAAAACTAACCATTTTAAGAAGTGGAAACCCAAGAGATCCTCTTATTTCCCCAAGTTTTCTAGACGGAAGAAATGGCGATTCTTTCGCAAAAAACCTGTTCGTGGCAAGCACAAATCTGACAGATGTTACATCTGTAGACAACCAGGTCACTATACCAAACAATGTCCAAACAAAGCTGGTAGAGAAAAATTGGTCCACTATATTTCCAAGATCCTCCCGCATGATGAAGAAGATGCAGACATTGAATCCTTTTTTCATATTGATGATGAAGCCAGTGCTGACACTATCATGGCTTTCTCTGCTGCCTCATCAGAATCTGAGGACACTTCTTCAGAAGATTCTGAGTCTGGAGCTGATTATCCTCATAACCTTTTCTCTGTGGAATTTTCTTTAGCCCCATCCTTGCTAGTCCAACCCTTTGCCCAAATTCATATTCTTCCGGACAAATATGCCAAACCTATCCCTGTTATAGCCTTTTTTGATACTGGAGCAGCCTCGACTATTATTAATCCATCCATCCTTCCTAGGTTTTATTGGCAGAAATGTTACTACCCTTTCACTGCCGCCAATGGTGAAACTTTTGCCATTACCCTCAAGAGTAAGCCCATCATCCTCCATTTGTTTCCTGGATATACTGTCAAACATCAAGTCCTTGGTTCTGAACTCCCAAACAAAGATATTCTTATCGGGTTTGACATTCTCCAGAAACTCACCAAAATCTCTTGGATGCCAAAAGGATTGAAGTTTCGTAATTACTTCATTTATTAGACTACCAAACCTAACATGTTCTCCCTTGACATTGTTTCCTCATTCAGAGAGTCTATTATCCAAACTTCCTGTGCTGATTCCCATTCCCATTTCCTTACCAAATGTAACCATCCTTTGTGGAAAAACCCAGAGTTCTTCATCACCCTTCCCTTCAAGAAAAATGAAGACATCAACCCTACCAAAGCCACCCACCATGGTATGAACCCAGAACATTACCAGTTAGATGTCCAAGAACTTCACCAACTCCAAACCGACGGCCTTGTCGAACCAACCCAGTCTCAGTGGGCTTGTGAAGTATTCTATGTAAATAAGTGTGCAGAGCAAGTTCGTGGTAAGCTCCGCCTTGTCATCAACTACCAATCCTTAAACCACTTCCTCCAAGATATCAAATTCCATCTTCCCAGAATAACTGTCCTGTTTTCAAATTTACCCAAAGCCCAGATCTTTTCTAAGTTTGATCTTAAAGCTGATTTTTTGCAACTTGGTATCCACCCTGATGACCGTCCCAAAACTGATTTTTGTATCCCAGATCACCATTTCCATTGGACGGTGATGCCCTTTGGCTTAAAAACTGCACCCTCTCTATTTCAGTAAGCCATGGTTTGTATCTTTGCTCATATCCTACCTTCGGCCTTAGTTTATATTGATGATATCTTGTTTTTCTCTCCTGACCTTGAAACACATGTCACCCTCCTCCAAACCTTCCATAGTATTGTTCAAAAATTTGGAATCATGCTTTCTGAAAAGAAATTGATTTTAGCTCAACCTGAAATCGAGTTTCTGGGCATGAAGATTTCTCAGGGCCAATATGCTTTCCAACCTCACATTGTTACCCAACTCCATCAATTCCCTGATACTCACCTCTCTGCTAAGCAAGTTCAACAGTTTCATGGTATTGTAAACTACATGTCTGAATTCATTCCTAACATTGCCCAATACCGAAAACCTCTTTCTGAACTTCTTAAAAAATCTCTTCCCCCTTGGACAGATCAATGTACAAATGCGGTTGCTTTCCTCAAATCAGTGTCTCAGTCTCTTCCTCCTTTGAAAATCCCTTCTGATGGGAAAAGAGTCATTCAAACTGATGCATCTGATCTTTATTGGGGTGTTGTTCTTCTTGAAGAACGTCCTGATAAATCTAGAATGATTTGTGGCTACAAAAGTGGTTATTTCTCCTCTGTTGAAACCCATTACCATTCTACTTACAAAGAAATTTTGGCTATCAAACGCAGTATTGAAAAAATTGAATTCCATTTGATAGGTCATCATTTGCTGATAAAGACTGACCTTAGCAGTTTTCCTAACATGCTTAAGTTCAAACAGAAACATCCTCCCAAGGCTCAACTCCTGAGATGGGCAAATTGGTTCTCCCAGTGGTCATTTGATGCTGCTCATATCAAAGGAAAAACCAATGTGCTCCCCGATTTTCTTTCCAGATTGAAAAAAGACATTTATCTTGTGCATCCTAATCTTCCCTTATGTTTTCCCCTGATTGCATGTTTCGAACCCTCTCAGTTGCCATTTCACCTTCAGATCCTTCTGCTTGAAAAAACCCTTATTTCCCGCAGTTGTTTCATGGTCAATTCATTTCAGTTTCTCTATGTCAATCGCTATGGACTTAAATATGGCCCTCTTAGGAATTTGTCATTCCACCCTGTTTATCCTTTTCTCACCCACTTTGAAATTAATCCAGTGTTTTATTTTAGTTTTCCTCGTGAAGCGTTTTTTCTTCTTTGGTACCTTGTCGATCTTTATCACATAGGTATTATTTTTGATAAATCCCAAATGTTGCAATATATTGTTCAGTGTTTACTAAATTCCCTCCCTGCCTCTGAGTTAAGATTGTGTAGGTGGCTTACCCTCTTCGGAGATATTCCATTTTGGCAACAAAAGTTCCTCGAGTGTCCATTTCAGTCTCCTGTGTTCGTGTTTTGGTCCCGAAAGCAGTTTTATCCTACCCCTGATTCTGGTGTTCATATTGAAAAATCCTACCATGTTTCCTTCTTCACTAGTCATGAGAATACCATCATGTATGACATGCCTACATTTTTCAATCTCCACAGGACGCAGCTCTGTCATCACAATGACATTCCTCTTCAGACTATATCTCCACATCTGTTTCACAGTGATACCTCTCATTGGCGCCATTCAGATTTTTATCCCACAGACTGGAAACAGAAACTGATACTCTCCTTTCTGAACATGAAGCCCAGTATTCATGGGACCTCCTTGATGAAGACCATCCGATCTACAGAGTCCATCAACAGCCCTATCCTGTTGCAGGTTCTCCTTCTCAATATAATTCTGATAATGATGATGAGTACTTCTCGCAAAGCCCTGATTGATGATTTCTGCAAAATGCTTGGGTCTTGATCCAATAAAATAAGTTTTATGTAATTTTCATTGTCGGCAAGAGTATACTTGTCATTTCAGTTGTATTTGTAATTTTCATTGTCGGTAAGGGTATATTTGCCATTTCAGTTGTATTTTGTGTCATTAAGTCTGTCGGCAAGGGTATTTCAGTCTTTTGTTAGTCGATGTCATGGCTGACATATTCGAAGGGCACTTATGTATTTTCTCAGCCTCTCATTCCTCTATAAAAGGAGAGCTCTCAGTGTTGTATGGATCATCGGATTCCAGAAAATAAAATCTTGTGTTTTCTCTTATATATCTCTCTCTTGTTTATCTCTCTTGTTTATATCTCTCTTTATATATATCTCTCTTGTTTATCATCTTAGTTAGAAGGTGTGCTTTCTTTTCTTTCTTGATCATGTCCTACTTTGTGTTTGTATATGGTATCAGAGCTACCGTGTCAGAAAAGTAGTATTAGAGTAGGAGCGCATCATTGGAGGCAGAGGATGGTAAGTACATATTCATGGCATGATTTTGCAGTCGGTATGCCATTGTGGTAATAATGTTATAGATTTAAAAGTAAGCATTGAATAGATATTGATTTTTCAAATGTATAAGACCATAAGCAAACCATAGTGTAAATCAAGTGAATTGAGAAAATTGAGGTCTTGGATTTTGGAAAACTGATGTAGTACCGTAAAGGTCAATTTATTGGATAAAATTACCATTTATTAAATTTTTTAGAAGCGTCAATTGAACATTTATACCCTATATCCTTATTTAGCCGTATTCTTCTCTCAATAATGGGTCAATTTTTACCATTATTGTAATGCATATAAAACTTTTATGCTTGAGAGTACTCTAATATGAGATTAATTAAAGTTCACTTAATTTTAGGTGAAGATTGTCTTATGAATAACTCGAACTATAATTAAATTCGAGTTTAAAAGTTAGTTGAGTTTGAATTGAATAATTAAGATTGCAATGATGTTATATTTCCATGTGGAGTTGGATGTGAGCTATGCATAAGAGCTCATTTTTCACCGAAAGAGAATGCTATGTACAAATAATCCTCACCACTTTCACTGTGTGACCCAAAATTGTCTTGTCTAAGATGACGAGGAATGAAATATTTCCTTAAATTAAGTCCAAATTTGTTTTATATGTTAGTATTACACCATTCTAACTGAATCTTCTCAATGTGTATGTGGTGGTTGGTGTTCATATTTGGTTGAAATGGGTTATGTCAAATTTTTTTTTTTATTAATTTACGTGTCAAATATATTTAATTCTAACTCAATTTATTTATTAAATAAATTATCCGTTTTGACCCATATAATTTATTTAACCTATTTATTCTAAAATATTAAATTAAATTTGACACAATCCAACACGAAACGAACTATTTAACTTATTTATCAGCAAAATTAAATTGAATTTGACACAATCCAATAATACATTATTGATATATTTCAACCCATGATTAATTAGAGAAGAAAATTAAATAAATATAAATATAATCATGTCAAATGGATTGTTCAGATTTGACTCTAACCCGATACTAATATTCTCGTGTGGTATTCGGATCGACTCTTATACAGATTCAATCATTTTATAATCAATTCTAATCCTTTTAATTCATGTTGAATTATTCTGTCGAGCCTCATTTTGACAGCTCTAGCTCACACTCTTTCTCTCTATACATATATTGAGGAACTTCATTACACATACAGTCTAACAAAGACATATCGTCCCAACTTAATAAGAAAAAGACAAATTATTTTATAGAATGTTTAGTTTTCTAAAAAAATAATTTTCCCCTCATTATTATCGCTAGAGCTTTGGTCGGATAACACATTGTCCCTCCAAGTCATTCTTCATTTTGTCCCATTTATATCTCTTTCAAAAACACCCCGAAAATGGCAGTTCGCATGAGAGATGACTCGGAGACAATTTAATCATGTAATAATGTTGTAATGCAAGAATAAAAATTGTAACTTAATATGTTACACCATTTACACAAAACCAAAAAGATAATTTCAGGTACGGAGTTGGAAAATTAGCACAATGGATTATATAAATTTAAATGAAAAGATAAAAAAAAATACTATAAAAAAAGATCAAATAAGGAAATAAAACAAGAAATAAAGATTAGGAAGGAGATTTAAGAATAAATAATCTTAAAACATATTATTTGAAAAAATAAGAGCAAATAAGATTATACAAGAGATCCGAAAACGTTTTAGGAGGGCATTTTCAAGTTATAGGCATATATATATATATATAAAGAACTCTTTAAAAAATATAGGGTAACTTGCATTAACACCCCCTGAGGTATTGGTCAATTGCAGTTAGATATCGGTCAATGGACTATTTTGCATTAGCACCCCCTGAGGTTTGTAAAGTGTTGGAATGACACCCATTGGAGGCATAAAATGACTTAAGTACCATTGATTAATTTAATTTTCATGTGAAATCTCTAAGTTACCCACATGCCTAAACTTTGCATTTTACCCATTACACCAACCACCATTATCGTCACACTTTTATTATTAAAAACATCTACAATAAATAAATACTACCATTAAAATATAAAAATTCAAAAACATCAAAAATATTTTGAAATATATATTTAAAGGTAAATTCTACCATTAAAAAATTTTCATCAATAATAATATTAAGAAAATTCCATTATTTAATTACCACTCTTAATTTTTAATATATTACTATATAAATATTTCTCAAAAACTATTAAAGGGTTATATCTAAAACCATTATAGGTATTACATATCTAATAAAATATATATAATTTTTTATGTATGAATAGAAAAAATATATATATTTTTATACTATTGTCAATCAATAATTTAAATGAAAATTGGTAATATAATGGAATATCTTATTTAAATATCTTACACATTACCCATTGTAGGTATTACATATCTAAGAAATTTTACCATTATATTTTCAAATTTCATGATGGAATGGAATTTTCTTTGGTATTACATATCTAAATAAGATATTCCATTATAGGTATTATATATCTAATAAATTCTACCATTATATTATCAAATTTTATTAAAATTATTGATTGACAATAGTATAATATATATATATATATATATATTTCTATTCGTACATAATTTTTTATATATATATTATTAGATATATAATACCTATAATGGTTATTATATATGACCCTTTAATTTATTTTTTTTGAGAAATATTTATGTAGTAATATAATAAAAATCAAGAGAAGTAATTAAATATTAAAATTTTCTTAGTATCATTATTGATCAAAAAAAAATTAGTGGTACAATTTACCTTTAAATATATTTTTGATTTTTTTTAATTTTTATGTTTAAAATAAGATTATATATATTGTATATCTTATTTATTTATTGTAGATTTTTTAATAATAAGAGTGTGATGATAAGGGTGGTTGGTGTAATGGGTAAAGTGTAAGGTTTAGGCATGGGGGGTAACTTAGAGATTTCACATGAAAATTAAATTAATCAAGGGCACTAAGGCTCCGTTTGGAAAGGGTGTTTTCTGTTATATTTTTTGTTTTTTGGACTCAATTTGGGGACAAAAACATGTTTGGATCCTACAATTACTGTTCACTTTGTTTTAGTATTGGAAACAACTTTGATGAATAGTGCAAAAAACTTCTCTTTGAGATTTTACAACAAAAAAAAATGGAGAAGAGAATTGTGGAGAAAAACCACCACTAGCCGCCACCACCACCACCACCTTCGCAACCCACCACCACCACCATCCTAACCCCCAATTCGAACTATGTGTGTATATGTGTGTGTATGTGTGTATATGTATGTGTGTATATGCATGTGTGTGTGTATATGCGGCGATGGAGAAAAAAGAGGGAGAGGAGGAAGGCGATAAAGAATAGAAGGTTTGCAAAGGAGGAAGATGTGTTAGACGAGGCTTCATTTCTCTCTCTACAATACATACATATATTTATATATCTATATTTCATATAATTGCCCTAAAACCCCTTTTGAAACAATAAATACAAATTGGTTCCCAAACATGTTTTTTGTTCTTGTTCTTTTGGGTGAGAAAATAAGAACAAGAGTAAGAATTGTTTTTATTTTTTGGTTCCCAAAACAAAAACAAAAACAATGGTTCCCAAACGGGGCTTAAAAGTCATTTTATGCCTTCAAGTGGTGTCATTGCAATACTTTGCAAATCTCAGGGAGTGTTAATGCAAAATAGTCCGTTGACCGACATCTATCTACAATTGACCAATACCTCAGGAGATGTCAATGCAAATTACCCAAAAATATAAGAAAAAAAGCTAATTCAAGAGGGGCAAGTTCCCCCATATTACTTTTCAACCCTAATTAACATAATTGTGGAATTTTTTTAAATATGTGACTTATTTTTATGATTTTAATTGTTTTCGTTAAAACAATTAATGATCCTTAATTTATAAAGTAATAGTCTATGAAACACGAACACTTCGTTTAGGGCCACACGCGTCCGTGTCAGACACGCAAAAAAATACGTGTTCGACACGCTAAAAACGTCTCCTGATTTTTTTAAAAAAAATTGGACACGCGGTGAACACTATGGGGACACACGGTGGACACTCACGGAACACGCAGTGGATTGGTTGATTCTATGAAAGATAGAGGACATATGGAGCCGGTAATTTGGTGGATCACTTATGAAACTTCAACACCCCTAATCCAATATTTGACTGATACTTGGACATCCTTGTTCCTCATCATCTTGTGAGAAGAATTGTAACACGGATTCATTTATCCACTATTTGAAAAGGAACAAGATAACACCACAAAGAGTCGAAGATTTGATATTTGTACATTCCAATCTTCGTCTTTTATTCAAGAAAATTTCCACAATATAACGAGGGAGAAACTAAGATGTGGGATGTTGGGGAAGATGCATTTGATTAATTGGATGATTATGGAATGAAAATTTTTGAACATGTTAAATTTTCTTTAACTTATTTGTTTATTTTCTTTTGTAAGTTTATTTCCTTCTCATTTTTTAAGTAATAAATAAAGTATTTGTGCAATTTTTATATTACCTCTGTCCCATATTAGTTGTCCACTATTGCAACTTTACTTGTCCGGTTCGAATTCCAATGCAATTTAACCTTCCACTTTTCCCAACTACCATTCTTCCACTAACTTTAAACAAATACCGGATCCCACCATAATACTATATCATTAAGGACAAAATTGAAAATTGAACACTAGTCAACCCAAATCAATAAAATGTTAAAAAATTCAAATTGGACAACTATTGTGGGGAGGGAGTACTTTTTACAAACGTGTCGTGTCCTATTTTTTTTTAATTTGTCGTGTCACCGTATGACACTCTCAAATTTCCATCCATAGGTTGACCAGACCCATACACAGAAGACTAGGAACGTTTGCAATTGATAAACGTAAGCACAGATGATAAGACATAAAAATAGAGATCTAATAACATAAATAAGAATCAAATGTACAACTTATACATAAAAGAGACCACACCCAATACATCCTCAAAATACAATAAATTCCACACCGTACAACTTGGGAATCCCATAAACATGGACCCCTAGAACAACTCATAAAAGAATAGCATAATATACCATAAATTTAATCCTACCCTAGAATAGAAAGAATAACTGCTAGACCCAAAAGAGAAGCGAGCAAGACTTCAACCTTGCGGAGGGAATTGCCAAGGACCTGAAATAACAACAAATGTGGGTTAAATCTATGAGCAAGTACAACTCTACGTGATCCCAAGCAGAGTACCAAGATCCATCCCTTTTCCCAGTGACACCAAAAAATTATAGTATAAATAATAATAATATATTTAACTAATATCATAGTCACTGATATATCACCCTATAATAAGTATAATAATCTATTATCCCATGTCAATTTTGTCCAACACCTCCATACCCAACTATAATCACGTACCCGACAAATTAATCATGTCGGGACAACTCAATACCCGACAAATCAATCATGTCGTGACAACTCAATCATGTCCCGTGATACTAGTGAGGTTGCGTTTATTTGTCAGCCTCTTTTTGGTTCCTTTTAACTTCCCCAACCATATTCATTTAATTAAATCTTATGATTTTACGAAATTATTAATTCACTTATATTCTTTACTCGGGAACGTATAACAATTTATAATGTCGTGCCCCCTAGCGGGGTTTGGGGCAGCGCCCCAGTGCCAGAAAATACGGTATTTTATATTGTCAAAACTATTCATTTATACGATTGAATCTACATATATTAGTATAATTCGTGGGGAAAGATAATAACATCTAAATCAATGAACAAAGAAAATAGAGGAAAATAATTACATAATATAAGTAGTGTTTCTCTAATAACAATGTTTAAATTCATTATCAACATTCAAACCTAAAATATTTTCATATTCAGATTTCTATATGTAAATCAAATCATATACACCTCAACAAAAATCATAATAACAAGACATATACGCATGTTCACAGATCTATACATTTAGACATAAATCCACACATGTCTATCTACACAAAATATAATAAGCATCGTATATATTCATGGACATGAATATGGTAAAACAGATCTGTACAAATAACTACAAATAAATGTATATACGTATAAACAAAATATATACTATCATATGTAGTCGTGAATCAAAATTTAAGATAACCGATTTATACACGAGTGATTATATATATCACAAATCTATACATATACACATGATCTATACATATATGTATAACATAATATATATCATCATATATATACGTAAATACAAACATATTATAACAGAATTATACATATGTTTTCATATAACTACGAATCTATACATACATGCTCATTTAGCTAATGATCTGTACATATAACTATATAGCTATGGATCTATACATACATGCTCATATATTACATATCTACACCTATAGCTACAGATCTACACATACATGCTCATATAACTTCATATCAATACATATAGCTACGGATCTACCCATACATGTTCATATAAGTACATATCTACACATATAGCTACAGATCTACACATACATGTTCATATAACTACATATTTGAACATGTTAATACTCATAAGTATACATATACAAAATTAATGTATAACAGTATACAGGAACATCAAACAAATGTTACAAATTTTAGTACAAAGAGGAAGAGTAAAACATATGTCTTGACTGATTTGGAAAGTTTATACCACCACAAATCCGGATTCGATCCAACCTTAACCTCTCAACCCTCACAATTTCGGGGGAAAATGATGAAGAAGAAGTAGTAGTAGAGAATGAGATGATAGCATAATTTGAAGTTAATGATGTATATATAGTAGAAGTAGGTTTAGGTAGAGTACTAGAATGCCCTCGGATCTACCAAAATCACAAAGGTGTCATAACCATAATGACTACCA
The DNA here is from genome assembly GCA_963922005.1 of Cornus suecica. Lineage (NCBI taxonomy): Eukaryota > Viridiplantae > Streptophyta > Magnoliopsida > Cornales > Cornaceae > Cornus > Cornus suecica. The sequence continues at coordinate 73,796,656 of OY998240.1, read as the reverse complement.
TGCCCCTTAATAATTCATCTATTTACGAAACATACATAATTTTCATAAAATGATTAGAGTACTCTTACTCAAAAATCTAAATACCCAACATGCCATCCTAAATAAATAAGCAAATAAAATAATTATTATTTAAATACGGGGTATTACACACCGTCTTCGTGTCCGTGCGTTATAGGCAATAACCCTAATTGTATAATTTTTTTAAAATATTAAATTAATATAATTATAACATATTTAATTTAAGGAGTATATATTTACAAAAAAAAAATTACAATCTTTGTTTCAAACTGGTTTAGCTGTTGTGTATGGAATGTTTCATTCACATACTTGACACTACTGCACACACAAACACGAGCAAACAAACCCTCAATCTTCAACTTCCCTTCTTTCCCGCAAATTTCTAGGGTTTCACTGCTCTGCGTCAATGGCGGACCAAAATCTACCGTCATCGGAGCCCAATCAGGGGCCCACGGACGATCCGACGGCCGACGATGAGTCCTCCCCGACGATTCTCGATGTCACCAGCTTTCACCTCCACGATCTGAGCTCAATCGAGCTTCCTCCGAGTCTGATCGAGTTGGACTTCACATGCAATCGTTTGTCGACTTTGGACCCTCGAATCGCCCATCTCTCCAACCTCAAGAAGTTCTCGCTTCGCCAGAACCTTTTTGATGATGCCGCCATCGAACCCATTTCTCACTGGGACGCCATTTCGGGCCTCGAGGTATTGGGTCCTGATTTTCTTGCTGCCGTGTTTGGTTACTGGGAAAATTTTGGAATATGGAGGAATTTTACAAATTATAGCTCTGGGTTTTATTATTTGCTCTCACTTCTCTTGCTTGTCTGTTTGATTGGTTCTAGAGTGTTTTTATGAGGAAAACTCAATTTATGTTAGAATTTACACCGGGTGCTGGTAAAAATAAATATCCAAAATCAACTAGTATCTTAAATTCAAGCTCATATATATATATATATATATATATATGTACAGGTATATATACATGATGTTCCTTTTAGAAGCACTGTAATGGTGCCTTGAAATAGAATTGCAAAGGAAATTCAATTTAGGCGTAGAACTAGATTTCCTTCACTTCCACATCCAAAACAAAATGAACTAGGGTCTTAAATTGAAGTTCATATACATATATATTTCACATTATTCAGAACCAAAAAAATACAAATTCGTATGATGTTGCTTTTGGAAGAACTGGTATGGTGCCTTGAAATAGAATTGTAAAGAAATTCAATTTATGTGTAGAACTAGATTTCCTTCAATTCCACATCCAAGACAACGATTCGGTGCACCCAAGCACAGCATAAATAAACTCAATATAGAATATTAGACTACAAGAATACTGTTTTGCCATTGTCCTCTATCTAAAGTCATAACATTAGTTAAACATGTATTTTTGTTGTATTGGCCTATTTTATTGCCAAACAAACATATTTCCTAATAAAGTTGTATGTATGCATATGTGTAGTGTTGTGTACGTGTCTGTGTATGTACGATATGGATATGTATGGTTACGGGTGTTAACTATTGCTGGAATACTACCAATGGTGTTATTTGCAGGAGCTTGTGCTCAGGGATAATAAATTAACGAAAATACCTGATGTTAGCATATTCAAGAGGCTATTGGTATTTGATGTCTCATACAATGAGATTACATCCTCAAATGGACTGTCGAAGGTCTCCAACACACTCAAGGAACTCTATCTCTCCAAAAATGAAGTTATCAAGATGGAGGAGATTGACCATTTCCATGAGCTGCTACTTCTTGAACTTGGCTCAAACAGATTACGGGTTAGACTTAATCTATTAAAGAATTTTCTATTGCAAAAAAATAACAATTGTTTGAAATTCCTAAGCATAGATAAAATGAGAAATATTGGTTTACGAAAATAAAAACATCCTCCCATTATAGTGGTTTTTATGAAAGGAGAGTTTAAGAATGAAGTGAAACAATGAGTGGTATGGTTGATATGGGAATATATGCTCAATGCTGAAGTAGTTACTTTCAATTTAGGTAATGGAGAATTTGCAAAATATGACAAAGTTGCAAGAGCTATGGCTGGGACGGAATCGTATCCGTACTGTTAACTTATGTGGACTCAAATGCATCAAGAAGATTAGCCTGCAGAGTAATCGTTTAACAGTTATGACAGGGTTTGAGGTATGTGAAGTTTTGGGAAGACAAGTTGTATTAAGTACATAGCTTTCAACTGGAATTGTGGATAACACGCTTTTTTCCTCCGTCTTTCTTTCCCAATTGCAAGGCATGTGTTGCACTGGAAGAACTATACTTGAGCCATAATGGTATTTCCAAAATGGAAGGCCTATCAACATTGGTAAATCTCAGGCTCTTGGATGTATCATCGAATAAGCTAACTGAAATTGCTGACATTGGTAACCTGACCCAGTAAGATTCATCTGCCATTCCCAAGCACTTGGACCACACCTATTTGTCCTCTACTCTTAACCGTTAATATCTCCATTATGAATCTTTTGTTGCAGATTAGAAGATCTATGGCTTAATGACAATCAAATTGTATCACTAGAAGGTATTGATGAGGCTGTTGCTGGTTCTAGAGAGAAGCTCACCACCATCTACCTTGAGCGCAATCCATGTGTATGATTTTCTTTTTGCTCTCAAAGTACCTATTATATGTATTAGAGCCTCGTTTTTCATTTGTCTACGTCTGCAAAATGCCACTGGTTTTACCTACATTAAAAATGCTGCCACTTGGTTGAACTGAAAAGTACCCCTTATAAAATATGATTCCTATTTCCAATCCTAGAAAGCTGGGAAAAGAACTTTGTCATGTTGTTCTGTTGTGTTAGCATTATAAATCAGCTACTATGTTATTTGTTCTGGCAATTTTTCATATTTCCTTAATAAATTAATCTATTTTTGTTATTTATTGCAATACTAGAAATAGTAGAACATGAAACTTCATTACTCTTATCTGTTCTTTGTTTTATTCACTATGCCTCTACTCCAATATGCATCTATTTTCCGATGTTTTGTTCGGTATTGTGTGACAAGGAAGGTATGGCTTAATGGTTGTAGCATGTTTCTAATTGCTGGAGAGTCGGTTCAAAGGGTGGATCATTTTATTCTAGTGGCTGGATATGGTTAATCCTCTGTTTTCCCTTTCTCGCATCACTTATTGCAAGTCCTGTTTCTATAACATCTGCAGGCAAATGCTCCAAGCTACTACACTACTTTGAGGCAAATCTTCCCAAATGTTCAGCAAATAGATTCTGAAATGTTTGCCTAGAAGTTTCGTGGAACCTGATTTTGACTCTGGTTCAGAGGATACTTAATACAACAAGTTCACACTTATATCAGATCATTGCTCCTCAAAGGTCTTCTATACACGAACATGACCAAGCGATTGACTGTTACCTTGTCATTTTATTTTTGAGTGCTGAGTACACAGATGCTTTTGTGAAATTGTGGTTTATGAGGTACGAGACTGAGTGGAAGGCGATTCTGTTGAGCTTGCAGAAAGTGCGTGCCAGGAAATTGAAAAGTGATCAACAGTTGGTGGTATCAGACTTTTAATCATATGCATTACCTTTCACCCTTCGTTTATAAGTTTTCAAGACTCTTTCTTTTACCTTAAGAGCATTTTCTCAATCTCTCCATGTTTTACTCGTTATTCGGCATGGCATGTTTGCGTGAAGAAAAAGGATTTGAGCTTCTACAAGTACCAGCAATTTGATTCTTGTGAGCAGTTTGGTGAACTTGTTGAGTTGTTTCTACTTCCATTTGCCATAGACTTTTTTCTCTCTATTTTCCCTGGAAATTGTTCGTTGAGTATTATTGTACACCGTATACACTTGGATTAGATAATAAGAAAAGACAGTACTCCTTTATTTAATTTCTGACTATTGCATTTTTTCTTGTGTAAAGATGGTAAATCAGTTTTAGACAATACATACAAATCTATATTGATTAATATAGGTTTCACTGATGATTGGATCTCTACCATCTTACGTTGGCTCCTCAAGAGTTCAGAGTTGTAAAATTTTAAAAATAAATGAAGTGGCTGAAAACAAATTTATATGAACTTGCATTATAGAAGCTTGCAGGAGAGCTGCTAAATCTAGTGAATGTAATAAGGCTCTATTTGGATCAGTTTTTCAAAAGTTGTTTTTTGCTTATTGGAAAGAAAAATTGTTTTAAACGGTGTTTGACAAAAATTTTAAACGGTGTTTAAAAGAAGCTAGGAGGTACCAACTTCTCAAAATGACTTGTGCTTCTCTTTTTCTTTTGTGTAAAACCAGAATAAGTAAAAGTTCTGCCAAACGGGGCCTAAATCAGGCTAGATTCATTCATGAAGGTGCGCAATCGACTTCAATCTAGTTCCATTTTCAATCCATGAAAAGTGGAGTCTGAGTGATCAATTGAAACGATCATTATCACTCCAGGTAACTAACTTTCAGTCCTGGCTACTGATAGCTTAGCTCCTACTTGCAATCAATAAAAATCGAGTCAAATATAACACAAAACACTACACCAACCAATGCAAAATATTGGATTAAGAACCTCATAATGAACTTTACATTAGATATACACAACAAATCACATCCAGATCACACAACAACTATATACCTCTCTGTAATAAATAGCTTAATCTTTCTCTATCTATCTTCCAAATTTCCCCAACCTGAAGTGGAAGTACGGACAATTTTCATGGGGGCGAAAGAACCTCATTTGAGTAAAAATGTTGTAGAACGGAGAAATATTCCTTGATATGGAAGAATAATAATTAATGTATTACCTTCAGTTGGAACTCAACCACGCAAGCCTTCCTGGACGACTAACATGAGGAGCAAGTGCACTGTGCCCTTCAAGTTCGTGAGTGGTAACAAAATCCATCCATAAATATACTATACAACATAAGCATTCCGCTTCAAGATTCCGATGTTGGATACCATAGCAAAGCTTCAAGAGCGGCCCAGAGCTACTGAAGCAGGACGGTTTCTATCAGATTATCTTAGTGACGCAAAGGTGTTTGTTACAGTTTCTTTGGCAAGTCGTAGGTTTTCTTTAGGAACTTTGTTGCCATTTTGTCATTTCGATAGCACAAAACTCGCAAAACTGTGTTTGGTTCAGTTGGACTCCACTGACCTGAAGTTGGAGGCAGCGGAACCCTTGATTTAGCGGAAGAGCCAAAGCTTTCTAGTGTCACACTTCGGAATTGCTCAATCAGGCTCTCGGTATCAGTATGGAGAAGGGGAAGGACACGCTTGACATTCGTAGAAAACCTATCTATCAACTCAGCTGGCAATCCATCACCATTAGACCAGAAGAGATCCGTGAGAAACTTGAAATCCTCCTCTATTACAACAGAATCTTGAAGTATAAAAGCACGAGAAGGGCCTCCCGCAAGCAAAACCAACAAGAACCCGTCGAATGAAGCTTTCATTATGTCAGTAATCACACGCGTTCGCACTCTATCATGGACTGTTGACGATATAATCTCCAAATTTTGCTCAAGTTCTTGAAGAAAAGGCTCGATCCTAGAAGATGAAGCTTCACCCACATACAGACCATCCCAAAAGACAGGACCTAGGTCTTGAAATATGACCTTGTATGCGATCACCTCACAGAGTTGCTGGATCCCTTCCACACAAGCAGCTGCCGATTGCTCAAACATTTTTCTCGACCCATTTAAAGCATCGTCCACATGAGTGGACCCAGACTTCCTCAAATGGGCTACTGTCCTCTTTTCTATAACTTCCAACTCTTTCCGGATGAACTGTAGAGTATTAATGCGAACACAAAGTTGTGGTATACCACAGTTATCCCCATTTGTAGTCCCGACCTGAGGTTTCCTCCTTTGAGCTATGCGAGACTTTTCTTTCTTATTAAAGAAATTTGATCCAGTAGTACATCTGGTCAAAGCTGGCATGGTGGGAACAAAAGAATTTCGGGATCCTGAAAAACATGAATGAATCAATTGTTACTAAGAAAAGCAAATAATTGACAACTGCACTTTTGTCCCTCCTTGTAGATAGTGTAATATTTACCACAGCCTGATTTTGCCTTCAATATGTAATGTTGGAGGCATTTATCAAGTCCAATCATCAAGTCAGATAGCAAAGCTGGATGCATTGGTATTGGCAACAAAAAGAATGCTTCCAGAGTTTCGTCCATGAATCGTAAAACATCAACAGAAGAGGGAGCAAATCGCTCTTTGTTTCCCCTGGGATTCCACACCTACAAAGAAGAAATAGGTAGGGTTAGAGATCTAATTTACCAAAATTTATTGCGTAAATCATAGAAATCTGGTAATAAGTTAGGTTTCCAATTTTGTACTGTATTATGATGTGGGATCAAGTGGCAAGCAAAAAATTATCAGATTTTAATTAAATTGATCTTTTAGTTTTTTAAAGATGCATTCTGTACCAGCAGTATGAGTGGGAAAATACAGCAGGCTTTGATTCTCTTACCGTGTTGGCATACTATCCTTACAGTTTTGAATGCAAAACAGTTGAGAGTAATTTATAAAGCTTGCCCATTCAAAGTTGGAAGAAAAAATGCTTTTCTGCCTCTTTTTCCATAGGTAATGGTTAAAATTTGCCAAGGACAATGTTCAAGCACAGCAGCCAACCAGCTTGCAGTACCATCCAAGAGACTTTGTGATGGAGATCATGATGTGTTTCGCACTTATGTCAAGGCGTAGACGCAGAGATATATTATTAGGGATATTTTAGACTTTAGTAGTATTTTATTATTTTCGTACTTCTACTTTTATTATTTATTTGTGATTTTAATTATATTAGTTATTAGTTTTACTTAGGGTTTGTGTTGCCTATAAAAGGCTTGATGTTAGTTTTTGAAGAATATTGATATAGCATTTCTTTTTCTCTCCTCTTCTTGTTCTTGCTCTTCTCACCCCAAACTCTTCTCTCTCTCCTTTCTCTTCTATTTCTGTTACTGTATCCCGCATCAATTGGTATCAGAGCAAAAAGTCCATAGAATTTTCTTGTCACAACAATCAACCCATTACTGTTCAATCAATAATCTGAAAACCGGCACCAAAACCATACTTGTTCACCCAAACAAACCTTCAACAACACTCATCAACGCTTTTATAGCTGCCACCTATAAACCCTAACCCTAGCAACCCTCACCTAGCCGACATCAAGAAAAAAAAAAAAAAAAATTTGCCGTCACAAACTATCCTAACCCTAGCCGACAACAACCATAAAAAAATATATATATATCGTTTCCCATCAATGACCTATTTATAAACCTAAAAACCCAAAACCACAACATTGGACTGCAGATCAAGAGGTCACCGGTTTCAACTCTTTTGCCACTTAACAAAAAGGGAGGTAACTTGAGTCTTGGAACATGTACTTTCTTCCATTAAACAAAAGTTTGTGATTAATTTTGTTATTCGGTGGTAAGTTCATATCATTGCTAAGGCCCATCTAAACCTTTCTGAATTCTAAATTTTTATTTTATTAAACTTTTTTCAAAATAACAAAAAAAAAGAATTTAGAAAAGAAAAAAAAATACAGATTTCGTTTTTTTTAATTAATATATTTTTGTGAAAAAAAAAAACAGAATTTAAAAAAAAAATCAAAATTTGAGAAAAAAAATATTATTTTTAATTTATTTCTTTGAGCTTCACATAATTTTTTTTATAGATATTTATGTTTCCTACTTAGTATTGCATGAGTTTATAATCTGATTTATCTTGTTCAATTTTAGTCATATATCGGTAAAACTTCCATAACCATTTCAAGCTTCAATCCACTTCATTTGAGTAACTATGACAATTCGAGATCTTTCTGATGCCTAATTGCCATGGAACAAAAAGTTCAAACCCTAGAACAAGACCTTCAGACTTTAAAAGAGTCAATGACCCAAATACATAATGACTATGGAGCTCAATTGACTGAAATACATTAGCAATTATCCCAGTTGGTAATAGCGGTTGACAAACATCCTTGAGGGTCACGGGGGTAACACAATCGTTTCCCCACATCTTGCACATGTTCCTAGTGATAGTCACCACCAATTTTCAGAAAACCCACATGGGTTACTTCCCACTCCAGTAACCCCCCAAAATCGTCGAGGTCTAGGCATCACTTTTAGGGAGAGTCGAGTCCCTAACGATAACATGGAATACCCGCCTGTTCCCCCACCTCGGGAAAATGATCGTAGGCGCACACAAGAGATTCTAGAGGATATAGATGAGGTTGATTCCTTTTTAGGTGGTGATTTTCATGCCTATCAAGGCCCACCCCGTCTAAATGATAGGTATCAAAATAGGGATAACCGACACCATCAAGACCCTCGCCAAAATTTTTGTGATGATATCACAAAAAGGGTTAAAGTTGATGCCCCTAGTTATGATGGAAGATTAGTTCCTAATGCATTCATAGACTGGTTAGCTGACATGGATGACTATTTTGAGTGGTATGAAATGTCAGATAATCATCATGTCCGTTTCGCCCAAATGAAGTTAGTTGGTTCCACCAAGCGATATTGGCAAGGGGTTACGAGAAATTTAGATCGTCTAGGAAAACCACCTATTACTCTATGGGCAGAGATTAAGCAATAGATAAAAGAAAAATATCTTCCAACATATTATAGGAAACAATTGCTTGATCAATGGATGAATTTAAAACAATTGTCTTCTAGTGTGTCTGATTACCTCGCTCGTTTTGAGGAGCTTTCCATGCGATGTGACATTCAAGAGGAACCTTGAGTAACTGTCACCAAATTCATAAATGGTTTAAGATCGGAAATTAAACGAGAGGTCAATCTTCATTCGCCTGAAACCTTAGAAGAAGCCTATCACAAGGCTTTAGAGGTTGAGAAATATAATAAAGTTCCTTTAAGGCGATTGTCTTAACAGCCTACAACAGTTGAGAGGCCTCGAGGTGGTACACAATCAGGCCTAACTATATCTCGAGGTAGCAACAATACGACTCCATAAGTTAGCAGCTTTAAGAGTACGGATATGGTTGTCTCAAGTTCCTGTCCAAATGGTTCAATCATTGAGTGTTTTAATTGTCATGGTAAGGGTCATATTGCTTCCCGTTGTCCACATCGTACGTTGACCCTGGGTAATGAAGGAGAGGAACCTGACATTGACCATAATAAAAATCATGAAGTTGATCCCCTAGCTATGTTAGGTTCTGAACATGAAGATGAAGAAGACTGGCAAAATGACGACTCCCGCGTTAGTGTCATGAGGTGCATCTTATCTACTCCTACAGGGACTGGTGATTGGAAACGCACCAGTATTTTTCACACTTTTGTTAATTGCGGGGAAAAAGTTTGTAAAGTTGTCATTGATGGAGGAAGTACGATGAATGTGGTATCAAAAGCAAGGGTGGCAAGGATGAAACTTAAGCCTGAACCACATCCACACCCATACAAGGTGGCATGGGTTGATACTACTTCTTTACCAGTCTCTCAGAGGTGTTTGGTCCCAATTCAAATGGGCGACTATAGAGATCAGATTTGGTGTGACATCCTACCTACTATGGATGTTGCTCATATACTTTTAGGTCGCCCCTAGCTGTATGATTTAGATGTGAGCAACCATGGAAAAGATAATACTTATGTCTTTAAGCGTAATGCGAAAAATATAATTTTAAATCCCGCAAAACCCATTGATAAAGACAAAAAAGAACATAGGTTGTCCCCTAAGACTCTTAAAAAGAAACATCTTAATCTTTTAGATGGGAAAAGTTTTGAAAGGGCAGGCAAAGAGTCCGGAGTATTGCTAGCCATTGTGACTAAAGAAGTTCATTTGGGTCCCACCTGAAGCAGTAGTAGCTCCCCCACCTGAAGTTACTAACTTGCTAAAGGATTTTAAAGATGTGATGCCAGAAGAACTACCAAACGAGTTACCACCAATGCGGGATATCCAACATGCTATTGACCTAGTCCTAGGATCACAATTTCCCAATCTTCCCCATTACCGCATGAATCCTAAGGAATGTGTTAAGATGAAAAGGCAAGTAGATGGACCATTACAGAAAGGTTACGTTCGAGATAGTTAGTCCATGTGCAGTTCCCGCACTGCTAACGCCAAAGAAAGATGGCTCATGGAGAATGTGTGTGGATAGTTATACCATTAATAAGATCACCGTCAAGTACCGATTTCTTATTCCCTGACTTAACGATATGTTGGATCTAGTGGCGGGATTGCAATGGTTTTCTAAAATTGACTTGCACAGTGGATATCATCAAATCATAATTAGACCTGGCAATGAATGGAAAACTACATTCAAAACGCATGATGGACTTTATGAATGGTTAGTCATGCCTTTTGGGCTTTCTAATGCACCTAGTATGTTTATGAGGGTTATGACTCAGGTTTTTCGTCCATTCATCAAAAAATTCTTAGTGGTTTATTTCGATGATGTCTTGATTTTCAGTCGGTCTAAGGAAGAACAGTTAGGTCATATTCAACATGTTCTTAAAATCCTTAGAGATGAGAAATTGTATGTGAATCTTAAGAAATGTTCGTTTATGCAGACCGAAATTGTTTTCTTAAGGTTTATTGTATCTGCACAAGGTATTGTAGCCGATCCTCAGAAAGTTAAAAGCTATTATAGATTAGCCAGAACCGAGCTCTATTTCTGAGGTTCATAGCTTTCACGGTTTGACCACTTTTTATAGACGTTTTATAAAGGGGTTTAGTTCTATTATGGCTCCCGTTACGGATAGCATGAAAAAAGGGAAGTTCCAATGCACTTCTGCCGCTTCTCAAGCCTTTATGAAGATTAAGTAGAAGATGATTGAGGTGCCTGTATTACAATATCCTGACTTCAATAAAAAAATTGAGGTTGCATGTGACGCGCCAGGATATGGTATTGGTGGTGTCTTAGATCAAGAAGGTCACCCCATTGCGTACTACAACGAGAAGCTTAGTGAAGCTAAACAGAGATATTCTATATATGAAAAAGAATTCTAAGTTGTTGTACAAGCACTGCGTCATTGGCGTTGCTACCTGTTACCTAGACTTGGCACCTAAAGGGGGCATACCCGTGTCGACGTGACTCGACGCGGACACGGAATCCGAGTCGGACCTTCGTGTTTCAGATCGGACGCAGCTTCCTCATCCATGGTCGGCAGCTCTCTCTTTTCTTTTCTTCTCATCTTCTTCACCCAGATCCACTTTCTCTCTCATCTCACGTTATTTCTTGAACAGAGATTTGTGTGTGAGGTCGTAATGGTGTGTGTGAGAGAGAGGCTGAAGAAGAAGAATGATTGCAGTCTTACAGAGAGGAAGAGACGGGTTTGCTTTGCCCTAATTTGCCGTTTCTTTCTCTCTTTGTTTTGATTTTTTTTTTTATCTTTTTATTTATTAACTTTATTTATTTATTGATAGTGGCTAACAATTGTATTCCATTTACTCTTCTCAAGTGACCTAAAAAACCTAATAGTCATACTTTTACAAAAGAGATGGATGGCTTTTGGGCCAGGCCCAAAGTGTTAAATAAGAATTAAAAATTAATGGATAGACCCAATTTTAATATGAATCTCTTAATTCTTAAATGAGCCAAAACATAGTTGGGCCAAATATCATTATAATTAACCAAAATATTTACTTATTTACTTCAACATTTGCACAATTCAATTATTAATTTTTTACATATATATTTATTTTGTGTTTGTGTTTGCTATTATTAGTTTTTATATATTTATCTGCCGTGTCCAAGTACTCGTATCTGTTTTTTGAACACTTTTAATCCGTGTCCTCGTGTCCAATAATTGAATAGATAGACGGATCCGACCTCTAGACACGTACCCAAGTTCGACACTCGTACCCGAGTCTGGGTAACATAGCATGTTACCTCAAGAGTTTGTTTTATACTCTAATCATCAGTCTTTGAGGTACCTTCAGTTTCAGTGCAAATTGAACGCCAAACATGCGAGATGGGTTGCTTTCCTTCAGGAGTACACTTTTTTACTCAACCATCGTGCGGGTACAGAGAATAAACCAGCTGATGCCCTTAGTTGTGTCGTAGCTGTCCTTCAAGCTATGAGTACTCGTGTGATAGGATTTGATAGAGTGAAGGACGACTATTCTACTTGCCCAGACTTTAATATCATCTTTGGAGAGGTTCAAAATGGGAACCGTCATGACTATGTTGATTTCGTTATTAGAGACGGTCATCTATTTCGAGGTTCTCGACTTTGTATTCCCCGTACTTCACTTGGAGACTTCTTAGTTTGGGAATTACATGGCGGGGGACTTGCGGGTCACTTTGGGAGGGATAAGACTGTTGCATTAGTTGAGGATAGATTAGACTGGCCATTCCTAAAGAAAGATGTTGCGATAGTAGTGTCTAGTGTCGCACTTGTCAGTTAGCAAAAACTAAGAAACGGAACACTGGTTTATACACTTCTCTTCCTGTGGCACATACGCCATGGAAAGATGTATGGATTTTGTTCTAGGTCTTCCTAAGACTGCGAGAGGGCATGATTCTATTTTTGTAGTGGTGGATAGATTTTCTAAAATGGTACATTTTATTCCTTGTAGCAAAACAGCCGATGTCTCTCACATGGCTACGTTGTTTTTCAAGAAAATTGTCCAACTTCATGGGTTGCCGACATCCATTGTGTCTGATAGGGATGTTAAGTTTGTTAACTACTTTTGGAAGACACTTTGGAAACTTTTTGGGACAAGCTTGAAATTCTCTTCAGCTTTTCGCCCTCAAACTGATGGTCAAACTGAGGTTGTTAACCGAAGTTTAGGAAACAGACTTAGGTGTTTAGTGGGAGAGCGTCCGGGTACATGGGATTTGTTGTTGCCAACTGCTGAATTTGCTTATAATAATTCGGTCTACTGGTAAGAGCCCTTTTGAGATTGTCACTGGTTTTTCCCCTCGCCAGCCCATTGACCTTCTCCCATTGCCTTCAAATTTTCACCCCTCTGCTTCTGCTAATTTCTTTGCCCAGCATATTCATGATTTACATACCGATATTAGACAAAAAATTGCTATGAGTAATGAAAATTATAAACTGCTGCAAATAGTCATCATAGGAATCAGGAGTTCAATGAAGGAGATTATGTGCTCACTCGTGTACGCCCAGAGCGTTATCTAAAGAACTCTTTCAAGAAATTACATGCCCGAGCTTCGGGACCATATCGTATTATTCATAAAATGGGGCCTAATGCTTATTTACTTGACTTACCACCAAAAATGCATATTAGTCAAATCTTTAATGTGGAGGATTTGTCACCTTACCAAGACACATTTGATCCTCCTTCTTCCAATATTTTGCCTACAGGTGGATTTTCTTCATCATCAGCACCGGTACCTTCTCTTCCCACAGGTCGACCACAGTTTATTGATCGGAGTGCCAAGATCCTTGATTCTCAGATCACTTCTTTGCCACATGGTGATTAGCGTCGCTTCCTTGTTCGATGACAGGTTCGTCCAGCTTTAGATTCTATATGGATTTCAGAGGATAATTTGCGTCATCTTGATCCAGATCTTCTTGAGCAGTATCTTCACCATTCCTCTCCGGAGGAGAGTTCTTTTCAGCCGGGGAGAATTGATGGAGATCGTGCTATATTTCGCACTTATGTCAGACATAGACACCGGAGATATATTATTAGAAATATTTTAGAATTTAGTAGTATTTTATTATTTTAGTACTTTTACTTTTATTATTTATTTGTGATTTTAATTATATTGGTTATTAGTTTTACTTAGGGTTTGTGTTGCCTATAAAAGGCTTGATGTAACAAGACACCGTTAGTTTTTAAAAAATATTGATATATCATTTCTTTCTCTTCTTCTTGTTCTTGCTCTTCTCACCCCATACTCTTCTCTCTCTCCTTTCTCTTTCTCTTCTATTTCTGTTACTGTATCCTGCATCACTTTGCATCTTAAGCTCTTAGTGTCTCTGGAAGGCAGAACCAATATTCTCCTACAAAATCACCTACTAGAACCAAAAACATCCAGATATGTCAATGTCATTGTCGAAGTGTGAAAAAAAAAAAAAGTGGCCATAGGTTTACTACAGTTGCTCTGTCATTGTATACTTGACAGTCAATTGCAAGAAGTCAAAAGTGGTAGTAAAGAAATTTGTTTTTTTGGCACTTGTTCATGCTTGACCTGAATCATTTGGCAAGGGAGAAACTTATTATAACATGACATTCTACGATAACAGTGAAATTCCATGGAAGGCTTATATCAGTGTTTTCATGAGGGGTTTCATGCATATAGAGGCAGACGCTATAAGTTGATCCTTTTTCATATATGGACATCTACCAGCAGGGTGTACTAGCAGGATCCAGATGTCAGTCAACCTGAATCCATCTCACCGATACAGTTGGTCCTCATTAATGCTCATTGAAGTACCTGACCAGAGGAGCTAAGTTAAGATAGAAAAGGTAGGAGAAAAGGGTACCTCTTGTTGCAGATTTCTATCAACCCACTCCTTCAGTCTGTCCACTCTTGTCCTTGTCCATGATTTCACCAGATTGGCAATTATGCCTTCAGCCTCATAAGGAGTCATCTCCTGAATAATTGCCTTCCCACCATCCTCACTATCCGCAGAATCTTGAACTGCAATTTGCACAAGATCTTTTTCCAACTTGTCAGCAGCAATTAACACTTGCACGGCATCAGGTGTCATCTCACTAATACCCGAAACAAACTTCCTCAGTTCATTCCCATAGCAAGCATGAAGGGTGGCTACAGCTACACCTGCTGCAAGAGGGTGCCATCTCTTCAGTATGGGACTATATATCTCCTTTTCATTAAAAGCCAGTTCATAAATGCCTTGAGCTAGTATGCAAAGGACTGGAAGAGTATTTTGTTGGTTTCTAGACAACCGCTTGCTAGATTTTACTTTTTCCATTTCCTGTTTTGAGATGAATCAAACAAAAAAAAAAATGGCAAATAAGCTCAGCTGAAGTTGCACGTGTATCTGAAAATAGAACCGGAAAAGCCTATATTGCTCAAGTATTAATTTTTGAATCATGTAAAAGATATATGTGAATAATTCAAATTTAAATGGCAGCAGTGATATAGGAATTAGGAACTAGATAGGACAAATGTCTGGGATAAGTTGTTGTAAGATTATACCAAAATGAAGATGGGGTCAAGAGAAAGACAATGTTTACCTGAAAGTGGAACTTTATGGATCATAGAACATAACATGTCAGAAATGAGTGGCCCAAACATAATAAGAACTAACAGATTGTGTGAATGTTTTCACAGCAAAGAGCGGGACAACTATTACATACATTGAGCATACACCAGAAAGGTAAATCCACAAAAGGCTGTCAAAAGCAGGTGGCCCAATTGGAAGAGTCGAGGTTTATTAATTATTAGTAGAGTATAACATTTTAAGCTTAAAAATCACTTACAATCCTAGATCTTTTTCATTACTTTTTAGTTATCAGTAAAGGACTGTTTGGAATGTCATTTCTGGAACACGTTCTTGTAGAAATGTCATTACATTACTTGCTCCTGTTTTTAAATTAATGTGGATCTATTTGTAAAAGTGAGAGTTGTTAGCTGATAAAATCACAACCTCCTGAACAATATAGGGATTCTCTTTTTATTCCATCATTTCTCTCTCTCTCTCTCTCTCTATTTCAACTTCTCCCTTTTCTCTTCCCCGTGTAAACTGATAAGTCTACTATCTTTTTTATGCATATGATATGAATAAGAATTCATATATTTTTAGAAGCACCCTAAGTGAATCAAGCTCAAAGACAAAAACTTGCCTGAGCATAAGCAGAACGTATCGATGACCTGATGTAAGTTTCAACCCTGTCATGTGCTATATCAACTTCTTTCCTCTTTTTACGGTATTCATGAGAGATGTCTTCGATCAAAATTTTGGCTGCTGAGACGCCCAGGGACACGACATTCTGCATTAGATCAACATTTCCACTGTAAAAGGTATCATGGTAAGCAAGAAGTCTTTTTTCTGCCCAACCCAACATCGAGCTCAATGTAGAGCTCAAGATCTTGGAGTACGCTTGATCTTTAGTCGTCTTCGCATCCTTTTCTACGTCCAATAACAAATTATTGGCGGCAAAGAGCAGGTCACTCTCGACTTGGCCAGTTGCAACATAACGGTGAAGCAATATCCATGAAAAGCAAATATTATGCAGCATCTGGTTTATTCCAAGTATTACCCATGTTTTCTTTATGAGCTCTAACACCTCATCAACTTCTTCAATGACAGATGATTCTACACTTGCATCAAAACAAGCTTCTAGAAGCATTTCATAGAGTCGCAGATTCAATGGAACTCCATCCGCCCAGTGGCATGTTCCAGAGACGGACCCATCAGATGATCTGCAAGCAAGAGACATCACAGAGCTCTGAAGAGCTTGCATTGATTCGCTGTGCTTTCCAGTCTCTATGGGCCTTTCGAAGGACCCGGAAATAATCTGTCGGAGCTGTTGCAAAGCAGTGTCTCTCTTATCCAAGGGTAGATGAGGATGCAAAATTAGTCCAGCTTCGAGAATCTTCAAATTTCTCCTTTTCCAACCTTCATATTCTCGTAGATTTGAAAAATCTGAAGACTTGAACTGCTGTAGAAGCTCTAGTGGTAGAACAATCAACTCCATGCGCCTTCCAAGCTGAGAACACGTGCAGAAACATAAGCCAATTATCAAGTATAAATCTTTTCAATTCTCTGATGCTTTCCCCTAAAACTGATCCCAGAGAATTAAGCATCATAACGAAAAAAATTTGGGAATCAATATAAAAGAAGACGAATGTGCGGCTACAAAATCATGACAAGCTTTTCGAATACAATGTGTTTTGTCACATTATAGAATAGAACAAAACAATAAGACCTGCCACAGTGGTCATGCGTGCTGTGTTTCCCAAATTACAGCTGCATAGTTCCTATAAAGATTTAATTAAGATGAAAACTACATGGCTCTTCCAATCAAAAGCACACGGAGGCGGGAAAAAATGAAGCTCATCAAAATTTCCAGGTTGAGAAAATGTTGCATAAACAATAATTTAAAGTTCTGTCCACATAATTCAAACACAACTATAGACTTTTGGGTACAAGTAATAATCATGTGAGCTCAAGATACTAATCCCCAAAAGATGACAAAATGTTCCAATTGGAGAAGTAAGACGCTTAAGCCAAACAGACCCCAATTTCTGTTACATCAATACCATGGAGTAAGAGTTTGAGACACATCAAACAAGAAAATAATCCAAAGAGTCACAAAATCAGTAAGCTTGGTTGCTGAGAGAATATAGCCAAAAAGATAAATCATTAAAAATAAAAATGAATCCAGTCAGGAATAAGTGTTTTGCTTAAAATATACATCAATGCATGTCCAATCAACTGAATTTGAACCTAACTCAATTATTGAGCTTAATAGAGTCAAATTTTGCATTTTCAGCTAAAGAAACCAACATCATCAAATTTCAATTGAATTTGGAACTAACGCAATTATTGAGCTTAATGGAGTCAGATTTCGCATTTTCTCTTAAAGAAACCAACAAAATCAAATTTGAACCTAACGCAATTATTGAGCTTAGATAAGCCAAAATTTCAAATGTTTTGTCAAAGAAACCAACTTGATCAAAAATTGGAAAATTGGGTTTCCTCTTCCTCCATTTTCTCAGCAACCAATCAGTAAAATTCAAAATTTTCCAACAAGAGGATAATGAAGAACAAACCTATTATTAATATCAACTGCCTCTACATATGGTATAGGTGGAATGTGGTAAATAATGTGTGTGTGTGTGTGTGCATATATATATATATATATAATTGAGCACCTGTCCAGCAGAAATTCTCAAAAGGGCGCGCCTAATTCTGGAATCAGTCTGCTCCGAAACCCTCATCTGAACCCTCATGAGCTCACCAATAGTGACCGGTCTCTTCGGCTTCCCCAAACCCTCTGAGTTCTGACTCACTGAGTCGGAGCTCTTCTTCGCCGACGACTTCAACCCCAAGGCCTTCTTGACCTTGCTCGCCGCCGTCGACGTCAGCGACCTCTGCAACGACGGCGAAGACGACATCGACGCCGACCTCTCCACCGCCCTCTCCGACTGCGAAACGAAAGTCAGCGGCCTCCCGCCGGAGCTCCGGCAAGCTCCGACCAAGATCTCGTAGGCCGTTTCCCGGAGCTCCGAGTCCGAGATGTCGAGACCCAGTTGGCCAAATGGGTTGGGGAGATCGTTGGAGGGCAAATTGGGTATATCATTGGTGTTATTGATTACCATGTTGTTGGATTTGTGTTAGAAATAGAGTTGTGTATCTGAACACATGAAAAAAAGATGAAGGAGAGATAAAGTGTCTGTATATGTATATATATGTGTGTGTGTGTGTGTAATATAGAAAAGAAAAAAAAGACCCAAACTTTGAAAGGTTTTTGTATGGATTAGTCGGGGCGTTGTGTAGTTTCTATCTGGGTATTGCCTTTTCTTTGTTGTGAGGGCAAAAACGAGAGAGAGAGAGAGAAATGGGTTGAACAGTGTTTATTCTTGCTTGACTTTAAAGGAATGTATGACGTTTGTATATGTGTTTTTGTGTGTGTGTGAGAGAGAGTGAGAGAGAGAGAGAGAGAGAGAGAGAGTTGAAAGAGTAATTGGGAGTTGGATTCTGTATTAGGAGGTAGTAGTGGGGATAATAAATTAGACGCGTTTTGAGGCGTAGATATAGCCCGTGTCAACTATACACATATATCATTAAATCAAATCATTATTAGTATAATTTATTAATTACTACTATCTTTTATGTGTTTATTGTCCTTAAAATTTTATAAATATTGCATTAATAAATAAAAAAACAAATAATATATATATATATATATATATATATTTCAAACTAAGAATATGTATAAATAGAGAATAAAAACTACAAGGTTAAGTTAGCATACATGCTTACTAATTTTTGTTGTTGGAGTTTCCCTCATCATTCAAGTCCAAAACTCGCATGAAATGTCTATTCGCCGTGTCATTAGTATGTGATGCTATAAGTTTGCTTCGAATTAGATCATATATGTTCTTCATCGCTTAGTTTGAGCATTTTTACTTTCTTATTTTAAAGTTTGGAATTTCTTTCACTCTAAATTTTGCCCACACTATAAGAAAGAGCAAGTTTGTTGACATAATTGAGCACTAACTGTGTTGCTGGGCCACCTAGGTGATCCCCTAGAGCCTCCTATCCAGGGGTCCAAAATTTATTATTATTATTATTATTAATTTAAGAATATTTAATATTTTTATAACCCTTAAGAAAATTAATTAATTTTTCAGTCCAACTCAAAATAAAGTCTAATATAATTATATAATTTAGGATCTCAATATATATTTTTTAATTTGTTTAATAGCCCAATTTGTAATAAATTCAAAATCAATTTCACAATGTAGGGCCTCAAAATTTTATATTTCACTTACAATTACTATATACTCAAAAAAATAATCTATATTTTTTCATACTAAAGAAATTAAAGTCTAATCTAAATCAAACCATTATTTTAATTAGGGCTAGAAAATTCTTGTCGCATTCGCACAACATTTAACGACTACACTCGCGACTTCCGCACTCACTCAACGATAATAATTTTTCACACTGTTATACTTAAGCTTTCACGACTGTCGTACTCACACACAACGACTTTTCATGACAACACCAATATGGAAGTTGTTTTCAAAAATTCAAGTATTAGTATATTTAATGTATTTTTTAAATATTTTTTCTCACAATTATAACTTTTTAAGTTTTTCTTTTCGGCAAGTAAGTTTATTGATACTGAAAAAAGAGCACATGCGTAACTTTTTAAGTTCGTGAAGCTTTATGTAAAATGGGCTTCATATTTGATATCGCCTAAGACCTCTACGCATTTTGAGATTTCAGGGCCTAGCCAGTATGTTACCCAATGAAACGGAATTCCATTTTACAAATCATGTCAATCATTGTGATAGTGGTTCAAATTGTACCTCTTCGTTATAAATCTTCAAATGGGGGGTTTAGAAGCTGAATTCAAAGAATAAATGCGAGTGCGATTATGAGCTATTATTACACAAGACAAATTTTATGAAATCTTGCCATAGATAGCGACCCAAATGATAATCTTGCTAGAATTGATAGGCAAAGAGTTCCAAACAAGGTTAGTTCATGAAAACTTGATGATGGAGGGTCGAGTTAATCCACATTAAGCTTCAAGGAAAAAAAAATTCATCAATATAGGGAATCCATTTAATTGACTCATGGAGAGAGGGTTGATTGAGATTGACAAAGAATTTTTTTTAAAAAGATATTTGAAAAAAAAACATACTTTTTATAATTTAACTTGTCCAATGAATAACAGTCACCACAATTACCCTGAATTATTTTTAAACTTTTTATTTACCCGCTTTTAAATCTTCAATCTTACTTAAATACATGCAGACAAATGAGCTTCTTCTTAAAAGAACTATACAAAAAAATGTTAAAGCTCTTCGAATGAAAAAGACTGTTAGTCTACTTAAATTAATTGTTAATTGTTAGTGTCAAACCTGTTTGAACCTAATCTTGGGGGGGGGGAAAAACGTAACATCGTAAATGAAAAAAAATAAAATTTCTTAAGACATCAAGTTCACAATTATAATTGTTGCGACTTCTATTGTTACTTGTAAGGGCAATAAATCTAAATTTAATGGTGGTTGGTGTGGATAAGGAAGGTCCATCTCTTTAGGCTTTGGCTTTAAAATCCATGATTAATGATAGTAACTTTCTAACACATATAATTGTAAGAAAACGGAACATTGAAGGAATATGATATATATATATATGTTCATGGGCTTCTTTAAAATCCTTATGGCATTCGGTATCTGCATTTGCAACACAAAAAATAAACAGTGAATGTCAAAAAACCAAGAAGTCATTTAAGCAACCAAATGAAATTGCAGGCTAATAGATTACATGGGCATTATTCAATTCACAGATTCAAAGCTTCAAAAAGTGCTTTTCTCATTCATGTGTTTGTACTTTGGACCATTCCAATTAACAAACCGTGTCACCCCATGTGGTATATTAATTTATTGCTCGCTTTTGCCAGCTAGCTGCTTAGTGGCATTGTTAGGTGCTCCAAAGAGCCTCATCAACATGACATTTGGCAAAAAATAAAATAAATAAATAAATAAAATTATTGACCCACAGGTATATCATGATTCGTGATTAATTCCAAGGCATGCCAAAACATTGTGGCATGGGCCACCAATTGGCTCATGAAAGCTTCAAGTGCATTTTGATGGATCATAGAGTATTTTAACATGATTCACTATTAGTTTATTTAGTTTTTAATTATTTTGTTCCTTACTTTTGAACTCCTACTATTTTAACAATCCAACATCAATTTTACAACTATATTTCACCATTCAATCTAAATTTACTTCTCCTACTTTTATCACCTATATTCAAGATTATTTATATAACTAATATTTTTATGGACGATACTTGGTCCTGCCTCATGAGGACCAAGTTCGTCCTCTCCCATGATATGGTTGTAATTGTCAAATTTTGCTTACAATTTTCGATCCATATTATTGAGGCTCAAGGCCATTTTTATACAACGAATTGATGGGTTTATCCCCCCTTTAATTTGTTGACTGTGTCCCTTTATTTATGGGGTCATGATCCACTACCTCCTTAACTACTCATTTCCTTTAAGTAATGAGTTTGACATTCAAATCTTGTTATGTACAGCCCGTGGGCTCAAAATACAAATGGATCTTATAAATATAAACATGGGCTTTACAAATATGGACATGGGCTTGGGCTCGGGTGATTTTACTATTTACACTGGCCACGTTTGGGTTTGGCATACGGGTTAGTGGGCCTGACCCGAATCTTACTGAATTGATTGGTAAGTCACAGCTGTCACAGCATGACGTCAGAGTCATCATTACGAAAAGGCGTGTGCCTTTTGAATTTAAAAAAAACGGATGTACGTACCTCTTTCTCCATGTTTGAGGCCTTGGAAGTTTTACCGCCTCCTCTGTCATTTAATGGTGGCAGTTGATATGCTTGTGTTTATATAAACCCCTCTTTGGTTTCATTTTGATTTCCTACTTTTGCATTTCTTGCTTGGAGCTTTAAACAATTATCTTCAGATCTTCATCGTTTTTCTGGAATTTTGGTTGTCGGAGTTCTTCAATCTTTTCGTCGAGATCTTCTGTGTAAGGGACTCATTCTTCATCATGTCTGGTAGCAGTAATATAGCTTCAACTAAAGGGCAAATCCCTCGAGAATATGTGGGATCTGATACTCTGAGCCCTCCCTTTGTCAATCCATCTTCATCTTATTCACCTTCTTCTGTCAACCTCTCTTCCCCATCCCCCCCCCCCCCCCCCTCCAAGTCGCCTAAATCTTTCAAATTTAGGGTCCCCTGTGCTAGACATTCTTGAGGGGGCTTCTGCGTCTGGGATTCCTAAAGGGGTTGCTGCTCCCGTTGTCCCTCTGATGGAGGTTTCTGTTTCTGCTATTTTTGTAGGGGTTGGAGCATCTGTTGTCCCTCCTGTGGGGGCTTATGTTGAATCCGTACCTTTTGTGGTCGAGCCCCTTGAAGCTCATAAGAAAAAGGCTGTGAATATTAGGAGTTTGTGGAAGGATTGCAAGATCCCTAAGGAAGTGATCCTGGAGGAATATGATATTTCTCTTGAATTTAAGAAAGGAGATGGAGTGGATCCAAATGAGGTGTTGATGTTTGTTCTTCATATCAAAGTGTTTCGGTTCCCTCTTCATCCTTTGTTTCATTTCATTTTATTTACCTTAGGAATTGCTCCCCTTCAGGTCAACCCAAACTTCATAAGGATAATTTCCATGTTGATCTTGATAAAAAAGGGTAAGCGATTAAAATTGGGTCTGATGGATCTGCTACTATGTTATAAGATTGTAAATCTGAAGGGATGTGAGGGAAGATACAATTTTTACCATTTCAAGGGTCGATCCATCTGTAATGGGACGGAGAAGACAGAGAAATACTGGAAAGAAAATATGGTATTGGTAAAGAGGGCCTAGTTCTACCCTCATTCTCAGACATGGCCTATCCCCATAGTTTTCGGACGTTTTACCCTTCCATCATTTTCTTTTCTACATAAGGAAACATGTCTCTGCCTTGGGTGTGATCAACTCATAGCAGACTTTGTGTATAAGTTTTTAGGTTTTGATGATAGGGATATAGTAGCTCAGGATATAAAGGCTCGATTTGCTTTGCTGAAGTCCAAAATTTGGTCGAATCGTAAGTTGTGCACTGACCTGCTTACTCTTGCCAATTTGCAGGGTATATCAAGGTTGAGTGCTAGTTTCAAGATGATGATGATCCCCATCAGACCCATGATTGAGGATGATGACAACGAGGTGGAAGAAGTAGTTGCACCAACTCTGGGGGATCAATATGTGGCCCCAACTTTCGAGCCTCCTGTTATGACAGTTGCCATGACGGGTGATTCATCAAGTGCATACCACAATTTCGAATCTGCTTCAATCATCTTTTGCTCGGACCAGACCTGTAGGCGAAGACAGACCCGCAAAGAAGCGGAAGAACAAGGGCAAAAGTAAGAGCCCAGTGTCTTCTGATCAAGCTGCGCCCAACCTTATTTCAATAGGTGCGATGATAGCCCAGGCCAAGGGTCTTTTTACTCCCGAAGACCTTAAGGCTCAAAGGGAGGCTAACCCAGATAAGATTGTTGCTAGGACCCCTAGCTTTATAATGGGGCTAAGTATTTGTTTTACTTCATCCATATCCTTTCTTCTTTTATTCTATTTATTAATCCACTTTGCCTTGAACTATTTTAGGCTCTCTTC
The DNA here is from genome assembly GCA_963922005.1 of Cornus suecica. NCBI lineage: Eukaryota > Viridiplantae > Streptophyta > Magnoliopsida > Cornales > Cornaceae > Cornus > Cornus suecica. The sequence goes on along the minus strand of OY998240.1, from coordinate 73,772,867 downwards.
AGCACAAACGCCTTGTGTTTGCTTTATAAGGCTGATGTTGAAGAGATTAATCACCTCAAGGCTAACCTAGCCGATAAGGATGAGAGAGAAAGAGATCCGAAAGCTCAGTTGGGGGAGTTTCCTTCCCGGGTCACTGAGTTGGAGGACGAACTGGCTTGGACAAAGGAACTGAATGCTCAGTTGAGCAGCGAGAAGGCCAAAATAGCTTCTGACCATAAGGCTCTAGAACATTAATTTGGTATCTCCCAGTCTACCTTGGAGATGTGCAAGGCTGGTGGCACCGATATACACGAGCACTATGTGAAGCTGAACCGACTTGTGGCTGGTGAATTTTGGCGCAAAGGCTTCAATGTTGGTGTGAAAGACCCATCCAAAAGGTAGCTCAAGGACCCCGATGCCATGAATGTTTTCCTTGAGGTCAAGAAGCCCTACGTCATTCCAGAGCCCAGTCATGCCCATAATCTTTTCATTGAGTTCATTAAGGGCTATCTGCCTGCTGACCCTCTCAATCATTCAATTCAGTTATTTCCTCTGACCCAAATGGTAGACTCGTTAAGAAAAAAATTTAGTGGCCCAAGCCAGACTTAGGGTTTTTCGTCTCTTTTATGCTTGGCCTTCATCTGGCATTTTTGTAACTCTTGTTGGGCCCTTTGGGCATTTTCTAATGATAGTAAAAAAACTTTAATCATTTGCACCTACTTCCTCATTACCATATTGTTTGCATGAATCTGGCTTGATTGCTTCTGTTAATTCAACACTTGGGAAATATTTTTATTTTTGATCATCTGACAGTGCAAATCAGGCTATATGCCTCTGTTAATTCAACACTTAGGAAATATTTTTATTTTTGATCCTCTGACAGTGTGAATCAGGCTATATGCCTCTGTCAATTCTACACTTAGGAAATATTTTTATCTTTGATCCTCTGATAGTGTGAATCAGGCTATATGCCTCTGTCAATTCTACACTTAGGAAATTTTTTTATTTTTGTTCATCTGCTAGTGTGAATCAGACTGTATGCCTCAGTCAATTCAACACTTAGGAAATATTTTTATTTTTGTTCATTTACTAGTGTTAATCAGGCTGTATGCCTTAGTCAATTCAACACTTAGGAAATATTCTATTTTTGAGCTAAAAAATATCTTTAGACATTGCAAAGTGAGGAAATTGGTCATTTATTGCACATCTGAAAACATTACATGAATAAAGCAATCCTGGCATAGCTACCTTAACAAACTCGGAAATTGAAACTTGAAAGTAAGAACAAAGCTGGGTCTGAGTGCCTTAGCCGTTTATTTAGCTTAGATTAAAATTAGAGAAAATGTTTTCAGGGGTAGTACCTCTTCAACCGCGAGGCATTTTGGGAAAGGGGTTCCATGTGTCCATCATTATGCCTAAAGCGATAGGCCCCATGCCCTATGACCTCTGTGACAGTATATGGCCCGTCCCAGTTTTCTCTTAGCTTTCCGATGAGTCCGATCTTCCTTCTTAATACCATATCCCCTATTTGAAATTCTCGCCTTATAACTTTCTAATTGAAGGCGTTTCTGACCCTCTGATGGTAGGCTGCGAGTCTAATAGCGGCTTAGTCTCATTTTTCTTCAAGTAGATTTAACTCATCGGTCAAGTGTTGTTTGTTGTGTTCTTCCTGATATGCCTTTGTTCTTAGGGTTGAAACTACTTGCTCGGTCAGGATCACAACTTCTATTTCGTAGGCCATTGAAAACGGTGTATCCCTTGTGGGGAGTCTTGGGGTGGTTTTGTAGGACCCCTAATACCTCTAAAAGTTTGTTTTGCCAAGCTCCTTTAAGGTCTTCTAGCTTCTTCTTTAGAGTATTCAGTATGGTTATGTTGGATCTTTCAGTCTGGCCATTGCATTGTGGATATGCCACTGATGAAGTCTTGAGTTGGATCCCATGCTAGTTGCAGAATTCTCTGGTCCATCTGTTGTCAAGGTTCCTCCCATTATCAATTATTATCACCTTAGGAACTCCAAAGCGGCAGATGATGTTAGTCCATATGAACTTGATCGTGTGTCTGTGAGTGATGGTGGAGTAGGACTCTACCTCTACTCACTTTGTAAAGTAATCGGTTGTTATCAGTACTTGATTTACCGACCTTAGGGCCATCGGCAAAGGTCCCACCATATCGATCCCCCACTGTGCGAAAGGGTGAAGGTTGAACATTGGATTCAGTAACTCCGGGGGAGAATGGATGTTATCTCTATGGATCTGACATTCCTTGCACCTTCTGGCATAAGCTTCTGTATCTCGGGAGAGGTAAGGCCAGAAATACCTTTGATTCAGAACCCTATGGGTGAGTGTTTTTTCTCTGGAGTGGTTCCCACATGACCCTTCATGGACCTCCTTCATTATGGTTGATGCTTCAGTGGGGGTCAGACATCTGAGGTATGGTCCGCCGAAATACCTTCGGTAGAGTTGACCATTGAAGATGGCGTATTTGGACGACTTCAGGTGGATCTTCCGAGCCTCTACCTTGTCTTCAGGAAGTATGACATCTCTTAGATATGCCATGATTGGATCCATCCAGCTCGGCTCCCAAGGTATTACACAGACGAAATCATACCTCTGAGTGCTAGGGGTTTCGAGGTAGTCGATAGGGGCTACCATTGTTAGATTCTGATCGTTGATTGACGCCATGTTGGCCAGGTGATCGGCATTTTCATTTTCCCCTCTGGGAATCTGCTCAAGGATATAGTGGTCCAGGCGGGACAATTCTGTCATGACCAGTTTCTTGTATGGCTCCAATTTTTCCCCTACTTCGTATTCTCCTTGCATTTATCTGACCTCCAGTTGCGAGTCACTATATATCTGAAGTCGTCAAATACATAAGCTTCGGCCCAATCTTAGTCCTGCCAAAAGGGCCTCATATTCAACCTCGTTATTGGTGGTTGGGAACTCCAGGTGGATTGAGTGCTGGATGCGAGTCTCATCTGGGGTTATGATTTGAAGTTCGATTCCTGAACTCGTTGATCCGACCAACCCGTCTACATAGAACGTCGATTCAGATTTGGCAGGTTCAATTATGGCTGCCTCGGGTTCGGCTTTAAGTAAGAAGTCTACCAGGGCTTGACCCTTAACCGTTGTTGTAGGCACATATGTGATGTCAAATGTTCTGAGCTCTAGAGCCCATCTGGTGATTCTTCCAGTCAGGTTCGGTTTCGCCATGATGGCCCTTATGGGCAGTGTGGTTGGAATCACTATCGAATAGGTTTTGAAGTAGTGCATCAAACACCTCTTCACATTGATTAACGACAGAACCACTATTTCTATTATGGTGTACCTTATTTTTGCATTAGACAGAGATTTGCTACTGAAGAAAATTAGCCTCTGACACTTCTTGTCATCTTTTACCAATGTCGCGCTGGTCGAGGTTGTTAATACTGCCAGATAGAGATGCAGAGGTTCACCCGGATCTGGCGATACCAAGATTGGTGGACTCTGGAGATATTGCTTTAATTTTCGAAGTGCTTATGTTTATTATGTTCCCCATATGTTTCCTCTGCATACTCTGATAGCTTGAAAGAATGGCTTGCATCTGTCGGTCAGCCTGGAGATGAATCTGTTTAGTACGACCACCTTCCCTGTTAGGGTTTGGACTTCATTCTGGGTTTTGGGCTCATCGCAACTTATCAGGGCCTTCACTTGAGCAGGGTTGGCTTCAATACCAATTCGGTTGACTATATGACTGAGGAATTGTCCCGAGGATACCCCGAATAAGCATTTTGAAGAGTTGAGCCTCATTTCATACTCCCGAACCCCTCCGAACACTTTTTCAAGGTGCCAGAGATGCTCTTCTTTCCTCTTGCTCTTGACAACCGTATCGTTTATGTAGGCTTCTACCGTCTTCCCCATCTGATTTTTGAATATTCTTATGACCAATATCTGATAGGTAGCACTTGCATTTTATAGTTCGAAATATATTACTTTGTAACAAAATGAACCTTCTTCAATGATGAAGGCATTTTTTTCCTCATCAGCTTGGTTCATCGGAATCTGATTATATCCAGAGTATGCATCCAGGAAGGATAGTCTTTCATATCCGGCTGTGGCATCTACCATCTAATCTATCTTCGACAGGGGAAAACAATCCTTCGGACAAGCCTTGTTTAGGTTGGTGAAGTCCACGATGACCGCCACTTCCCGTTCTTCTTTCTGACCACTACCACATTTGACAGCCAAGTCGGGTACATGACTTCCCGTATGAAGCCTGCCTCCAGTAATTTTCCAACCTCTTTAGCTATGATTTGATTTCTCTCGACTCCAAAGCGCCTATGCTTCTGTTTCACCGGTCTGAAGTTTGGGTTTACATTCAAGTTATGCTGGGCGAATGATGGGTTGATGCCCGACTTGTCCAGGTGTGACCAGGCGAAGATGTCGGAGTTATTTATGAAGAAAGTGAACCAAATTATCTTTTTTCTCCTTGTTGAGGGAGAACCGATATATGTGACTCTGCTATAATCTCCCGGAATGACGTTCACCTCCTCCAGCGGTTCGATAGTAACCTGAGCCTTTTGACCCTCGTTGGAAGGGTCTGACTGTAATTGTTATTTCTCGTTATATTGGGGCTTCTCTGACTCCTACACTATTTATTTACCCTTGGAATTCAGGTTCTTCAGAGTTACTGCATAACACTTTTTCGCTGCCACCTGGTCCCCGGGTATGTTTGTCACATCAATACCGTTGGGATCCAGACACCTCATGACTTGATGTAGTGTTAATGGGATCCCCTACATGCGGTGGATCCATCCTCGGCCCATCAGCAAGTTGCACAATGACTTGACGTCCACCACCACAAAGCTCTATTTTAGGGTTCGTCGGGCAGTTGATACTGATAACTGAATTACTTTGATGGGATCTACCCACCGTCTATCAAAACTTGCCAAAGGGATTTGAGCCGGATGCAATTATGACAAATCGACTCCGAGCTTGTCAAAAGCTCACTTTGTCATGATGTTGGTGCTACTACTTGGATCTACCCACCCTTTTGATCAAACAATTGGCTACCAGAAGAGTAATTACTAGAGGATCCTCATGAGGGGTCTGGACTTTCGGCATATCAGCCTCTGAAAAAGTGATCCTTGAATCTTCTTGCCTGAATGACACTTGGCACACTTCTCCCACGCGTCTGAGTTTATGCGTTTGACGCAACTTTGACCTCATGTTTCCCTCTAGTTCATCTGTTTCATCCCCTCTTTGGGCCATGTGAATGACTCTGACTGGTTGTCCTGCTGTAGGATTTCTTTATGGTGGTTGACCTCTTCTGTCAGGTTGTGTCTGATTTTTCACCAAGTAGTCAATTAGTTATCCCTTGGCGATCATTGCCTCTACTTGCCTTCTGAGGTTTCTACAATCGTTGGTATCATGACCGTACTCACTGTGGAAAGCACAGTGCTTGGACATATCCCTCTGCTCCATCGGCTGTCTGATCGGTAGAGAGGGTCTGAAAATCCCTTTGTTCTTATTTTCTTGGTAAAGTTTAACCAGACTGGTTTTCAGAGGAGTCGCCTTATCTTCTGTTCGTTGGCGTTTGTCAGTCAGTCTGAAGGATGGAGCAGATGACGACAATCCGATGCGTTGTGGCTTCTGATCCTTTATTCGTTCTTTGGATTTGGCCTCCACTGTTACCAAAGAAGCTCTCTTCTGTCTGACCGCCTCTTCTTCCTCTATCCTGAGCTAACCTCGAGCTCTGGAATTGTGTTCGCCCATGTTGCTAGGAGGTCGCTTCACCAATGATGAATGAAATTTCATGCCCAGGATAACTGCCATACGGAATGCTTCCACCGCTGACAGTTGATCGCAATCATCGATGGAGGACATCTCCACATTGAATCTGGACCGGAAGCTCTTGAGGCTCTCTCCCTTCTCTTGCATCATTGTGAAAAAACTGGAGATGGTCTTCTTTTGCCTCCAGTTGCCGAAGTACTGCACGATGAATCGCTTGCAGAGGTTGTTCCAGCTACTGATCGATCCTGGAAGTTGTTTCTTGAACCAGAACAGAGGTGCCTCTGTCAAACTGTTTGAGAATACCTTACACAGAAGTGCCTCGTTCTTGCCGTATATGGTCATCTTCGTTTGCACCTGGTAGATGTGGTCGAGCGGATCCTTCGTTCCATCATACAAGGTGAAAATTGGTAGTACAAATTTCTTTGGGAAGTCGGTTATCTCAATTTCCTCTGTGAAAGGGGATTGAGTCATATCAGTTGTGGCATGAATAACCAGATCATCAGGGGTCTGCATTTTCAGGTCCTTCATCACTTCCCTCTATATCCTGGCTGCCATCCTGTGCAGGTCATTCAAAGTGGGAATATGTCCTGCTGTAGCTTCCTTCATCATGGGGTGTGATTATTCTTCTTTTTCTCTTGGCCCCTTTCCTGCCTGATTGGCCGAGCCTTCGCGCCCATATTGGGAGTTGGCTGGGTCATGCCCAACATTCCTCTGCTGACTTGCCCCTTCAACTAAGTTAGGATCTCGGAGAGGGAACCGTGTCTGAGAAACCCGATGGAGCAGATCGACGTTTTGTTGTTCGAGGATGACATTTCTTTGCTCTACTGCTTCCAGCCGCCGCATCACCTCTTCAAACCGTGCGTCATTATTTGTGGATCGAGTAGAAACCATGATTATTTAGCTTCAGAAAAAAAAAAAATTGGAGTGAAAACGAATAAGACGAACTTTATCGTTCTCACAGACGGCGCCAGTTGTAAGTGTCAAATTTTGCTTACAATTTTCAATCCATATTATTGAGGCTCAAGGCCCTTTTTATACAATGAATTGATGGGTTTATCCCCCCCTTAATTTTTTTATGGTGCCCCTTTATTCATGGGGTCATGATCCACTACTACCTTAACTACCCACTTCCTTTAAGTAATGAGTTTGACATTCAAATCTTGTTATGTACAGCCCGTGGACTCAAAATATAAATGGGCCTTCTAAATATAAACATGGGCTTGGGCTCAGGTGATTTTATTATTTGCAGTGATCCAATATAATTTGGACACGTGGCTAATTTTATTTTTTAAATTTTTTATTTAAATTATCTAAATAAAAATAAGATAATACTTAGGTCATGTCCCATGAGAATCAATTTTTTTAAAAAAATAAATTAACCATTTGATACTAGTATTATTAATATTTACCCTTTCCTATTTTTTGTTCCTATGTTTGTTTTTGTACCAAAACACAAAAATGAAAAATCTTATTGCAATTATTTATCAAACCAAACGCAGTCCATGAAAATTGAAAATACAAAAATGTACAATAACGGTCCTCCACTCTCTTCCATACTCCACATTAGCGCGAAAAAACAACAGAAAAACTAGAATTCAAATTTAAGAACAAAAGAAAATGAAAGCCAAACACAAGCTTCGCGAGGCCATAGACTCTCTCTACTCTAGTGGCCGTGCAAGCTCCGAAGCCTACACTCGCCTCGTGCTCGAATGCGTTCGACACAGCGACGCCGATCAGGCCAAGAGACTTCAGTCTCACATGGACCTTCACTTGTACCAACCCAACGACACTTTCCTTCACAATCGTCTCCTTCACCTCTACGCCAATTCTGGGCGTCTCTCAGATGCCCAGAATCTGTTCGACAAAATGTCCAAAAGAGATGTATTTTCGTATAATGCTATGTTGTCTGTGTATTCGAAATTGGGTTCGGTTCAGGACTTGTGGGAATTGTTTGATAAAGTTCCTAGTCGTGATTGTGTTTCTTTTAACACGGTGATCGCGGGTCTGGCTTCAAAAGGGTGTTCCGGGAAGGCGTTGGAGGTTTTTGTCAGAATGCAGAAGGACGGGTTTAATCCAACGGAGTATACCCATGTGAGTGCTTTGAATGCTTGTTCGCGGATGTTGGATTTGAAGCGTGGTAAGCAAATTCATGGTAGGATTGTTTGTTGTGATTTGGGTTGGAATGTTTTTGTGTCAAATGCTTTGATTGATATGTATGTGAAGTGTGGTGAGATCGATCAGGCTCGGTGGATGTTTAATCGGATGGGTAATAGGAATGTGGTGTCTTGGAATTCTTTGATTTTGGGTTACTTGATAAATGGGCAGCCGGAGAAATGTATTGGTTTGTTTCATGAAATGAGATTATCTGGGTTAAAGCCGGACGCGATTACAGTTTCGAATGTTCTTGGTGCTTTCTTTCAAAGGGGATATATAGATGAAGCACTCAAGGCTTTTAGTGGGATCAAGGAGAAAGACAAGGTTTGTTGGACTGCAATGATAGTAGGTTACGCACAGAATGGAAAAGAAGAGGATGCTTTGATGTTATTTAGGGAGATGCTATTAGAAAATGTTAGACCAGACAATTTTACAATTTCAACTGTGGTTAGTGCCTGTGCCAGATTAGCCTCTTTGTATCATGGTCAGGTAGTTCATGGAAAGGCAGTGCATATGGGAGTTGATTTTGATTTGCTGGTGTCTAGTGCACTTATTGATATGTATTCCAAATGTGGAGAAACTAAGGATGCTTGGGTTGTCTTCAAGATGATGCCTACGAAAAATGTGGTCTCTTGGAATTCCATGATAAGAGGTTATGCACAAAACGGGAAGGATCTAGAAGGCTTGGCCCTTTATGAAGAAATGTTGCAAGAGAACCTCAAACCAGATAATGTTACCTTTGTGGGTGTTCTTTCTGCTTGTCTACATGCAGGATTGAGTGATCGAGGACAGGAATATTTCAATTCAATCAGCAAATTACATCATATGACCCCTACTTTGGATCATTATGCATGCATGATCAATCTCATTGGTCGTTCAGGTTATGTGGATAAAGCAGTGGATCTAATAAAAGGCATGCCACATGAACCAAATTGTCAAATTTGGTCTACCCTTTTATCAGTTTGTTCAATGAAAGGTGATGTCAAACACGGAGAAATGGCGGCCACACACCTCTTCAAATTAGACCCACTCAATGCTGGACCTTACATCATGCTCTCCAACATGTATGCTGCTTGTGGAAGGTGGAAAGACGTGGCATCTATGAGATCTCTTATGAAGGACAGGAAAGTCAAAAAATTTGCTGCCTACAGCTGGATTGAGATTGATGGCAAGGTCTATAAGTTTGTATCTGAAGACCGAACTCATCCAGAATCAGAAAAAATATATCAGGAATTGAATATGCTGATAAGGAAGCTTCAGGAATCTGGATTTTCTCCTAATACAGACTTGGTTCTACACAATGTGGGCGAAAACGAGAAGTTTGAATCCATCTGTTACCATAGTGAGAAACTCGCTCTTGCCTTTGCGTTAATCAGAAAACCTCAAGGAGGGGCACCTATAAGAATTATAAAGAACATCCGAGTTTGTGGCGATTGCCACCTGTTTATGAAATTTGTATCTAAGATTATTGGACGACCTATCATCCTGAGAGACTCAAACAGGTTTCATCATTTTGTTGGAGGGCAGTGCTCCTGCAAGGACCTTTGGTGATTAAAAAGTCTGCTGGAGATGGATATCTGCTGAAGTGAGAAAGCAAGTATCTCAAGATCAGCAACAAGGCTGAATGGTCGAAAACATCAATAACTTTCTTCATATATAAAATGACAAGAAGAGGAGTTCAGATATTTGAATTGTTTGGCCCCCAATGACTGTGTCAGAAGGTGGATTTAGATAACTCCAGTCAAACGAGCTTGACTAATTTTCCAAGTACTACCTTAATGAAGTATCATGTGCAGGATTGAAATATATACTCAACTTGGATGAGTAAATTAATGTCCTTGCAAACATAACTGCTAGATAAAGGGGATGGGAGCAGTCTTTCTTACATGAAAGCAGATGAGAAAGAAGCAAGAATGCTCTTACTTGTTTGAAATTCCATGGTAGGAATGGCTTTAGTTATCATCAACTAATATCTAAATTTTGTTGTATTTGGTTTTGCTTATTATCTGCAATACATGCTAGTGGGTTAAGGAAGCAACTGACTGAAGAATACGACTATCATTCAGCAGCTTCAGAGCTTTCATAGAGAGCTGTTATGTTTTGTCCTCTTATGGAAGATAATAGGAAAGATGTAAAACAAAGGCCCCATACATCGGATACAAATATCAGAAACGTCTGCAACTAAACACACGCTAAGCTCGTCTTCAGATACGTACTGCATGCTTCAAGGCCTTAGCGGATGGCCCAAGGTAATTATTCTTTCTGACAGTATTCCCTTCACACTCAACTGTTCTGAATTTGAGTCTTTGCTTGATTCAGAATTGCGTATATATCACTCATTAAGCAAATTATTAATCTTAGTATATCTCCTCCGATCCAAAAACAATCATATAGTTAACGGATTCCTCATTGAGTTTTCCTTTCTGTTAATCCATCTGGTGGTATATCTAATCCGATATAAATAACTATATATCTAATGGTAACAACTGTTGTTTTGTGTTGATTTTGGATATATAGATGTAAATGAAGCTAAAGTGCCTTTTGTGCTTATGTTTCTCTATTTTAATTCCACTCTCACAACATCTTTTATTATTTTTTCTCCTTTAAAATCTGTCATATGTGTTGTGGTAATGGATGTTCGCTCCCAAAAATAATCGGCCGAATAGTAGGGCCGATTATATTCGTTTCCGTAGGGTGCGGGCGTGCCAGAACCGGCAACGGAGTTCAATCGGTTCAAAAGGAACGGATTTTCGTCTCTTTTGAACATGTGAAATATAATCAAGCGATTTGTGCGAGAGAGAACTCAACTCACACGAATGAGTTCTGATTGCCTCAACAAAGAGGATTTTCGGTAACCGAGAAAAATAAGAAAAGGGATAGAAGAAAATTGGGAATTGCGATTGCAAGAAAATTAAAGGATAGGGAATTGAAATAGTGCATGGAAAATAAATTTTATTGAAAGTACGGATTTGCAAGAAAAATAAATGATATTGAAAGTGCATGACAAGAATTGAAAGGAACAATATTGAAATTGCAGGAATAAAAATAGGACTGCTAATGTAACAGAAAGAATAAATTTTGAATTTGGTTGGGGACCTCTAAAACAAAGGTCTTGTTCTTTATTTATACTAAAATATTGAATTGTTCAATAAGTAATGAAAATCTAATCAAATCCTAATTCTAATTTAAATCCGTATCCTAATTAGATATGATTTCATCCTAACTTATCTCTTCCTAAAGAAACTAAATCAAAACAAATCCTAACTCTATTAGAAATCTTCCGAAAATGAACTTCGGCTTTCTTGGTCGCTATTCTTTCTCTCGACCCATTTCGGCTTCAAATCGGCCCGGTTTAATTAATATCGGCATGGTCCAATTAATGTCGGCCTGATTTAATTAAATATCGGCATGCTGCCGTTAAAATCGGCAAGCTGCCGTTTTGGCCACATCAGCATCATCAGTTCCTTTCCCAGGTTTGCTCAATTTGGGTGTAAACAATGGATAAATATTAAGATTATAAATATCAAGATGTGTCTCTCCTGATTCAATTTTCCTGGGTGTTTATACAGTTATATTATATAGACAATAGTCATCAAAACATGGCATAGTCAAACTTTCTTGTATCTAAATTGTGAGGATAATGTGATTTTGGCTTGAAGTTTGTCCAAAACTCAGATATGGCCATGTGGACACCTCTTCTACACTTGAAATAAATAATACTACATACCAACGTGAAACTTATGGTGCTATTGTATGGCAAAGAACAAGGGGAACCATTGTTTGCTATCAAATTTGAGCATATCTTTTTCCATTATTAAAATTAGAGGATCAAGTATTCATTTTTGGTTAGTCTTAAGGACGTATCCCATGCCCATACCCATGTCTTGGTGTGTCGATACAGATGCATTGAAGGAAAGAAGAGAGTCATGTAACAAGTGTACAAAAGAGAATTGTGGCAGACTAATACCGCACTACTACAAAGATAGTGCAGCTTTCGTGTTGCACTTACATATGTTATTATATGAGAGATTACTACTTACTGCCAAGTTTCATGGTTATGTTGAACGAAAGTGCACCTTCTGAACGATATTAGGCTTCTAATTGAGCACTAATGGATAGAAAAGCACTTGGAAAAATAGTTCAAAATCAGTCTAACAATAGTAAAAAAGAACCCGTGTATGTGCTTGATTCAAAATTGGTCTAGCAGCAGTAAAATTCGATATGGATGTTGATGCAGATCTTCTTTCCTGATATCATCACGTACTGAACTTCCCTCAATTGAGGACTACAGGCTATTTATTCATCCATACAAGCATTAATAAACCATCTGTGTACCATATATTTTTGCAACCGTCTTCTGAATAATTTGTTTACTTACTTGACTCATGCATGACATCTATAAGTAGTTCCTTGTAGTTCTTTTTGTCTGTATTCATGAATTGTCCTCTCCTTTTTTCTTTTCTTTTTTCAACAGCTATGATACATGAAAGATATCTGCTACCCTGATTCCTGCTTCTTGTTTGAAATTTTGAGCATTCTATGACTTAAAAAGTTGATTTTTGTTGTGGCATGACTGCAGATTTTTTTAGGTTAGGGGTCTGGGAGGCCAATGTATGTCACACTCCCTGAATCAGGTAGGAAAAAATATTTCTTTTTCAAGCTGTTCAATTGAATGTAGTATATGATATATTATTCTGTTCTCTGGAAGGATGGTTTGAGTGTATTGAACAAAATTTGATGCCTTTGTCTCGTGAACTCTGCCCCCAACTACTTTCCAGTATTTAAATTTCTTTTTGTATTATGTGTAGAATCTAAAATTAATCCTGAACTAGCATTTTGAAGCATTATCCTGTAATTTTGGTGTCCTCAATTCTATTGTCAACTTTCTTACATACTTTTTAAATGAACCACTAAAAACTAGATGCATTTCAAATATTTTTGGTTGGCCCAAGTTAGTTTTTTTGGGCTGGTGGTTCTTCAACTTTCAACTTGAGCAAACTTTGGAAACAGTTGAGGGTTGAGCTGCAATACCCAACAGTTGAACCAGCCCATTTTCATTAGGCTTTCATCAAAACAAGCTGCTATTCTTAATTACTTTCAACATTACTTAACCTAGGCTATTTCATATTACAAAGAGAGAAAGATCTGGTCATGGTTCGTGGTATCGTTTGGTTCGTAACGCTTTTGAAATGTGTCCATACCATTACACAGGTCCGATACTCATTTTTAAGACCGATATTGTCCAAATCCGTTATACCATTACTACGATCGCGAACAAAACCGATACCGCGACGGCGGACCACGATATTGTCTCAGTTTTTCCTTTCTCTGTGCTTCTCAGTTCCCAGGCTCATGATCTCTGCAGAGTGCAGAATCAAAAAAGTTCTGCTGACACTAAACATACAAACTTGTGGAGCAAGGGGCTCTTGGAGGGACATGAAATTATGAATTTTTAGTGCAATGATGTTCATTGTTGTTACTCACATTCTGATGCTACCTTCATTTGTCACAACTCTTGTTCACTAATTTACCCCTGCTTATACCTCTGTCAATTTGCTGTCAAATTGGACAGTCATGGCATAGCAAGAAATAACTGATTATTATGGGTTTTTTTTTCTTTTTTTTTTTTTTATTATTTCACTTTAGCATATGTTTTGTATGGGGTCTTTATGAATTGTGTCACGATTTGAATGATTTTGTGGAAATTCAATCCTATTCTAATTGGTGATCCAAAATTTTGAATTGGGAACAATCTGGAAAAGACTGAAATAATTGAGTTCTGGAAATCACTTTTCATATGATGAAAATATATATACAGTTGACATAATATATTATACTCCACTAATTATGATTATGATAGTAGACTAGCCATGAAAAAGTGGTTGTCATGTGCAGACAGTGAGAAGAAGATAGAAAAAGTGTCTTAGACTCTAGAGACGCCGCAAATCTGAGGTCCCTCCTCTGCTCCATAGCACACGGCCATACTCCACCGCCCAACTTCCTACTCTTGACGGTGGTCTTAGTGATCAGTCAACATCGGAATTATCCACCAATATACATCACACGATTTGACTACGTATTATACACACATATATATTTGTATGTATGTATGTATGTATATATACATGTCGGCAATATTTTTATGCAATGGGGCCATATTGTCTCATATCTTGACTAGCTATGCATGTATCGCGAATAACAGTTGAAATTTTTTTATTGGGACTACAGGACCCAATGGAGATTTAGTTGTGATCTTCATGTTTTATAACCACTATCTATATTTTATAATCTCTGCAATGAAAATGTTTGATTGAATGTATATTTATGACATATAATATATCACCAAAAGTATATGAAGCCACATGCTTATGTTGAATTGATTGCTCAAAGCATGGTCCGTTTGGATATTCAAAATATACAGGTTAATTCGACATTTCAGAGTTATTCTAATTAGTCTGTATAAATAAAAAAATCAACTCAAAAAAATCAACCCGCCAAATGTTATGTTTAGATAGGTTTTTGGTTGTATTCCATTGTGTGAGGCACGATAAATCACATTTCAAGATTACTGAATATTTGGTAATTTTATAAGTATCATTAGATTTGGAGGTCTGAAGACTCTTAAGAGACTCTACATTTTGATGATTTATTTTTTTAATAATTCATACTTTTCTATGAGTACCAACTGTTTTCTATGTTAGAAATTATCGCTTGACCACTTGTTTATTAATTTTTTTAAAAGTGACAATTTTAAAATTCTCATTATACCCCTGAACCCGAAGATGGTTCAAACTAAAAAATAGTCGTGTCTTACATGTTTTTTAAAATTTTGACGCGCTAGAAATGAATCTTTTTTTTTTCCCAACTAAAACTTAAATTTATGGTCGAATCACTTTTTCGTTCATGCCAAGTGAACTAGTTCAAATTGAGGACTATGTTTTAAAGAAAAGGGTAATTTGCAGCCACACCCCCTGAATTTTAGGTTTATTGTAGTCAGATGTAAGGTTTTGCTTTTTCGGTCCCATAGTCCCCTGAGGTTTCAATTTCGTTGCAATGACACCCCCTGAACTGGTGAAATGACTATAATGTCCCTTTAATTGTTTCACTTATTACATTATGATAATATATAAAATGTGAAATTACCCATATGCCCAAACACTTCACCCTTCTGAAATTACTAATTACACTTCCACCCCTTATTACATATATATATATATATATATATATATATATATTACGAAAATTACAATTTAATTTTTTTTCTTATAATATAATTGGTATATATAATTATGAAAATATATATATAATTTGTAAAAAATATATAAAATTTGAAACAATATATAAAATTTAAAATATATATATATATATAAAATTTGAAACAAATATATAAAATTCGTAAACAATATATAAAATTCGAAAAACATATAAAATTCTAAAAAATATATAAAATTCAAATATATATATATATATATATATATATATATATATATATATAAAGTGTGACTGAAGTTTAAGTAGACAAGCCTCAGAGTCATTAGCCAAGATAACGGATCCTCTCCAGCTCTCTGCAGAGCTATTTCAATGACCATAATGGCGACACATGCCCCACGATGGTGACCGAAATCGGAATCGAACCGATACTTTATTAAAATATTTTAATCAAAATTAAATATATTAATATTTGGATCAAAATTAACGGTTCGGTTCCGATTCTCATTTTTAAAGAACCGAAAGTATCGGTTCGATTCCGGTTTCGGTCGGAATCAAAAGCGAACCGCATCGTGAATATATTAAATTAACGATTCGGTTCCGGTTCTCATTTTTAAAGAACCGAAAGTATCGGAACCGAACCGTTAATTTTGATCCAAATAAAAATTTACTTTCGGTTCTTTAAAAATGAGCACCGGAACCGAACCGTTAATTTTGATCCAAATATTAATATATTTAATTTTGATTAAAATATTTTAATAAAGTATCGATTCGATTCCGATTTTGGTCACCATCATGGGGTATGTGTCGCTATCGTGACCATTGAAATAACTCTGCAAAGAGCTGGAGATGATCCGTTACCTTGGCTAATAACTCCGAGGCTTGTTCACTTAAACTTCAGTCACACTTTATATATATATATATATATATATATATATATATATATATATATTTTTTAGAATTTTATATGTTTTTTGAATTTTATATATTGTTTACAAATTTTATATATTTTTTAGAATTTTATATGTTTTTCGAATTTTATATATTGTTTACGAATTTTATATATTTGTTTCGAAATTTATATGTTTTTTTTAATTTTATATATTGTTTCAAATTTTATATATTTTTTCAAAATGTGTATGTTTTTTCAAATTTTATATATTTTTTATAAATTATATATATATATTTTCGTAATATATATATATATATTTTGTAATAAGGGGTGGAAGTGTAATTAGTAATTTCAGAGGGGTGAAGTGTTTGGGCATATGGGTAATTTCACACTTTATATATTACCATAATGTAATAAGTGAAACAATTAAAAGGGCATTATAGTCATTTCACCAGCCCAGGGGGGTGTCATTGCAACGAAATTGAAACCTCAGGGAGCTATGGGACCGAGAAAGCAAAACCTTGCATCTGGCTACAATAAATCAAAAATTCAGGGGGTGTGGCTGCAAATTACCCTAAAGAAAATTAGCTACAACAGTTTTTTTTCCCCTCCATTTCTTTTACTCTAGCAGACAAAATCTACCAGATTGATCCTATGTGGGTCATACAAATAAATAAATATAATATATATATATATATGCATGAGTATCATTCCAGCTGGTAATTTTTTTCCATCATAGAGGGGGCATTCTTTTCATGGATCAAATCATTATTATCAAGATTTTGGTTCGAAGCCAAACGAAACTGCAATATTAAAAAACACATGTTTAAACTTTAGCAATTCTTTTGGGAAAGTTTTTTTGTAGGTTCAATGCACATGTATAGAAACTATACGCGGTCCAAATAGTGTAGCAATTTTAAATTTGATTATTCTTCAAAACGCTAGAATTAAGTTTAAGAATTCTCATTGTGGTAATCAAAGATTTCAAATGTAGTTATTGAAAATAATTTTAAGGTTATATCATGAAAAAATATATATATATTAATTTTTATTTCAATTCATGAATTTTAATTTTAACTTTTTTTATTTAAATTTATATTAAAATGAGAATTTATGATTTTTTTTTTTTTTCCTGGGAGAATTTATGATTGACTTAAATAGATATAGGTGTATTTATCCACCAAGATAACGACAAATTACAGCTTTAAAGCTGTTTAACTTTACGAGAGTTGCAAATATTGACCTTAATGATGGTGTTTTGGTTCTACATTGAAACAACCAAATCTCACACACACACACAGTGGTGTATTATTAGCAGTGATTACACGTGTCCTCAGCTGAAGATGCCGACAATCAGTATACAAATTAATTGTCTGGCCCGCACCACCTTTGCTGGATCTGGCCCCACCCTTGACCGCCTCCACCGGCGGTGTCGCCGCCTCCTTTGTCTGCCACCACTTACCGGCGATTATATGAGTCACTTATATCACATGTACTTTGCTTTTATTTTAAATTAACAAATATAGTACATCTTGAGGAACAACATTTCATCAAGTTTATTTTATTTTAAATTAACAAATATAGAAGGTGTAGAATTGGAAATACGGTCGACTTTGTAGCTCAAAAAAGTAGACATTTTTTTTCTTCTTCTTTTTTTCTTGTTCTGAGCTTCTGATTAAAAAAAAAAGGTATGTAGTCACCGAAACAAGTGAAAATGTAAGGTATCCAAAAGATGAACTTATAGATGATTGCTGTTAATTATCAATAATATTCATTAATAATTTAATACCGAGGCTTAAATTCTATGTGGCAAACATAGATATACAAACTATGAGTGGATGCACACTCGTGGTTGTATGTATACGATGCATCTTTTGAAATTATAGTCATTCGACTCTTTATTTTTTTACTAAATAATGTCATGTGATAACAAAGTTTGTTCTTACAATAAAATAAAATTAAGAAAAATTAATCACATATTCAAATTCTATTAGACCAGATCAAGAGAGTTTGTCCTCGTAAAATATGACCCTAGTATTGTTTATAGAGAGAGACACTACATAAAATGAGGAAAAAATATCCTTTAGAGACACACAGTCATTGTGGACTCTCTGTATAGAGACAGGCACAGACTTGAGGACTACTGTACTAATGCAACTTCTTTCATTTATGCAATAATGCCCATTAATGATTAACGTCAATCAATAAAGGTACATGCATGCTTGGGTTGGGCTATTGCGCAGATTTTGTATGACTTTAGGCTTGTTTGCCGTTAGGCCTTGTCCTGTATATATATATATACTCTAATATAACTTTGTCATCCCACTTTAGCTTCCCATATATATTGAAGTAAGAAATTCTCTCTAATGTTAATGTTAATTGTTTGGTTAAAAAATGATTAAGGAAAGAGGTTTAAGTTCGTGTGGGTATTGATTATAATATCCTTCATCCTTCAACGATAAAAAAAATTTCTTCTTCAACAGGCAGTAGCATAAATCAAGAAGAATTAACCCGTTCGGGTTGACTCAGTTGGAGAAGATTCGAGATCTAGTGTATTCGATTTTTACATGGTGCAAATAATTCGTTGGGGCCACAATTGCGGAGCGGATATAGTTTGAGTTTTATCCGATCTTGTGGAGGGATCGTTTTGCACAGATTATGTGGATTAGTCGGAGCGAAAATCCCGGACACCCGGTTATAAAAAAAATATAAAAATGAAGACTAATCTAAGTTATATTGTGAAGATAAAACTTGCAAGCGTAGTTATATTCGAGTATTAGTGTTACGTAATAGTTACCACAACAACCAACCAAGGTGGCCAACTCTTCTCCTCAATATGTTAAATCCTATGAGAAACAGATTAGATAGAACAATATTGTTAAAATGCTGATGTTTTGCATGAACACATGCAGTGAATTATTTTTGTGATTGCAAGTGAAATTGAACCTACCATATATAACCATGTTTGTGAAAAATCATCTCGTGCATAAAGTTTTGAGGACATGGCTACATGCATCTCCTCTACTCAATCCAATGAACTCAAATACAATAAAACATTTATTTAATTATTTGTGCCCCTTTTAGAAGATTGATCAATTACCACTTTTATAGCCCACGGATACAGCATTACAACTTTTAATCTTTTATTTTTTAAGACAAATCATGACATCTTTAGGAACATCATTGGAATAGTAAGACAATTTTCTCTTATAAGTACATATTCAAATCACCCCAAAATACACACGCATTCAAATCACCTCAAAACACACACACACGTACATAGTGACACACACAGAGGCACTTGTGGTTGCAAAAGCAGCATATTTAGGCCATGTTTGGTAATCGGTATGGTTTGGTTTAGTTTGGTCTGATTTGGTTTGGTCTGGTCTGATCGCTGAACTAAAAGTCTATTCGGTAAGTGGTATGGTCTGATGGTATCAGTCTCAAAAAAATGGAACCAGATTATGTTTGGTAAAGTGGTCTGGTTTGATATTTTGGCTTTAAAAAAATAAAAATATTTATTATTATATTTATTTTTATTTTTATATAGTATTTAATTAATTTAGTTTATTATTTATTTATTTATTTTTATTCATTTATAAATATATTTAATTAATTTATTATTATTATTTTTATTATTTAATTCATTTTTATTATTTATTTATTATTATTATTATTATGTACTATTTAATTCATTTTGTTTATTATTTATTTTTATAAATATATTTCATTTTATTTATTATTTATATTATTAATTTATTATTTATATTACTATTTATTCATTTATTTTAATTAATTTATAAATATATTATATTAATTTATTATTTATATTATTATTTTGTATTATTTAATTCATTTTGTTTATTATTCATTATTTTTATTTTATTTATAGATATGTTTTAGTTAATTTATTATTTATATTATTAATTAATCATTTATTATTTTATTTTTATTTTTATGTATTATTTAATTCATTTTATTTACTAATTTTTGGAACCAGACCAACTTGACTCAATAAAAAACTGGGTCCAAAAAGGGAGCCTTTGGTTCAATTTGGTCTTATTTAGTATGAGTCCGATTTTTAAGACCAAGTGAAAACAAATATGTTCTGGTCTCTAAAAATCAAGATCAGACCATACCAAATGGATCCAGAACCAGCTACCAAACAGGGCCTTAATCCGAATGGGTGACACGGTTAGGATTCCCAGGTAGGATCTAATGTTTCAAAAAGTATTAAGTCCCAGATTCAATTCTTGTTGGTTATAATTTGTTTGAGCCACTAAAAATTTATTGAATTATTAATTTTAAAAATTAAAAATTAATTACGCGTAAACTGACCGCGATTAAAAAAAACAAACGCACATTCCTAATGAATACAAAAAGGGAACATGAATTGCTGTTTTTCAAAGGTGATAGACTAGTAGTGAAAAATCATGGGGACCACGTCCAACCTGTAAAGTTATATAAAAGCAAGATAAGGAAGGAAGATCATAATAATAATTTTGTGTGAAATTATTTTTACGCGGCACTCTCTGTATGCAGTAATAATTCAACACGTGATGTAGAATTGTATGATATTGTATCACTGTAATAGTGGAAATTAAATCAATTAAGTGGTCATTTTTTTTGTGGTTTATTTAGAGTATAGAAATTCACAATTGATGAATATATCAGCATCTAATGTGATGTTATGGCCCAAATCTTTACTTGGGTTCGAAAAGTAGGTTCGGGTTCTCTGACCAAATTTTTTGACCCCTTTTATTTTTAAAGATTGTGGGTATGTTTAGTCTCTTTTGTACCCTGGTATATAAAGGATAATTAGTGCCTGTTTGACAACTGATACGGTGTTGGTTTTTTATTTTGGTTTAGATTTGGTGTGATTTTATTCTGAACTGAAACCATATTTGGTGCAGATAATTTTGGTGTGAAAAAAAATGAAGCTGAAAAATCAAACCATGTTTAGTAGAGTTGGTATGAGCTGAATTCTTAAACCAAATCATGTTTGATAAATTGGAATGGTTGGACATTTTATTTATTTATAATAACATTTTGTAAATATATATATTTTAAAAAATAAAAAATACATTAAGGATGAATTTTTTTTTACAAAAAATATTAATATTGGATAATAATATTTCACTATTTTGCAAGAATTATTCAATTGATTCGTATATGTAATTTCAAAAATTATAATCTTTTTCCATTTGAAATTTCAATTTTCTTTTACCAATTTATTATTTTTAAATATTTATTACTCAATATTTATTAATTTATTATTAATTATTTATTCATATTATTTTTGTTTATTATTTATTTGGTTTTACAATATTTATTATTTTATTAATTTAATTTAATTTTTAATTAAATAACTATATATGTATATTTAACTATTTATTTTTTTGTACAAATTTATTTAATATTTAACTATTTATTATTAATTATTAATTAATTTTATTTTTGTTTATTATTTATTTGTTTTTACTTTATTTATTATTTTAAAATATTTATTACTCAATTTTTATTTATTATTAATTATATTCTATTTATCATTTTTATTTATTTATTATTTTAAAATATTTATTACTCAATATTTATTTATTTATTATTAATTATTAATTGTTAATTGTTTCTATATTATTTATTTAATATTTTACTCAATTTTTATTATTAATTATTAAAAAATTATTAATTATTATTTTTGTTTATTATTTATTTGATTTTATTTATTTAATAAAATGACAAACATGACAATGTTGAATTTTGTTGAGAATAGAATGGTACACTAATGATGGATTTTGGGTTGTGGGTTGGTTTTAATTTGATGGTTATGGGTTGTGAATAGTAACTGCGCCATCCAAAACCATGTCTTCAGATGGTTCCTAATTTGCTTCATTTGGTGCCAATGATTTGACATTGTTGCACCAGAACCAAAGCTACTAAACATGGGTTGGGCTTACTTTTCCACCTCAAAAGCAAAAATTTGGCACCAAACCCTTCAGCCAAACACGCACTTAGTGCCTGTTTGGCAACCGGAGTTGTACGGTGTTGGTTTTTGGTTTTGGGTTGTGTTGAGTTGGGTTTGGTATTGTTTTATTCTGAACTGAAACCATATTTGGTGCATATTATTTTGATGTGAGAAAAAGTAAAACTGAAAAACCAAATCATGTTTGGTAGAGTTGGTATGGACTGAAATTCTGAAACCAAATCATATTTGGTAACTTGGAATAGTTTGACATTTTATTTATTTATAATAACTTTTTTTTAATAAATATGTTTTAAAAAATAAAATATATAGATAAAAATACATTTCAAAAATATATATATAATTAAAAAAATATAAATTTCAAATATATATATATAATTCAAAAATATATATATTTTGAAATATATATAAAATTCGAAAATATATATAAAATTTAAATATATATATTTTTTATATATTGTTTTCGAATTTTATATATTTGTTTTGAAAGTTTACCCTAGTTTGCCCTAATTATACAACTATAATTGAGTAAACAATATTCGATTTTGTAGTCTTTTATCTTTTAGCCGAACAGTCATAAATATGGTGTCTAAGGGCATACAAATGTAAATTATAACCATCCATGTTTTAAAATTGATATTCAAATTAATATTTATTTATAATATTTTTATTATTATTTATTTTGTTTACTTTATTTATTATTTTTAAATATTTATTACTCAATTTCATTTATTATTAATTATATTCTATTATTTAATAACTTTTATTTAGTTATTTAATATAATTAAATATATTTTTTTAATTAAATAAATATATATGTATATGGTTTGGAGAATTGGGGTTGATTTGCTTGAATAGTAGCACACCATTCCAAAACTATGTCTAGAGATGGTGTGAAAAATACACCATTTGGTACCAATTTGACACACCATTTTTTGGTACCATTCAACCATCCCACACCAACCAAACATGGTTTGGGTTGTAATTCACGTTCCACACCAAATTTTTGGCACCAACTCCATCTACCAAACATGCACTTATTAGTGTTTTTGAGTTGTGAAGAAAAAAATAGAATCCTAATTATAGAATTTCTTGTGTTTGTACTTATAGTCTCTTGTTTCTTACATAGTAAAAAAAATTGTCGGATCTTTGCCAAGGACATAGACATGATTTGTGCTGAACCTTTTAAATTGTTGTATTCTTTATGTGACATGCTTAATTTTCTGTGTTCATCTCGCTGTGATTTGGTCCGTTTATTACAACATCTAATAACATTATTACCTGAAAAGATTCAAACTGTATGGAATAAAAGAGTCTTCCATTGCAGGACTGCAAATGAAAGCTCAAGTCTGATTAGCTGCTGATAATTATACCAATTTAAGGAACCACCATGATGTGTGAATCAAATAGTACTGCTACTACAAATAATTCACATCATCTGTCAAACTATTCCGAACTAAGTAGTTGCAACATTTTTGGATAATACACGGCATTACTCACCAATGTATGTCTTAAGTGATGTTGTTTCATCACACAACTAAAGAACGTGTCATGCATCGATTTCTATCATGGTTCGCAGTGTGGTCTCAGTCACTATATATTACGGTCACAGCAATAAATTTAAATAAAATATCAATTTTAAAAATAATATTAAGTGAATATCTCAATATTTTGGAACGGTATCAAAACCTTCCAAAAATATTCTTAACGGAAGGATGTACATATATTAACGTATTGGAAGAACCATGGGTCTAATCCCAAGGACGATTTTCCTGTGACCTAGACCTATATCCCAAAGAGATCATCCTTTGAGGGTATTACACGAACTGACTTCATAACTCGTATAACTTTAAGTTGCAGACTTGCGAATGAGCGGGGATTCGAACTCACACTTGGTATACTGAATACGATTCATCCTACAAACCAACTCTATTACGCCCGCGGGGACGTATTGGAAGAACCGTGATCACTATTTAAATGATAATTTTCCAATTTTTGTAGAACTTACCTTTTCCACCTTGCTATGCTAATTCTTTGGAGTAATGACGGTTGTTGAATCTCACGACTATTAAATGAAGAATTTGGGTAGTACAATAATTCAGTTACACCATGTTTGTTTAATTTTGTGAAAGCTCTTGATTTTAATAGTGAAATTTATCATTGATGGTTACCAAAATTTACATTCAAATCCATTTGTGACCACTTTGTTTCCATGCAAAAAGTTGTTTCAACGGGCAAAAAGTTTGAAGGACGTTATTTGAAAAAGACTGAAATTCATGTACACTCAACGTCACATATAGATGTTCTGATGCAGGGGATCTGGGGATCTGAGTCAGACGATGCCGAACTGTCAGATTGTTTATTAATGGTGCTGGATTACCTGGAGCGGGAGGATCAGCGCAAAGATGGCAAGAAATCATGATCTAGCTTAATTGTGGCGGTTTCCGTGCGTGTCGGTTTTTTAGCCATACTGGAACTATAAGTGTCCGATTAGCGCCCGTGACCCCAATTCGGAAAACTAATTTCGGCGCACACGTCGTGGCCACCGAGCTATGCTCGGTGCACATCGTTTCGAGCTCCAAATCCGCTGTTTTCCTTTTCAAATATTTATTTTTAGTTAATTTTTGCTATTTATGATAATCTTTTATTTGTCAATTAGGAGATGATTCTGAACCCGATATGGGTCAGATTTTTGGTAATCTTTTTATTTCTTTCCCTATTTCGTTTTGGTTAGACTTTTAAGGTTTTACTATTTTTGGCAAAAATCCCATTAGGAGTCGATTTTCAGCTATTTAAACCCGGCTTGTGGGTTGTTTTTCATCATTCTTGATTATAAACAATTTTATTGAATTCCAGAGTGTTCTTTGAAATTTTGGATCGAATTCTCCTGTTCTTTTCCTTGCAAATTACCTATTGCACTAGCCTGCTGAATAATCTCTATTCTGTCCGGCGTCATGTTCACACCAAAATGGTGAGTATGAAAATAATGCTACAACATTAACATCAACTTTAGGGACAATGTATTAAGGGCCTGTTTGAAAAGTGGTCTGGTCTGGTTTTGTCTGGTTTTGTCTTGCTGGATTGGTCTTGGCTGGTTTTGTTTGGTCTTGTATGGTCTGGTTTGGTTTTTGTGTTGATTGAAATTCTGTTTAATAAATGATCTGGTCTTTCTAGTTTGGTCTGAAATTCTGTTTGATATATTACTAATTATACATATATATATATAATATATTACTAATTATATATATTTTATATAATATTACTAATTATATATATATTATAGATATATAATAAACCGTAAAAAATATAAAATACCAAATGATGATATCAACTTTGAAAAATCAAATATAAAATTAAGAATAAATTTTAAAATTTGAATTAATTATATAACATTAAAAAAAATAGGTATAGAATGTCAATAAAATATATCAATTTTTTTTACAAATTGTATTCAATAATATATAGATTCCGAAAAGAAATCATGTAATTATTTGGCTCAAATATACAAATTACAATAAAATATACCAAAAAGAATATTCAAAATTACAATATTTCAAATATGTATAAATTTTGAAACAAATACATAAAATTCGAAAATTGGGTCAATTCTTTTTAAAAATATATATAAACAGTCCAAGCAGACAACTAAAATGTTAGTACCTTTTTTTTCTTCTTAAAAGAATTATTTTGATACTTTGCATGAATTTATGTATATTATTTGAAAATTGTTAAGTTTGACATTAGATTTTTCAAAACAAATTATAACAAGCCACATAAATACAAATTTATTAATATGGGGCACACCCCATGGATACAAATTCTTGAAAATCACAGGTCCAACATCTTTAAATATCGCCAACATACTACAAGCCCAATTCAAAACAAGTATTGCCTCTAACAAGTTGTGTGCATTTCAAATACGACCCGTGTTTCGAAAAATCTCGTTAGCAATATCATTACGCACTATGTCCATTGCATTATGACGTGAACTTGATGCAATATTGGCATGCCTATGGTCCGTATCGACTTCAACATCATCAGTTTCCACTTGCTGAAATAAATAATCCGACATGGACTGCATCCTAATAAAATTGTGAAGCGCACAACAAGCAGTCACAATTTTTACCTGTGTTTCAAACTTATATCCAGGCATCTGCTTCAGTATACTGAACCTCATCTTCAGCAATCCGAAACATCGTTCAATGGCATTTCTCAATGCAGAATGCTTGTAATTAAACGCTTTCTCTCTGTTGCGTGGATTTCAACCACTCCTACGGAAGTCTTGCAAGTGGTATCGATGACCCCGATATGGTGCCAAAAAACCGGGGCGATTTGCGTAACCAGAATCTACCAGATAATATTTGTCTGCATTGATTAAACATAAAATAAATTAACTAAAAATTGGCTTAAAATATATGAATCATGTATTGTACGCATGCTATACTGTTATTTACAAAATACCTTCTGGTGGATATGGAAAACCAAGCGTTTGGTCTACCAAACACTCATTCAGAATCCGCGAATCATTTGCAGATCCTTCCCAACCTGCTAGGACAAATGTGAATTTTAGATCAAAAGAGCATACTGCCATGATATTTTGGGTCGTATCACCTTTTCTGGAACGAAATGCAGTTTGCTGCTGCACAGGAAGTTGTGCATGGACGTGGGTGTCATCTATTGCACCCACACAATTTTTAAAGCAAGGCCAAAATTTTGGATTTTCTCTGATCTCAACTGGGATAACACTCAAATCCGGTGGAACAATAATTTCTACGGCCAGGAGTTGAACACAATATAACACATTATGGAAGTATCGGCTAATCGTAAATGTTGAGTGTTGAAATCTTTCCGCTGTTATCCGATTTATGATATTATGCGATAAAGTTAATAAGAAAATACCTACTTGTTCCGGTATAGTTAAATCTCTCGAAGGTTGAAGCCCTAATAGTTTTAATTTCTCACATAATTTAATGAAAATAGGGGGAGAAAGCCGAAAATTTTCGTAGCAAGGTGTTTCGTTGTTGAGGATCTCAATTATGTAATTGTGACCACTTAAGGCGGAATTTCTACATGGAACCGGGTTCCCCTGTATTTCATCCAAAAACTTGAATATTTGATGCATGATGGAAATACTAGCTTCCACTGTCTCATCCGCCTGAAGCAAATGATGCACCGGTAAGCGGTTGTCCATGTTTCAATTACTGTGGAAACAAACATAATGATGTTAAAAATAATATATATTTTCTTAATTTTTTAAAGGGTAAAGTGCAAAAAACCCCCCTCAACTATCGCCTACGAGCAAAATACCCCCCTCAATTACAATATATGTATAAATTTTGAAACAAATACATAAAATTTGAAAATTTATATTTAAATTTGAGAAAATATATAAAATTCGAAACAAATTCATATAATTTGAAAATATATATATATATATATATATAATTCTATAAATATAACAAAAAAAAAAAAAAAATTCGAAAAAGAAATATGTAATTCTAAATTTTTATATATTATTTTCGGAAAAATATATTAAATTAGAAAAAAATTTCTAAAATTCAAAAAATATGTATATAAAATTAGAAAACATATATAAAATTCAAAAAATACATAAAATTCTAAAAAATATATATATATGCTAAAAAATATATATATAATTTGAAAGATATATAAAATTAAAAATAAAATTTTAAATTCGAAAAAGAAATATAAAATTCTAAATTTTTATATATTATTTTCGGAAAAAATATATTAAATTAGAAAAAAAAATCTAAAATTCAAAAAATATGTATATAAAATTAGAAAACATATATAAAATTCAAAAAATATATAAAATTCTAAAAATATATAAAATTCTAAAAACTATATATATAAATGCTAAAAAATATATATAAAATTAAGAATAAATTTTTAAATTCGGAAAAGAAATATAAAATTCTAAATTTTTATATATTATTTTCGGAAAAAATATATTAAATTAGAAAAAATTATCTAATTTTTTTTTGCAAAATGTCAAAAATATTTTAAATTGTTATATATAATTTCTACAAAATGTCAAAAATATCATTATATATAAATATATATATATATATATATATAAATATATATATATTAGAATTTTAGTAATCACTTTAACAGACATAATAATAAATAACTTTCTACAAAAAAATCACATTGCAATAATAGTTACAAATATATACATACTTGAAATAAAAAAAAGGAATTATGGACGACACTCTACACACAAATTCTATCCCTTCCGGTATGTGTGAGAAACATATATGTGAACACACTTTTCAATGATGTTTTTTTTCTATCCCTTGCGGATATGAGGTTACTTGAAAAAATCATGTTGGTTTTATAGCCAACTCTATACAGAACTGCCATCTAAACCTGTGAGTCTTAATTGACTCATGTGATATTCAAATCTGCCATATCATTGCAAATATTCTGATTATGTGCCTAAAGAGTTCACATGTGTACTACCACAATTTGTTTTACTAGTAATCTGCCAACATGTGACTCCAATAATCTGCCACATCACATGGTAGTCCGAATTGACAAATTGTGGCACAGTGTAGTTACATGTGATAGCAACATTCAGATTCTGTGCAAATGTATAAAAAAATGTTAATAAGAAAACACAAAATTAAAAATAACATGTCCATATTCCAAATTAAAACATAGTTTGTTGTCTAGAAAAACATAGACACGGATTCAAATTAAAACATAGTCCATAATAAGGTAAAGACAGAAAATGAAACAACTTCCGCACTGAACGAACACCCACATAACATAAATTGAATACTACTTCAAATTCCTAATGAACGCCCTCCGATCCTCATCATTGACTGCCAAAAAAAATTCCCTCCACTCCAAATCCGCCTTAAGGGCAGCAAGCACCTTGAAGTAAAGGGGCTCTTCCAACTCCATTTTACGCAAGAGAGCATTACATTCAATAAGCATCTGAGCCTTAGGGTTCTTTCTGTAACGGGATGGAGAGGATGCCACTTCCTCTTTAGGCGCCGAATATGATGTCTGACCTGTTTCTGATTGCACCTTCATTGCAGCAACGACTTTATCAGTATTTTGGGAGCTAATGGAACTCACCTTTTCAAGTGCATGTTCAAGAATTGAAGCAACTTCCGCATTGACCGATCCTTTTCTAGCTTTCTTATGAACAAGTCTGGGAGAAGGGGTGAACTCACCAACATCCTCACTATCGACATCCAAGTCAGTGTAATATGGTGAAGGATGAGAGGATGAATTGGTACGTGATGGAGGTACCCTTGCCGAAGACTGAACATACATCCCCGTGGCAACTCCCTCCCTAAATATTCCATCTAAAGCAGGGTAATAAGGAAAACTTTTCTTCTTGAATTTATTTAGATCCTACGAAATACAGGCCATTATAATTACAATGAATGAAAAAAAACAGTGAAATGAAAATTCTATAATGAACCAGAGGTGCATCTTGTTAAAAATAATACATCTGTTATTTACTTTTGAGCATCCACAGTACAAGTAAAGTGGCCAATATGAATCGTAAATGTTGGTGCTTCATGATATATATTTATTCTTATATACGCAAAACAAATTAAATGCACCTAATTGTTCCTAAGAGGACTATAAAAGTCCGGATATCAACTAGAAGGGAGCTTCATGTCTATAGCTATTGAAGAATGTTTCTTTCTAGTAAGAGTACATGGATGCCAGCTTACTACTACCTCAATGCCATGTTATCAACCATTGACAACTAGGGC
The DNA here is from genome assembly GCA_963922005.1 of Cornus suecica. NCBI lineage: Eukaryota > Viridiplantae > Streptophyta > Magnoliopsida > Cornales > Cornaceae > Cornus > Cornus suecica. The sequence continues at coordinate 73,743,119 of OY998240.1, read as the reverse complement.
TGCAAATGAACCGAGCCTTTCGTGAGCAGGTTCGGGTTCGGCTCGTTAAGAGCTCGGCTCGTGCTCGTTCGTTTAGTAAACGAGCCGAGCCTGAGCACAATTTTTAGGCTCGTTTAGTAAACGAGCCGAGCTTGAACATTACTAAGCTCGGCTCGCCAAGCTCGTGAACAGGCTCGTCTAAGTTAAATAGTAAAATTATATTATATTTAACAAAAGAAAGTGTTCAAATTGAACAAATTATGAAGATTATTGTGAAAAGATTATAGAAATTAGGCGGTCATAACATAAAATTCATTCATAAAAATTATACTAGTGAAAATATATTAAAACAAATATGCAACAACTCAATCCAAACAACTATTAGGAAGATTAATATATGTTGCACTGAAATGAGTTGTTCGTGAACAAGCTCGGGCTCGGCTCGTTAAATCTAGCGTTCGGCTCGGGCTCGTTCGTTAAGCAAATGAGCCGAGCTTGAACACATTTTCTAGGCTCGTTTAGTAAATGAACCGAGCTTGAACATTCCAAAGCTCGGCTCGGCTCGGCTCGTTTGCAGCCCTATTGACAACCACTTTATTTCAGAATTTTTTGCCAATCTTACTTGAGCCAGAATGTGATATAACAGGAAGAAGAGTGGGGTTTGACTCTCCTAGGACACAAACTGCACAATTTGGGATGAATCTCAACCAACAAAAAATAAACTAAAAAGGCTTCGAAGTCCATATGTGAAGCAAAAGAGCCAAAACTCAGAAGAATTTGAAAAAAAAAAAAAAAAAACATCAAATAGCCTCAACGAGAATCTCAAATCACATACCACCCTAAATTCCATAACATTCAGCCGATGCAATATTGTGCAATTTTCTGTCCCAAAATTGCTGACGTTATAATGATGTCAGCGAGTGGCTGCTGATGACAGCCACTTCCCATTTTCTACAACTTGACAAAGATGAGTTCACAACCTTGCTAGATTGTTTTGATCTCAAGTTAGAGCTTGTGAGAATTTTTTTCTACAGTTGAGAGAAATAGAAGAAGAAGAAGAGAAATCAATTGAAGTTACGTGATGGATTACTATTACTATTTTCTGACTTGTCTTCCTGCACAATCCTAGTTAATATGAATTTGATGAACCAAGCCACAATGCATTATCCTGTGTGTCATTGCTGGAGTGAAATGATGCTGGAAATCTTGGCATAACAGCTTTATTGAACTATAAATGGTTGTGTGTATTAACTTCTATGTTACTTGTCTTATTTACTCTTATTCCTACCAAAAAATATGTAAACAAAAATATTATCATGGTGAAATCAAATATAAAATTTAAATAATTGTACTCACCTTAGGCAAATTCTCCCAAATTTCTTCGTCAAGAATGACCGTCCCAGTATTGTGATCGTAGCCAGCTCCGTTTTTTTTCAGTAATCTGTCGAAAAACATCCACTCATCCCTCAAGCGTTTGTGTTTCTGCCTAATCTGATCCTTATCCCATTCAAAGCCCGTGTACTCATTCATTGCACGCCATAAATTTTCCCACGCCTGGGTAGTGAACCTGTTTCCACTACAGTTACCCGCCTTGACCTCTTCCACCATTTTATCGATAAAAAACCGTGTTTGATCCTCAGGCCATTCTTTCTTTTTCCCCTTGCCCTTGCCCTTGCCCTTTCCTGCCCCTTCCCCGTGTCATTCCCTTTCCCGTTCAACGAATCTTCCATAAAACCCTCCATATTCTCCACATTCTCCACATCATTGTTGTCCATTGTAAATATGGTAACTCGCGAAAAGGTTGATCCGCAAGGACTTATTTATCTGGGATATGGCCCAAGGATTAAATCATCTGGGATATGGCCCAGGATCGGCAATATTTGGGGAAATCGGCCCAAGTAAAAGATTATGCGGGAGATTGACCCAAATAATTGATTACTTGGGGAAATAGCCCAAATATAGGTTTTACGCGAGAGCTTGCATTATACAGAGGGAGGTATGAGGGGCTGATGTGTTTTATAGCTCGCATCAGAAACTCATAACCCTATATGCTGCTCGCGAAGGGAGTACTACTCGGAATCTAGGGGAAATGCTGGGGATGAGTAAATAGTGGGTTGCGACCTTATTTACACAAATCCTAAGCAAGAGTACCTTAGAGAGGCCGATAGTATTCAGGGACATGACCAAGACATGCATGATTGGTCATGACCCGGCAAAGCTATAACGGCATCCTTGGCTAAGGATAAATCGGATCCGCGATGAAATAGGCGCGGATCACGGGGCATGGCGCACAGCATGACCCATGCGTAAGATTACGCGAATCCGTCTCGCGTAATCAAAGCAAGATGACACTGTGCCAGGTATTTATGGTGTACTGAATAAATCCGCGCATAGGATAACGCGAATCCGTTTCGCGAAGTTAAGTGCGCGAGATGATATTATGCAGGGTATTTATATCGCGGATTGGTACGCAGGAACCATGTCGCGAGACAAGTGCTGACGTGGCAATATAAATTCGCGAGGGTCAATGAGCACTGACGTCTATAAATAGAGGTGCGAGGGCTCACTAGAAAGGATCCTTTTTCGGAAAAAGACTTAGAGAGAGAAATTCCTAGAGAGAGAGAGAAAAACATTTCTCAATCATTTATACTTGCTATCTTTTCCTTCACTTCTTTTTCATTTCCTCTGTAAAGCAAATCAAAATCAATAAAAGCATCATTGTCATTATTTTTACTGACAAAACTTGTGCAGAAACTATCTTTGCATCATAACTTGCGAACCCCTACATTAAAGGCGACTCCGCTGGGGAAAAGATGTCTTCTGCACAAGTAGAGCCTCGTCAGAATCGGCGGAGAGGTCGTCCACCGACCCGGCGTACTGAACAAATTGGGGAAGAAGCAGCGACACAAACTCAAGGAGGCGAACCAGTCCTGCCAGCGCGAAGACAACGTCGTCGCGCGAATGCCAGTGCGAATCAGGCAGAAACTTCTCCGATGGTAGAGCCGGTACAGAATCCGGCAGAATTACCAACAACTCTACTGCAAACTCTTCTCAACATTCATGAAACGCAAAATGCCATACTTCACTTCATGGAGGCCTCGCGCGTTTCAACACCAAACATTGAATCACCAAGAATGGACAATCAGACTCTGCCGGAGGATCCAACACAAGAAATTTTTCGCGAATCGATAAGAACTGAGCCTCTGGAGAAAGAGCCGTACATCACCAAGGAACAACTGCTGGCAATCCTGAATGAAAAATCTGAAAAAGAAGAAGTGGAAATTGCCCCGCCATACCATCCTAGCATTATGGCCTTGCCATATCCAGAAAACTATGGAACACCGATCTTTCATCAATTTGATGGCAAAAAGGGAAATGCGAAAGAACACATAGCTAGGTTCGCAGATGCTCTGGGACCTCACAGAAATAATGAATACTTGAAACTTAGAGAGTTCTCCAAGTCTTTAACTGGAACAGCATACACTTGGTATACTAGCCTCGCTCCAGCATCAGTAACCAGTTGGACGGACATGGTGCTCAGATTCTATACCAAGTTCTTTCAAGCTGATGAAGAGATCTCGATGATTTCACTTACAAGACAAAGACAACGTTTTGGGGAAGAAGCAACAGCTTATGTAAGAAGGTTTCGCGAAGCTGCTTTGCAATGTCATGAGCCAATTTTTGAACTGCAATTGATCAAAATTTGCATAGAAGGGATGCTGCGGGAATACAGAGTGCATCTGGTGAATCATGAGGTCAAAATTTTTTCTGTACTTATCGATAATGCCCGTAGATTGGGAGAGGTTTTGTCTCCCCCAACACGACCAAATATCAGTACTAGGCGGATACCGATGGTAGCAGCGATGCAAAATGGAAAAAAGAGGGAAGAGCACACTGGGAGAGCTGAACCACCCCCTTTACCTTTCAGTGAAAAAGAGGCAGTTGATTTGCTAAATCAATGGGTCGCAGATCATGTCATAACGCTACCTCCAGTGCAAAGAGTGCCGCCGAGAGAGGAAAGGATGAAGAACAACTACTGTCCCTATCACAGGAGTATTCGGCATTCGTTGATAAACTGCTGGGCGTTTCGAAGTTTAGTACATCGAAAAATAGCATAAGGAGACTTGGAAGTAGCAAAGAATGTAGTTCATGAGCCTTTCCCTGCACATGTGGCTGTGGTGACCGCCAGAGACAATACTGAGGATATGGCCGATGCTGCCAAGTGTGATTGCCCGCCAGTACGTGAAGCCACGGAGAATGCTAAGATAGACATTTTCTTCAATGAACTCCCAATACAGGAACACGTGAAGGAATTCTTGAAAGAGCAAACGGTCGCCGCACTCAATCATACCATTGTAATTCCGCAGCATGAGAGGGCCTCCAGTAAGATCACATTTTCTGAAGAAGACAGACAAGTACCTTTTCCCCACAATCGACCTCTGTATGTGCCAGCCATTATAAACGGTAGGGAAATGAAACGAGCTTTTTTGGATGGAGGAGCGTCAGTTAATTTGATCCCCCTAACCACTTTGCGAATGATCAATTTTCCCGAAGGCAAAATCGTGAATCATACTATTGCAGTTACTGATTTTAATGGAGATCAGCAGGCCACTATGGGATTCGCGACATTGGACCTCAAAATTGGGAAGATCAGGGGGCCCACCAAATTTCATGTCATCAAAGGGGAACCCTCATATCAATTATTGCTGGGTAGACCATGGTTGCATGCATATGGCGTAGTGCTGTCATCCTATCATCAAGTGATGAAGGCCAATTGGGGAGAAGGAGTAATGACTATAAAAGCATCTAAAAATCCTTTCTGCGCATCAGAAGCCCATTTTACAGATGCAGTCTACTTCTCAGAATACAGTGAGGAAAATGGGCCCTGCATTTTTTCTACACCGTTACCAGAATGGAATGAACCGGAAAATGCTAGTTCAGATAAACGGAAGCTCAAAGAGGTGAGTTGGTCACGGGTCAAAATGCCCGATGGACGAATAGTGCATAAATTATGACGGGATTGGGGGTCGGAAGCTGGCATAGTTGGCGCTGACCCCGGGACAGATGAGGCTATACGAATGAAACTTGACACCGAGCCTGAAGCACTAAAAATGGATCCGTGACCAGAACATGGTCTGTGTGAAGTAGACATAGGCGACGGCACGAATCCGCGACCTACTTTCATAAGTAGCACGCTTCCTGAGGATACTAAGAATGCCCTGGTAGAATTGCTCAAAGAATTTCGAGATGTCTTTGCTTGGGGCTACAATCAAATGTCGGGACTCAGTGTTGGATTGGTAAGTCACCATCTTCACGTGAATCCCACAATAGAACCAAAAAAGCAAAAACAACGAGTATTTCATCCCGATTTAGAAGTGCAAATTAAGGCAGAAGTGGAGAAGCTATTGAAAGCAGGATTCATCAAGCCAACCCAACACCCGACCTGGCTCGCGAACATTGTACCTGTGAAGAAGAAGACTGGACAAATCCGCGTATGTGTAGATTATCGCGATCTTAGTAAGGCCTGCCCAAAAGATGATTTCCCTCTACCCAACATTGATACCATGGTAGATGCAACCTCAGGACATGAGATTTTATCGTTAATGAATGGATACAGTGGGTACAATCAGATTAAGATGGCGTCAGAGGATGCTGAGAAAACTGCTTTTCGCACCCCAATGGGGAATTTCCACTACACGGTCATGCCATTTGGCCTTAAAAATGTCGGGGCTACATATCAGCGCGCCATGACAGCTATATTCCATGATTTGATGCATAAAACTGTCGAGGACTATGTTGACGATTTGGTAGTAAAGTCCAGGGTTGTGCGAGATCATGTGAGTGATTTGCGAAAGGTACTACAACGATGTCGCGAGTATAACTTGAAAATGAATCCCCTCAAATGTGCCTTTGGAGTACCAGAAGGAAAGTTCTTGGGATGTGTTGTACATCGGCAGGGTATTGATATGGACCCGACAAAGGTTAAGGCAGTCTTGGAGATGGCTCCACCCGCAACTCGTAAAATGTTGAAAACTTTTATGGGGAAGATATCTTATATGAGGCGGTTTATCCCGGCACTAGCAGAAGTAACTCACCCACTCATGCCTTTGTTAAAAGAGAAATCTGTTTACAGTTGGGGAGAAGAGCAGCAAGAGGCTTTTGAGAGGATCAAAAAGATTTTGGCATCACCAAAAACAATGGTAGCACCCGAGTCAGGAAAACCGTTGATAATGTATCTCACTTCCACCAATAAATCTGTAGGAGCTCTGTTGGCCCAGGAACGTGAAGGGGAAGAAAAGCCCGTTTACTATATCAGTCGGGTACTTAAAGGACCAGAGTCGCGGTACACATCATTGGAAAAACACTGTCTTGCTTTAGTATTCGCAGCCCATAAATTTAGACACTATTTGTTGGCACATCCATTAGAGCTAATCACGAAGAGTTACCCCATACGATATTTGCTCACGAAGCCCATACTCAGCGGAAGAACTGCTCGCTGGTTATTAACACTATCTGAATATGAGATCACATGTTCTAAACCAAAAGCAGTAAAAAGCCAAGCCTTGTCAGATTTACTAGCATTATTTCCGGGAGGAGCTGAGCCCAAGGTGGAGGAAATAGGAATGGCAAGCATGGCACAAAGCGCGGAATTCACTTTAGAGTTCGATGGTTCATCCACTGAAAAAGGAGGGGGAGCTGGTTTCGTACTGAGGAATGAAGAAACAAAAGAGGAATTAGTCATGGCCTACAAGCTTGACTTTCCTTGTACTAATAACATTGCTGAGTATGAAGGACTGGCGCTAGGGTTGATAATGGCTCAAAGGTTGGGGGCAAGAATACTTCAAGTTAAAGGAGATTCCAAGTTGGTCATTAAGCAGATCAAAGGGGAGTATGCCATCAAGGAACCTCATCTGGTGACCTACAGAACCCTTATTCGACAGATGATAGAAGACTTTGAGACTGTGAGTTTTTCGTACGAGCCGCGAGAAAGCAATCGACGATCCGATGCACTGGCGACATTGGGTTCACGAATAAATTTCCAAGGAATGAGGTCTTATGTACAGGTAGTACGAAGAACTGACTCAGTGGTCAGTAATGCAAAGGAATCAGAGGTGTATGAAGGACATGATTGGAGAGCACAGATAGTACATGCTCTACTGAAAAACGATAACAATGCCTTGAGACGGGAGTACCAGCTCATAAAAGGTGTGTTATATTACAGGGCCGCCGGAGGAATTTTGGCTAGATGCGTCGCAATAGACGAAATAAAAGAACTACTATAGAAAGCTCACAAGAAAATATGCGGTCAAACGGACGTCAGTCTCTATCGAGTTTTGCAGCGAGAAGGTTTCTTTTGGCCAAGTATGAAGGATGAGGCAGTAAAGTTACAAAGTAGCTGTCAAAATTGTAATGCATATCCATCCGCGAGTGAAGGTAACATAGCAGACTTGATAGACTGGCGAGACAAATATGTGCACTATTTGAAGGATGGGATTTTTCCAGAAAAAGATCAACCGCGGTTCAGAAAATTGGCCTCGCGATTTGTCTTTCAAGAGGGAAAATTGATGAAGTGTGTAAGTGAAGAAGAAGCGGGGGAAATATTGAAACAGGTTCATTTGTTTGGTCACCAAGGCCCTAGAAAAATGTTTCAACAGTTTCTATCATCTGGGTATTACTGGCCAACAATGGAAAGGGACTGCAGTGATTTTGTCAGAAAATGTTATGTATGTCAGGTACACGGGGATCTTATTCATGCTCCGGGAACTGAATTACACAGCTTAGCAACCCCCTGGCCTTTCCATACTTGGGCGCTGGATATAATTGGACCAATCACGCCGCAGGCTCAGGGACATGCATGGGTTTTAGTAGCAACTGAGTTATTCACAAAATGGGTAGAAGCTATCCCATTACGAAGAACGACATCAGACAATGTGGTGCGATTCATAAAAGAAAACATCATCTGTCGATTTGGGATACCAAAGGTGATACTATCCGATAACGGAACTCCTTTTGTCAATAGTAAGGTCGCGGATTTGTTGGGGAGATACTCAGTCATTCATCACAAGTCCACGCCTTACTATCCAAAAGGAAATGGACAGGCTGAAGCCTCTAATAAAGCATTAATTCGAATCCTGTCCAGAATGGTGCACGATAATCAGAAGAAATGGGCAGAAGAACTTCCAATAGCACTATGGGCACATCTAACCGCATATCGAAGCGCGACAAACATGACCCCTTATGCACTAGTATACGGAGCAGAGACTGTACTACCTGCAGAATTGGAGTTGGCTGCTAAAAGGCTGGCATGCAACAGCAGTATGGAGGACAGGCTATTGGAGATAGAAGGATTGGATGAAACAAGGGCCGAAGCCTTTGCAAATCAGAAAGAGTACAATAAGAAACAGGCAAGGAGCTACAATAAAAAGGTACGGTTCAGATGGTTCAAGGAGGGAGACAGAGTGTTGAAAGTGGTACCGGCAATCATGAGGGGACAAAGGCTAAGAAAATTTGAAGCTAAGTGGGAAGGGCCGTATGTGATTATAAGTGAAAGTAGCAGTGGGTATTACAGAATGGAGCATGAAGTCACACGCGAGAGGACTGGACCTCTAAATGTAAAATGGATTAAATTGTATCAAGCATGAAGTTTCAAACAAAGACAAGGAAAATCAAACAAAACATCCCATGCATATAAAAGTATGTCAATATTTCTATTAAAGTACAAGGATATATAGCAAAATACAAGAATATATACAAGTGATGAACTAGAAAAGATCTCGAGTAATGGGATCTGATAACTTGAAACCTTCATGCTCCTCTAAATAAAAACGGGCCTGCTCAAGATGCTTAGCTGAATCCTGAAGTTTCTTCTCATCCTCCTCGAGCAGTGCTAACTGTCTGCGGGTCTCTGTGATCTCTGCCTGTTTTCTTTGAAGAGCCTCACGTCCCCTCAGCTCGACTTGATGCTGATCATAGAGTCTCTGAATGACAGTCAGACGAGTCTCCCACCAAGAAACATTCTTCCCAACCTTTTTCCAGTCCTTTATGCGAGCATGGCATCTTGGCAGAGTATCTGGGACGAGATCCTGAATGGCAGTCTCCGAAAGGGTCCTGAACACATCTGCAACAAGCTGAAGATGGACTGTCTACAAGAGTGGCTCATGAACTTCCATGTGAGTAAAAGTCTCCGGATGAGCTGCCTCTATCAGATGTAGCACTGGTATGTCGCGGGGATAGCAGAACCACTGATGCCAAGGTACTGGCACTAAGGAAGTAGTGTCATAATCAGGAACCCGGGGAATAGCACGAGAAGAAGAAGCTTGGTCGTAAGAGACTTGTTCGCGAGGATCTGTGGCAATGACGCGAGTAAGATCGTGAGGCTCTGATACAATGTCGCGAGAAGGAGATAGAGGTGTCTCTATATGAGTCTCAGTAGGAGAACCTGGAGGGAACAATGTCTGACCCTCAGAAATCCCCCGAGCATCATGAAGTAGCTCATCAATCATCTCTTGAGCTTCGGAGTTTATACCTAAAATAAAAAGGAAGGAGAAAAGACATGTTAAAATCACACTTTGACATTACGAAGTCAAATAGAAGAACAAAGGAAAGAACAAAGTACCTCCCTCACCTCCCTCAACTTCTGGGAGAGGGGTGCCAAATATGGATCTCTCAATGCTAGGATGATCTGCGAAGGCTGCAGCAACCTCGGATGCAAGCTCACCATGAAGAGGCTGCAAATGCCTATCATCAAAATCTGTGTCCTCTGCTCTATCATCAACGACCTTTGGGGAAACTGGGATGGAAGGCAACTTGGGTGAGGCCTCGCGAGAAACTGTGGTCACTTCAACCTCGCGACCTGAGGATACTTCGCGATCTACTTCTGGAGTGGAGGTCGCGGATATAACACTATCACGAGATGAATACGGAGTATCATCATCTTCTTCCTCTTCAAGAGTAGGCTTGCCGAATAATGAATTGATGGTGATGTGGTCCTCATCATCAGATGATGATTCGACAGAATGAAGGCCACCTCCCAGAGAGGCTGGAGCACGCGGAGATAAAGTCTCGCGAGGACCTAAAACAAGGATAAATGAGAAGTATTAAAAATAAGGATTCAGTAATTGGAAATAAGTAATTAAAGAAAGAGTTTGAAGCTTACTCTGGGATAGCGTTGTCCTGGGTAAATCGGAAAGTATACTGGCGACTTCTGTCTCCTCTGCCTCATCTCTAGCCCTCATCTCCTCGAACACGCGAGTAACAGTGTCAAGCAAGGATGAGGTCGCATCAGCCTTCTTTTTGTTCTTTAACTTCTCCAAGGCAAACCGTCGCCTTGCAGCCAGGGATGCCTCTTCTGAGGTAAGGTCGGAAATACCAAGAGGAGGAATGACAGACGGAGATTTGTGTTTTCGCACCAAAGGGGCCTCCTCTGAGCTAGGAAAATCATCCGCTGCAATAGTCTGCGAAGCCTTGGTAAGTTTCCTTTTTCTCTTCGCAAGGGGAACATTGTCCAGTATTGCTGCATCGGAAAGATTTTTAAGTCTAATAGATAAGGGAACTTGGTCCAATGAATCAGTGGAGACGCTGGTAGTACCTATAGCTTGAGCACTGGAACGTTGTAAGAAGAACAGAAGAGTTAGCAATAACATATAAAAATACATAACGCATTGAAAAAAAAAGAGAAGAGAAGGGGGTGGGGGAAGTTATAAATTTACCAGACGCCTCGCGATAGGCTCTTCGCAGCTGACCTTCCCACGGTGAGGTTCCTCGCGATTTGGTGGTTCCGCGAGAGGGATCTCCTCGCGATGAGATCGCTTGCGAGTCGCTGTTTTGGGTTTCTGAGGTTGTAAAGGTTGAGCATGATGTTTGGGAGTAGTCTTGGCTCTAGCCTTGCGAAGCTTTAAAGACGGATCTCCAATGAAAATCGAAGCTGGGATAGGAACAGGGGGAGCTTCAGCCATGAAACTTTGAAATAACACAAGTTGCTCCTTCCAGAATTCATGATAGGCTGCAGTTACTCCACCTCTGCGAGTGCCAGGCTGAATAAAAATAACGGTAGAAAATATACGTACACTTCTTTCGATTGACTCCCGATAGGCAATAAAACACCTGTTAAAGTTATCCTTGCGGTATAGAGGAAGTGGAGGGGGAATAGCCTGATCAAAACCTAATTGTCTTGCTACACGGGATGGGTTATAAGGTGTGATGGTATCAAATGTCTCGCTGAAAACAGGAAGGTGGCACTTGTGGGTAATAGCCGCGAAAATGAGGTGATCATCTACTGCTATATCATATGATACTATCTTTTCCTTGGGATAAAAATCAGGAGAGTAGAAACCCTCTAAAGAAATGGCGTATGGACGCCAGGAAAATTCAGAAAATGTATCAATGAATGAGGAAAGGGCTTTTGAGGATGATAGAGAAGTCCAGCGGGTTGCCCGCGACTTTAAAAGAACAGGGACGGGGGTTTCTAAAAAGTGAGGAGAAAGGGAAGAAGGAATAGGAGCATAATTTGGGAAGCGCTAGAAAAGAAAAAGGGTAAGAAATGTACCTGAAATATGAGTACTAATATCATACCTACCCAATGAACGTGCGAAATCATTCGCAAGGGTGTCCAATTGCGAATACAGGGTGCCAAGGAAAAGTGGAGCCAAGGCAATTTGCACACCTCGCGAAAGCATGCCTACTAGAAGGAACACCATGCGACTGGGACCGTCCTCTGGCTTGCCTTGAAATATGTAACGGTCTAGCCAATAGGCAAGAAACCCCGCGAGTTCCAAAGGCCCATTGAATTGAGGACCAGGGACTGATTCGCGATCATCTCCGGGAGCTGGTTTTTGCGGAGAGTACTCGCGAAAAAAGTGGTGGCACCAGGCAGCATAGGACAACTTCGGGCGACTGGATATGGCTTGTTCAGGAAGAAGTACGCCCTTATCAAACCAGCTTCCTCGCTTGTAAGCATATTTGCCACAATCGCGAAGTTGATTAAGAATCTTCTTGTCTTCAGCCTCAACTAGAGGCGCCTTAATAGGGCGCGAATCGAGGACAGGTAGCCGAAATAGAACCACCACATCTTCGATGGTAGGAGTGAACTCCCCCCAAGAAGCAACGAAGGTGTGGGAAAATGTGCTCCAGCGCGAGATCAAAGTAGTCAGTGCATCTACATCACGACGGACATATAAATCCGAAAACAGCTCTATAGACTCCAGAATGCCAGCTTTGGCCAAAGTGGCGCGATGACGATCTTGAGTAAGAATGTGACTGGACCATATCTTCCAGTCACTGATGGGGGCAACATGACCCTCATACTCGATGAAGGAAAAGGGTGTGTCACCCCTCTCCACAAGAAGGCGTGGAATAGAGAGTGGTGACAGTTTTTGCTTCATTATCAGGATCAAGGGTAAGAGGTGGGCTCGAAATAGAAGGGGAAGTAAAATCTATCGCGGAATCCCAGAATGTGTCTTGAGAGTTTAAGAAAGGAGCTTTCTTCCACTCTGAAATATTAGGAGCAGAGGGAGCAATCCCGGAAGGAGGCGCAAGAAGTTTTGGTGTAGAAGTTTTTGTCATGGTAGAGAATAAGCTTTGAAAATCAAGGGGGGTATGCGCGAAGAATGAATAGGTTATGAGAAACGGGTGCAAAAATGAAAGAAAACAGTTCTCTGAGGAAAATATAAGGGTAAAAACAAAAAAATGACATGACAGAAATATATAAGTGAGCGGCGCGGAAACCGAAGAGTCGCATTAAATGCGCGAGGAAGGCGAAAGGTCGTCTGGCCAAGCGCTTAAAAAAGAGTCGCGGATCTGAAAATATGGACAGATTGGAAAAAACAGAAAGGATATGGGGAAAAGCGAAATCTGTACATACATAAGTTTGACCGAAAAACATAAAAACAAGTAAGGAAGTGTCGCGGATTAGAAATAATAGTCGCGAGATGAAGAAGGGTCGCGGATTAGAAATAATAATCGCGAAAGAACAGAAAATATGCTTCACCCATAAAAAAAACGGAGAATCGGCAAGGGGAAAGACAGCTCTCAAACAGCGAAATAAAGCACTATCATTCGCGAGGTCACAGGTTATTGCGCTTTAATACTTGGCTAAGTATCAAAGCGCAATGGGGAAAAAATGTAAAGATGGTAACTCGCGAAAAGGTTGATCCGCAAGGACTTATTTATCTGGGATATGGCCCAAGGATTAAATCATCTGGGATATGGCCCAGGATCGGCAATATTTGGGGAAATCGGCCCAAGTAAAAGATTATGCGGGAGATTGACCCAAATAATTGATTACTTGGGGAAATAGCCCAAATATAGGTTTTACGCGAGAGCTTGCATTATACAGAGGGAGGTATGAGGGGCTGATGTGTTTTATAGCTCGCATCAGAAACTCATAACCCTATATGCTGCTCGCGAAGGGAGTACTACTCGGAATCTAGGGGATGAGTAAATAGTGGGTCGCGACCTTATTTACACAAATCCTAAGCAAGAGTACCTTAGAGAGGCCGATAGTATTCAGGGACATGACCAAGACATGCATGATTGGTCATGACCCGGCAAAGCTATAACGGCATCCTTGGCTAAGGATAAATCAGATCCACGATGAAATAGGCGCGGATCACGGGGCATGGCGCACAGCATGACCCATGCGTAAGATTACGCGAATCCGTTTCGCGTAATCAAAAGCAAGATGACACTGTGCCAGGTATTTATGGTGTACTGAATAAATCCGCGCATAGGATAACGCGAATCCGTTTCGCGAAGTTAAGTGCACGAGATGATATTGTGCAGGGTATTTATATCGCGGATTGGTACGCAGGAACCATGTCGAGAGACAAGTGCTGACGTGGCAATATAAATTCGCGAGGGTCAATGAGCACTGACGTCTATAAATAGAGGTGCGAGGGCTCACTAGAAAGGATCCTTTTTCGGAAAAAGACTTCGAGAGAGAAATTCCTAGAGAGAGAAAAAAACATTTCTCAATCATTTATACTTGTTATCTTTTCCTTCACTTCTTTTTCATTTCCTCTGTAAAGCAAATCAAAATCAATAAAAACATCATTGTCATTATTTTTATTGACAAAACTTGTGCAGAAACTATCTTTGCATCATAACTTGCGAACCCCTACATCCATCTAATAAAAAAATGAATATTTATTAGATCCTAATAAAATCATATCCATTTTCATTAAATACATATACAATAATTTAGGAGGTCGTAACGGTATGCATATGGAAAATCTTAGAGGGTGAACAAGGATTAGTGAGACACTGCAGTTTTGAGATTGACTTGGTGTGTTGTAATGCTTCATTAAACGAAAAAAATGAGGAAGTGGCTAAAACTGAAAAGGTCATTGAACCTGACATTTGCTGAGTTGCATTGCCAATTTATATGATATAAAGCGTCATCACTAGTTCACAGCATTGTCGTAATGTAGTGTTGTAGAAAAGATTGTCGATCTTCTAACTATCTGATTCAAATGCAAAAGCTTTTTCATGTGATCCTGGTCACTTCAAAAATATGTTTACAATGAACGGCCCATATATCCAAAATGAATCCGAGAAGAGCTAAAACTAAAGCTTGGTTGCACCATGATGATCCAAGCCAAGCTTCCTTGAGCCTGTGGTTATCATGAACCCTGGTCTATTTTCACCAAGCTGTGCCCAACTACCATAAGTTCAGCTCAACTTAGTTCATTTTTGTCCTAATCAAAACATGGTAGATTAGTTGTTCAGTAGCAAATTTTGTAGGAAATGTACATGATATCATGTAGAAATTGGCCTTTTGGAAGTATTTTATCATAACTATTGTGAGTTATCACACTGATGTTATCATTCCTCAATTTTTTCTTCTTTTTGCAGTTTGTCTTAAAATTGTCATCTAGTAAATAAGAGAGTATGCGAGTGTTCTGTTATTTCCCAAGCCTTAAGACATCCATTGTGCTATACAAAATTTATCTACTATTTAATCGCCAATATCATATAATTCCAACTCCAACAAACATATAAATAAATATGAGACCATATATCAAGGATTTAGAATTTAAATAGCGTTTCTTCTACGCTGTAGAAGAGACCTTAATTCATTCCAGTGTCAATACAATTTAAAAAATATTTTTATTTTAACATATAGAATAGACTGTGTGTATTCTATATAAAATATTTTTCTTGTAACATATAGAATAAAATTTAAATAGTGTTTCTTCTACGCTGTAGAAGGGAAACACTCTGTTTCCTCTATTTGGTGAATTGATATCTCAAAAGTGCGTCACAGTGGAGTTGACTACACGGGTTTATCAACACCAGAATAAAACTAAAATTTTAAAAAAAAAACAAAATTAGTATCACTTCAAATAGGAGAGAGTGAATATACTCTTTCAAGTAGAAACAAGTTCAATGAAAACAAAGGTTTTTTTTTGTTTTTCGAAAACAAAATCTCACCAAAATGATGAAAACCCACAAAGGTGAGGGGGGTGTTTTCCTTACTGCGAATTTATAAGACTAGACAATTTTATAAAATTCTATAATGAACGCATATGGTGCTCAAATCTTAGACTGATAAATCTGAATCTCAACCAGAAAAGCCCCTACCTTCTGAGTTCTTAGTGATAGGCCAAATGAACAGCAACAAGAACCAGATCTTCCCATAAAATTCTATTTACAAAGTAATGATTCGAAAATAGAGCAATTAAATAAATCTAACAGAACTGAAATTCATCTGAAATAGGACATGTAAGCGCAAGAGAGAGACAGAAAATTGAGAGCAAATCCAAGCACCGAAAGCGAAAGTTCTGTATATCTACCTCTATTCCAATATATATATATATATATTGGAAATTATAACCCCTAATGAGCTCAATCAAAAGAAATAGATCAAAGGAAACTGAAATTCATCACCAACAGAACATGTGTATGTGTGTGTGTGTGTATATATATTTAGAAGCCCTAAAATTGGAAGAAGAAGGTCGAAACATACCAGATAAATTCTTTTTTCTTCCAAATATTTGTAATCGGAGAAAGGGTTTGTGAGACAGAGGCGAGAGGGTCGGATCTTGGCAAGTAATTGTGAGAGAGAAGGCGTGCGAGACGATTCTCACACTGTGAAGGGTTTGTGAGAGAGAGGCGATGCAGTATTGTGAGAGAGAGGCGATGTAGTATTGTGAGAGAGAGGTGACAGAGAGGCGAGTGGACTTCTAAGTTAGGGCAAAACCAAGTCTGAGTTGGTCTTCATAGCTACAGTCGGTTTTTGGACTTAAAAAAAGAAAAACCAAAACCCATTTTTGAAAATTGGTTTTTCAAAAGGAGCCAAAAACAAGACAAGTTGGGCCAAAACAAAAATTCAAACAGGCCCTAAACTCAACACATTGTACTTGTGTCCCAAACAGTTCTTCTCATCAAATGGTGATAAAGTAAAAAATTGTCCTACAATATTCGCGACTACTTTTTAGGGACAATGTATTTAATCATCACAATATGCTTGGAAAATGATGTGCAGTGAGACATGCACCGAAATATTAAGAAACGTTTATTGTGAAATGAAATTTATTTTATTATCTAAAAATTTGTTTCATTGACGTGGTGGAAGTAGTCAGTTCTAGTATGATTATCCCCAAACTCAATATTAAATTTTCTATTTTGACTTGTTGCACTCTGTGATTGAATGAGAATGGATAAGAAACTCCTGAGACTGACTTAGGTGTTATCCGGTGAAGTTTTGGAGTGTGTTGTGACATGGGAGGATGAAACAGTAGCACAAGTCCAATTTTGAAAGTGGGGTTTAGGAGTGTTGGAAAATTGTAGGAATTTAATTATAATATCCTTGTGACTTAAGAAGATGATCTGCCAAAGAATTTTGGATTTGGACGTCAGGAATATTAAATATGACCATTATGACTTCTCAAACAGGATTGATATTTGTTCCGGTCACAACTATAATAGTATTTTTTGCATATATAGGAAAGGGAGTGTTCCTAACCCAAGAGGGCATTCAACCACTTAGCAAGGCAATGGCAAGCCTTGACTAAGACACGAGTGGGGAAGCTTGTTGGCTTGTATTGACGTGGTTCGGTGGCACGGTTGGCAAAGATGGCTCGGTGACAACACAATGGGCTGTGTTGGAGCATGCATGGCTTGGCAAGCCATGTGTGCATGCCCACGAGTGTGCTAACTTGCCTTTGGCAAGGTGATGCCTTAGCTTGACATGCATTGGTGTGCATGCAATGCACTTGGCTCGGCAAGCCACGTGCACACCAAGTTTTGGTTAGGTCAACTTGCCCTTGGGGCAATGCTGTGACACAAGACAAATAATGATTGGGGCAGACTAATTCAAGACACAGGCATGGCACAACATGACCTATGTGTCAAGGCATTGACAGACCAAGACATGGCATGGCGCGATGCATGCTGGCTAATGAGGGCCCTTAGTGCAAGCTTGATAGAAATAATCTCTCATGTGCGTGAAGGCATGGGAGGGCTGGGACAAGACTATGGCCCAACAAAGGCAATCATGTGCATAGTTGGCACATGCTTGACACAAATGTGGCTCGTGATGGTGTATGGCTCAAACTTAGACAAGGTTGGTCAAGTCAAAGTGGTGACTCATACAGGTAGTTTGGGGCACATAACCGAATTGAAACACCAAGTGATAATGTGGCATTGCTGGAGAATACCACAACAGCTTGATAGTTGAGAGTGCAACTGTATTGTTAGTGTTGGCAGCCTCTGAATGGTGTCAACCCTTGGCCTAGGTGGATGGGGCTGTCATCCACATAGATTGGCAGTTTTGTATTGTGCCTATATAGGTTGTTGTATAGCATTGTATAGGCATACGAATTTAGAAAGAAAAGTGCTTGTATTGTGTTGTAGTGTGGCCTGAGTGAGAGATCCTTGTATTATTTGTGTGATAATAGTAAATTTTGGAAAATCATTGTTGTGTTTTCTTATAAATTCGTGGGTGTTATTTATATTCTATGCATAGTTTTTGTGTGTGTGTTGAATAGAATTACTTGATGTATTGTCCAGGCATCAAGTGTTGTTGGTTGAACCAAGTTGGAATAAAGTGTGTTAAGTGTCTGATTTGGTGTCATCATAGGGCAAAGTTTTGATGTTGAAAATCGACCCCTGTGACATTAGGGATGACTATATATCTGGGAGCGAACTCCGAGTGAATATGAAGATGAAGAGGAAAAAAAAAAAAAAAAGATTGAGACTCATTTCCAATATACATGAGTAGATATCTTTTATAGTCAAATACTAAATTTTTAATTAACTAGAGGACATAAATAAATTAATTAAAATAAGTACTTTGATAAACTAGAGGGACAATAAATCAATAAATCTTACAAAAATAGAATAAGTAATTGGTCGAATTTGTTGGAAGTCTGAGGACATTAATTATATAAGGGTTAATTTCAGTAAACCCATATACTATTAAATTTAATCAACTAATTTCTCTTATGTCTGAATTGTCTCCTATATTTTTTAATTTCATCACTTTGCCCCCTCACCCTCACATTTCAATCAAAATACTTAAACTACCTTCAATGTATATTTTTCGGAATATATATATATATATATATATATATATATATATTTCAGGAAAAAATATATATTTTTGGCAAAAAATATATATATATTTTGGAAAACAATATATATTTCAAATATATATATATTGAATTATCTATATTTTTTCTGAAATATATATTATTTTCCGAAATTTTTTATGATATATATATATTTCGAAATTAATATATATTTTGGAAAATATATATATATTTTTCAAAATCAATATTTAATTTTTCAAAAAAGTCATTTTTTTCTTAAATATATATTTTTTCCGAAATATATATATATATATATATATATATATATATATATATATATATATTCCGAAATATATATTGTTTTCCAAAATATGTATATTTTTTCCGAAATATATATATATATATTTTCCGAAAATATATATATATTTTCCAGAAATATATACATTGAGGGTAATTTAGGTATTCTGACTAAAATGTGATGGGAGGGGGAAAGGTGATGAAATTAAAAAATATAGGGAACAATCCAGATATAGGAGGGACTAGTTGATTAAATTTAATAATATTGGGGTTTACTGAAATTAACACATTATATAATTTGTGGTTATTTTTCAAACAACGTAGCTAGATAGGTCTAGTGAAGCATATGTGCCTCTGCCATGTGCTTTATGTATACTAGGTTTGAATTTGGAAAGGATACTTATTCTATCATGGGGTCATCTTGCTCATATGAGTGATATAACACACACACACGTATATATGTATATATATATATTTACACATACATATATGAACCTTAATTTAAGTCGATTGAATGGCACTGCTAATTAATGCTGATTTTAGTGAAACATGGAACTGGAAGTCCCTGAGGACCTTACAAACTAGCAAGTGAATAAAAAATGGACCAAAAAAATGGAAGGGTGTCTTTCCTTATGACGTGTGTAAGGTCCCAGTACCCCCTAATAGGACCAATAAGTGACCTATCAACTGTTGAGTATTAAAAGAAGACTGTTGAGGAGCTTTAGTAATGGTTCACATTAATTTGGAGAATGTGATCATGCTATATATGACCGTTACGTCAATGTTGTACCTCAATTGGTACACACCCTAACGTGGAGTTGTCTAGGCAACAACACACATCATAATTCAAGGAACTCTAAGATGGATCGAATTAGGCGATTTATCGTATCGATTGAGACTTCAGGGCCGTTAAAGTCTTAATTAGGCGAATTAGGCCGCCCCTTGTGGCCCCAAAATTTTGGTTGTCTTATGTATAGAGATTTTAATTGTATCCCTAACTCCAACAAAAATCAAAATTAGTTTTCAGAAGAAAAAAAAATTTATATTTATTTAAATATTATGTGCTGCTATTTTTAATTATTTGGTTTTCTGAAATCTCTCTCTCATCTCTCAACAAATGTAACTTATGTTAGCCAATCTAACCGTATTTGATATTTAATATATGTTCAAAACGACAAAAGATGTGATTTGTTTTTATTTACTAGCAGTGGCGGGCTACCATGTTAGCCAAATTACAGACACATGCACAATCCCACATTGTTTTGGGTGAGAGAGGTGAAGTTGCTAGCTGTTAATTTCATTTCCTAATATGACACAACCTGTTTTAAAATTGTAATAATCATGAATCTAACATAATTCCAGAATTAAACGTGTTTAATATAGAATTATGACAGTTACAACTTATACACCAAAGACCTTTACTATACTTTTTCGCCTAAAAACTGAAGTTCTATATTGAGCTGCCCCTAATTACCGTAACACCAATGCATACCCAACAATGAATTTAAAATTAAAATCTTTTACAAAACCCCCCTTTTGAGTACGGAAAAAAAAACTCATGTTTCCAAGTGTGTTGAAGCGTAGCCCAGTAAGAGACTAGACCTTTCTACTAAAAACATGAGAAATGAAATAATAACAATTATGAAACCTTCACATGCATGCATGAACACGCACACACTTGTGATGGTTGTTGGTACACTTTTATTAGTTTTTTCCAGGTTAGAAAGTTTGAAGTCTGACAGACCTAACCATACATACATACATTAATTTCAAAACTAGGTGAGGCCCTACTGTATATCACCCAGTCCTAACTACCAGAGCCCTATGATTTATTGTCGTTCGTAATACCTTCAGTCCTAACTACCAGAGCCCTATGATTTATTGTCGTTCGTAATACCTTTTGAAGGTGCCTATTATATTATATATATATATATATATACAGGCACGGACCTAGAACTTTTGGTCAGTGGGGGCATACTTTAACAGACTAAAACTAAAAAATTTAAACAATTTTAATAAACCAAAAGAACTTCTCCTCCATTGAGCACAATTACATTGAAAAGTATAATTACAACCAAAAGTTCAAATCTGGTGAACTTTGACATTAGTTTAAATATAATAAGCAAAAAAGAACTTTCAAGTCCACGAATTTCTCTATCAAGTACATACATTTATAATTGACAACGACGACTTTTCATATTCTGAAAACGTTGCATGATAACTTCATTATCAATACCCATAAATATCTCTTTTTCAATGTACATTATCAAGTTATCACTCATCAATTCATCTCCCATTTTATTACGCAATCGATTCTTCACGATATTCATAGTTGAAAATGTCCTTTCCACTGTAGCAGTTGCAACCGATAGAATCAACGTCAATGTCACAAGCAAATAAACTAGTGGATACACTTTGTCCCTCTTGGCTTCAACCATTTTCTTTGCAAGATCACCAATTCCTTTTAACCCTTCAAACTCACTACTTGAGCGTACATCCTCAATATAACTATCAAGTTCATACCCAAGTCTCATGAGAGTAGTGGAAGAGAATTCTTTAGGATAGAATTGAGCAAACCGGATTAATTTTTCATTTTCAAAAGCTAAAAATGAATCATCTGGACACAAGCTTGCCACACAAAGCAACAACTCCGTATTCATTTCGGTAAAACGATAATTGAGCTCTTGAAGTTGCATATCAATGATGGCATAAAATAACTCGACACGATGGTGATGCAAGTTTGAATTTTCTTGTGCATTACGTCGTGGCCTTCCTCGAACTAAGAAATTTTCATCCATAAGAGGAACATGAATCTCATGTTTGATACAAAAGGAAGAAACTTGATCTAGTAATGAATCCCATCCACTTTCTCTCATCCTTTGTAATTTCTCTTTGCATACTTTAACAAGGGACATAGCAATCACAATATCTTGATCTTTTCTTTGAAGTGCTTTTGATAAATCATTTGTAATTCCCAAGAGAGTTTTCATCAAATGCAAACTAAAGACAAAATTAAAAGATGGCATGGAGTCCAATAAAAGATTTACCTCAAACATTTGTTCGGACGATCCATCATTTTCAATTGTCTCAAGTACACCAATAATTGCTTCAAACATGATAGCCACACTAATCAAAGTGTCATAATGTGAACCCCAATGTGTATCACTAGATCGCTTAAGAGAAGTGTTTTGATTTAAGCCTTGTCCGCTTGAAAGCTCACCATTATGAAGTGCCTCACTAACTATGGACGCTTGCTTTTATTGAAGAATTCCACGACGTTTGCATGAACCACCAACTACATTCACAATATTGGAAACAAAAGTAAAGAGAGAAACAATATCATCAAACTTTTTCGCCATCCCCACAAGAGCTAATTGAAGTTGATGGACAAAACAATGGACATAAAAAACACATTCATTTTCCTTCAAGATAAGTGATTTAAGGCCATTGAATCCGCCTCGCATATTACTTGCCACATCATAACCTTGACCGCGCAATCTTGAAATACTCAACCCATGCCTCAAGAGTAAACTGTCAATTGCTTTTTAAAGGTATATGGAAGTGGTTTCACTAACATGTACAAGACCTATAAAACGTTCAACTACATGCCCATTCTTGTTCACATAGCTCAAAACACAAGCGTAAATATTTTTGCTCAATATATGTAACTTTTTTGTTCTGCCTAAAATGTTCCAAGAATTAGAGTTATTTTCAATTTAACAACATATCCAGAATATAATGTAAAACTTTTGTTTCATAGTATAAAACTTATATTGCAGCGAGTAAACATTTTATTGCACCAAGTAACACTTATATTTCATAGCGTAAATATTTTGGCTCAATATATGTAACTTTTTTTCATCCTAAAATGTTCAAATAATTAGTACTTCTCAATTTACAAATAACGAACGCTCCTAAATGTAATGTACAACTTTTATTTCACAAAGTAAATCTTTTATTTTATTAGATAAAACTTATATTGCACGAAGTAAAACTTATATTTCATAGCATAAACCTTTTGGCTCAATATATGTAACTTTTTGTTCTGCCTAAAATGTACAAATAATTAGCACTTCTCAATTTACAAATAACAAACACTCCAATATATTGTAAAACTTTTATTTCGTAAAGTAAAACTTTTGTTTCATTCGATAACACTTACTCCCTTCGTCCCAATTTAAGTGTTCACTTTCATCTTTTTGTGTGTCCCAAAAAAAGTGTCTAACTTTGAAAAGTCAAAATACTTTATGTTGTCAATTTACCAATTTAACCTTCAGACATCAAAATAATAAAAGCTTACATTACATATCATCAAATCATCATGGACCCCACTATGGGTAAAGTTAACAATTCGTATACTACCCATACAATAAAAAATATTAAAAGTCACCCACTTAAAAAGTTGGATTCCCCAAAGTGGACACTTAGTGTCTGTTTGGCAACCGGTGCGGTGTTGGTTTTTGGTTTTGGTTTGGGTTGGGTTGGGTGTGGTTTTATTATAAACTGAAACTATGTTTGGTGGAGATGATTTTGGTGTGAGAAAAAATAAAGCTGAAAAACCAAACCATGTTTTGTAGAGTTGGTATGAGCTAAAATTCTGAAACCAAACCATGTTTGGTAACTTAGAATGGTTTGACATTTTATTTATTTATAATAACATTTTGTAAATATATATGTTTTAAAAAATAAAATATATAAATAAAAATTCATTAAGGATTAATTTTTTTAACAAAAATTATTAATATTGGATAATAATATTTCACCATATTGCACTAATTATTCAATTTTTAAAAAAAATTGGCATCACCTCCCCATAAATTATTCAGTACTTTGATGTTATATCTGTCACAGATAATAAAACTAATAAATTAAAATATATTAAATTTTTCAGGAATCTTACATTATCTCTGTCCAAAGAGCTACAACAACAAACAAGTGAAACATGAAAACATCCCTACACAATAACAATAATAACTATAATAGACAACAAGAGAAACATCATAGTAAAAAATATTATTTTGATTATTTACCTAAAATATATTATTTTGTTCCATTTATTAGTCCTAGAAGCAAATTATTAACATAATAAAGTTGACAAGAAATTTAATTTCTTATTTGAAAGAGAGCATATTGGTGAAGTACATAATAAACATTAATTTGAATATGCTAAGGTAAAGAGAAGTCAAAATAATAGATCTGTAAAGAGAAGTCAGAAACCATTATTCACACGCCGGTACACCATGGTAGTGGGCTTGGTTCAATTGGAGTGGAACTACAGTAGACGCACCACCTAACACCATTTCTTGAGATGGGTTGAGATTTAGAGGATTTGGTGCACCATTTCAAACATTGTTGACCCAGAACCAAAATCATCAAACATGGGTTGGACTACTATTTTCAGCCCAAAACAAAAAATATGGTACCAAAACCACCTACCAAACATCCTCTTAAAGTGGGACAGTGGGAGTATATTGCACGGAGTAAAACTTTTATTTCAAAGCATAAATCTTTTGACTTAATATATATAACCTTTTGTTTCGCCTAAAATGTTCAAATAGTTAGCACTTCTCAATTTACAAATAACGAATACTCCATAATGTAATGTAAAACTTTTATTTCGTAAAGTAAATATTTTGTTTCATTCAATAACACTTATATTGCACGGAGTAAAACTTTTATTTCAAAGCGTAAATCTTTTGGCTCAATATATGTAACTTTTTGTTCCGCCTAAAATGTTCATATAGTTAGCACTTCTCAATTTACAAATACCGAACACTCCAGAATGTAATGTAAAACTTTTATTTCGTAAAGTAAATGTAACAACCGTGTTTTTCTTATTATATATTTATATATATATATATATATATATATCAACATTTTAAATTTGAGTAGATGACTAGATAAGTCATCAGACTTTTTAATTTTGAATTTGTGGATAAGCTAGGTTATCTCAACAACTTAACGACTTTTATATTTTATAAATATTGGCAATCATTTTTGTTGAGAAGGCATCTATACCTATTATTCGCGTTTGCAGAAGAGAGAAGAGTTGCAGAAGGTGTTGTCTGTGATTCGTTGGTGTAGCAAGGAGGTGACTGACGTGTATTGGGTCATACGTATTACCAGGCAAGTTAACCTTGCATTATACGTCTATATATAAGTAGGATTTATGAGTTGTTACAAGAGCATAAAAATATATATTTGTGAACTGTAATTGATTGTAGTACGTTGTTTATATATGTGTAATTTAGTTTCATATATTTGTGTTGATAATAAACCTAACATAATTGATTACACAAAATTTGATAGAATTTGTATAATGGCGATTAAATAGGAATTATACGATTCTGTCATTATTATAGTATATGTGATTTCTTTTGTTGTTAAATATAATAGGTTATTGTAGAATTGTTGTATTCACGTTGTTGAATACAATAAGACACTGTAGGTTATTGACTAATGTTGTATCATTATTACAGTAGGTTATTATTAATATATTGCTAAACAATAATTATTTTATTGTTACATTAGGTTATTGTTAGTACGTTGCTAAATAACAAGTGTTTTATCGCTATTAAATATCATAACAATAGCCGTAGTGGTTGTATATCAGATTGTTGCGGTAGTGGATGTACAATGCTATACAATAGGTTATCGCTGATGTAAGTGTAAGTGGTTAATCTATATCATTATCGTATACTTAGTCGTAAAACACTAGGTTATCGCTGATGTAAGAATACATAAATAATATTTTGGGATGTTATTAGGTTATATTATCGTAAAACAGTTTAAGTATAGGATTAATATTTATATTTCTATTTCATTTATAATATGTATATTTACATGATTAGTTTATAAATTGAATTAGGAAATACTTTATATTTAAAATAACGTATTCGTAAGCATGGTTGTTGAATGTTAAATACAAGAGTTTATATATCATGGAATGATTGAATGAAACAAACCTAAAACTATTTAGAATGTTATAAAGTATCTTGGTATACTATTTTTGGAAGATTTAAGTTAGTTGAAAGTGTTCGTGAATACATTGGAATATTACGAACTTATTTATTAAATATCTTTTTGGTTATTTGTGTTCATTTTTATAATGTTCCATTATTGGTTAGTTAAACAAGAAAATGTGCGTATGAATATATTGTGGCAGTACGACTCTGTGACACAAATTGTTAAGCATGGTCCGGGACCTGCTTTTGAGGTATGCACTACCTGTCGTTATGGCCATTGGGCTTAATGTGCCCTTATGTGGACGTGGTCTGGGACCATCTGGGTGTAGACGTCTATCCAGCCACTTCTGTGTTAACGATAGTCAGGGACTATTCGTTGCACACCGTATCGTTGAAAGAGAGGAGCATGGGGCTCAAGTGAGATAAGTTGACGAGGATTTTTATTTATTAATTATTTGATTAGCCCATGAATGCTAATTGATATTATGTTTTGTAACGTGATTGAATTTTTTTTATATACGGATATATAAAGTCGGGTTAATTTGCTGAACAATGATTGTGTTTAGCATTATTTGCTGAGCTTGTAAGCTCAACCCATTATTTTTCAAGTACACCTTGATTAGCTTGTGGTGAGGACACTTCGTCAAATTTTGCGATCATTATTTCCAAGTTATTTAATTTGAGAGCATTGTAATAAGCTCACTTGTGACTGACTTTTAGTGGGTTGTTGGATGTAATAATGTTACTACTTGGAAACAATTTTTAGTTGTTATTGTTGACACTTTGTTGAATGCAGAAGTGTTGAGTATTGGGTTATGCTATATTTATCATGCACAAGAATTTTTATTAATGAAACGTTTTCCTTTTTATTGTGGATTTTGGGGTGTGACAGTAAAACTTTTGTTTTGTAGGTAAAAATTATATTGCACCGATTAAACTTTTATTTCATAGCGTAAATCTTTTGGCTTAATATATTTAACTTTTTGTTCCGCCTAACATGTTCAAATAATTAGCACTTCTCCATTTACAAATAACGAACACTCCAGAATGTAATGTAAAACTTTTATTTTACAAAGTAAAACTTTTGTTTCGTTAAATAACACTTATATTGCATGGAGTAAAACTTTTATTTCAAAGCGTAAACCTTTTGGCTCAATATATGTAACTTTTTGTTCCGCCTAAAATGTTCAAATAGTTAGCATTTCTCAATTTACAAATAACGAACACTCCAAAATGTAATGTAAAACTTTTATTTCGTAAAGTAAACCTTTTGTTTCATAGGTAAAACGTATATTGCACAGAGTAAAACTTTTATTTCATAGCTTAAATTTTTTGGCTCAATATATGTAACTTTTTGTTCCGCTTAAAATGTTCAAATAATAAGCAGACCTCAATTTGCAAATAACGAACGCTCTAGAATGTAATGTAAAACTTTTATTTTACAAAGTAAAACTTTTGTTTCATTGAGTAAAAGTTATATTTCTACACATAACACTTCTCAATTTACAGATAATGAAAAATTATAAATTTTCTATACAAATTCATAGAAAATTTTGTTATTCTTAATGTTATGTAATTTGTTTCACCTAAAATGTACTAAGAGTTGTACTGATCAAATGTCTTGAATAACAGTTAAGTAGACACATATCTTAACAAAATAACATAAATTACATATAAAAATGTCACAAAATCATCATTTTCCATTACATAATACCCTAATCAAAACAAAATAAAAGGTATAACTAACACAATCAGATGTCTCTCTTCCTTCGAAATATGCCCTTATATCTTGGCGTATATTGATTTTCCTTTTGAAATTGCTTGGCTTCCTTAGTGATTTCATTTCTCACGGTATTCTTCTTGTGCATAATCAACCATGCAATTTGAGTAGCTCGTATTATATCTGCATTTTTCTACCATAAATAAACTGTATCATTTATCTTTGGGAAAAAAAGTAAATAAAGTACTAAAACTCGAATAGAATATAGTAACTCCATCAAGTAAGTGAGTCAGTTTTTTCCCATTCCATGACCACATGTACGCCATTATGAATGCACCGCAACTGCTATTGTTGAAATGTAAATTTAAACTCATTATTTGGATGCACCTTGTATGCACAAAATGCAAATAACTGGTTTAAAATCACAAAGTACTTTGTTAATACATACCCGTCAGTTTGCCCGATCAATGTTGGAAAATTGACATTAAATTCCTTATAATCAACTCATTTTAACTAATGAAACAACCATACCTATATAGGCCATGTTATGTGGAATAAAATTAATTAAATATATAATTGTTGTTATCATAAACTACATAAAAATAAACATACACATACAAATTTTCAAGCATGGAGTTCATATCCATTGTTTAGATTCTGCGGGTCAAACTTGTTTTTTTTTAGTAAACTTGATGTATATAAGTTTACAAAAAAGGAGTATGAAAGAATGTTTTTTTTTTTTTTTCATTTGAGAATGTATGCACTCTAACACAATAAATAATTGGGGATAATTTATTTCATTTTGGCGGGAAGGGTGTGCAACTTTTGGAGGGATTGATGTTAAAATTTTGGAGGGAATGGTGTTCAACTTTTGGAGGGAAGGATGTGCAAGTTTTTTGGTGGGAAGAGTGTTTTCATGTTTAGTTTTATCCAACAAATTTTTTGAAGTATTTTTAAATTTTTAAAAATATATATAAAATTCGTAAAAATATATATAAAATTTGAAATAACATATAAAATTAAAAATATATATATATAATTAGAAATAAATATATAAAATTCATAAAAATATATATAAATTCGAAAAATATATATATTATATTGCACTAAGTAGATTTATAACTTTTGTTTCATTGGCTAAAACTTATATTGCACTGAATAAAACTTATATTTCATAGAGTAAAACTTTTCGCACAATATATGTTACTTTTTTGTTCCACCTAAAGTGTACCAAACATTAACACTTCTCAATTTACACCTAATATAAATTTACAAAATGGAATGTAAAATTTTGTTTCAGTGAGTTAAACTTATATTGCACTCGGTAAAACTTATATTTCACAGAGTAAAACTTTTCGCACAATATATGCTACTTTTTTGTTCCACCTAAAATTTACCAAACATTAACACTTCTCAATTTACACGTAATGTGAACTTTCAGAATGTAATGTAAAACTTTTTTGTTTCAATGAGTTAAACTTATATTTCACAGAGTTAAAATTTTCACGCAATATATGTTACTTTTTTGTTCAACCTAAATTGTACCAAACATTAATACTTCTCAATTTACCCATAATGAAAACTTTAAGAATGTAGTGTAAAACTTTTATTTCAGTGAGTTAAACTTTTATTACAGTTAGTAAAACTTATATTTCATAGAGAAAAACATTTTGCGCAATATATGAAATTGAATGAAATCGAGTCAAATTGCTGAAATTCCCAAATCAAAATAGTGAAATTTAATGAAATTTGGTGAAATAAATGAATTTCCAAAATCAAGTACCTCAATTGAATGAGATTGGGTGAAATTGATGAATTTCGCAAATCAAAGTAGTAAAATTAATGAATTACCAAATAAAAGAAGTGAAATTATATGAAATTGATGAAATTCTTAAATCAAAGTAGTAAAATTGAATAAAAAATGGTGAAATTGATAAAAAAAAATCTCCAACTAAAGGTAGTAAATTATAATTAAATTGAACAAAATTTATAAATCCACAAATTAAAGAACCTCAATCGATGAATTAATTGATGAAATCCCCAAATCAAAGTAGTGAAATTGAATGAAATTGAGTGAAATTGATAAAATTTAGTGAAATTGGGTAAATCTCCGATTCAAATTAGCGAAATAAACCAAATCCCCAATTCAAATTAGTTAAATTTACTTCAATTGAGTGAAATTGACTAAATCATCAATTCAAAGTAGTGAAATTAAATGCAATTGACTTCAATTCAGTGAAATTGGGTAAATCCCCAACTAAAATTAGTTAAATTGAGTGACTTTGACTTAAATTTAGTGAAATTCGGTTAATCTTCTATTCAAATTAGCAAAATAGACCAAATCCCCAATTCAATTTAGTTAACTTCCATTGAGTAAAATTGAGTAAATCCTCAATTCAAGGTAGTGAAAATAGGTAAATCCCCAATTAAAATTAGTGAAATTGAGTTAATATCCTATTCAAACTAGCGAAATAGACCAAATCCCCAATTCAATTTAGTAAATCATCAATTCAAAATAGTGAAATTGAGTGTAATTTACTTCAATTTAGGGAAATTGGGTAAATCCTTAATTAAAATTAGTGAAATTTAGTGAATTGAATTAAATTTAGTGTAATTGGGTTAATCTCCTATTTAAAATAGCCAAATTGACCAAATCCCCACTTTAATTGAGTGAAATTGAATAAATTCCCAATTAAAATTATTGAAATCGAGTTAAATCCCCAATTGAGTAAAATAGACCAAATCCCCACTTCAATTGAGTGAAATTGAGTAAATCCTCAATTAAAAGTAGTGAAATTGACTTCAATTTAGTAAAATTTGGTAAATCCCCAATTAAAATTGAGTTAAATTGACTTAAATTTTGTAAAATTGGGTTAATCTCTTATTCAAATTAGGAAAATAGACCAAATCCCCAATTAAATTTAGTTAAATTGACTTCAATTGAGTAAAATTGAGTGCAATTGACTTCAATTGAATGAAATTGGGTATATCCCCAATTAAAATTGAGTTAAATTGACTTAAATTTTGTGAAATTGGGTTAATATCCTATTCAAGTTAGCGAAATAGACCAAATCTCCAATTCAATTCAATTAAATTGATTTCAATTGAGTGAAATTAAGTAAATCCTCCATTAAAAGTAGTGAAATTGAATGCAATTGACTTCAATTTAGTGAAATTTGGTAAATCTCCAATTAAAATTGAGTTAAATTTTGTAAAATTAGGTTAATCTCCTATTCAAATTAGCGAAATAGGCCAAATGTCTAATTAAATTTAGTTAAATTGACTTCAATTTAGTGAAATTTGGTAATTCTCCAATTAAATTTGAGTTAAATTAACTTAAATTTTGAGAAATTGGGTTAATCTCCTATTCAAGTTCGCGAAATAGACCAAATCCCTAATTCAATTTAGTTAAATTGACTTCAATTGAATGAAATTAATTAAATCATCAATTAAAAGTAGTAAAATTGAGTGCAATTAACTTCAATTTAGTGAAATTTGATAAATTTGACTTAAATTGGGTTAATCTCCTATTTAAATTAGCGAAATAGACCAAATCCCCAATTAAATTTAGTTTAGTTTACTTCAATTGAGTGAAATTGAGTGCAATTGACTTCAATTGAATAAAATTGGGTAAATTCTCAATTAAAATTGAGTTAAATTGACTTAAATTTTGTGAAATTTGGTTAATCTCCTATTCAAGTTAGCGAAATAGACCAAATCCCCAATTCAATTGTTTTTAAGGATGAAAAATCATTTCTAAGGATGGATTGCTCCTGCAATTGCTATATAACTAGAACTAGTACAAATAGCTACACAAGACTCTATACTCGAATATTTAGGCATCAAATTACATACCCGAAACCAGTGGTTATATCAACCATTTTGTTGATACCACATTCAGGATAATACAACTGAAAATACATAAATTCTAAAGGATAACATATAAACCCAAAACACATAAACATAAAATACAGAATATAATGTAAAACTTTTATTTCATAAGTAAACATCTTATTTCATTAGATAAAATTTATATTGCACAGAGTAAAATGTTTCTTTCAAAGCGTAACCTTTTGGCTCAATATATGTAATTTCTTGTTCCGACTAAAATGTTCAAATAGTTAGCACTTCTTAATTTAGAAATAATGAACACTCCAGAATGTAATGTAAAACTTTTATTTCGTAAAGTAAAACTCTTGTTTCGTTAGATAACACTTATATTGCACCGAGTAAAACTTTTATTTCATAGTAGAAACCTTTTGACTCAATATATTTAACTTTTTGTTCCACCTAAAATGTTCAAATAATTAACATTTTTCAATTTACAAATAACGAACACTCCAGAATATAATGTAAAACTTATATTTCGTAAAGTAAAACGTTTGTTTCGTAGGTAAACCTTATATTGCACCGAGTAAAACTTTTATTTCATAGCATATTTGGCTTAATATATTAAAAATTTTGTTCCACCTAAAATGTTCAAATAATTAGTAATTCTCAATTTACAAATAACGAACACTCCAGAATGTAATGTAAAACTTTATTTCGTAAAGTGAAATTTTTGTTTCATAGGTAAAACTTATATTGCAGCGAGTAAAACGTTTATTTTATAGCGTAAACCTGAGTTAAATACCAAATTCAATTTTGAATTGGATAAAATTGACTAAATACTCAATTCAAATTAGTGAAATTGAGTTAAATTTACTTCAATTAAGTGAAATTGGGTAGATCCCCAATTTAATGTAGTTACGTTGAGTTTAAATGAGTGAAATTGAGACAAATCCTCAATTCAAACTAGTGGAATTAAGTTAAATTGAGTGCAATAGACTTCAATTTAGTAAATTTGACTAAATCCCCAATTCAAATAAGTGAAATTGAGTTAAATTGAGTGAAATTAAGACAAATCCTCAATTTAAAGTAGTGAAATTGAGTTAAATTGAGTGCAATTGACTTCAATTTAGTAAAATTGACTAAATACTCAATTCAAATTAGTGAAATTGACTTCAATTAAGTGAAATTGGGTAAATCCCCAATTCAAAGTAGTGAAATTAAGTTAAATTGAGTGCAATGGACTTATATTTAGTAAAATTGACTAAACCGCCAATTCAAATTAGTGAAATTGAGTTAAATTGAGAGAAATTAAGACAAATTCTCAATTCAAAGTAGTGAAATTAAGATAAATTGAGTGCAATTGAATTCAATTTAGTAAATTTGACTAAATCCCCAATTCAAATTAGTGAAATTGAGTTAAATTTACTTCAATTAAGTGAAATTGGGTAGATCCCCAATTCAAATTAGTGAAATTGACAAAATATTCAATTTAAAGTAGTTACATTGACATTAAATGAGTGAAATTGAGACAAATTCTCAATTCAAAGTAATGAAATTAAGTTAAATTGAGTGCAATAGACTTGAATTTAGGACAATTGACTAAATTCCAAATTCAAATTAGTGAAATTGAGACAAATCATCAATTCAAAGTAGTAAAATTGAGTGCAATTGACTTCAATTTAGTAAAATTGACTAAATCCCCAATTCAAATTAGAGAAATTGAGTGAAATTGACTTCAATTAAGTGAAATTAGGTAAATCCCCAATTTAAAGTAGTTAATTTGACTTAAATTTAGTGAAATTTGATAAATCTCCAATTCAATTTAGTTAAATGGACTTCAATCGAGTGAAATTGAGTAAATCCTCAATTTAAATTAATGAAATTGACTTCAAATGAGTGAATTTTGAAAAGAATCTCCAATTCAAATTAGTGAAATGGAGTTAAATTGAGTGAAATTAACTTTTTTTTTTTTTTTCCTGGAGTGAAATTAACTTCAATTAAGTTAAATTGGGTAAATCCCTTCTCAATTTACAAATAATGAACACTTCCAAAATGTAATGTAAGTCTTTTGTTTCATTATGTCAAACTTATATTGCACTTATTAAAACTTATATTTTATAACGTAAAACTTGTAACGCAATATATGTAACTTTTTTGTTTCACCTAAAATGTACAAAGAATTAGCACTTCTCAATTAACAGATAATTAACACTTGTAAAATGTAATGTAAAACTTTTGTTTCTTAGAGTAAAACTTGTATTGCATTGAGTAAAATGTATGTATCACAGCGTAAATTTTTTGGCTAAATATATGTTAAACTTTTGAAGGGAAGGTTGTGCAAGGTTTTGGCGGGAAGAGTGTTTTCATAATTTGTTTAGTATAACTCACATAATTTTCTAAAGTATTTTCAAATTTTGAAAACAAAATAAATTTATAATCAGGTGCGAAAAATCCCATATAGTATGCATATAGTGCGTATAATCCCATATGATTCTTTGACTCCTTATTATTTGAAAATATGTGCGTTTTGCCCCCATTGTGACATGAATTGTCTGAAATACCCTTAGATTAAGTTATTTTAAAAAAAAATTAAAAATAAAATTACAAAAACAAAAAAGAACAGAAAATATATTTATAAAAAAATATATTTAAGAAAATAATAAACAAAATAATTACATTCTTTTTTTCAAAAATATTAAAATTATTTTGAAAAACAAATAATACTATTTTTAAAGACTTTTAATTTATATTTATATAAAATTTTGATTAAAACAATTAATCCAGTTAATTTTTAAAAATATATATATAATAAAATTACAAAAAAAAGGAAAAATGAAATATATTTATAAAAATTACATTTTAGAAAATAATCAACAATTTTTTTTAAAAAAAATATTAAAATTATTTTGAAAAACAAATAAGACTATTTTTTAAAAAAAACTTTTTATTTATATTTATATAACATTTTGATTAAAAAAATTAATCCATTTTATTTTTTTTTAAAAAATATATAATAAAATTACAAAAACTAAAACTAAAATTATCTTTATAATAAATATATTTAAGATAATTATAAAAAAAATTACAAATTAATTTAAAAAATTGAAAAAAAAATTATTTTTTAAAAAACTTTTTAAATCATTTTATTTATTT
Organism: Cornus suecica; assembly: GCA_963922005.1. Taxonomy (NCBI): domain Eukaryota; kingdom Viridiplantae; phylum Streptophyta; class Magnoliopsida; order Cornales; family Cornaceae; genus Cornus; species Cornus suecica. The sequence continues at coordinate 73,708,644 of OY998240.1, read as the reverse complement.
TATATTTTTATTATATATTATATATTATTAATTCAATGTTTATTATTTTTATTTAGTTAGAAGAGGTATTTTAGGGATTTAATATCGTTTTGAGGGTAAGTTGCATATTTTTGAAATATAGTGAATTTATACACACATTTTGTAATAATTGGGAATTTTTCACACCTAGTATTAAACTATTTGGGTTTTTTTTGCAAACAACCCCATAAATAATTGAGTTATGTGCAATTTAAAAATGAATTTTTATTTAAGTAAAACCAAATAGGTAAAGTCATAATATCACCATTTTACCACATACATGATACATATCACTTATATAAAAATTCATTTAAAATGAAATTGTACATACACATGGGGTTATGTGTGAATGGGGTTGCAAAAAAGAGGGAGAAGTTTTTGGGGGAATAAAATAGAAATAAAATTGGTGTGTATAGATATGTATAATACATGTATATATGTATAAGAGGGAGAAGAGGGAGGCTCGGTAAAATTTTTTTTACTGACATTGACATGGCAAAACACTCAACACGTGAGACCCACAAGCTACATCCATGCACCGTGGCCTGATCAGAACTTTTGGATCCGAATTGTACCCCTTTCGATGAGAGGTGTACTGGAGGAGATTTCATTCCGTAATTTATTGTATAAATTTGGCTAACTTTTTCGAAAACAATTTGAAAAAAATTATACAAGTAGAACTTTTGAAGTTTATTAAAATCATCTCTGCACAACAACGAGACCCTAACAATCCCCTAATAGAACATTAAAAAATAACAAAAAAAGTATTACTTTGTATAAAAAGACAATAGAAACTTTATCTGATTGGAATGGCTAAACATAATAATAAAACTATATATTTTAAAGCATGTGTAATTTACTCTAAAATGAAATTTCAGCAGCTTTCAAAAAAAATTAAAAATCAACTTTGCTAATTATTTTTTTGGTGTAATTTTTTATCACATTTTTGTTAGGTTTTGTCCTTTCTCAGATAGACTCTTGACAGAATTTGAACAAGAAAAAAAAAATACTACATAATTTAAGAAAATTTCTTTTACTTGGAATTTGGAAGTCAGACGATTTCGAATTCTTCTATGAAACATTAAATAATTTGACTTTTAATAATCACAATTTAAAAATGAACACTCCACCGGCATTTGAATATTTTCTAATTAAATGAAATTTAAAAATCATATTAGTAATGAAGAAGTCTGACTTGGTCAATGGGGTCACGTGCAACGATTACGGAGAAGCGCGTGCCACGGAATCCCAATAATAATCAGTAAATTGGAGGTCAACTATGTAAATGCGTGACTGAGAATCAACATAAGTCCATGAACGAGGATTATATGTAATCATCACATGATTAATGCCGTGATGTCTTGTATTTTAATAGGGATTAGTTAATGAGATAGATTATCATGTTAGCCGGTACTGAAATCTCAAAAATGAGTAGAGTTTCTTGGCGAGATTAATTGTGATGCCCCTTATACATAAGTTTCACGAACTTAAAAAGTTAGGCTTGTACTCTTTTTTCAGTATCAATAAATTTATCGAAAAAACAAATACGATAATGAAACTCCAGTTTAAAAAAATAGAGACTTTTTTTTTTAGTATATAGTAACAGTAAATGAAATATAAATTTTTGGGGGCCCTACCTTATGAAATTGGTTTTGAATTTATTACAAATTGGGTTGTTAAATAAATTTTGAAAAAAAATTGAAGTTGAGGCCCTAAATTATGTAATTATATTAAACTTTATTTTGAGTTGGATTAAAAAAATTAATTAATTTTTTTAAGAGCTATAAAAATATAAAATTTTCTTAAATTTGTAAAGGGGTGATTGACAAATCAGCACAATGGCGAAATGGTTCATATTGAGACTTGACTCAAAGATTAAATTATTTGGGATATGGCCCAAGCTTCAATTATCTGGGATATGGCCCAGGATTGGTATATTTGAGGAAACCGGCCCAAGTAAAAGATTATTTGGGAGATTGGTCCAAATAATTGATTACTTGGGGAAATGACCCAAATATGGTTTCACGCGAGAGCTTGCATTATACATAGGGAGGTATGAGGGACTGATGTGTTTTATAGCTCGCATCGGAAACTCATAACCCTATATGTTGCTCGTGTAGCGAGTACTACTCGGAATCTAGGGGAAATAATTGGGATGAGTAAATAGTGGGTCGCGACCTCATTTACACCATCCTAAGCAAGAGTACCTTAGAGAGGCCGATAGTATTCAGGGACATGACCAAGGCATGCATGATTGGTCATGACCCAGCAAAGCTATAACGACATCCTTGGCTAAGGATAAATCAGATCCGCGATGCAATAGGCGCGGATCACAGGTACATCATGGTTCCTTAATTAAGGAAAAGGCAGAATCTGCGATGAAATAAGCGCGGATCACAGGTCATGGTGCACAGTACAATCCGCGCATGGGATTACGCGAATCCGTTTCGCGAAGTCAAAGGCGCAAGATGGTACTGTACAAGTATTTATATCGCGGATTGGTACGCATGAACCATGTCACGAGACAAGTGCTGACGTGGCAATGCAATCCGCGAGGACTACTGGATACTCATGTCTATAAATAGAGGTACGGAAGCTCATTCAAGGGGGACTTTTTCCGGAGACTAAGAGAGAGAAATTCCTAGAGAGAGACAGTACTTTTCAATCATTTGTACTTGTTATATTTTCTTCAATTTCTCTTCAATTTCTCTGTAAAGCAAATAAAAAAGCAATAAAAACACCATTGCCGTTATTTTGTTGACTCACTTGTGTAGAAACTATCTTCGCATCACTCAATAAATCCGAACCCCTACATTAAAGGCGACTTCACTGGGGAGAAGATGTCTTCTGCACAAGTAGAGCTTCGTCAGACTCGGCGGAGAGGTCGTCCACCAACCCGACATACTGAACAAGTTGAAGAAGAAACAACAGCACAAACACAAGGAGAAGAACCAGTCCAACCAGCCCGAAGACAACGTCATCGCGCGAATGTTGGTGCGGATCAGGCAGAAACCCCTCCGATGATAGAGCCAACACAGAATTCAGCAGAATTGCCAACAGTTCTACTGCAAACTCTTCTCAACATCCAAGAAACGCAAAATGTCATACTTCACTTCATGGAGGCCTCGCCCGTTTCACCACCAAATATTGAATCGCCAAGAATGGACAATCAGACTTTTCCAGAGGATTCAGCACAAGAGCTTTTTCGTGAGTCAATAAGAACTGAGCCCCTGGAAAAAGAGTCATACATCACCAAGGAACATCTACAGGTTATCCTGAACAAAAAATTTGAAACAGAGGAAGTGGAAATTGCCCCACCATACCATCCTAGCATTATGGCCTTGCCGTATCCGGAAAACTATGGGGCACCAAGCTTTCATCAATTTGATAGCAAAAAGGGAAATGCGAAAGAGCACATAGCCAGGTTTGCGGATGCTCTGGGACCTCACAGAAACAATGAATATTTGAAGCTTAGAGAATTCTCCAAGTCTTTAACTGGAACAACATATACATGGTATATTGGCCTCGCTCCGACTTCAGTGACCAATTGGACGGATATGGTGCTTAGATTCTACACCAAATTATTCCAAGCTGATGAGGAGGTCTCAATGATTTCACTGACAAGGCGAAGACAACGCTTTGGGGAGGAGGCGGCAGCTTATGTCAGGAGATTTCGCGAGGCTGCTTTGCAATGTCATGAACCAATTTCTGAACTTCAATTGATTAAAATTTGTATAGAAGGAATGCTGCGGGAATACAGAGTGCATCTGGTCAACCATGAGGTCAAAACGTTTTCTGTACTTGTCGATAATGCCCGTAGATTGGAAAAAGTTTTGGCTCCCCCGACACAACCAAATATTAGTACTAGGCGGATACCGATGGTAGTAGCGACGTAAAACGAAAAGCCCAGGGAAGAGCGCACTGGGAGATTTGAACCATCCCCTTTACCTTTCAGTGAAAAAGAGGCAGTTGCTTTGCTGAATCAATGGATCGCAGATCATGTCATAGCGCTACCTCCAGTACAAAGGGTGCTGCCGAGAAAGGAAAGAATGAGGAGCAATTACTGTCCCTATCACAGGAGTTGTCACACCCCAATCTCGAACTAAAAGAAATAATTTCCATTATTAAAAAAAAATTGTCAGGCATGATCTACATAGTAGTTGTGCCAATCCCCAATAAACATAACATTAATACAATGTATGTATTAACAATTAAAATTTGTAGTGAAAGTATTATTACATCACCCCTATTCAATGATGATGTGAGCTTATTACAATGCTCTCAAAACTAGGAAACAAAAACATAGCTCCGGAAACTCCGACGACCACCATGTGTCATCAACACAAGCTAATCAATAAGTACCTGAAATATTAAAGGGGTGAGCTCACAAGCTCAGCAAAAATGCTAAACATAATCATCGTTCAGCAAATTAACCCGACTTTATATATTCGTATATAAAGAGAATTCACGCTCGTCACAAAACATATATACAATTTAAATTTCACGAGTTAATTACCTAAATTAATGGTAACACTCATAATCAATTAATTTCACTTGAGCCCCAGGCTCCCCTCCGGTGTGCAACGAATAGTCCCTGACTACCGATAACACACAAGTGGCTAGGAAGACGTCTAAAAACCCAGATGGTCCCGGACCACGTCCACATAATAAGGGCACATTACGCCCAATGGCTATAACAAAATTTAGTGCACTCGTCAAAGGCAGGTCCCGGACCATGCCTGACAACCTACTTCAAAGTTAGTCTCAGACTGACACCGGACATTAATATCGTACTGTCACAAACTCCAATAGCATATACTATATTATCTCACAGTAACAAGTAAATGAATAAATTATATATATATTGAAAGAATTTTACCAAAACAAATTTAGAATACCTTACAGTTTCCACAATTACTTTCCAACAAGATAAATATTCAAAAAGTGTTATATAAGATTACTTTAAATCATTCTAAACAATATTGGTTTCTTAATTTTCACCCATTTCACCCTATAAATATAGGTATACCATTAACATTCATTAAGCGGCTAAAATTTAACTAAGAAACAATCATATTCTAATATATATTATACATTATTCACATACAGAATATACAGTAACCACCAATATGCACATATGACCTAATATATATATTATAGATTATTCACATACAGAACCTATTATACGTTATAGATTATTCCCATACAGAATATACAGTAACCACCAATATGCACATATGACCTAATATATATTATAGATTATTCTCATACAAAATATACAGTAACCACCAATATACACGTATGACCTAATATATATTATAGATTATTCACATACAGAACCTAATATACGTTATAGATTATTCCCATACAGAATATACAGTAACCACCAATATGCACATATGACCTAATATATATTATAGATTATTCATATACAGAACCTAATATATGTTATAGATTATTCCCATACATAATATACAATAACCACCAATATACACGTTTGACCTAATATCAACTAATACGTAATTTAGAGAGCGTAGAAATGTATAAACCACTATTTACATAGGTACAGATAATTAATATACTGATGTTTTCCTATAACATATTGTTCGCAAGGGTATAAATAACACGTTAATATTCATTGTTATCGTGATAACAACACCATATAATAATCTTCTTCTGTAACCTATTGTTCACGTACAACCAACAATTTTATCGTTTATATTCATTAACTTTGTGTCAACAACATTAATTAGTAATCTCACTTAATATTTACTCATTGTAAGCAATCGACAACAATTTATTGAATATGACAAACCAGTAACACACCGACGTTCACATTTAACCTACTGTTCACGATCAAAACGATCTGATATACCGTAATAGGGAGATTATATTGTTACAATTCTATGTAATTAATTTCATCAATCATAACAAAAGAAATTTAAGATCGTACACATGCATAGACCCATGAATCCTAGTTATATACAAATGTATAAGGCAAGGTTAACTTGCGTGCGTTAGATGAATGAAACCCAACAAGAAAAAATCGTCGATCATCTCCTCCTTGCTGCTACCGATGAATCAATAGCAACACTCCCTCTGTAACTCACTTTCCTTATGCACATATCGTGTACGTATCTCCTCCTTAAAATAACCGTTATAAATAATACATTATGTTAGGGTAAAGAGATAATTCAATCTCTTTAAATTTTAAAATCATAATTTAAAATTTGAAAGCTTATCTTTTTATCCATCTACTCTAAATTCAAATTCCTAATATATATAACTATATAGATATATATGCAAAGTAAAAGAAATCACGGTTGTTACAGGAGTATTCGGCATTCGTTGATGGGCTGCTGGGTGTTTCGCGGTTTGGTACATCAAAAAATAGCATCGAGAGATTTGGAAGTGACAAAGAATGTAGTTCAGGAGCCGTTCCCTGCACATGTGGCTGTGGTGACCGCCAGAGACAGTACTGAGGATGTGGCCAATGCCACCAAGTGTGAATGTCCGCCAGTACGTGAAGCCAAAAAGAATGCTAAGATAGATGTCTTCTTCAATGAACTCCCAATACAGGAACATGTGAAGGAATTCTTAAAAGAGCAAACAGTTGCCACACTCAATCATACAATTATGATTCCGCAGCATGAGAAGGCCTCCAGTAAGATCACATTTTCTGAAGCAGACAGACAAGTGCCTTTTCTCCACAATCGACCTCTGTATGTACCAGCCATTGTAAACGGTCGAGAGATGAAACGAGTTTTCTTGGATGGAGGAACGTCAGTCAATTTGATCCCGCTGGACACTTTACGAATGATCAATTATCCTGAAAGCAAGATCGTGAATCATACTATTGCAGTTACTGATTTTAATGGAGATCAGCAGGCCACTATGGGATTCGCGACATTGGACCTCAAAATTGGGAAGATAAGGGGGCCACCAAATTTTATGTCATCAAAGGGGAACCCTCATATCAATTGTTACTGGGTAGACCATGGCTACATGCATATGGCGTAGTGCCGGCATCCTATCATCAAGTACTGAAGGCCAATTGGGGAGAAGGAATAATGACTGTAAAGGCATCTAAGAGTCCTTTATGCGCATCAGAGGCCCATTTTGCGGATGCAGTCTATTTCTCAGAGTACAGTGAGGAAGATGGACCCGACGTTTTCTCTACACCGTTACCAGAATGGAATGAACTGGAAGATGGTAGTTCAGCTAAACGGAAGCTCAAAGAGGTGAGCTAGTCACGGGTCAAAATGCCCGATGGACGAGTAGCGTACAAATTATGACGGGATTGGGGGGCAGAAGCTTGCACAGTTGGCACTGACCCCGGTACAGATAAGATCATACAAAGAAAACTTGGCACTGAGCCTGAAATACTGAAAGTGGATCTGCGACCAAAACATGGTATGTGTGAAGTGGACATAGGTAACGACACGGATTCGTGACCTACCTTCATAAGCAGTACGATGCCTGAAGATACTAAGAATGCCCTGGTAGAATTACTCAAAGAGTTTCGAGATGTCTTTGTTTGGGACTATAATCAAATGCCGGGACTCAATGTTGGATTGGTAAGCCATCATCTTCATGTGAATCCCGCATCAGAACCAAAGAAGCAAAAACAACGAGTATTTCATCCCGATTTAGAGGTACAAATTAAGGCAGAAGTGGAGAAACTGCTGAAAGCAGGGTTCATCAAGCCAACCCAACATCCGACCTGGCTCGCGAACATTGTGCCTGTAAAGAAGAAGACTGGGCAGATACGCGTATATGTAGATTATCGCGATCTCAATAAGGCTTGCCCAAAAGATGATTTCCCTCTACCCAACATTGACACCATGGTAGATGCAACCTCAAGACACGATATTTTCTCATTAATAGATGGATTCAGTGGGTACAATCAGGTTAAGATGGCGCCGGAGGATGCTGAGAAAACTGTTTTTCGCACCCCAATGGGGAATTTTCACTATACGGTCATGCCATTTGGGCTTAAAAATGCCGAGGCCACATATCAACGCGCCATGACAGCCATATTCCATGACTTGATGCATAAAACTGTAGAGGACTATGTCGACGATTTGGTGGTAAAATCCAGAGCCGTGCAAGATCATGTGGGTGATTTGCGAAAAGTACTACAACGATGTCACGAATATAATTTAAGGATGAATCCCCTCAAATGTGCCTTTGGAGTACCAGAAGGAAAGTTCTTGGGGTGTGTTGTACATCGGCATGACATTGATATAGACCCGACAAAAGCTAAGAAAGTATTAGAAATGGCTCCACCCACAACTCGCAAAATGTTGAAAAATTTTATGGGGAAGATATCTTATCTGAGGAGGTTTATCCCGACACTAGTAGAGGTAACTCACCCACTCATGCCTTTGTTGAAAGAAAAATCTATATATAGCTGGGGAGAAGAGCAGCAAGAGGCTTTTGAGAAAATCAAAAAGATTTTGGCATCACCAAAAACAATGGTAGCGCCGGAGTCAGGAAAATCGTTGATAATGTATCTCACTTCCACCAATAAATCCGTGGGAGCTCTGTTGGCCCAGGAACATGAAGGGGAAGAAAAGCATGTTTACTATATCAGTCGGGTGCTCAAAGGACCAGAGTCGCGATACACATCGTTGGAAAAGCACTGTCTCACTTTAGTATTCGCAGCCCAGAAATTCAGACATTATTTACTGGCACATCCGTTAGAACTAATCACCAAAAGTGACCCCATACGGTACCTCCTCACAAAGCCCATACTCAGTGGAAGAACTGCTCGATGGTTATTAGCACTGTCTGAATACGAGATCACATGCTCTAGGCCGAAAGGAGTAAAAACTCAGGCTTTGTCGGATTTGCTAGCTTTATTTCCTGGGGGAGCTGAACCCAAAGTAGAGGAGGTGGGAGTAGCAAGTGTGGCACAAAGTGCATTGTTTTCTTTAGAGTTCGATGTTTCATCCACGGAAATGGGAGGTGGAGCTGGTTTTGTACTGAGGAATGAGGAAACAAATGAGGAATTAGTCATGGCTTACAAACTTGACTTTCCTTGCACCAACAATATTGCCGAATATGAAGGTTTAGCATTGGGATTGATGATGGCTCAACAGTTGAAGGTGAGAATACTTCATGTAAGAGGAGATTCCAAACTGGTCATCAAACAAGTGAAAGGGGAGTACGCTGTCAAAAAATCTCATCTGGCGTCTTACAGAACCCTCATCCGTCAGATGATAGAAGGCTTTGAGACTGTGAGTTTTACGCACGAGCCGCGAGAAGGCAACCAACAATCCGATGCACTGGCAACATTGGGTTCGTGACTACATTTCCAAGGAATGAAGTCTTCTGTGCAAGAAGTATGAAGGACCAACTCAGCGGTCAGTAATACAAAGGAATCAGATGTGTATGAAGAATATGATTGGAGAGCACAGATAATACATGCTCTACTAAAGAATGATAACAATGCCTTGAGACGGGAGTACCATCTCATAAAAGGTGTGTTATATTACAGGGCAGCTAGAGGAATTCTAGCTAGATGCGTAGCAGTAAACGAGATAAAATAACTACTGCAGAAAGCTCACAAGAAAATATGTGGTCAAACAGATGTCAGTCTCTATCGAGTTTTGCAGCGAGAAGGTTTCTTTTGGCCAAGTATGAAGGATGAGGCAGTGAAGTTACAAAGTAACTGTCAGAACTGTAATGCATATCCATCCGGGAGCGAAGGTAATGTAACAGACATGATAGACTGGCGGGAAAAATATATTCACTATCTGAAAGATGGAATTTTGCCTGAAAAAGATCAACCGCGGTTCAGAAAATTGGCCTCACGATTCGTCTTACAAGAGGGAAAATTGTTCCGAAAGAGCTTTGAAGGAAAATTGTTGAAGTGTATAAGTGAAGAGGAGGCAGGGGAAGTATTGAAACAGGCCCACATATTTGGTCATCAAGGCCCTAGAAAAATGTTTCAATAGATGCTATCATCCGGGTATTACTGGCCAACAATGGAAAGGGATTGCAGTGATTTTGTTAGAAAATGTCATGTGTATCAGGTGCACGGGGATCTCATCCATGTTCCGGGATCTAAATTGCATAGTTTAGCTACACCATGGCCTTTCCATACTTGGGCATTGAACATAGTTGGACCAATCACGCCACAAGCATGGATTTTAGTGGCAACTGAATTATTCACAAAATGGGTAGAAGTTATCCCGCTGCGACGGACAACAGCAAACAATGTGGTTCGATTCATAAAGGAAAATATCATTTGTCGATTTGGGATACCAAAGGTGATACTGTCAGATAATGGGACTTCTTTTGTCAATAGTAAGGTCGTGGATTTGTTGGGGAGATACTCAGTCATTCATCACAAGTCCACGCCTTACTATCCAAAATGAAATGGGTAGGCTGAAGCCTCTAATAAAGCATTAATTCGAATCTTGTCCAGGTTGGTGCATGATAATCAGAAGAAATGGGTGGAAGAGCTCCCAATAGTACTGTGGGCACATCGAACCGCATACCGGAGTGCGACATGCATGACCCCTTATGCATTAGTCTACGGAGCAGAGGTTGTGCTACCTGCGAAGATAGATGTGGTTGCTAAAAGGTTGGCATGCAAAAGTAGTTTAGAAGACAAGCTATTGGAGATAGAAGGATTGGATGAAATAAGGGCCGAAGCCTTTGCAAATCAGAAATAGTACAATAATAAACAAGCAAGGAGCTACAATAAAAGGGTACGGTACAGATGGTTCAAGGAGGGGGACAAAGTGTTGAAAGTAGTACTGACAATCATGAGGGGATAAAGAGTAAGAAAATTTGAAGCTAAGTGAGAAGGACCGTATGTGATTATAAGTGAGGGGAACAGTGGGTATTACAGGATGGAGCATGAAGTCACTCGCGAGAGGGCTGGACCTCTGAGTGTGAAATGGATTAAATTGTATCAAGCATGAAGTTTCAAATAAAGACAAGGCAAATCAAACAAAACATCCCATGTGTATAAAGCATGTCAATATTTTTATCACAATACAAGGATATACAACAAAAATGTGGTTACAATTAGAAGAGAGTAAAAAAAGGGGGTATACAAGTGATGAGCTAGAAAAGGTTTCGAGTGATGGGATCTGATAACTTGAAACCCTCATGCTCCTCTAAGTAAAGACGGGCCTGCTCAAGATGCTCAGCTGAATCCTGAAGTTTTTGCTTATCCTCCTCGAGCAGTGCTAACTGTCTGCGAGTCTCTGCAATCTCTGCATGTTTTCTTTGAAGAGCCTCGCGACCCCTCAGCTCGACAAGATGGTGATCATAGAGTCTCTGAATGACAGCCAGACGGGTCTCCCACCAGGACACATCCATCCCTACTTTATTCTAATCCTTTATGCGGGCATGACATCTCGGAGGGGTATCAGGGACGAGGTCCTGAATGGCAGTCTCTGAAAGGGTCCTGAACACATCTGCAACAAGCTGGAGGTGGACCATCTGCAAAAGCGGCTCATGAACTTCCATGTGAGCAAAAGTCTCTGGATGAGCTGCCTCTATTAGATCTAGCACCGGAATGTCACGTGGATAGCAAAACCACTGACGCCAAGGTGTTGGCACTGAGGAAACAGCATCATAGACAGGTGCAACAGCAGGCATGCGAGAAGTGGATACAGGGTCACGAACAGACTCGGGAGGATCAGAGGTAGAGGCGCGAATAAGTTCGCGAGGATCTGGTACGATGATGCGAGATGGGGATGGAAGTACTTCTGTACGCGCCTCAGCAGGAGTATCATGGAGTAGTTATTAATCATCTCTTCGGTCTTGGAGTTTGTACCTAAAAAAAGGGGGGGGGGGGGGAGGACACATGTTAAAATCACATTTTGGTATTAAGATTGAAATAGAAATACAAAGTGATAAAAGAAAGTTACCTCCCTCAACCTCTGGGATAGGGGTACCAAAAATGGATCTTTCAATACTCGGATGGTCTGCAAAAGTTGTAGCAACCTCGGATGCAAGATCACCATCAAGAGGCTGCAAATGCCTATCATCAAAATATGGATCCTCTGCTCTATCATCAACGACCTTCGGGGAAACAGGGATAGAAGGCAGTTTGGGCGAGGCCTCACGAGACACTATGGTTTCCTTAACCTCACGATCCCCTTCTGGAGTGGAGGTCGCGGAAATGACACTATCGCGAGATGAATAGGGAGTGTCATCATCTTCTTCCTCTTCAAGGGTAGGTTGTGATGGATTGCTGAATAATGAGTTGATGGTGAGGTGGTCCTCATCATCAGATGATGTTGCGACAGGGTGAGAGCCATCTCCTGAAGAGGCTGGAGCATGCGGAGATAAGGTCTCACGAGGGCCTAAAAAAAAGAGAGAATAAGTACGAAGTATAAGAAATAAGAAATCTAAAGCAAAAAGTAAAGTAAAGATTAGAAGCTCACTATGGGAGAGAGCTGTCCTGGGTAAGTCAGAAAGTATACTGGCAACTTCTGTCTCCTCCGCCTCATCTCCAGTCCTCATATCCTCGACCACGGGAGCGACAGTTTCCAGCAAAGTCGAGGTTGAATCAGCCTTCTTTTTGTTCTTTAATTTTGCCAAAGCAAGCCTATGCCTTTCGGCCAAAGAAGCCTCTTCTAAAGCAAGGTCCGAAACACCAGGAGCTGGAATGTCGTGAGAAGATTTGTGTTTACGAACCAAAAGAACTTCCTCTGAATCAGGAGTCTCTCCTGCCACATAAATTGTGGAGGCTTTGGGGAGTTTTCTCTTCCTCTGTGCGAGAGGCACACTATCCAGTACTGCTGCATCAGAAAGATTTTTCAGTCGAGTAGACAAAGGCACATGCTCCAGTAAATCAGTAGAAACACTGGAAGTACCTATAGCATGGGCACTGGAACGCTATAGAAGAGCAGAGGAGTTAGTATAGTCACAAAATAAAAAATAAAATAAACATAACACAGCAAATGAAAAAGAAGTTAGAACTATACCAAACGCCTCGCGATAGGCTCATCGCGGATGACCTTCTCGCGGAGAGGCTCCTCGCGATTAGGTGGTCTCGCGAGAGGAACCTCCTCGCGGAGAGACCGTTTGCGAGTCGCTGTCTTGGGTTTCTGAGGCTGTGAAGGCTGAGCATGATGTTTTGGCGTACTCTTGGCCCTAACCTTGTGAAGCTTCAAGGACGGGTCTGCAATAAAGACTGGCACTGGAATAGGAACAGGGGGAGTTTCAGCCATGAAGCTTTGGAATCTCACAAGTTGCTCTTTCCAGAACTCATGATAGGACGCAGTCACTCCACCTCTGCGAGTGCCAGGCTGGATAAAAATAATACTAGAAAATATGTGAACACTCCTTTCAATAGACTAGCGATAAGCAATGAAGCACCTGTCAAAATTATCCTCGCGATATAGAGGAAGTGGAGGGGGAATGGCCTGATCAAAGCCTAATTGTCTCGCTACACGTGAAGGGTTGTAAGGTGTGATAGTATCAAAAGTCTCACTGAAAATGGGGAGGTGACACTTATGGGTAATGGCCGAAAAAATAAGGTGATCATCTACCGCTATGTCATATGAAACTATCTCATCCTTTGGGTAAAAGTCTAGAGAGTAAAAACCCTCCAGAGGAGTGGCGTATGGACGCCAAGAAAATTCAGAAAAGGTTTCAATGAATGAATGAAGGCCTTGTGAGGATGAGAGAGAAGTCCAGCGGGTAGCCCGCGACTTCAATGGAATAGGGACAGTTGTTTCTAAAGATTGAGGATAAAGGGAAGCAGGAATGGGAGCATAATTGGGGAAACACTCGAAAATAAAAAGGGTAAAGAATGTACATGAAACATGGGTACTAATTTCATACCTACCCAGTGAACGTGCGAAATCATTCGCAAGAGTGTCCAGCTGCGAGTACAGGGTGCCAAGAAAAAGTGGGGCTAAGGCAATGCGCACACCTCGCGAAATCATGCCTGCTAGAAGGAACACCATGCGACTGGGACCATCCTCTAGCTTGCCTTGAAATATGTTACGGTCTAGCCAATATGCAAGGAAACCCGCGAGTTCTAAAGGACCGTTGAATTGAGGTCCGGGAGCTGATTCACGATCCTGTCCAGAGGTTGGCTTTCGCGAAGAATACTCGCGAAAGAAATGGTGACACCATGCAGAGTACGACAACTTCGGTCGACTGGACATGGCTTGTTCAGGAAGAAGTACGCCCTTGTCAAACCAACTACCTCGCTTGCAGGCGTACTGTCCACATTCGCGAAGTTGTTTAAGAATTTTCTTGTCCTCATCCTCAACTAAAGGCGCCTTGATAGGGCGTGAATCCAAGACAGGCATCCGAAATAAAACCACCACATCTTCAATGGTAGGAGTGAACTCCCCCCAGGAAGCAATAAAGGTGTGGGAAAATGTGCTCCAGTGCGAGATTAAGGTAGTCAGTGCATCCACATCACGACGGACATAAAAATCTGAAAATAGCTCAATGGACTCAAGAATACCAGCCTTTGCGAGGGTTGCGCGATGACGATCCTGGCTAAGGATATGGCTGGACCACATCTTCCAGTTTGTAATTGGGGCTACGTGTCCTTCATACTCAATAAAGGAGAAATGTGCATCACCTCTTTCAATAGAAAGGCGAGGCACATAAATAGGAGGGACGAAGGCAGTTTCTGCCTCATTATCTTGGTCAAGGGTAAAAGGTTGACTTGTAATTACTGGAGAAGGAAGATCTCGCATGGACGCCCAGAATGTGTCTTGAGAGTCTAAAAAATGTGCTTTCTTCCACTCTGAGGCATCAGGAACAGAGGGAGCAACCCCGGAAGAAGGTGCAAGAAGTTTTGGTGTGGAAGCCTTGGTCATAGTGAAACAAAACTTGTAAATAGTTTTTTTAGCAAATGGGGGATATGCGAAAAGAAATAGGATGCGAGAAAAGGGGTGCAAAGTAGGAAGCCTGAAAAATAAGTGTTCTGAGGAAAATATAAGTGTGAGAGGTAAAAAAAACACGAAAGAAATATATAAGTGATGGGCGCGGAAACCGAAGCGACGCATTAAATGCTCGAGGAAGGCGAAAGGTCGCATGACCAAACGCATGGAAAAAAGTCGCGGATTCGAATATATGAGTAGTTGGGAGAAAGAAAAAATGACAAGGTGAAATTCAAAGTATGAACATGCACAAAATTGGCTGAAAAACAAAAAAACAATATAGGAAGGGTCGCGGATTGGAAAAAATACTCGCGAGACGCGAAAGACATATCTCAGCCACGAAATAAAAAGCAAAACTGGCATGGGGAAAAGGCAACTTTGAAGCAAAGGGGTTATTGCACTATAATACTTGGACAAGTATCAAAGTGCAATGGGGAAAAATGTAAAGGGGTGGTTGGCGAATCAACACAATAGCGAAATGGTTCATATTGAGATTTGACTCAAAGATTAAATTATTTAGGATATGGCCCAAGCTTTAATAATCAGGGCTATGGCCCAGGATTGGTATATTTGGGGAAACCGGCTCAAGTAAAAGATTATTTGCGAGATTGACCAAAATAATTGATTACTTGGGGAAATGGCCCAAATATGGTTTCACGCGAGAGCTTGCATTATACAGAGGGAGGTACGAGGGACTGATGTGTTATATAGCTCGCATCAGAAACTCATAACCCTATATGCTGCTCGCGTAGTGAGTACTACTCGGAATCTAGGGGAAATACTTGGGATGAGTAAATAGTGGGTCGCGACCTTATTTACACCATCCTAAGCAAGAGTACCTTAGAGAGGCCGATAGTATTCAGGGACATGACCAAGGCATGTATGATTGGTCATGACCCAGCAAAGCTATAACGGCATCCTTGGCTAAGGATAAATCAGATCCGCGATGCAATAGGCGCGGATCACAGGTACATCATAGTTCCTTAATTAAGGAAAAGGTAGAATCCGCGATGAAATAGGCACGGATCACAGGTTATGGTGCACAGTACAATCCGCGCATGGGATTACGCGAATCCGTTTCGCGAAGTCAAAGGCGCAAGATGGTACTGTACAAGTATTTATATCGCGGATTGGTACGCATGAACCATGTCGCGAGACAGGTGCTGACGTGGCAATGCAATCCGCGAGGACTACTGGACACTCATGTCTATAAATAGAGGTACGGAAGCTCATTCAAGGGGGACTTTTTCCGGAGACTAAGAAAGAGAAATTCCTAGAGAGAGACAGTATTTTTCAATCATTTGTACTTGTTATCTTTTCTTCCATTTCTCTTCAATTTCTCTGTAAAGCAAATCAAAAAGCAATAAAAGCATCATTGTCGTTATTTTGTTGACTCACTTGTGTAGAAATTATCTTCGCATCACTCAATAAATCCGAACCCCTACAAAATTAAAAATACTAAAAAAATAAATTTGGGGCCCTTGGACTGGAGCCTTAGGCGACCGAGGTCACCTATGGTCAGGGCCGGACTGCATGCTGGTCATTCATTCATTAATACATCTATAATTAAACTTATAATAATCAAGAATAATGCAATAATTAGAGAGAAAAGTATGACAATGCTAATTTATAGATGAAGAAGGCTTTGAAAGAAAAATAATAGAAGAAAGAGACAATAGATTTTAGGGTAATTATCAGAAAACCCCCTATAATTTTTAAATTATTCAAACAATCCTTGTGGTTTAAAAAAAACATATAATTTTTAATTTAATCAAATACCCCATGCCCTTTATAAGATTACAAAAATACCTTAAAAAACTCTAATTCCTTCCATTTAAATCCCAATTTCAATTTAAATCCCAATTAAACTCTTATTCTTTTCATTTATCTCAATTAAACTCTAATTTATTCCATTTGATCACAAACCCACTTTCTCTCACCCATTTACTCTAAAACTCTAATTTCGTCCATTTATAACAAACCCACCCACTTTCTCTCACCCATTTACTCTAAAACTCTAATTCCGTCCATTTATAACAAACCCACTTTCAATATAAATTATAATTTTGACCCAATTCAACTCTAATTCATTCCATTTATCACAAATCAACTTTCAATTTAAATCACAATTTCAATCTAATTCAACTCTAATTCATTCCATTTATCACAAACTCACTTTTTCTCACCCATTTACTCAAAAACTCTAATTCCTTCCATTTATCACAAACCCAATTTTAATTTAAATCTCAATTTCAATTTATAATTATATATCTCTCTCTATGTCACTATATATATAATCATATATACATACTTATTTATACATATATAATTATGGATATATATATATATATATAATTAAATTGAAATTGAAATTGGGTTTGTGATAAATGAACGAAATTATAATTTTGGAGTAAATGAGTTAAATTGAAAGTGGGTTTATGATAAATGGAAGGAATTAGAGTTGAATTGGGTTGAAATTTAAATTTAAATTAAAAGTGGGTTTGTGATAAATGGAAGGAATTATAGTTGAATTGGGTTGAAATTGAGATTTAAATTGAAAGTGAGTTTGTGATAAATGGATGAAATTAGTGTTTTGGAGTAAATGGGTGAGAGAAAGTGAGTTAGTGCTAAATGGAAGGAATTAAAGTTTAATTGGGATTTAAATTAGAGTTTTGGAGGATATTTTCGTAATCTTATAGAGGACATGGGGTATTTGATTAAATTGGAAACCATAGGGTTTTTGAAATCACACCGATTTTTTTGAACAATTTGAAAATTATAGGGTTTTTTTTTTATATAATAGCCCTAGATTTTATGTAGGATTTGTTAGTGGGAAAAAAAAGAAATTTTTGATAATTTTAAGGAGGCAATATTCACATTTTACCTAAAAAAATAAAAATCAATAACAACAACAAAAATTGCATAGGGGGCAAGTCCCCCGGGCTTATGAATGGCGCCTGGTTGTAAGGTGTATTTAGTGAATATCAGAATTATATTTGGGAATTTAAATGTGAATCTATTTTTAAGTTTGACTTGAATATATTTTAGTTATTGTGTTGAGGTAAATAATGCAAAAGTATCAAATTGATATTTTTATTTTTTTTTGAAACGTTTCAATTATTCATATTACTATGTAAAACAAAACAAATTCAGTCAAACATACTTCAGTTTAAAAACAAAAACTTCAGAATTAAGCACATGCCAAACGAGGCCTTTAACTATTACTTCAAAATTTTAGCTTCCTTATGATTTTATTTTTTTTGAAAAATAAAAAGAAAGAAAGGATGACATTAGTAATGTTAGAAAATAAAAATAAATATTAGCAATAACAAGTGTCAATTATGTTATGCATTCATCATGACTGTAAAGGGGTCCATGGTTGTCAAGGGATTGTTGAGTGCATCAAATATAAAAAATACATAGTATTACAGATGACAAACATAACCACCATATATAATTAAACTAAAATTGTAACAAATTCCCTATATTTTTCTGTATAATCAAATATTAGTTGTCATGCTATAACAAAAAATTTAAAACACAAAGTGCACAAGAATTTATAAGGTCGTGTTTGGTATATGTTTTTATTTGGTGTTTTTTATTTTTTATTTAGTACTGTAGCATTTTACGAAACAAAAACCCCGTTTGATAAGCCCTACTTTATTTTGAGTAGTAGATTTGACTATCCCAACACCACCACTAAGGCTGCAAATGAGTCGAGCCAGCTTTGAAGTGGTCGGGTTCGGCTCGATAAAAATATGAAAAATGGAGCTTGAGCTCGGCTTAATCAAAACTTGATCGAGCTCGAGCGGCTCAACAAGTCATATGACTCTTGACTCGATAAGCCACTGTAAAAGTGATTTATTAATTTTTTTTGACTAATTTAATTATAATTTATATCATTAATACTTGGTATTAATTTATAGAAAGTACCCAAACATTTTCACTCTTTCTAAAGGAAATAATATATTTATAAGCATAGCATATCCCTAATTTTTACTAAACAAATAATGTGGGACAAATTATTAAAGTAACCACACAAGTTAGTTAAGGAGAACAATACAACTCACACTTTTCAAATACCAAAAGAAAGCTCTATTTATAAGCTTACCCATACAACTCTTATTCCTAAATTATTAATATGAGACAAATTTCAAGTTTTCATCTCTAGTTATGAATGAAAGTGTAATTTAAAGACTAAAAATACAACACGAGAATGTTAAAAAAAAAAGTTTTCATCTCTTAATTTTAACATTCTTTACCCATTTTCATGTTTGAGAGCTTTCTTACAAAAGTCTTTTAATTTGTTTATATAATATAGTTTAGATTTAGTTATAATGTAAATTCATTGTTCATATATACACACACACACCATGGATTCTAAATGAAAAGAAATGGAATAGGGTTTACTAATACTTACAATTGAGCTTAATCCAATATGTGACTCACTTATAAAATAATTTATCTTTAGATAGGTAAAAATTATGTATTATATAATACATTATATAATAATTTATAATACATATATATATAAGTTTAGAAGTTCTTAAAAAGCCTTGTTCACGAGCTCTATTCACGAACATTTTTTAGTCGAACTCGTAATTGTTTGAACATGGTTCATTTATGAAACGAGCTTAAAAAAATGGCTTGAGTTTGGTTTACTTATTAAATAAACAAACACGAACCGAGTTTTTATCGAGTCGAACTCAATCTACTTGTCGAGTGCTTGATTTGTTTGCAGCCCTAACCACCACTGTCACTTTCCTTTGTCCTAAAATATCAGATATACATATATATATATATATATATATATATATTTAGGGTTAAGTGCATTAAACCCCCCTCTTCTTTCTTCTCTCTCAACTAATCCCCCTAAACTAAGCATTGCCCCCCTAAACTATTAAAATGTTGCATTTAACCCCATTCCGTTATAACTCCGTTAGTTAAATTAAGATAATTTGCATTCAAATCCCCTGAGGTTTTGGTCAATTGCACTCGCCCCCTGAGATTTCATTTTCCTTGCAATGACACCCCCTAAAGGGGTGAAGACCCCATGAAATGACTCTTGTGCCCTTGCTTTAGTGTAAAAGACATGTTGACTAAATTAATGGACCAAACAACCCTTGTGTCTTAAGCTCAATTTGAAAAACTTTTCAAGTATTTTGAATATAATGATTTTTTTGAAATATTATCACATTTCTTTAAATTATTTTTTAAAAATAGTTATTTTTGTAATATAGGCCCCTAAAGTTATCATTTTTAAATTTTTCTCTAAAACTAATACTGTGACCTTTTACATTAAATAATAATAATACACTTTATTTATGATTATATTTTTATTTTTGTATTTTA
Organism: Cornus suecica; assembly: GCA_963922005.1. NCBI lineage: Eukaryota > Viridiplantae > Streptophyta > Magnoliopsida > Cornales > Cornaceae > Cornus > Cornus suecica. The sequence goes on along the minus strand of OY998240.1, from coordinate 73,688,395 downwards.
GAAGGTGATACATGTATAAAATATTTGTGAGCTCATATAATTTAATTTATTTTGTAAATAAATAATATATAACTCCTACAATTTAAACGAGTAGTAATACATTTTAATTATAGTTTTGTTGTATTGTAAGAGGTGATAAATGTATAAAAATGTTACAAATGACTTATAATTTATTACTCTTTGTGTAAAATTAATTTAGGCCCTTACACTGTAAAATAATAACAAACTTTATTTATCGTAATTTTGTATATTTTTTTTTATAAAAATATGACAAATGGTTTATTATTTATTATTTTTTTTGTAAAGTTAATTTAAGCTCTTACACTTTAAATAATGTCAAATTTTACTTATTATAATTTTTTATATTGTAAAAAGTGATAATGAATCGAAATATTAGACAGTCCTTGTATTTTTATTAGTATTATATAGATAGATAGATAAATATACATATTTCTGTATTTTAAGATATATTAATTTTCCTTACCGAAATATATTTGTCTTATATAGTTACTATATATCTTATAAAATATCCATTAAAGTTACATTTCAGTTAATGTATATTAATTAGTTAATTTTAAAAATATATAATATAAAAATATTTATAACCCCTTGTCGTATATCTTTACACTATATATTTTGAAATATTCATTAGAGTTACACTTCAAGTAATGCATATTAATTAATTATTATTATTTTTTTAAAGTATTTATATATTTCCCATTTTCTTTTACTCTATATCGTTTTGACATACTCCTTAAAGTTGCACTTCAACTAATACATATTAATTCATTAATTTTTATTTTAAATAAAATGTTTGGAAATATTTTTAACCCCTCGCATTTTAGAATAGTTGTTATAGATATATATACATTACAGGGTTTTCATTTTGGGGTATGGAGATAATTTCACCACCTAGATATTTGTCTCATAAAATATGGGAGATAACACAAGGGTATTCCGGTCATTTCTCCCATTTAGGGGTGTCATTGCAAGAAAAATAAAATCTCAAGGGGCGAGTGCAATTAACCAAAATCTTAGGGGATCTGAGTGCAAATTATCCTAATTTAACTAACGGTGTTATAACGGAATGTAGTTAATTGTAAAAATTATGATAGTTTAGGGAGTTTTGTGTAAAAAGTATAGTTCAGGGGGGTTTGTTGAAAGAGAAAAAATAATTCAGGGAAGTTTAATACACTTTACCCATATATTTATAGTAAAAATATCAGTACTAAATATGCTTATATTTTAGATTCACATCACTCCACAAACACAAACATATAATTTTGTTTCTTAAATTTCACAATACAAAAACACCAACCACAAGTGTGCGGAATTGAAATGTTTTGTTTGTGATTTCTAAAGATCTTTTTTGACAAGAGGAGATCAACTTAGGGTTCAAGCTAGCGAAAGTGCAAAGACACATGAAAATTTACTGTTCTGATTGAAATAACCCATGACCTTGTTGTCTGTTAAATTATTTATCTTGACAGTGATCATACCGTCATGTGTCATGTACCAGAGTAATTAAATTAATTATTTATCTTGACAGTGAATGTCAATTGTTCATACCGTCATGTGTCATGTGTCATGTACCAGAGTAATTAAATTAAGGGTTAATAGCAAAAAAACCCCTCAACTATACTCTCTCTCTCTAACTAAACCCTCTGGTATGCACTAAGCTCCCCTGAACTATACTTTTTCTGCTAAAATTCTCTCAAACTATAGTTTTTCCTGCATAGTTATAACACCATTAAGTGAAATTGCACTGGGATCCCCTGAAGTTCTTGTTAATTTCGCTCGTCCCCTGAGATTTCATTTTCCTTGCACTGACACCCCCTTGAAGGGGTGAAATGATCGGAATGCCCTTGTTTTGTCTCCCATATTTCATGAAATAAATATCTAGGTGGTGAAATTACCTCCATGCCCCAAGATTAGAACTTTATAATATTTGGGGATATTTCCAAATATTTTTTTTCAAAATAAAAGTTAAAGAAAAGAGGTTGGAAATATTTCAAAACTTTTAAATAATAATAATAACTAATTAATATGCATTACTTGAAGTGTAACTCTAATGAATATTTCAAAAGATATAGAGTAAGGAGTTATAAATATTTTCATATTTTTTAAAAAAATAAAAATTAATTAATATATATTAATTAAAATGTAACTCTAATGGATATTTCATAAAATATGGAGTAAAGATATAAGACAAATATATTTCGGCAAGCAACAAGTATTAACCCTTTAAAATAAGATTGTCAAGAACTTGTAACCCCTGGATTCATTTAAAATTGAATGGTCTAGTTTTTCGAATATTTATCAAGATGAAAATTGCAGGTTGATCATTTATTTCTTAGTTTTCATTCAAAATTTTATTTTTGAATGGGTTTTTTTCTTGTAAGTATTATTATTATTAGTTACATAGTTGTCTTTTATAAAACAACAAGCCACAATCATTATAGTGAATCTCATATGGCAAAATTTTGTTCAAAATATTTTCCTTAAATGAAGTTGGAGCCTTACTAGAAGCAGTGTGTGACATAGAAATTCAAGTGAATGGCAAAATTGTTACCTTAAAGTTTCAATATATATATGCGATCGTAAAAAATTAGTTCTTAGAAAATGAGTAATTATTATGTTGAAGATTTAGAATAGGAAGTCACAAAATTTGTTCTTAACAATTAACACTTGTTGCTTGCCGAAATATATTTGTCTTATATCTTTACTCCATATTTTATGAAATATTCATTAGAGTTACATTTTAATTAATGTATATTAATTAATTAATATTTTTTTAAAAAAATGAAAATATTTATATCCCCTTACTCTATATCCTTTGAAATATTCATTAGAGTTACACTTCAATTAATGCATATTAATTAGTTATTATTATTATTTAAAAGTTTTGAAATATTTCCAACCTCTTTTCTTTAACTTTTATTTTGAAAAAAATATTTGGAAATATCCCCAAATATTATAGGGTTCTAATCTTGGGGCATGGAGGTAATTTCACCACCTAGATATTTATCTCATGAAATAGGGGAGACAAAACAAGGGCATTCCGGTCATTTCACCCCTTCAAGGGGTGTCATTGCAAGGAAAATAAAATTTCAGAACGCGAGCGAAATTAACAGGAACTTCAGGGGATTCCAGTGCAATTTCACTTAACGGAGTTATAACTGTGCAGGAAAAACTATTGTTTGGGGGGGTTTTCAGTACAAAAAATAGTTCAGGGGGGTTTAGTAAGAGATAGGGTATAGTTCAGGGGGTGTTTTGCTATTAACCCTTAAATTAATTATTTATCTTGACAGTGAATGTCAATCGTTCATACCGTCATGTGTCATGTACCAGAGTAATTAAATTATTGGTGATAAAAAAAAAATAAAAAAATAAAAACTAATGATCTTATATGATTTCAAATAATTGCTGATATTATTTATATCAACAATTACTATTAACGGTAGTAATACACTTACCTATGAAAGACTTCAAAAAGGTATGTTATATTAACCCTAGTCATATGTTACATTTTCTATTCTGAAAGGAAAAAAATATTGTTATATTAAAAAAGGTATGTTGCAAGATTTAATTAAGGTCTCCCAATTTCCAACTATATTATAACAAAATATTCAATGTATGACGTCGTTTCAGGGCCAAGTTGCTGTCTATTAGCTTACCGATGATAATGAAGATTTGTCCGTACATTATAAATAACTTGAAAATAGAGAACCAAAAAATCATAAATAATAGAAAATTTAATTTGAAGACAAAAATAATAAAGAAAAAAAGTAGGGTCCTTCCTTTGCTTTCATCACATCTCACAGCTGTGTGATGGGTGATAGATGTTTGACTTGATACTTTCAATTTTAAATATAAATATGTTATCAGAGGAGACATGCATGCCGCTTATGGTGTCAATTTATGTGATTCTTTTTCAATTATTTTTTGGGTTTACAAGTTAAAATATATATATATATATATATACAAAAAAACTAGAGTATTAAAAAGTTAGATTTTGTTATTATATGCTACGTTGAGTATAAATCTAAAGTAATTATGCTGGGTCGTATTAGTTTTAGAAGATATTACGTAATATTAATATTTATCTGAAATTTAATTTTTAGATCCATATCGTCTGAACCCATTATACTATTATTTTGGCAATGACAATAATCAATATCGTGATTATGAATTATACTTTAAACATAACTATAGGAAATATAGCATTTCGAAGTAGCTAGACCCTCAAACAAAGAGTAATGAAATTGAAAATTTGTCTTTTTCTTCTATTATTACAAAAACATTTATCATCTATATTGATGATTTCATCAATGGACGAAACTAGAAAGAAGGTGAGGTTGAGTCTTTGACAAGTTTCTAATAAATGGAACAACTGGCTAGTCTAGTCTTCAAAAGGTTCTGGTATATATTGTGAACTGAGTTATATTGGCATTCTCTGGAGTTATTTTACAAATTTTGTTGTAACATAAACATGCTTTTTGTATCTTCAAGTAGTTATGATTGATCTAAAAAGCAGACTAATTGAATTATTTGGTGAGTTAAGTTGGTAGGTGTGTTATCAAATCCCTTATTTATTAAATATATATATATATATAGTTGTGTTGTGTACTAATACTGTTATGTATAGAGATGCCGCTATATATGGCAAAAACAAACTCTAAAAAGATGCACCAGACTTCAATTAAATCCAGTGGGACCATTTTAAATAGGGATAACTTTATTTATATTCCTGAAGTTTGTCTTATTTTCATTTGGACCCTCTCAGGTTTGCATATCTTCATTTACACTCTCTATTTTTCAATATTCTCATCACTTAGACCCCCTAAACGATGACATCAGCCTGAATTTTTTTTTAAAATCCCTAAACTACCCTCAATGTCTTATCCTTATTCCGTTTGGAAACAAGGATAGTGTTTTTATCAATTAGACCCCCTCCCATCATTTAATAATTTAATTTGTATTAAAATTTCAAAATATATATAAAATTTAAAAATATATATATTAAAATTTGAAAAATATTATAAATTCGAAAATAAATATAAAATTAAAATATATATATAAATTTTGAAATTATTTTTTTTTCAAAAAAACATATTAAATTTCAAAAATAAATATAAAAATCACAAAAAACATAAAAAATTTGAAACAAATATATAAAATTTTTAAAAAAAACATATAAAATTCAAAAAAATATATTAAATTTCAAAAAAAATTATAAAATCGAAAATAAATATAAAATAAAATATATATATAAATTTTGAATTTTTTTTAAAAACATATTAAATTCAAGACAAATATATAAAATTAAAAAAAATCATATAAAATTCTAATAATATATATTAAATTTCGAAAATAATTATAAATTTCAAAAAAAATATAAAATTTGAAAATAAATATAAAATTCAAATATATATATATTAAATTTCAAAAAAAAAACTAAATTCGAAAATAAATATAAAATTAAAAAAAAAAAAAAAAATTTCTCTCTCTTTCTCTCTCAAACGCACACACCACACACACACACACATACACACACGCACACACATATATATATACACACATATATATATAGATCTATATATATATACACACACAGATATATATATATATAAGTCGCCGGCTGACTCTCGTCGCCGGCCGACTCCCACCACCGCCTCCCCGTCGGCGCCGCCCCCTCCCACCACCCCCTCCCCCCTCCCCCGATGGGTCTATATATATATATGTATAGATCTATATGTGTGTATATATATATGTGCGTGTGTGTGTGTGTGTGTGTGTGCGTGCGTGTGTGAGAGTTAGAGAGAGATAGAGAGGAGAGAGAGAGAGAGAGATATAGAGGAGAGAGAGAGAGAAAAAAAAATTGAATAGATATTGGGGTGTTTGGTTTGAGGGTTAGATTGATTCTAAAGGGTGTTTGATTTAGGGTTTAAATTGATTTAGGGATTAAATTGATTTAAGGGGTGTTTGGTATAAGGGTATTTTAGACATTTCACACCATAAGGGGTGTAAATGAAGATATGCAAACCTGAGGGGATCAAAATGATGATAGGACAAATCTCAGGGGGTGTAAATGAAGTTATCCCTTTTAAATATAATATCTATCTTTTCTTTTTATTTGCTTATTTATATATATTCTTGTGTATCAGTTTTGATCTAAGTTTTAAGGTAGACATCAATTACCAGCCTAATCGGAGACCCTACACTGTGACTCATTATTTAAATGCGTCAACCCCACAAAATCATGATCATATTATTGTGATTTGGATTAGTTTGTCCATTTTCAAAAGGTCAATATCTCCACAGTTTTTCAATAAAAAACCTTGAGCTTTCTAATATACTAATGCAATCATTGGAAACAAGTTAAATGTTGTGTAAATAGTAAGTTATCATTTCATAAACATTATAAAAAAAATATAAATGATTAGAGTCAATAATATATTATAATTCGCTTTATATCGTTATCACATCACAGTTGTAGGTTGAAAGAATTTAATCGCCGAAAAAATTCAGAGTAAATGCAAGAAATCCTATAATTATATTGTTATTACTATTATATTATCATTAAATTTCTTTTAACAAAAATATACTTCTTTACCATATGGTCCATATGGATAAACAACAAGGGATATTTTTGGATACATATATATCTAAGAGCAGGGACCTAATTAAGGACCGTGGGAGCCATGGGCCCCATTGATTTTTTTTTATATATATTTTTTATCCTAAAATTTTGAATATTTTGTATTTAGTCTTCACTAAAAAATTTCTTTTATCTTAGATACCATAAAATTTAGATTTTTTTTACAACTAAACCCCTATTAAAAATTTGTTTTAAACCCAAAAAAAAAAAAAAATTAGCCCCTACTGACACAGATTCCTAGATTCATCACTGTATAAGAGTATTTATAATATTATATTATCATTATTAATTTTTCTTTTAACAAAAATATGCTTCTTTAACATCTGCATGGGTAAACAACAACAAATATGTTTGCTTTGCATATCTGTATATGAGAGTATATATAAGTATTTATAAAATTATATGCATGTATCAAAATGTTGACACAAACTTCTTTTTTTCCCCAAAATTTAAAGGGAATGAAAAGATGTCAAAGTAAAAAGTTGATCTCTCTTTTAATTTTCTCATATTTGTTTCTTCTTTTCTTTTTAGGGGTATGTGTCACCATCAAATTGGTCTACTTTATTCATGAGGCCACCGTCTCATGTTTGTTCTCTATCAATTTTTCTTTTTGTGATCCTAGCAATATATGAAGAGTTGAACAAGCAAGTGTTGTCTCAAACTCCAAAAAGAAGTAATAGTTGAACCTTTGGAAGTTGGAACTATCCACCAGGATTTGAGCTTGATCAATAGGAACTCACATAAATCTCCAAATTGTACTAGTATGTACTTTGGATCACAAATGACCCAAAACATTTATATATATAAATATATATATATATACATGTGCAATTGCACATAAAAGTTTGTCCCCGATAACCGTACTTTACTCCGATCGCCCAACTCTTCGAGAATCGTATGATCAAAAACACCGATGCTCGAACTTATAACAGTTAACTCCGATATTGACAATAATATTGATACTTATACTCATGACTTAATTCTAATACCGCTTGAAATACCGATGCTCATAATAAATACTACTCCCGTTATCTCAATTTAAATGTCCATATTTATTATTTAATCCATTCTAAAATAAATATTTTAATTAAAAAATTAATATATTTTATTTGATCAATTTATTAATTTATCCTTCAAGCATTCATTTGGTGCGACCAAGAATAAAATTGATTTTTCACTCACTATCACACCAATAAAAATCATTAACTTAAAAAGTTCAATTATCCAAAATAAACTTATAATTTGAAACAAAATAAATTTATAATTTGAGACAAAGGAAATTTAATAATACCGATACTCTTACTTAATACATTGGTATTACTATGATATTGTCCGAAATAATTATATCATTGCTATGACATGTATATATACTAAATATTAATTGGACACTACTTTTATTTTCGTTCAGTGGTTGTTTGTGTAATGGCATAATGGATGCTTGCAGGTGCCTACTTATTACACAGTTGTGCTCTGTTTTCCTTATCTTACAATCTACTTATGCTTTTTAGTCTGAATTGTCTGTGGGACTCTTTGAAACTGAAAAAAGTAATAGCTACAGGTCATCCAGTGCTAAAAAAGTACACCCCTATAGAATAGGGTATGCTAATCTAATATATATATATATATATCAAGATTTAATTAAAGTTTAGGAATGTCTTGAAGTTTGGAGCCATGTTTCCCATGTCACCCCTTAAAAAGCTATTCTAAGCAAACATAGATAATTGGGCTATTATAGAAAAGTCAGATGTGAAAGTAAATTTGTAATAAATAGAAGAAATTAGATTTGGAAGATAATTTTGTAATCTTATAAAGAATAAAGAATATGAAGATATTTAATTAAATTTGAAATCATATGTGAATTTTTGAAATCACCTGAGCTTTTTTAACTATAGGGGTTTTCTAATAATAGCCTCATATAATTTTAAGGAATAATAGTATTAAATCACCCTCAACTATATTCTCTCTCCAAACTAATCTTCTTTAATTATGTTTTTGACTATAAACCTCTCAAATTATCATGATTGTTATAATTCAGTCATCAATCGTTAGTTAAATTTAGGATAATTTGTACTCAAATCCTCTAAAGTTTAGGTCAATTGCACTCACCTTCTAAGATTTCATTTTTCTTGCAATGACACCCTCTGAAGGGGTTAAGACCCCATGAAATGACTCTTGTGCTATTGCTTTAGTGTAAAAAGCATGTTGGCTAAATTAATGGACTAAACAACCTTTGTATATTAAGCTTAATTTGAAAAACTTCAACTATTTTGGATACAATAATTTTTAAAATAGGGATATCTACATATAGGTAGATATAAGGATCACTAATTACAAATAGGTAAACTTTTACCTTCTAATTACTAATACATCAACTTAACTAAACTAATTACAAATGTGTCAACTTTTTTGTTTAAAGACTCAAATACCCCCAAAAAACTTCAATCTTCTTTTTTTATTCTCTCCCATTCCAAAATCCCCAAACACTCAAAAATAAAAATAATTTATTTATGGAAAAATAAAATATTTCGAAAACAAAATGAGGAAAAAAATATTTCGGAAAAAAAATATTTTTGGAAAAATAAAATATTTCAAAAAAATGAGGAAAAAAAATATTTTGGGAAAAATAAAATATTTTGAAATATTTTTATTTATTTCTTTTTCACTTTTTTCTTCTTCTTTTCAACGAAATGTGTTCAAGCCTTAGACCTCTTGGTGATTACAATACAATAGTTTGGAGTCAATTGTGTCAAGAAGTATCAAGAACGAGTTGATTGAATTGAATTTGTTTTGAAATTTGGTGTCTTAAAAAGTAATAAATCTTAGGTGAGTTATAGTCAGATAATTTATTTCAATATGACAGTGGACATAATTTGAATCTTACTTGTTTAGTATGAATTGTTTTGAATGCGTGTCATAAAATATTTTATATTTTCCAAATTTTTTATTTTTCCTGAAATATTTTGTTTCCTAATTTTTTTTGAAATATGTTATTTTACCCAAAATAGTTATTTTTCCCGAAATAGTTTATTTTTTCGAAATATTTTATTTTTCCAGAAATATTTATAATTTTTCTGAAATATTTTATTTTTATTTTTGAGTGTTTGGAGATTTGGAATGGGAGAAAAGAATAAAAAGAAGATTGAAGTTTTTTTTGGGGGTATTTGAGTCTTTAAACAAAAAAGTTAATCCATTTGTAATTAGTTTAGTTAAGTTGATGTATTAGTAATTGAAAGGTAAAAGTTTACCTATTTTTAATTAGTGATCCTTATGTCTACCTATATGTAGATATCCCTATTTCAACAATCCTTGTATCCAAAGTACTTTAAATTTTTTCAAATTGAGTTTAATATACAAGGATTGTTTTGTCAATTAATTTAGCCAACATGTCTTTTACACTAAGGCAATGGTACAATAGTCATTTCATGGGGTCTTAACTCCTTCAGGGTGTGTCATTGCAAAGAAAATAAAATTTCAGGGGGTGAGTGCAATTGACCTAAACTTCAGGGGATCTAAATACAAATTATCATAAATTAAACTAACGGCGTTATAACGGAAGGGACTGAATTATAACAATTTCATAATTTGAGGGACCATCACTTAGTTGAGGAGAGTTAGTTGGGAAAGAGAGTATAGTTGAGGGGGGTTTAATGCTATTTACCCTAATTTTAATAGAAGATCTAACTTTAATGTCTTCAGTGCCTATTCAATAATTTTTGTTCAGATATGAACAAAAAGAAGTTGAGTGAGATAGAGTAAGAGATTGGGTTTTGCTTAATTTAATGCTTATAAAATTGGAAATTAAAAAAATAAAAAAGAACCACTTTTCACTTTAATAATGTTTTTATCATTATACAAAAAAGTAAAAATGAGCATGTTAAATAAAGAGTTGTGTAACACTTTATATTAGCTTTAGTGAGAACTTGAACAGTAAGAAAGGGATTTAATTTAGCCCTTCAAAAAAAAAAAAAAAGTAGAATATTTCCGATTATATAGAAACAAAAAGTAGTGACTAAAAACAAAATAAAAAAAAAAACCCAAAAAAATAAAACACTAACACACATTTCTCAGCCCAAAAAACTACCATAATAAAGCCTCAAAACTGCTTGACATGTCATCAGAGAAATGCATATAATCCTCAGGACTGTGTAGCCACGGTGGATAGACCCAACCATCCAACGAGTCAACAAACACAAAATCGTCCCGCGACTCGCCCGAGTCGCAACTCGCTCCCAAACTCGGTAACTCAACAATCTCCCCCAGCTCATTCGGCGTTGATATATCTGACATAAACGACGACGCCGAGGACGGCTGAGGTGGGTTGAGATGGTCCATCGCCGCCGCCTTCGCCGCCGCGGCCTGGACGTCACGCGGAGCGCACGTGACGGGTCGTGGAAGCAACTCGGCGAGTTGGGGGAAGTTGAGGATCGCCGAGTCGCCCTTGATGGACAGTGCCGCCACGTCGTGGGCCCGGGCCGCCATTTCGGGCGTGGCGAAGGTCCCGAGCCAGATCCGAGACTTCTTCCTGGGCTCTCGGATCTCGGATACCCATTTGCCCCATGTCCGCATTCGGACCCCTCTGTACACACTGTGCTTGTTGCTCTCTCTTGCCCTCTTGCCCCGTTTCTGATTCGGGTCCGGGTTGGATTGAGACACCCCGGACGATGAAGATGGCGAGGACGCCGAGAATGAGTTCATGCTTGACTCAGGCGGATCACCCATTGTTGTTGATGAGTCCGACCCGAATAACTCGGTTGTTCTGATAAGTGTTGAGTAGAGAGAAAAAGGAAGATCAGAGAGAGAGAGATGGGTTTTTATGAATGAATCGATTGTGTGTGATATATATATATAGAGAGAGGTATAAATATAGAGAGTGTGAGTTGTGCGTGTGTAATATGTGTGTAAATATATAGAGGGGGGGAGAGAGAGAGGTGGCCCAGTGGCGCCAGTAGTGAAAAGTTATGAGCTTGTTTGTCAAACTAGGGAGGTAACATCGGTATACTAAAAGCCCGGGAAAGGGTTTACAGTAATGAGTCGGACCCGGATTGAACGCCGTACAAGTAGTTTTACTCTACGTACAAACAGCTTGAACGGGTTAGGATATATATATATATATATATATATATGTGTGTGTGTGTGTATATTAGTGGGATTAGTATTGGTAGTTATTAATGAATAATGACGCAGTGGTAGTAACAAGGACAAGGAAGTTTCGTAGAGTGGTGGTGGTGTGGATAGTCACAGCTAGCTGTCTAAGACACATGGCATTTTCGTGGTGCAAATGACGCACCCTTCTTTTATTGTACTATCCAACACAAGTTTAGTACCCTCTTTTTTCTTTTTCTTTTTAAATTGATATTTTTCTTAAGTTGATATTTTTAATTAATATTTCTATTACTTCATTTCAATAAATGATTTCGAGAAACATCTTATAGATATTCATAGTGAAATAATTGATCAAGTAGAATATCTTTTAACTACACTAATTCTTAATTGATTAGTTATAATATAAAAGTAAAATGTGATATACACACGGCTACCACACTGCATTTTGTTTATTTTCAGTATAATATTATCGGTTTCTGTCGTTATTCTGTACCAATGTAATAATTTTAAGTAATATTAATTTAAAAAATAATAAAAACTGTCTAATAATATTAACACTCTAAAAATATTATGAATCGGACAATCCGGTCAACAATGTATAATATCAGTATAATTACTCAAGTTTAAGGTGATTTTCAGGATTGTGATATTTATGGAGTGAGATATCATTTTAGATTTGTTAATATGTAATATGTTACAAATATTAATATGAAACAATGAGCTTTATCATTTTTTAAATTACGTATGATATATTTAATCCTTCAATAAAACTAGTTCGTCACCCTATGGATGTCAACTTTTTATGCTTAGAAATATAAGGAACTTTTTCTTTTTTATTCTCCTTATTTATTTATGTAATGAACTATGTAGGTTTTCAATCAGAAAAATTAAAGTTAAGAAATTATTAACACAAATACAAATATCATCCTAATAAAAGACCAAGTTAACTGTAGTTTCAATATGTGTGCAATACTATAGTATTATATAAATATTATTTAATATCTTACAATATATATCTATATCTATCTATATATAAAAAAACTATATAATAAAATTATATATATATATATATATATATATATTAAACATAATATAAAATATAATATAATAAAACCTATTAGGTCGAGTCTAGAATTGGATTATATGTCCTTAAGACATATTCACCCCGCTATAGTGTTCACGGTCTTTATAACGTCTGTTTCCCAGGATACAACGACCTTTCTTCTCCAATAGCAGCACTACAAATTGGAGAACTAACGAACCTCTTATGTGTTATACTCTCTACTACTACTGTACTATACTATATATATGTAGAGAAGTGAAGAAGAAAGAAGAAAGAAGAAAGAGAAGAATGAATTGTTGGAATGAATTTTACAAATTACTGAATGGGGTATTTATAGGTAAATTGGTGCCTATTCAGATAACGCGAACAATCACCAGATGTGATGGTTCATGTTGTATTGGTTCAAATAGGTTGCGTTTGTTCAAATATGTTGTGTCTATTCACCGTCACCAATATAAGATGTGATTATTTTGATTCACTGAAAAAATATATATTCTCAGTCAGTCACTACAAACATAACTCAACACAACGTTAACTATCCAACTATAGACACAACTCTATGTCTAACAATCACATCTTATTCACCCATAATTTTCCAACAATCCCCACATGAATGAGATTTTGACGTCAAATGCAAAAAATGAAAATGCAAACACCATAGAAAGTACAATTGGAAAGTTAATTGCATCAGGAGAGGTAACTTTTGGCCTTGATCATTCCTTAGTGTATTACTATTGGATTTACTGGCTAATAAGTGAACATAATGTCTTGAACTGTTCAGCCATTGATGTAAATCAATACAATAGCAAACACACAGTTTCCTTCCACATAAAATTGGTTCTCACTGTTGTATTCATTTGGGCTCTGAACAACGCATGACTTTTTATTAATAATATCCTACCATATCCCATTTGAATTTTGAAGATATAAGAGTCATTAAAAATATAGCTTATCCTAATCCTCGCTGAAGGTTGCACTGACTCTCATATAAATGGGTAGAAGATTTATTTATTCTCAATGCTTCTGGTGAGTCATTTAGAATTTCTGTTGTCCGTTTGAACCTAGATCTTGGAATCTCCAGTCAACTAGGTTGAGTTTTCATTAAGATGACTCGTTAGCTTTCGGCTTTAAACCCATTCCCCTCAATAAACTATACACTTGTTCTCTAATCAAACCTTTTGTAAACGGATCCGCTAAATTTTCTTTTGACTTTATATAATCTATAGAGATTATTCCATTAGAGAGTAGTTGTTTAACGGTGTTATGTCTTCGACTTATATGTCGAGACTTCCCGTTATACATATTAATTTATGCCCTAGCAATCGCCGATTGACTATCACAATGTATACATATTACCGGCACAGGTTGAGGCTAATTTGAAATATCTTCTAAGAAATTACGAAGCCACTCAGCTTCTTCACCAGCTTTATCTAAAGCAATAAATTCATATTCCATAGTGGATCTGACAATACACGTTTGTTTCAAAGATTTCCAAGATATGACTCCACCTCCAATTGTGAAGACATGGCCACTTGTGGACATTGAATCCTTTGTATCAGATATCCAATTTACATCAATGTACCCTTCAAGTACTGTTGGATATCTGGTATAATGCGATCCATAATCCTTAGTATAACTCAAATACCGCAAGACCCTTTTTATCGCAGTTCAATGTTGATTTCTTGGATTGCTTGTATATTTATTCAATTTATTAACCGAGTATGTTATATCTGGTCGTATGCAAGTCATTAAATACATTAAGCTGCCTATAATGTGAGAATATTCTAGTTGAGATATGCTAGGACCATTATTTTTTTATAAATGAAGATTTACAACAACAGGAGTCTTAACAAGACCACTGTTTTATTTGTCAAATTTTTCTAGTATTTTCTCAATATAATGAGATTGAGATAATACTAGACCATTTGATGTCCTAGAAATCTTGATTCCTAGTATGACATCAACAATGCCTAAATATTTTATATCAAAGTTTTTGGTCAACATCCATTTGGTAGTTTTAATGATATCATTATTACTACCAATAAATAACATATCATCCACATATAAGCAAACAATGACATAACCATGTTGAGTGTTTTTCACATAAACACATTTATCACACTCATTGATTCTAAACCTATTTGACAACATCACTTTGTCAAACTTTTCATGCCATTGTTTAGGTGTTTTTTTAATTCATATAAGGATTTTACCAGTTTGCACACTTTCTTTTCTTCCCCTTGAACTACAAAACCCCTCAGGTTGTTCCATATAAATTTTATTTTCTAATTCACCATTCAAGAAATGTATTTCTAAATTTTACAATGCTGCAATAACTAGTAACAATCGAATGAATGTTATTCTAGTCACTGGTGAATAAGTATCGAAATAATATAAACCTTCCTTTTGCTTGAAACCCTTAGCAACAAGTCTGGATTTATATTTATCAATTGAACCACCAGTCTTCATCTACCTCTCAAAAATTCATTTATACCCTAAAGGTTTAAATCTAGGAGGAAGATCCACTAGTTCCCAAGTTTGGTTTTGCATGATGGATTCAATTTCACTATTTATAGTCTCTTTCAAATAAGGAGCTTATGGAGAACACATTGTTTCCTTAAATATTTGTGGTTCATTCTCCACTATATAGGTTAGAAACTCAGGACCGAACGTAGTAGACGTTCTAGCTCGCTTGCTACGTCTAAGTTCATCCTAATTTTCAACCTCTTGGTGACCATCCTCTTGTATATTGCTATTAGAAGTATCAAAACTTCTTTTAAGAGGACTTTTCTCTTTTATTTATTTACAATAAAATATATCCTCAAAGAAATAAACATTCATTAATTCAATAATCGTATTGACATGAATATCAGGAATGTCTTATTTATGCACAAGAAACCGAAATTCACTATTGTTCTGTGCATAACCTATGAAAATACCATCTACGGTTTTACGTCCTATCTTTACTTTCTTTGGTGTAAGAACCTTAACCTTTGCTAGACACCCCCACACTTTTAAGAATTTATCGAAAATTTTTCTACTTTTCCATAATTCATAAGGTGTCACATTACTTTTCTTTTGAAGTAACTTATTGAGAATGTAGTTTGCAGAAAACACAGCTTCCCCCCACATATTTTGGGTTAAGCCAGAGCTTATCAACATGACATTCATCATTTTCTTTAGTATATGATTTTTCCGTTCAGTTATACCATTTTGTTGAGGTGAATAAGGAGCTGTAGTTTGGTGAATAATACCATGTTTTGAACAAATTTCAGTAAATGGTACTTCATATTCACCACCTCTATCACTTCTTAAAACCTTGATCTTTTTGCCCAGTTGATTCTCAACCTCATTTTTGTAATGTTTAATGATGCCGGACAGAATAAAGATTATTCTGCAGGCTAGTGCAATAGGTAATTTGCAAGGAAAAAATACAGGAGAATTCGACCCAAAATTCAGAGAACACTCTGAAATTCACTAAAATTGTTTATAATCAAGAATAATAAAAAACAACCCACAAGCCGGGTTTAAATAGCTGAAAATCAACCCTTAATAGGATTTTTACCAAAAATAGCAAAACCCTAAAAGTCTTACCAAAGCAAAATACGGAAAGAAATCAAAAGATTGCCAAAAATCTAACCCAAATCGGGTTCAGAATCATTTCCTAATCGACAAATAAAAGATTACCATAAATAGCAAAAATTAACTAAAAATAAAGATTTGAAAAGGAAAACAGCGGATTTAGGGCTTGAAATGATGTGCACCAAGCTTAGCTTTTCGAATTGGGGTCACAGGCGCGAATCAGACACTTGTAGCTTCAGTTATGGCCAAAAAACCGACATGTGCACGGAAACTGCCCCAATTAGGCTATATCACGATTTCTTGTCATCCTTGCGCTGATCCTCTCGCTCCAGGTAATCCAGCGCCATCAATGAGCAATCTGACAGCTCGACATCGTCTGACTCGGATCCTCCTGCATCATTTAAACATTTTCAAGGCTTCATCTTTGCTTCTTAACAAGTATACATAACAGTATCTTATACAATCATCAATGAATGTGATGAAATATCTTTTCCCACCTCTGGTTGACACAACTTTAAAGTCACAAATATCACTGTGAATTAAAGCTAGAGGTTCAGTGCTTCTCTCAATAGACTGAAACGAAGTTCTAGTTAATTTTGCTTCAACACAAGTTTGATATTTTTCATTTATATCAAACTTAATATTAGGTATAGAACCCATGTTAATTAATCTACGAATAGTATCATAATTAACATGTCCTAACCTACCATGTCTATTCAGATAAGAATAGAGAGAAGAATGAATTGTTGGAATGAATTTTGCAAATGACCGAGTGAGGTATTTATAGGCAAATTGATGCCTATTCAGATAACGTGAACAGTCACCAGATGTGATGGTTCAACACGAACCATCACTAGTTGCATTGGTTCAAATAGATTATGACTATTCATCGTCACTCATATAAGATGTGTTTATTTCGATTCACTGAAAAAACGTATATTCTAAGTCAGTCACTACAAACACAACTCAACACAACTCTAACTATTCAACTGGAGACACAACTCTCTATATAACAATCACATCTCGTCATAATTTTCCATCAGTAACTTCCTCCACTTAATATGCTTAAGGTCCATGTTTGCTCAAATGTGGGGATTTTCATATAATTAAGTTCTTAGTATTTTTTTTCTTATTTTAATGTGACAGCATGGCGCCAATTAGGGTTTCTAATGTAACCATACTTCATTAATTATATAACACGAGGCTTTAATTGATCTGGCCCCAGAAAAAGAACAGCTCAAACTGAGCCTTCATCAATAGCCCTACCTCGAGATAATATATTTTATATATGTGTGTGAAGTTATTAACTATATATTTTTTCCTAGAAGATGAATATATTTTATATTCCATTTCACACACTCAAACACACATACATATGTATTAAATTTTGAATTATATATTTATACCTACATGTTCCTCTCTATATTTCATAGGGAAATTTAAGGGTTAAAAGTTGTTAAATAAAAACTGATTAAATATAATGTAGAATACACTTACACAGTTGTAAATGGCCCTTACCGAAAGTGGAAATTAAATCCCAATTAAAGTTTTTCTATTATGAGTTTAGGGACTCATTAATGGCATTTAGTATCATAATTTTGTCCAAAAATTCGGTGGAAGAATTATTTTCCTTCCCCAAAGTGCAATTTATGATTACTTTTGGTGGTTAACAATGCAGAGGTTGCATAGGGAGATCACAGGTAGGGCTGCAAATGAACCGAGCCGTTCGTGAGCAGACTCGAGTTCGGCTCGTTAAGAGTTCGGCTCGTGCTCGTTCGTTTAGTAAACGAACCGAGCATGAGTATAATTTTTAGGCTCGTTTAGTAAACGAGCCGAGCTTGAACATTACTAAGCTCGGCTCGCCAAGCTCGTGAACAGACTCGTCTAAGTTAAATAGTAAAATTATATCATATTTGACAAAAGAAAGTGTTCAAATTGAACAAATTATGAAGATTATTGTGAAAAGATTATAGAAATTAGGCGACCATAACATAAAATTAATTCATAAAAAATTATACTAGTCGAAATATGTTAAAACATACATGCAACAACTCAATCTATGCAACTATTAGGAAGAGTAATATATGTTGCACTGAAATGAATCGTTTGTGAGCAAGCTCGGGCTCGACTCGTTAAATCTGGCGTTCGGCTCGGGCTCGTTCGTTAAACAAAGGAGCCGAGCTTGAACACATTTTCTAGGCTCGTTTAGTAAATGAACCGAACTTAAACATTCCAAAACTCGGCTCGATTCATTTGCAGTCCTAATCAGATGTGGCCTTTCAAATTATCTATTTCTGCTTTTCAATTTCTATTTATGGTTAATAATGATAATGTTGCAAAATATGTTACATATGGTCCCTTCAAAGGAAGTAAAGTTCTTTACTCCTAAATGTGTTTCATTGTTTTGTAGGTCTTGTAACAACTTGCAACCATAGAAAATAATTTTTTTCCTGATTGGAAAAGAGTTGACAAAATTGGACGAAAAGAGTATCGATATGGGATATGAATACCAATATTTACAGCTTCATATGTTCTTAAATTTTCAAAAATAAAATAAAACTTTCATCTACACAAAATACTTCTTCACATGTCACAAATTTATTTCCATTTGTTTTATGTTATTAGTGCTGGATCTATGGAAATATGAGTCAAACACTATATAAAAAACATTTACATGAGAGACTCGCACAACAGGTTATAAGCTCCTTTATGATAATCGCGTTGTTGTGCCTGCCTTATGAGGGCTTTTGGTTACATGGGTAGTATGCTATGTTTATGTCATGTTTGGATTGATTTATTAAACGCTGATTTTAATTTTTCAGAGAGAAACATTATTTTAAATAATGTTTGAAGAGCTTCTCAGAACAGTTTATGCTTCTCTTTTTCTTCTACGTACATCTAGAAGAAGAAGTTATGTCTTGATATCTTTAGTTTAATATAATACGAGAGAAACAAAATGTACTATGATAATAGCTTTGTTAGGAAAATGTCTCAAATTTCTATTATAATTAGGTTTTTTTATTTTAGAGTTGTATTGTAAAAGATAATTTCTTGTTAAAGAAGTGTTTTATTCTCCAAGTAATTATAATCATTGCCCAACAAGAAATTGAGTTTGTAACTCTATAAATAGAGACATATGTTTTGGTTTGAGACTTTGAGAATGAGAGATATGTAGTTCCATGAGGATCGATGTGCTTTGAAAGATAAAGAGAGTTTTCGAGTTGGATAGAGTAGATACCGATGGCGAGAAGGAGTCTCTTGTGAAGACTAGCATGAGCATGCCCAAGGAGAGGAAAAATTAAGGTGGAGTTTGGGTACACAAGGAATTGTAATTTTTTGTGGGAAAATATCACATACCTCTCCTGAGGTTTAGTGATATTACACGCGGTATTCCTATTGTTTCTACATCGAGCATATACTTCTCCAGGTTAGTTTCGGATATTACTTTTACCCCCTCCGTCTAACGTCAAGTTGGCCAACTCTGATTTCATGTGTGATTTTACCTAATTGTCATTCATGGTTAATTTCAATAAACCCCCCTAAACTATTGAATTTCATATTGCCCCCCACCATAATGGGTAAATTACAGTTTCACTCCCTAAAATTCAAAAAAATATTTAAAAATTTAAAAATATATATAAAATTTGAAATATATATATAATTCGAAAATATATATATAAAATTTGAAAATATATATAAATTTTGAAAAAATATAAAAATTGAAAAAAAATATAAAATTTGAAAAACATATATAAATTTTGAAAAATATATATAAAATTTGAAATAAATATATAAAAGGCAAAGAGCATAAAACCCTCCTGTGTTTTCTAAGGGTTGCAAAATACCCCCTATGCTTTTTTTGCCCCCATTTTACTACCATCGCCTTTCTAAAACAAGCGAACTACCCCCTTAAGCCTATATTAAATTTAGAAAAAAAGATATAAAATTCAAAAAGATCTACATCAAATTTCGAATTTCATTATAAAATTCGAAAAAAGTATATAAAATTCAGTAAAAAAATATAAAATTCAAAAACAAATATAAATTTTGAAAAAAAATCTAAATTTCAAAAAACATATATAAATTTAAAATATATATATAAAATTCGAAAAAATATATATTTTGAAATAACAAATATAAAATTCAAAAACAAAATGTTTTTTCTAATTTTATATATTTTTTCGAATTATATATATATATATATATTTTGGAATTATATATATATTTCGAATTTTATATATTTTTTCGAATTTTATATATATATATATTTTGGAATTTTATATATATTTTTTGAATTATATATATATTTTTTGAATTTTATATATTTTTTTGAATTTTATATATTTTTTCAAATTTTATATATTTTTTCTAATTTTATATATTTTTTCGAATTATATATATATTTTTTGGAATTATATATATATATATATATTTGGAAATTTTTTTTTTTGAATTATATATATTTCAAATTTTATATATTTTTTTAAATTTTAATTTTTTTTTAGATTTTTAGGGAGTGAAACTGTAATTTACTCATTAGAGTGGGGGCAATGTGAAAATTTAATAATTTAGGAGGATTTATTGAGGGTTATTTCATAATTTTACATCCTAGGATTTATCAAAGAGAGGTAATTAATATTTTGAAAATAGTAGGAATACCGCGTGTAATATCACTAAACCTCAAAGAGGATATGTGATATTTTCCCATTTTTTGTTAAGAGAACCAAATACATAGTACTTGGTGATGATGAATGAGGTATATGTATATATAAATATATGCATATGTAGTTATAAAGGACTATGGATGATGCAGTCAAAATTCAACTACAAGACCATTTTCCCCACCTCATGAAATTTTCACGACACATTCTGATAAAATGATCCGTTTTTTCCGTATAAGTCTAAGAGTACCTTCATTATAGGTTGAACTGTACCTACAAAAAATGTGACCTGTCTACATTGGTCATTTAAATCCACTCCGGCCCACCCTTCTACAAATCATACCATCCTTATATTTTTTTGTACCAAGTTGCTTCTGATCAATTCCATGGCCACTAATTTTGATCATCATAAATTATTGTATCGTTGTAAGTTGCAACTGTATTTCAAAATTAATAACATGTGTTTGTTATTTAAAAATATATCATTTGAATTAGAAATAGCTTGGACAACAGAGAAGAAAATGCTGTCATGGGAATGTCTACTTGAGTCAGAAACACAAGCCATGTTATAATAGAATTGGACAATATTGATTTTAAAAATGAGTATTAAATAAAAATAAAAATATGTGTCACATTCCAAAAATATTACGAAATGTTCACTATACGGCTACCAAACCATGCATGCATGAGCCCATTCAAAAAGACCACATTTGGAATGAATGAAGAATACCCATCTAATAATTTGATACTAATATTGTAGTATAACTGTAACAATCCAATTTTACAATGAAATTTAGTACAACACAATGAAATAATAAAACAGATTTGATCATGTAGCAACGACTAGTTGCCAATTTCAATTTTTCCTCAAAAGTTGCCTTGCTTAACAAAAAAGTAGAGACCCTATATGAGCGTGAAGGTTTCAACAGCCCATGTTTAGAAAATGTTACTTACATCTCCACTATGTTGTTTTCTTCTTGCTTCTTTATCCCGAGCTCCACAAGCAGAGTCAATAGGGCCTCGCACATTTCGCAGGCGTCAGGCTGACTCGGATCCTTCTTCCACGACGAGTAAACCATCCACGAATGGTCGAGTTTTGCGTCCGGTCTCACAACGACTGAGCCGGGCACTTCAGCATCGCGACATGTCACCAGTCCATCGCTCTTCTCACCGTATCTTAGTTGGAGGTGGAGTGCACAAACGGCCATGGCTGCAGAAACTGGAATTACAACAGGCACCCTCCGCCCTGCTTGGGCGACTTCGTCAGACTCGTCGCCATTGAATCTGGGAAAGGGGAGCCAGGGGAGTTCTGCATGTGCTATATGGGACATTGTAGCGAGGACACCTGGTGCGACACGGGCTTCAGAGTGGAAGGAGATGATGGGAATGTCCCGTGGAAGCTTGTGCTTCATTATGAACTCCTTTCGCTTCTCATACGTGAGGTCTTCCAATGCTCGTATGTCACCCTATAATTAAATATCTTAAACTACATTTATGGAAAGTGAAGAAAATAGTGAAAAACTATAATTGACCAAGGGTTTTAATTCAAGTCATTTCTTTCCGACCTCATAGGAAGGTTGAGGATTCAAGTCCGCGTTGGGGCATGTGCATGTCTATGCAGGTGCAACCGCGCGCTTACTTACCAAAAAAGTGGAAACAACGAATCCATAATGTTCTGAATTTAGTGAACTTTCAAAAACAGGAACCAGGTCGCAAAACAGTATAGAAAAGGAAAGCAAGAAATGAATCCCATGGAATCAGATGAAAAATATAGAGGGAACCCAACAAGAAATTCTGGCAAATTGATAAGTATTTACCAATTACCATTATGATGTATGAAACCACAACTCAAAGGACATAGCATACAACCAAAGTATAGATGAAACATCAAAAAGGACAAATAAGAATCAGTGAAAAGCACATTCCCTTTGAAGATTCAAACAGTAAAAACTGATAAAAGTTTTTTTTACAATCCCTGTAGTCTCCCTACTACCCCCTGCTTGCAATAAAGCGATCCGAAGGTGATGGGTGCCTAAGGAAGGGAGGCACACAATAAAGCGATCACAAGATTTTTTTACTTGAGGCACCTTATTTGTTTTTCGGTAAATGAAAGAGAGCCATAATTTGTCTTTCCTTCCAGGGAATAGTTTAAGTACTCGGATTATGGACAATAAATACCATTCAAGTTCTATGACTATGAGCAAGTAGAAGACAACAAATATGAGGTTTAAACCAAAAAGATGTAAAGATAATACCAAAATTGAAACGAGTTTCAGCCAAAGAGATGACAGGAAACCAGATTCCGCATTCAAGAATTCCCATATTACAAGAAAAACATATCAGCACATGCAAAAAGATGGTACTCGAGTTCCAGAGGCGACCTTATAGGCTCTAGAGCCAGTTGTATAGTCAAGTGCATTGTGATATGGAGGATCAATAATCTAGTAGCTCTTGAAACGCGTGGCTTAAAAGATATCTTTGTGTTAATGACTTTGATGCTAGTTTGATCAAAATTATCATAGACAATAGGTTGAATATGACTTTTGGGTCTCAGATTCTTGTGTCCTTCAAAATTTTGGCACACAGAAATATTAGTTTCAGAGTCAAACATCAAAGATTTATTGATATCCAAATCATATTCGAGTGAGTGATTCGTTTAATCTATATGAGCTGGCGGATGTGCTATATGCATACTCTAGGGTTGCCCAAAAGTAAAATAATCCACAGAAACTAATTCTAACAGAGGATGGCAGTACCTTAATTAGCCTGCATATCAATAGTTCCATGATTCTCCGGGTTTCCTTGTCAGCAATCTGCCCTTCACGAAGAATATCAGAAGCTACAGGTGTGCCGCCATATGGGCTCTGCACCAGGGCCAATCCAGCAACTTTGTCTTTCAAGTCACACCAATAAAGTGACAACGCAGCAGCAGCATCCACTCCACCCTTGCTGTGCCCTAGCAGCATCACACGTTTGCCAGACCCCCAAAATAGCTCCTCGATGTAATTTTTCAGTTCCAATGCGTTGTGTTCCAATGACGCCTTCACACAAAGTTCTAAGATTCAACAAAAGGTAGCATGACAACTGTAAAGGGAAGGAAAGAATCACATTTGAAGAAAAATAACTCGCACACACTCTAAATATTCTAGGATAGGTATAATTTTTCTTCTGCTGTTGTCAAGAATCATGAAGAACTCTTCTATATACCTCACTATGGATTTTGGCAATATGGCAAGCTAGACCCATTTTTGAGAAAAATCTCTTAGTGCTCACGAAATACAACGGGCCATGATTGCTAAATAGACCTAGAAAATGACAGCAAAGACAAAGTGTAAGTCGGCAAGAATTCCAAAAATAAAAAAAGTTTAGTATCAGGAGTTAGAGCTTAAACTTTTATACCTGGAATGAGAAGATAAACAAATGAATTGGGGAGACTGTGCTCTCCATTCCTGAAAAGCGAAAGTGCATAAGAACTGATTACCATGGATAAGGAATTCAATAATATTTAACACAACTTTAACAAGAGGAACAATCTCAAGGGCATAGCATTTACATAGATCAGAACTGACAATAGACTTTCCATATTATACTGCTGGAACAAATTTGAAAAGGATAATGTTACCCGATAATGCATGCAAATGCATATAATAACATGTCCAGAAATGCCTCCATTAATCACAGATTCCCCCCACCCACAAAAAAAAAAAAAAAAAAAAAAAAAGAAATCTAAAACCGGCTAGGAAACAAAATTAAACTGTAACTATTTAAATGTATCTCCAGTTTCCTTTGGTACATAATTTTGATATGTCAAGCACTTGGAGTCTTGGATGTAAACCCACACCCAGCACTTCACAGTCATGATAATTGTAGTACAAAATCCAAATGAAAGCATTAACAACTCCAACTATCTAACACTTTTAAGGCCAATTTTTGGACCCGTTCTACTTTTCTTTAATGGCATGTTTAGAGAAAAATAAGCCGATGTCACTGAAATAGGTCCTTAGGCTTCTCAGAGTGCCAGACAATTGGAGTGAAAAAGCTCAAATAGTTCTAATGCACATGCAATTAGAATAAATCTGCTGTCCATTTTCAAGGTTTCTCATATTATAATGAGTTTTATATAGTACATTTCATTTAACACAACTGAATTACTTCAACAGCGCTGACAGATTTTAACCATCTCTGGTAGAACAACTGTTCCATGACATCTTGCCCTAGAACTAAAATCATCTTTATAAATCTTCAACAATTCAAGAGAATAGATTGACATTACTAAGTTCACTCTGAAGGAAGACTTCACTAGCTCCATACAAGTTCCAATAACTCCACAGAAAAAAAATAAATAACCCCATCAAGATCTTAACTCACATGATAAATTACATTATTCAGTGGCAAAACGCAATGGATCGATTTAAAACTGATACCTTATGCGACGTAGCAGATCCAGAAATCGACCTGAACCATCCTCCACGGGAGCCATTCCTGGAGTATGTTGAAGCCATCCAATATCATTAGAAGACCCGCGCAAAGTTTTCTGCACTCGGGATATAACACTGAATTTGCCAAAATGAGTATCAATGTAATGAGAAGTCAAACCAAGTGTTAAGCAGATTGATAAGTTCACAAAATCACTATTTTAAATGTCAAAAATAAATCTTTAATTCACCATTTTATTGCATAAATGTTCTTTATATATCTTTTTATTTCTTATAGGTTTGAATTGGAAAAGATGAAGAAAATATATTAAAGTGAAGAAAGGAATGCACATGGATGGAAGAAAGAATATAATGCACATGGATGAAAGATGAAGAATATAATGCACATGAAGAAAGAAGAAAATGACTTGGAAAACATCAATATTCAAAGAAAAAGAAAAGAAAAGTAGATCTAACTTCACTTTACAAGATGTCATTATATTCCAATTTTCTCTATAAATAGGAGAGTAGTTGGAAATTGTAAGGGGTTAGATGGTAGAGAGTGAGAAATTGTAGAGAGAATTTAGTCTTGTATCAAGTTTTTATTTTGTTGTAATCTTTTTCTTAGTTAATGAAAATTTCTTCTATCATCATGTTTTATTCTTATATCATTATGCTAGCTTAAACATCTTCTCAAGGGAGTGATGAAGCCACCTTGGGTAAGATATACATAATTTTATTTTATTTCTTATTGTTTAATTCTCTTCCCGAATTAATTCTTTCAAGTGACAAAACTTACAATAGAGGTTGAAAATAGAGGAAGGATTCTCCGTGATTACCAATCAATGGAAATACGGGGAATGCCTACCACTATTTATATTTATTTATTTTTAAACCAAAACATTAGAGGGAGGATTTTCCGTGATTACCAATTAATGGAAATACGGGGAATGCCTACCAATATCTATGTTTATGTTTAATAGGTTGGAGGAGAATTTGCAATAGAAATATATAATATTATTTATATAGACCCGGGTGGTGGATTCTCTTCCCTTGAGATTTCTTCCATCATTTGATAATTATCTAGTTATATTAGTTTACTATTCAAAAATTCAAGAATTGTTTTAAGTAATTTCTTTTTATCTCGAAAAATATAGTTTTGGATCCTAGTCTCAAACCGATTTCTATGTTGAGAGTGGTTCGACCCTACTTATTGCTATACTATTTTAAGTAAAGTATTTGTAGGTATTATAAATTTTGTTGACCGGAGTTTGGTGAAGCAACGACAAAAGAAACATCAATTCACCAACCGTCAAATGGCGCCGTTGCCGCTTCAACATTGAATTCGGAGTCAAAGATTCGAGACTACAAATTTTTCGGGAACCCACCCGAACTTTCTATCCCTCCGTTTATTTTAATTTTTTCTATATTGTGTGATCTTCTATTAAAAAAAAAAAAAAAAAAACCTGCACTTTCGAAGTTGCAATTTCATTTTATTAGTGACAGTTATAAATCGTTTTTACTTCATTAGTGACTGTCCAAAGTTCAAACCACATGATATCTGTAGATGAAGTAGATTGCAGATGAAGACTTTTGTCACGTGCCTTGAGAGTGCCTAGTAATTTACTTTTAAGTTCAGGGAAAGAGTACAGTTCAAAGGGTATGGGGGTAACAGAGGATCTCTGTTGGATCTCTGCATATTGATTCTGATTTGTGAATCAATACAAAACCATTGTTGTCACTCTCCGGAGTATTAATATTAGAACCATATGGTATAGACTAAATAAAATGTACGGTGACACTAAATAAACTGCAGTACTCTTTAAGATTTCATTAGAAGTTAAAAAAAAAAAAAAAAAAAACTGCAGTTTGGACATTCTCTATGCTGCAGTATCATTTTTTTTTCTTCTAAATTTTCATTTGAGAAGTCAATTTTCCACATTAAAAATAATAATAAAAAAAAAAACAGATTAGTTTAATTAATTTTATTTTTATTATTCACTCAATTTTGTTTTCATTTTATTTATTTACTTGTTTATTTTTGTTGTTTCTTTTGCAGGAGATACTGTACCGGTTCGTCAGTCAGGTTCTATATCTCTAAACTCTTGTTATTTTTTTCTTAGATTAGGTGAAAATTTTTGCATGCGAATTCTAGGATAGAATAACATTAGAAATTACTCTAAGTTCTCATCCTTTGTATTTAGTTTATTTCTATTTTATTTTATTTTTTTATTTATTTTTTTTTTTCTAGACACAAATTTTGCATGCGAATTTTAGGATAGAATAACATTAGAAATTCCCCTAAGCTCCCGTTTTTTTAATTTATTTATTTCTTTTTCTCTTGTTTGTGCATATTTTAATTAGCATTTTGCATAAGATACTTAAGGGCAAAATTCCCACAAGATACGGTCGGGATTTCATCACCCGTTTCCGTGGCCCACAAATCACAAAAATCCTTGCATTTGTTAAACCATGAGCCTAATTTTAAAATTCATTAGCAATAATCCAATATAGGGTTACGAGCTCATAGGCCCTCTAGGAAGGAAGCGGTTGGTAATCACTCCAGTGAGTCATTATCAAATTGATAAACGGTAGGAAATTCTGTCTAGGAGTGTGGCTGACGCGCCATTAAGCAGGCCACGTGCCTCGCCACACTTTCCTGGGAACTACTCCGTTGTTAGTTTGATGATCCTTAACTGGTAATCTATCGACTTAATCTGAAATAGAGTAGGAGCTGTCTAATTAGGAGAGAATTAATTTGGACACCATCCTATTAATTCTCTACAAGATTAGATTTAAAAATTCATCACCCTTGAATTTAAGCTCAAGATAACAAAGCCAAAAATTTTGTGTGATTTGCCCATCATCTAGTTTTTTTTTTAGGTTTCTTTTTGTTTATGCCCCAGTGGTTACGAGTTAACAAGCGTTTAGTTAGGTTTCCTAGTGATCTCTCACTCTTTGATTTACAAGAAAAATCAACTACCTTGTTAAATCTGTCAACCACCAATAATTCATCAATGGCTGCACCGAGAACTCTTAATGACTACTTTGCCCCAATCACAGCCAACCCACCCAATTGCATTGTTCTACCTGAGAATGATGCACCCCAGTTTGAGATTAGACCCGCCACAATCAATATGTTGCCAAAATTTCATGGACTTGAAAGCGAACAACCCTATATCCATTTAGGGAAGTTTTTAACAATATGCAACACATTCAAAAATCAAAATTTGAATGAAGAGGGTGTCAAACTGCGTCTTTTCCCCCTGTCCTTAGAAGATAGAGCTGCATCATGGCTAAACTCCATTCCACCCGACTCCATTCGATCATGGGATGAACTTGCAAGGAAATTCATGAGTAAGTTTTATCCCATGCAAAAGACCGAATCAATGAGAGATGCCATTAGTACTTTTAGAGGAAAAATTGAGGAACAATTCCATCAAACTTGGGACAGATTTCATGACTTGCTACTCAAATGCCCACACCATGGCTTTGATAAAGCACAACTAGTTCATTTCTTCTATAAGGGACTTTCACCTATGAACCGAACCATGATTGAGTCAATGCACCAAGGAAAGTTCAATGCCCAAACCCCTGACCAAGCATATATATTTTTGGAGGAACTAGCTGAAAATGCCCAAAATTGGAATTGGAACCAAAATGATAATGAATTTTCTAGGAATGATCAAATGAATAGAACATCTGGTTTTTATGACATCAAACCTGAAAATGAGTTAAAGTCTGTGATGAAAAGTCTTGCTGAGGGAGTGAAAGACTTAGGTAAAAAGTTTAATGCATTTGCCCTAATATCTACCCCTGCACAATGCAATGTTTGTTCTGGTTTATCTCATCCAACAAAGGAATGTTCGGTCTCTTGTACATCTGAACCTTCGGATGCGCAAGTTTGTGCTTTCAATACCTTTAGGAGACCATTGCCTAATACATTTAGCCAAAGTTACCATCCTGATACTAGAAACCACCCTAATTTTTCATGGAGGCAAAATTTACCTTCACAAAACTTAAGTGGTCAGTCTGGTTTTCAAGGTAACTCCAATAGGCAACCTCAAACTCAAGGACCAATAATTCCTCAAAATCAATTCCCTAGGAATAACCAGTTCAATCTAAGCCGAGATTTAGCAGTTGATCCCATGAACAACTATGTTGCTCCTGTCCCACCGGTCAATAATACTTCCAATTATGAAGACACTTTGAAAATGCTTGCCCTTAATCTTGATCAATCCAATAAGCATTCCAATCAGAGATTTCAAAAGTTAGAAAATAACTTTGATCTCTTGACTCAAAATCAACTGCAATTTCAGCAGTCTCTCCAAAATCAGTTGAGTCAACTCACTGCAGCTCTGTCTGAAAGACAAAGGGGTACATTGCCTAGCCAACCCGAAATCAATCCAAAAAGACAAGGAGTTAATCTTGTAGGGACTCCTTCCACTTCTGACCAATCAAATGCCAATGTAAATTCCATCATTACCCTCAGGTCAGGAAACAAAATTGATAATAAGGTTGAGCCACCCATCAGTGATGAAATTGAACCATCCAAATCTCTTCCACCCAATTCCCAAAAATCCAAAAAGGACCAAGGTCCTAAGCTTGATGAGGTCATTCCAAAGCTGTTTATTCCACGTGCACCTTTTCCCTCTAGACTAGTCAACAATAAGAAGGACTCTCAATACAGTGAAATCTTAGAGATTTTTCAAAATCTCCAGATTAACATTCCATTTCTCACTGCTATTAAGCAAATTCCTTCTTATGCAAAATTCATTAAAGACTTAGTCAAGAGGAAAACCAATATCCCTAAGGAAGCCTTCATAGCCCAACATTGTTCCTCCTTCCTACAAAATCAAGCTGTGGTTAAACACAAAGACCCTGGTAGTCCAACTATCACTTGTAGGATAAGAGAAAATTTTGAAGGTCAAGCTTTATTGGACCTTGGTGCCAGTGTCAATGTGTTACCGTATTCAGTCTACTTGGATTTGGGATTGACTGATTTGAAGAAAACTGATGTTAGAATTCAGTTAGCTGACCGATCCATCAAAATTCCAAGGGGTATCATTGAGGATGTGATAGTAAAAGTTAATGATTTTTATTACCCCGTAGACTTTATTGTGCTAGACACTCAACCAACCCAAGGTAAACAAATTCCAATCATTTTAGGTCGACCATTTTTAGCCACAGCCAATGCATTGATCAATTGTAGAAATGGTAGCATGACCTTAACCTTTGGGAACATGAAAGTGGAAGTCAATGTGTTCAATTTGATGAAACAACCCATTGAATCAGAGTCTGTTGAAGATGTTTGTCTCATTGATTCATTGACCAACCACACCTTTAACCACTCATATCCTGAGGATCCACTCCAGCATTGTCTAGCCCATTTTGATGATAATTTGGACGAAGCTAATAACATTAGCCAAGTAAATGATTTGCTAGACTCTGCCCCACCATTTGAAGCACCCAAGTATAAATCCAAATTTGAATCATTGTCCTTGCCAGTTAACACTGAATCTGAAAATGCAAAGAAACCACAT
This sequence comes from Cornus suecica, assembly GCA_963922005.1. Taxonomy (NCBI): domain Eukaryota; kingdom Viridiplantae; phylum Streptophyta; class Magnoliopsida; order Cornales; family Cornaceae; genus Cornus; species Cornus suecica. Next base: position 73,657,367 of record OY998240.1, on the reverse strand, counting down.
AATATTGAATTAAAGCCTTTACCCGAGACTCTAAAATATTCGTATCTTGGTGAATCTAAGACTTTTCCAGTGGTAATATCTTCTGAGTTAACTGAGCAACAAGAGTCCCAATTAATTGAGGTTCTTAAGACAAATAGGGAAGCCATAGCATGGTCCATTGATGATATCAAGGGCATTAATCCTCTAGTGGTGCAACATCGCATTCACTTAGAAGATAATGCGAAAACCTGTAGACAACCTCAAAGGAGACTTAACCCCAATATGAAAGAAGTTGTCCGCGGAGAAGTTATCAAACTTCTTGATGCTGATATCATCTACCCGATTTCTGATAGTCAATGGGTGAGTCCAATCCAGGTAGTCCCTAAAAAGTCTGGCATCACTGTTGTGTCCAATGCCCATAATGAGCTTGTTCCTACTCGCATTCAAACTGGATGGCGAGTTTGCATAGACTACAGGAAACTGAATAGCGTGACTAGAAAAGACCATTTTCCACTTCCTTTCATTGACCAAATGTTAGAAAGATTAGCTGGTCAGGCCTTCTATTGCTTTTTAGATGGCTATTCTGGTTACAATCAAATTCCTGTCCACCCTGATGACCAAGACAAAACTACTTTCACCTGTCCATTCGGTACATTCGCCTATCGTCGCATGCCATTCGGCTTGTGTAATGCACCAGCTACATTTCAGCGATGTATGATGAGTATATTTAGTGACATGGTTGAAAAGTTTCTAGAAATCTTCATGGATGACTTCTCTGTCTTTGGGTCATCATTTGAGCAATGTCTAGACCATCTTTCTCTCGTACTTCAACGTTGTCGTGACAATAACTTGGTACTTAACTGGGAAAAGTGTCATTTCATGGTCCAAAAGGGAATTGTCCTAGGTCATAATATCTCCAGTGCAGGAATTGAGGTAGACAAAGCAAAAATTGATCTAATCTCCAATCTACCTATCCCCAAATCTGTTCGAGATATTAGAGCATTCCTAGGTCATGCCGGTTTCTACAGGCGTTTCATCAAAGATTTCAGTAAGATAGCTAGACCTTTGACCCATCTTCTAGCTAAAGATGCACAATTTGAGTTTACTGATGCCTGTAAGTCCGCCTTTGAGTACTTAAAGTCAGCACTCACTACTGCACCTATCATTCGCTCACCTGATTGGAACTTGCCTTTTGAAATTATGTGTGATGCGTCTGATTATGCAGTAGGTGCTGTTTTAGGCCAAAAAGTGGATAAAGCACGACATGTCATATACTATGCTAGCAAAACCTTAAATGATGCCCAAATCAACTACTCAACCACTGAGAAAGAGTTGCTAGCAGTCGTGTTCTCCTTTGAGAAGTTTAGATCTTATTTGGTTGGATCTAAGGTCATCATATATACAGATCATGCAGCGTTAAGACATCTTTTGTCCAAATCTGATGCAAAACCTAGGTTGATACGCTGGATCTTACTCCTTCAAGAATTTGACCTTGAGATTCGAGATAAGAAAGGTTCCGAGAATGTAGTCGCTGATCATTTGTCCCGTCTTGTTATTGAATCCACTAGTGACTCCATTCCCATTTCTGATTATTTTCCTGATGAACAATTATTTGAAATATCTCATGCACCATGGTATGCAGATATTGTCAATTATATTGTGACTAGTCAAATTCCTTCCAACTGGTCCAAACAAGAGAAAGATAAATTTTTGGCCAAGGCTAAGGAATATTTCTGGGATGACCCCTACTTGTTTAAATATTGTCCAGATCAGATCATTCGTAGGTGTGTTCCCGAGGTAGATCAAAAGTCTGTCATTTCCTTCTGTCATGACCAGGCATGTGGTGGCCATTTCAGTTCTAAACGAACAACTGCAAAAATCTTGCAATCAGGATTCTATTGGCCAACCATTTTCAAAGACACCCACACATACTGTCTAGCTTGTCATAGATGCCAATTGCTAGGTAAGATTACCAAAAGAAATGAATGGCCTCAACAATCGATTCTTGTCGTTGAAATCTTTGACGTATGGGGTATTGATTTCATGGGACCATTTCCATCATCGTTTGGCAATCTCTACATCCTTTTAGCAGTTGATTATGTGTCAAAATGGGTAGAAGCTTTAGCCACCAAAACAGCTGACCATAGAGTTGTGGTGCATTTTTTCAAAGACCAAGTTTTACCTCGGTTTGGAACACCTCGAGCCATAATTAGTGACAATGGTTCACATTTTTGCAACAAAGTCTTTGGAAACCTGTTGTCCAAATATGGAATCAATCACAAAGTGGCCCTATCATATCACCCTCAAACCAATGGTCAAGCTGAGGTATCTAATAGGGAGATTAAACAGATCTTAGAGAAAACAGTTAACCCCACAAGGAAGGACTGAAGTCTTCGTCTCCAGGATGCTTTATGGGCATACCGTACTGCTTACAAGACCCCTATAGGAATGTCCCCATATCGATTGGTCTATGGCAAAGCCTGTCACTTGCCTGTTGAACTCGAACACCGTGCTTATTGGGCCATCAAGGCCATGAACTTTGACTATGATAAAGCCGGTCAACGTAGGACCCTTCAACTTGATGAGTTAGAAGAAATCAGAAATGATGCCTATGAGAGTTCAAGAATTTATAAAGCCAAGACTAAGTTGGAACATGACAAACACATTCTCAAAAAGGAGTTTTTCATAGGACAAAAGGTTCTTTTGTATAACTCCCATCTTCAATTGTTTCCTGGGAAGTTAAGGTCACGTTGGTCAGGCCCGTACTATGTCCATCACATTTCTAGTCATGGTGCCATTGAGTTACAAGACCCTAAGAATGGACAGTTGTTTAAAGTTAATGCTCATCGTCTAAAGCCTTTCCTAGAACTTGAAACTTCTGAAAATGAGGAAATTCTCCTCATTGATCCGATTTATTCGGACTGATCTGTTTAGGGGTAGCACATCTGTTGAGTCTGGCTGAAGACGTTAAACTTAGCGCTACTGGGAGGCAGCCCAGTCAGTTGTGTAAATTTTTCTATCAATTTTATTTTTTTCACTCTATTTGGATATGTTTAGATTTTGTTTGGGGGTAAAGTCTGTCATAATATTTTCAATCACTTGACTTTTCTTTTGCCAAGAATCTTTGCAGGGACTATACTCCAAAAACACCACCTCAATTGCGGTAATTTGTTCCAATTTGTCGCTTAGATGTATTTTTAAACACTAGGGACAGTGTTATTTTTGTTTGGGGGTGGATATCTATTTAATCAAAATAGAATTTCATTATTAAAAAAAATATATAATAAAAAAAAATAAAAAAAAAAAATAAAAAAAAAAGTTTTTGAAAAATTGATTTCGTTTGGAAAAGTTTTTTGTTTTTATGCATGAGTGTTTTGCATTATAAGTTGATTAAGTTTATGTTTATGATATATCCGTAGTATGTGATGCGATATTCCCGCTCATGAGAGTAATGATTAGATTGAGTTAGTGAAATGATGTGGTTTTACATAGGTAAATAAATTAGTGAAATTGAAACCGAAAAGGACAGCTTTGACCTATAAGCACATGCACACATTCACTATGGGAAAAACAGTTGATCTTTGACTATGGAGTTGAAAAATTAGCTTTGCCGCTATAAAAGGGGAGAAGGGGAGATTGAATGGAGAAAATTTAAAAAATATATATATTTTCAAAGAAATGCAAAAAGTAGTTCTTCGATCTGAGTAACCGGACCTTGGTATCACCAATATCATTGTTCGCGTAAAAAGGGGAGAAAACTAATGAGCATAAATCCCATGGAAGAAGTTCGGGCCCAGTTGGTCGGGACTAAAAGTCCTCGCTGGAAAGTCCGGAGCTTATAAATACAAAAAGGGATGGAAGTGAAATGATGGAAATAATGAGTTTTTACGAAAAATATGGCAAAGTTTGATCAATGAAGTAGAAGAAGAGAGATTGACATACCATAGTAGAATGTTCACAAAAACACGGAAGGTTGTCTAGATTGGGAGTAGAAAGTAACGAAATTATTTACTTCAGTGGGGATCATTCATATCATTAGCTTGAGATAGTTATTGTTCGGTAGTGAGTGGTAGTATTTGTATTCATATTATCTTATATATTGTATCATGGCTTGATTAATGAATATGTGAATGCATGAAAATGAAGAATGAAAAAGTTGTGGGTAATATATCCAACCCTCACGAGGCTATTGCTCGTCCACTGGGGTAACCTAGGGGTTTAAGGCCTTATTGCATATGGTAAATGCAATTGAAAACAGCCTGCGAAAGTGGCACATCTTTAGTTAAAATTAATAAGAGTCTAATTTTGCGAACTAATCTATTTTGCCCTTATTTGCTAGAGGACTAGCAAGAGCTTGTTTAGGGGTAATTTGATAAGTTCACAAAATCACTATTTTAAATGTCAAAAATAAATCTTTAATTCACCATTTTATTGCATAAATGTTCTTTATATATCTTTTTATTTCTTATAGGTTTGAATTGGAAAAGATGAAGAAAATATATTAAAGTGAAGAAAGGAATGCACATGGATGGAAGAAAGAATATAATGCACATGGATGAAAGATGAAGAATATAATGCACATGAAGAAAGAAGAAAATGACTTGGAAAACATCAATATTCAAAGAAAAAGAAAAGAAAAGTAGATCTAACTTCACTTTACAAGATGTCATTATATTCCAATTTTCTCTATAAATAGGAGAGTAGTTGGAAATTGTAAGGGGTTAGATGGTAGAGAGTGAGAAATTGTAGAGAGAATTTAGTCTTGTATCAAGTTTTTATTTTGTTGTAATCTTTTTCTTAGTTAATGAAAATTTCTTCTATCATCATGTTTTATTCTTATATCATTATGCTAGCTTAAACATCTTCTCAAGGGAGTGATGAAGCCACCTTGGGTAAGATATACATAATTTTATTTTATTTCTTATTGTTTAATTCTCTTCCCGAATTAATTCTTTCAAGTGACAAAACCTACAATAGAGGTTGAAAATAGAGGAAGGATTCTCCGTGATTACCAATCAATGGAAATACGGGGAATGCCTACCACTATTTATATTTATTTATTTTTAAACCAAAACATTAGAGGGAGGATTTTCCGTGATTACCAATTAATGGAAATACGGGGAATGCCTACCAATATCTATGTTTATGTTTAATAGGTTGGAGGAGAATTTGCAATAGAAATATATAATATTATTTATATAGACCCGGGTGGTGGATTCTCTTCCCTTGAGATTTCTTCCATCATTTGATAATTATCTAGTTATATTAGTTTACTATTCAAAAATTCAAGAATTGTTTTAAGTAATTTCTTTTTATCTCGAAAAATATAGTTTTGGATCCTAGTCTCAAACCGATTTCTATGTTGAGAGTGGTTCGACCCTACTTATTGCTATACTATTTTAAGTAAAGTATTTGTAGGTATTATAAATTTTGTTGACCGGAGTTTGGTGAAGCAACGACAAAAGAAACATCAATTCACCAACCGTCACAGATTAAAATCATAGAGCCTGGAAGATCTTTGTTAAAAAAACATTCCTTTACCTACGTACTTGGACTTGAGCATATCTTACATAGCAGAAAGAAAATCTCCAAGAAGCCAATCCCAGCCTCCAAGCAACCCGAAGACCAAATAATGGGAGCATCAACCTACAACATAACAACCAACTGCAATAAATTAGGACAATGATGACAAATAATTAATAAAATAAGATATGTTCCAAGTCTCCAATCAACATGCATATGTATAGAAACTTCAAACTGTTTGAAGTATAAGAGAGCTAGAACACCGCAGGAGCGCCATTACATTATCCACTAGTGTATGTTCATTAGTTACATATTCGTGGCCCAAAAGATGGGCATATGGCTGATAATTTGAAGATATGATCAAAGACATTAACAGAAATTAATATTAATAGTAATAGATAAAAAAAATCAGAAAAAGCTTATATTTAATTGACTTTATTTAGGATTTAATCACTGATTGATTACAATGAGTCCACACTCAAATAAGCAGCAAGTATCAAAGCTCTAATCATGTCAATGTAAGCATTGAGCAACACATAGATGATTAATGGTAAAAGTACTGATACCCTTTAATAATGAAGGAAACACCTCGCAAACTGTAATTGCTTTCTACAATTTCATATCTTGAATTTGAAGGTATTCTTCTCTGAAAAGCTGAGGCTTTTCTTTCAGAGATTCCTAGGCTACTACTAGCACTACAAGGTCCTGAAGAAGATGAACAACCCTCGGAGTCAAATCTACGAGTGCTGCAACTTGAATATCTTGGGTATTGTCTGAAAGTAATATCCACTTCTTCGAAGCAATCATTGAAATCTTTATAGACAAGGTCCTCTGCAGTAATAAATAGCCCAAATGCAGCCATTACATTCCCAAATATTAATATAAAGGAATTTCAGCGAATAGCTATAAAAGCCCGTGGAAGAGAATAATATTTTCATTGTTATTAGTCTAATATAAATCTCACTAATAGGATTAATAACATTAAAATTTAACAAAGGACTCACCAACAAAGTAGATGAATTGACAGCTTACATAAGAAGCCAATGTCAAGAGATGGGCAAAAATGTCATCCACTAACGAGCAAAAATCATGATATTCAGCAAGAATACTTCCATCCCTCAGAGAATCACAGCAGACCTGATAAAAGGCCTACATTAGGCCTGTAAAACCAAGCTTTCTAATTAAACTGAAATTACTAAGAAAAATGACTTTTTTCCTTCTTTTATTTATTTATTTTTCGGGGTGGGGGGGTGGGGGTGGATACCAGTTAATTGTCAAACTAGTGAATAGTACACCTTTGTCCTAGAGGTTTTGGATCTTATTTCCAAAGCCCTACATGTCAAGGGTTCGAGAATGGTAAAGAGAAGAAAGGGAAAAAAAATGTCAATCACATAAAAATTATGACAGTTACAGTACAAGATAAACCTAAAATTATGCAAAAAGAAAATTACAGCATGATGATGTAACTATCGAAAAGAGAACTTGCATGACAGATACAAACACACACACCCCTGAACCCTTACAAAGAGCATCCCTCTATATTTAACGCCCTCATGAACTTGCACGGCGGATACAAACACACACACCCCTGAACCTTTGTGAAGAGCCCCTCTATATTGAAGACCCTCATGACCCTAAAGCTCCTACTTGATATTACTAAATGGAAAGAAAAAAAAGATAACATGGAGAAATCATCAAAAGCAAACTCAATAATTGCAACTTATGTAAATATACATCTCTAATACTCACTGCTGAATTGACAACAAAGTCATCATTTATGTACAAGCCTGCCATTGATCCTTCCAATCCTGAAAAAGATGCAAAAATCTTATCAACTTCAAATTTTGAAAAAAATTGTGAATGAATAAGAAAAAAGATTGAAGATACACGCCATATTGCCAATGCATATATATGCACCTTTAAATTTCTCAAAGACGCAACACCTGTGAATTAGCAGTGAGATTTGACAACCTATAGGACGATGCTGACAGGGAAAAAACTAATTTGATATTTTGGTGAAGTAACGATTATTCATCTCTAGAAGGAACAATGCGAGGCAATGAAGCCAGAATTTGAGTCATTTAATGGAGAGAAAGGCAAAACAACCGTAGATCAATTTGGACTTCACAATAGAAGGTTCTGTCAACAACTTAACACTATCCTACACTTCAAGAGTTCAACACTATCTATCCTACACCTTTTACGATAAAATGATGGATTGTCAAAGAGAGCAATCTTCAATATATGTATGAAAATTTGGTCTTTAGCTGCAGAACTTATTCCAATTCCGAGAGCTCGGATCAAATCCGTATTAATTAAATTGTGATATGCCTAATATATCTCTTAAGGTTGAAATCCCAGCAAGTTGCTACGGGTCTCTTATTCCAACCTTGAATCCTTCCAAATTTTACATTTCTGGGATGACTAGGTGACTTTGTCAAAGCATAAATTTAATATTTTGAGGACAAAATCACAGACAGTATAAATATACACATACATATCCCACACAAACACACACTGATATTCACTCCTTTGAATTTTATACAAATTGAAATTAGGACAATTCTGGCTTGTAAAATTGTATTGACAATCAAAATTTCACAAGCAAATATAAATGACACCAGCTCAACATTTGATTTCAAGAAAGCCAATTCCATTTCCCCATGTCAAATCCAAGCACAATAGCATATGCCCAGATGAGAAAACGAAATCAATCTCCCAAAAATGACATAAGAAAAAAAAAAAATTCACAAAAATTTAAAACAATTCAATTTTACCAAATTGATTCAAAAGAGAAAAGAAATGGTTATTGGGAAGAAGTAAGTACCTGAATTGCTGAGACCTAACAGAAGAAGTTGCAGAATAGAAGTCCAACAAGAAAGGAATAACTGAAATCTGCAAAAGCCAACAAGAAAAAGTGTGTGCTTCCGAATCAAATCAAACCCAGATTTATAGAAGCAGAATAAAATAAAAAATCTGCACACACCCATTCCCCGAAAAAACATTAAATGTGCATATATTAATAATATCTTATTATATAGAATTATTATAAAAACTATATTATAAAATTGTATACATATCAATACAGATTAATTAAAATTACCTACTACCAACTGAACAGAAAAGATGGGCATCAAATGGGAATATGGAGCAAAATGAAACCGATCTGGAGGAACCAATTGACCATTAGGGCTACGCTGGCCCACCTCAGCTCACTTGGACAAATCCAAAATTGATCAAATGTGTTTTCAAAATTTGCAATCTTTTGAAAAAGCCCTCCAAAAATTGGCTAAGTTGAAATTAATTTTACTATTTATGAGAAAAATAAAATAAAATGAAAGTGACACCATGGGTTCAGTGAAAATCAGAAATTGAGCCCTAAAAGCAGTGAATGGTGCTAGGTGAAAAAGGGACAAGATTGGAGCTTTACAAGTACACGCGTTGCTCTAGTGATGAGTGTTTAGACCCAGTAAGCAGATTGTGGACATTGGGACCCACTCGAGGGCTAAAGTTGTCAATACAAGTGCGTCATTAGATTGCAATTGCATGGATTGCTACGTTCTGGAAATGACACGTGGCGTGTTTGCAAACCTTGTAGTATTACTTTTTGTTGAGTATAGAAAATGGATCAGAGTGACTTGCAAGCATTGCTTGCTATTGTTGATCGTGCTCAACTGTTTTGGCAACATTTTTTTGGGGGGGTGGGGGGGGGGGGGGGGGGGGTTGAACTTATAAAATGTAGAAATAATGTTTTCATTGTGTATTATATCTAAAGATTTGAAACAAAATTCTCTTTTTTCACAAAAAAAAAAAAAAAAATTCTTTTTTTACTATTTCACTAGATTTGTTCTACTGTGAGATTTAACGAACCAGATTTGATCAATCATGTCTGTTAAATTATAGAATAGAACCCGATATATTAAATGATCAAATCTAGCTGTTAGATCTCTCAGTGAACAAGTTCAGCAAGAGATTGAAAGGAGAGGAATATAATGTGTTATTATATTTACCAATCAAAAAAGGAAAATAACAATAATAATAATAAATGCTAGCGGGACAATGACTCCACTGAATCAGATAAGATTTGACACATGAACTCATGTCTCCAATTGGAAAAGAGTGTGGGTTCTTCCTCATGATGACTTATTCAATGTGTAGTTGTAACTTGAAAGTCATCAGAAGGAGATGTATGTGATAAAGCCATTTTTGACATTTGAGCCTTGATGATGCAAAAAGGATTCTACTTTAAGAAGACTCAAAGCAAAAAAAAACACTACAACAACTGATTATCTAGTTAAGGAACATCACAAATTCCATTTTCAACAAGAGAAAGACCATATCTTCCTTTGAAGTGAAATACAAGATATATATGTACACAGAACTACTTAACAGTTACAGTAGGCATTCCAACCATGCTTAACTCCTACTTGTTCATTATCACTTTACAACAAAGCGCATTTCAACAAGAAATTATTGCATCATCTAAGATCGCATGGTCCTGCACAATTACAGTTCAACACATAAGCAAATATATCGATTATTATTGAGATGTTTGCTTATGTGTCTGCTTATGATTGTTTAGGACTACATGGTCCTGTCCTGGTCCATACAAAAATTTCTCACAACATGATCTTTGATTCGATGGGGTGAATCCTCCATCTCGATGAAACAAAAAAACTTTGACATTGTTCTCTTCCATGTATATCCCTGTCTACGAACTCTACATTGTCATCTAGGCTTTACCTGGAAAACTCTATTGTACCAAATGGAATGGAGGGTCATGTGAAAGAGATCATACTTCATGGGCTTGGCATGCCACAGAAAGTGCTGCTGAACCTTCCTCACTGCGAGTTGCATCTCGTGGTACTTCTTTTCCGATACAGAAAGAAGAATGTCTTTCAAGTTCGGAATATCTTTCTCTGCCACGATGATCGAAAACGCCCCCCAATCCAAAACCTCAAAAAATGGTGGCACAAAATTGTCGGATATGATCACAGGAACACACTCATAAAAGATGGATTCGACCACCCGAGGGCTGTTGACCTCATAACCCTTAGGGCAGATACAGTACTTGCTGCTCTTCATGTGCTGTATGTAATTCATTCGGTTGGCCACACCAGGAGGCATCGGACCAGAAATCTTCATGTCGGGGTCTTTGTTTTTCCAGTACTTGAGCAAGATTGTACGTAAATATCCATGCATGTTGCCAGCATAGAAAGCAAGAACATGTCGTTGGGAAGACGGTTTTCCTCCAAGATCTCTAAGAGGATTTCTTGCAGAGCGGACGTATGATTCGGGAAGGGACACATCCCTCCCTATTTTGAATCCTGCGGTTACATCAGCATTGCAGAGGGCTTTGATGCACCTTTCCATATGGTGTCTGGTCTCGTATGGAGCCTGCAACAATTCAATGCATCAGAATGGGCATGAAAAACCCTCGTTTCCAATTTGCATACTGATAGGAAATAATGGTGTGTGCAGGAGCGGATAATTTCGAGCCTCGGCAGAATTATGAAGGGGACATGTTACTTTCCAAGGGTGTTACTTATTCATCGTAACTGGAATTAAGAAAACCAATTATGACATTTCACCGCAAACCTCGATTGACAGGCAAATTACTTCAATACTACCATGGTGCATTGAAATGACACAATATCATGAGAATCTGGATAAAGTAACGTGCGAATACTAAACTAATCACCCATGCTTTCCTAAAATCCCCGAATACCTTAATGATGAAATGGTTCAATATAATTTCACTAACAGCCAAAGAACTAAATGATGTTTGGAAGCATACCCAGTCATGGCAAGCAACAAGAAAATGATCTGCTCCACCAGTTCTATTGAAGAAAGGGTATTTTGCTGAAATCTTTTCAGTGTAGTTCTTCAAATATTGGCGCAGGTTTGTTCGATTGTGAGAATTATGTACGTACAGAGTGTGCTGTAGAAATCGGGAACTAAATGGCATATAATAGAGGTGTGCCTTGCTGGGGTCTTTAACAACAAAACGCTTGTTTCCCTCCATCAGTTTCATAAACCATCCCTCAGACGCATATAAACCCTTGAGTATTGGCTGATGAAATATGGGTTTTTCTCCTTCCTTGTAGATATATACTTTGAGTGTCCGTTCCATGAGTTCATAGCTCCTGTAAATGCAACCAAAATGAAAGTTCAATATGAAATTCCCTCTCCAAAGGAAAACTACCGGTCTACGTAATTGTCCAAAATCCAAATGCTGTAACATATTTCTGTATGCATGTATAAAAGCATAGATTAGAATACCAGCAGCTCATCAAACAATATTTAATGTGAAAGGGAACCACAACAATGAAACAATTTGTTATTCACCGAAAAAAAAAATGAAACAATTTGTTGTAGGAATTGTATAATTGTTCTTTAAGCTGAAAATAGAACATAACAATATATCAGAAATGACTTCCTGAGATGATGCCAGTATAGAAATCAAGTTGTCATTGGCAAGAGTTAATTGTATATGGTGCTTTACCAATATCAATGGATCAAGAAAGTTTGACATCCATATTTTACCGAATATATGAAAATGGATAACTAAAGAAATACTTGTTAGATAAATTGTAGTAAGTCGACAACACACGATATTTTCTGATGCACAATTTAATTAATGAATGTTGAAAAGGACTGCAATAAACATTTGGGGACCTTCCTGGTTTATGAAAATTAATGATAGTTTACAAGACCTCTGAAAAGTGTAACTGCATAGATGTGGAATACATCCATTTTCAGGACAACAGTTATATGACCAACAGAGACCAATCAAGCAAGACAACCATTCACATCTGAGTTGAATAAAGGAACTGGGAAATCAGATTATTGAAGTCAAAATAAGTGTTTCCAAAACGAAGTTCGATCAAGAAGACACCAAGATCTGAAAATCATGACACAGCAACAACTACCAGCATGAGGTGGTTTAACAGTTACTTCTTTCTTCTTTCCAGTCATAGCTTAAAAAGATGTTAAAAGCACATTAATATGTCAAACTTAGCAGAAAAATAAAAAACAGTTAACAATATTAAAAAGCTTCTTGAATCCAGAGGCACGTGAATGAAAGAATACAACTTTCAAAATGAGTACTACTCCTCTTCAGAATTTAACTAGACTAACCTTTTAAACATGGAAACATTTCTAAAGAGAGAAGCATATAGTTCTCCGTCATTCTTTGGAATAGAAGCACTCTGAATTTGGAACTTTGCAGCTAGAATTTCCTTATCACGTACTGAGGACCATCGCGGTCTCTGCATTCCGCCCCAACAATTATTAAAAACAGTTTCCCTACAGAAACACACAATTCAAACACAGAGATATCAATTTATTTTTGCTTAAATACTCATACCATTGCACGTGAAGAAGCACGATGCCGAACTAATATCCTTTCCATCTCATCTATTAATGTGATCGATTTTGGCGGCATATTACACCTCATCTTCTTCTCCACAGGGTTATTCAGCATTGCAGAATCATTGATAGAATTAGCAAGATCACTTCGCGACAGCGTGTGATTTTCATCGTTCGTATGTAGCTTTATATGTTCTCTAATTGTAAAGCTGTTTGGTGTCTCAGAAGTAATAGGGGTATTTAAATCAGACACCGGTTGTTTAAGATATGCGATGTTGAGTGAGGAATCTTTGCCGGTGCCAACAGCCCAAACTTTATCTTGCATCATACTTGTATCTGCTTCTAGACTATCGTCCGTTGAAAGAGCATCGCGTGGCTTAACAATTGACTGTAGATCGAAAGCATGCCTAGTTTCATTATCCTTTTCCAATGTAGATCGAAAACTTTCATCCATTTGTACAGTTTTTTCAGATGGAAGATCATTGTCTACATTCTCATCTACAACATTTTCGGGATCATCTTCAAGAAAATCTTCATCATCCAATGGAAGATCATTTTCTAATCTTCTATCTATTCCCAGTGGTTCATCTTCATTCCCCATTTCTCCACCCACATTATAATTGTCAGCATCTTTATTGGCACCAGCTAACAGATTAGTATCGGCCAACACTTGAGCATTAACAAGAACAGACTCACTAACCATCACAGAATCAACAGGTATAGATAAGAAGTTCCCGTTCGTACTTATTGGATGCTGAACATCGGGCAATAGAGACCGAAGGGCATTTTCATACGGAATCAACAGTGACTGGCAAAAAAAGTGAGTGATAGCCACCAAAGCCAGCACAAAAAGCCATCTCCTTTTCTCAATTTGGCATAGTTTTTGAAATTGAATCGAGTACTCCATACTAGACTTGCATTAATACACAGTGTATTGCAAAATTTAGCAGATAATTCAACAAATAGACATTCTTCGACGTTGTCTTATCCTGCATAATAATTCAGTAACTAAATCGTGGTTGCACGAACCTAAACAATCACTTAATTTAGTAAAATAAGCATGCAAAATCAACGAAAGTACAAATTCTTGTAGAGACATAAAAAACTAGAAATAAATTGAGGCATCCAACCTTAGGTAAATTCAAGCTCCCCAAATCCAAGAGGGAACACCATAAAAGTGTTTTCATTAGGTACACTACGCAATCGCAATTGCAATTGTTTTTGATAGTTCTTTATTTGCTTTTAAGAGCAAAAAATTCAAAAAAAATCAAGCTTTTATATGCAATCAGAGTACTTGTAGTGCTGATCAGATGATTCTTAGATTGAGTTCTCAACACCACATTCCAGCTTAAAAAACCCCTAATACAACTACATAAGCAATGAAAATAAGAAGAGAGAATCATCAAAGCACTCAAGCCATGAAGATACACACACACATGTAGATATAGGGAGAGAGAAGCATAGTATGAGCAAGGTTATGTACAGAAAAGAAAAGGTAAAGAAGGGTTGTATTATATGTATGGAAAACATGTGTTACAACAGCTTGATCATCAATTGAAGAAACAAAACATACTGAACCGGTAATAACAGTAAACACTCCAAATCATAACATCTTAAGATTGCACGAAGATGATCTAAAACTTCTTTACACCAAAATTGAGGGTTACATGGATATATATATATCTATCTATATATACTCTTTATATATTTACATACATTTCTTAGTGTCCAAATGTGTGGATGTGTATACAAGTATAAATATACATATATACAGAGAGAGAAAGAGCAGAAATTACCCACCAGAAACAAAACGAAGCAATTGAAGGACTAGCAATTAGTTGAACTGGGTGAGCACTGAGAAGTTAGAACTTCAAAATATCCAGATTGAGTAACAAACAATGCAGTGATGTGATATTCGAATAATGGAAGATTAATTTATTTTCATCTTATTTAAAAATTAAATAAGATAATCATACGGAACTAATATTTTATTTGGATGATACAAGTAAGGGTAAATTACCTTTTACCCCTCTAGATATGATTTATTATAGTTTCATCCCTATTTTTTGGATAGCTACAGTTTTACTCTCTCTAAGTCATCAAAGCCCAATTCTGATTATTGAAAAAGTGAAATAACATATATACCCCTGAATATTTCTCAATTATGGTGTAAAAAATTAGGGTTTTTGTCAGATTTGTTCGTAATTGTTCAATTATTAGTGTGTCTAAATTAGGGCAAAATGAAGCAATAGTGTAGTAGACTGGAAAAAAAATATTCATAATAATAAATCTTGAGGCATTTTAAAGATTTTACCTAATATTGGTCGGGTTTGATCATGTCGGAATTTCATCCAAAAGGGTATTTGTTTCAACTTCCAAACTTAATGGAATAAAATTGTAATTATTCCAAAAATAAAAGATAAAATTATAATAAATCATATCTTGAGGGGTGAAAGTATAATTTACCCTAAAAAAGGAGTATTATAATTTATTACTATATATATATATATTATAAAATTATTATTCACCCATTTGATTTTTAATTAATCTGTGAGTTTGAACATGACAAAAGCTTCTCTCTTTTTTGTGTCCTTTCCACTGTTGGTACTCTGTTTCGAAGAGGAGGGAAGGGACAAGGAGTCCTATACGTCGACGTTTAGTGTAGCATCCAAGTTGAATGCCCTAGAAGGTGAAAGGATTTACAATGGTGCCACTGCATGTCGCGCTTATCCAGAAGAAACAGCAATTATTATGTCAGAATAGGCATCAAATTCTCCTAGCAATATTTTAATAATATTTGTTTTGGATCGTCTATGACCAAGCTCATGCTAAGTTTGGTTAGTCCACCCACGACATTCGTGGCATGAGTGTGACCTAAAATAAAATTGGAATTTCTATACCTATAAATGAGTTTCTTTTAAAATATATATATATTTTTTGTTGGTTAGTCCACCCAGACATTCATGACATGAGTGTGACCTAAAATAAAACTGGAATTTTTATACCTATAAATGAGTTTTTTTTTAAATATATATATATTTTTTTGTTGGTTAATCCACCGAGGACATTCATGAGTGTGACCTAAAATAAAAATGAAATTTCTATACCTATAAATGAGTTTTTTTAAAAATATATTTTTTATTTTTTAAAAAAAATTATCAATTGTTGATTTATTTTATATTGATTTACACGTTGACAAAAAGTTCACTTACGCATGTCATTTTTGTAACTTAGAATCACACTTTCTACTAATAGAGAAAGTGTGTTACTATTATGTTATTTAGTTATTCTTAATGATTGATAGATATAGATATATTTGGTAATTCCAACCAAACACTTTACTTTTGAAAAAGAAAATTTATCATTAAACCATGACAAACTAGATACTCGATGTACGAGGGAAAAAATATTATTGAACAGCAGCCTAAAAATAAATCTTTAAATGAAGTTTATCTAGTTATGTTCCCGCTAAAAAAAAAAAAAACAAAGGATCTTCCTCCAATTCTAGGTTCTCAAGTATCATATGTAACACAAGGGAACATTAAAAACAAAACAATAGTCATCTTAAAGCCAATAACACGAGGTTACATTACTATGTGACACTGAAAGTATGGCTCACAAGTTAATTGGAGAACAGCCTTTCACCATATCTGTGGTGTTGGCTTCTCAATATGTTGCATTCCTGGACTATATACAAAGGACAGTGCTGATTGAATCTCACCTTTCACAAGGGTGTGTTTGGCTCCCCAACATCTTCAGACCCTTGCTCAAATGGGCATGAGACATCTTTTTCAGCAAGTTCTGAAGTTGCTTAGACCTCTTCCTTACCTTGGTTCAGAGAAGGCACTTGGGAGTTGAATGCTCATTTTGATGTCCCCTCAATGCTTGAACTCCACGGGTCTGCTTCGTTTGTATCTCTGAAAACTGTTCTCGAGATTCCTAAAAACATAAAACTGTGTTCCGAGAACAATAAAAGAGAGTTCTCCGAAATTAGACTTGTTTGTACAGTTTTCCAATTTTCATTTTTCAGAAAAGAAATAAACTGTTTCCAAAAATGCAAACCAATTCTCCGGCACTCTCATCTAGTTTTGACTTGAAAAACTCTGTTGTACCAAACTGAGTGAAGGACCATATGAAACAAATCATACTTCACCGGCTTTTTGTGCCAGAGAAAATGCTGCTGTACCATCTTTACTCTCTGCTGCATTGCTAGGTACTTCTCTTCTGAAATAGAAACAAGTATGTTCCTCAAATTCGGAACGTCCTTCTCTGGAACGAAGACGGAAAATGCTTCCCAGTCCAATATCTCAAACAATGGAGGCACATAATTATCCGATATAATCACTGGTACGCACTCATACAAAATGGACTCGACCACTCTAGGTGTGTGGACTTCATAGCCCCTGGCACATATGCAATATTTGCTGCTCTTCATGTGTTCCCTGTATAGTGCTTTGCCCTCGAGATCACGAGGCATTGGGCCAAAGATCTTCATGTCGGGTTCTTTATCCTTCCAGTAGTGTAGAAGAATGGGACGGAGATAGCCGTGCATGGCCCCTGCAAAGAAGGCCAGAATAGTTCTCTCTGAAGGAGGTTTTCCTCCAATGCCTTTCGAGGGGTCCTGGGAACTACGAACGTATGTCACAGGAAGAGAAACATCCTTGCCTATTTTGAAACCGCTGGCGATGTTGGTGTTGCAAAGAGCTCTTATGCAACTCCCCATACTGTTTCTTGTCATCCTCGGAGCCTGCAATAAATCTAGTTGTGATTAAGAATTTATATGTACTATCAGTTACTTCTCAAATTACTATCAAGCTCCATTTGGCTTAGGTTTAGCATGTAGGTGGCAGCGTGGCAGGTTACATCATTTGAAGAACCTTCAACAATTTGAATATAGTTTGGATCGTTGGTGACTATTACCTAAAAGCTCTAGAACGTTGTGCGGGACGTTCCTACTTCCTACTACATCAGAAGATAGAATCAGTTATATAATAAAAATCATGGGTGTTTGGCTTATGTCTTGACAGCGAACTTGAATACACATATACTGCTGAATGTCAACATCTGATATTTAGAAGGACAAGCCAATAGCGAGTAGCTCATTCCAAGTAATTTCGGTTTCACCATTAAACTAGAACATAATATCAAAGAAGCTAGATTGAGAATGGGTTTTAGTGACATGAAAATTGGATTCTGAATAGGAGTTAAGCATGGGAAGCATACCCAATCATGACAAGCAACACTGAAATGATCTGCTCCTCCAGTAATATTCCAAAAACGATACTTGCCGGCAATCATGTCCACATAGTGCTTTAGATATTTTCCCAACTCCTTCTGACGGGCAAACTTTGTTTCATTAAGCGCAATCCTTAGCTTTTGAGAGCTGAAAGGTAGATAATATAAGTAAGCTTTTTTGGGGTCCCTCACGACAAATTGTTTGTTTCCCTCCATCAGTTTCATGAACCATCCTTCGGAAGCATAAATTCCCCTCATATATGGCTGATGGAATATCGGCTTCTCTCCTTCTCTATAGATATAGACTTTGAGTATGCGTTCCATCATTTCATAGCTCCTGTAATTATATGACATGGGACCTTTAATTATGAGTACTTCGCCCAGTCGGTTAATGGGCTGCTTTCTTAAGAAAATTCAACTCCCACAAAAGCACATTGATATTTAATCTCCGACTCTCCATTTACAATTAGTGTCATTTCACTATGTTTAACTTTGATAAGACATTGAAATTTAAGCATGAGACTATACAAGCGTGCGAATTTCTTAATTTGGACATATATTTTCAATCAATCGAGTACATGGGAAATAGATATGAAATGACAATAAGTTGGCAGTCTAAATTTAAATGCATGTAAGATCCTGAAACACGTGCACTAATATAGCCGAGCCAAAAGGATCCATTATAATACTTGAACTGATGATGGGAACACAGACCCTCTATTCACAAATCTTGCATCACCATCAGGCTTCTTTTTGCTAATCTAGAAGGCATCTTTTACCACCATCTATCTTCTTTTAATACATGCTCATTGGAGAGAGTTTGAGTTGGCTATATATTCTAATACTGCAAACCAGACATTTGATAAATACGTTTACTTTCGCTATCTGCCCAAGTCCCCTTATTTCTTAGTGCCAAAGACTGTCTAGGACACAGCTTGCAAGTGAGATATATATCCAATGTGATACAAGCTACTAAAATGTGATGCATATACATTACTAAAGTTTGTTTAAATACATTTACCTTTTGAACATGGATAAATTTCGAAAAAGAGAAGCATCAAGTCCTGGAGCATTCCTTATAATTGGAGCATTCTCAATTTGTAATTTTGCATATTGAAGTTGTCGATCACGTGCAGAAGACCATCTTGGCCTCTATAACCAGTAGAGAAAGAAGTCAAAAATCGAAAAAAACATAATGTTATCCTCAACATTTACTTGAAGATCCATACCATTGCATTAGAAGACTCGGAACTCTGAACCAATATCAAATTCATATCAGATATTGATATTTTTTTCGCCCTGCTCTTCTTAGTAAAATACATAGGCAATGAGGAACTATTGCTCAAAGTAACTGAAACATTTTGCATCAGCACCGTAGTTGCATCCAAGGGCTGCATTTCCATAGTTTGTTTGTCAGTGTGTCCTGCGGGTACATTGACTGCAACAGGTAACAGTGAAGGTCTTGAATTTGCATCTAGGTGTTCGATCCCATTTGTAAAAGTTCTTGGTGAGATTCCTCCTAGGATCGGGGAGCTAACTGTTTTTAGCTCTTTGCTTAGAGTAGAATCGTTCTCTGATTCAATCACCTGCTCCAGAGCACCAAGTCCTAATCCTGCAACTTTTTCTTCACTAGAACTATTATCTACCCCCTTAGCAATTTTGATTGCCGAACTGTTATAAAGTGTTAAACCCGTCCCCAACCCGAACTCATCATGTGAGTTCTTCTCTTCGTCTATTTCGGAATAATCATCAATCCCTCCCTCATCATCGAATGCAAGATCATCGTCTTTGTCCTCTACTCTCATTTCATACTCATTCTTAGCTTTTTCATCCAAATCGGAAGCATTAGCAATAGCCCCCACCCCATGAACTATATGAACATTGGCTAGTTTTGAACTATCTAAAAGGGTGGCACTGCCGATTCTCACCGACACCGAACCCTTACTGACATTAGATATAGAGGGTAGATACTTTTCATAAGGAAGTGCAAATAACTGAAACAGAATTAAAGTAGCAGCCACTATCCCCAGTATCAACAGAAGCCTCTGGATTTGGGAATGACAAAACCTTTGACACTCAACTCCAATTTCCATATCATAAGCTACCAATTCAATCTATCATCATATGTGCACCCTAAAAGCTGAGTAATCCATATATTACCCCCAATATGTACTCCCAAATCCTGAAAAAGGACATTATCAAAAGTTTCCTTCAATTAAACCAGACGTTATTAAGAATCCTATATACTGTTCATAATATAGATTGTAAATATGTTGTAAAGCTAATTCTATTTTCTTAATAAAAAAAAAACACACCGATTGGTACTAATTTTTTTTCTTTAAATATACAATAGCTAAAGCAATTTATTGCATGCCAATACGCATTCAAAGTGAATAGAAGTGACCCAAATTCAGAATGCAATTTTTTAAAATCAATTGAAGCAAATGACCTTGAAATCTTCATAAACACAAGCAAATGTCACATACATATCCAAAGGTAAAGAACAAACTACATTGTGGGTATTCCATCTATCAACCCAGAAAAACCTTATCTAGTTTCCAAGTGTGAGTAACCATGTTTCCTGAAGCAAGTGGCTGTTTGTTTCTCGGGAAAATGGGGGTATAAGTGAAGAAGGTTTTTCACACAAAATTAGTTACCAAACAATTGAAACTATAAGAACCCAGATATGCAAAAGTGATGGATTGCAGGAAATTGAAACTTGTTGAAAAGATTAAAGGGGTGAAATTACCTGAGAAGCACAAGTAAGAGAGACCCACTTCAGAAAATGCATCCACTTGAGAGGAAAAACAGTACTTGTATTAAAAATGTGGTAATTGTAACATATAGGACCCATAATAATAATACACTGCTTAATTGGGTAATAAAGAAAGAAAATACATAATCATCAAATATAATTGCAATATTCCAATTGAATAGAGTAGTGGTGATAGAGACTTTCCATCACTTTTCCTGTTCAATAATATAATAGTACCTTTTTTATATTTATCAAAATGGAAGAGCAAGAAAGAGAGTTAACTTGCCGACAATTTAAAGGTATGATATATTGTTGGTTTTAAATTTCAGGAGTAGTACATTATTGGTTAGGGGTTTCTTAATAGGGGAGATAATTACCGACATTGAATGTGTCGAAAATTTATAAAAAGTGAAATCAAAGTATAAATAAAAAGAGAGATTATAATAATTGTTGTCTATATTAGAGGAATCAAATTATAATAAATCCAAATAAAAAAAAATGAAACTGTAATTTAACCTTTTTTTTTAACAAAAGTGCAAAAGTAACATCAAGAAATGAACACAACACCCTACACTAATTAAATATTAGATCTTTCATAACGGAACACTTTGCCCCCTCAAAGGTCACCTGCAAACAAACACCGGCCAAAAATTAATGCATATGCCTATATATTTTCTATAAACCCGAAATTGCCCATCCCTGCTTAGGCCTCATTTACCCAAATCACTATTGCTTAAAACTAAACCTTTTCTAGTTATCATATTGTATATTCTACTTGTATTCTTTGCAATCTTCGCTAAAGATTATTTTTGTATATATTTTTTGTACTTATATATGAAATATCAAATTTTGTTACAAAGAAAAATTAATGAAAGTTCAAACTTACTTTTTTTGGATATATATAGTACATACAGCCATGATTGTTTTTTTGAGGCTTTTTCATCGCAGGTTTCACCCTTAATTCAAAATAATATTTTTCATTCAAACCGATCCCCTAGCTAATTTTTTTTTTCTTTTTTATCACATTCGTTTTCAGCCGTGATGAAAAAACCTTGTGAAAGTAATCCAATAAAATTTGTAACATAAAAAATATGTTACACCCAAAAAAAAGGTCCAAAGCACAAAACCTGCAATAAAACACACATATATAGATCCACAACACAAACACATATCAATTAGAGTAAAACTTATAATTACAAATTACGATGGTGAAGTTAAGTTTCTCATCATGCTCGAGTAAAAATGGAGTGAGACTGAATTGATGGGAAAAAAATGGAAAAAGAAAGATGCTAAACATCTCTTAATTATGTAAAATGGGACCTAGAAACATTGTCATTAGATTTTTTAGATTATATAATAGATACATTCAATAAGTTCAAACACATGTATTCTTATCATTGCATCATCATGTGCTTAATTACATGAGAGGCAGAAATGTCAATTTTATTCTATTCAATTTTTGGTGTTTAAAAATAATAATTAAAGGGGTGTGTGAAGGATAATATTTTTGAAAACAAAATTGTTAGGATCTGTTTGATTCGCGGTTTGGTTTTAGTTTTTTTGGTCTGATTTCATATTTTTGAGACCATATCATGTTTGGGAACGTTGGTCTCTCAAAAATAAAACCCCCCTAAAACAAGATTTTTGAAACCAACAAAAAATTGATTTTTGTTGGTTTGGTTTCACTTCCACCATCGTCGTTAACGCTGCCGCCACATGTATATATACATATGTGTGTGTATATATATATATTCAATAAAAATTGGAACAAGACAAAACCGTTTACTAAATATAATTTCAAATCAGATCAGACCGCTTTCCAACCATGCCCTTAAGTCTCATGAGGACAAAGTTCATATTTCTCATGTGGTCTAATACAATTTTAACATGTGACCAAAAGATTTTTAAAAATGAATTGACTCTAATTCATGATTTTATGAATTTTTTGTCATATTCTTTTTATAAAAAAATTAACCAACCGTTCAAATTGTATTAAATCACATAAACGGATGGATTTGGGATTTGGTCCTTAGGACATGACCTAAATATTATCTTATAGTAAATGCATTATATAGTTGGCCGGTGTTTGGTTGGATGTGACCTCTGAGGGGGCAAAGCATTCAATTTTGAAAGTTCTAATACTAATTTGTTCACTTTTCACCGGAAAAGTGCGAACTGAAAAGTAAAAAACAGAGGCCACAAAGTTGCCGATTGCAACAATGAAGCTTCCTTCCCGTTTGGTACGAAATTAAAGAAGTGGCAATTAAACATGGGTATGCTTCAATTCATCCATTCTATTTCAATTTCATTCAATAATCTTATGTTGGGTTGGTTTTTCAATATATTAATAGCTGTACTTGTTTGTGTAATTTGAATGTGGGTAATTGCTTAATTTTGATGCTCTTCTTCTGATTTTTGTAAGCAATATTTTGTATTTGTTGGATGGTAGACATACAATTTTGCATCTTGGTGTTGTTTAGTACCATAGTTGTAATTGTTTTTCATACCCTCAGATGCTATATTCGTAACAATAATGGGATGATGAGTAATCATTGAATGTGGACACTCTGTTAATAATCTATTCTTGTATTTGCTGGTTTGGGTTGGTAGAAATGGGTTTTTAATGGGTAATTAAAGATGAAATCCATGTAAAAAAATAATAATAATTAAAGATGAAATCCCAAATATAAATGACACTTATGTCCATGCTTTACATTCAACATCTTCTTAGTTCTTACCCACACTGAGTACTTTTTGGGATAATTCAGTGTAATTGAAATTAGGGTTAACTTCATTTACACCCCCTGAGATTTGTTCTATCATCACTTTGACCCCCTCAGGTTTGCATATCTTTATTTACATCCACTATTTTACCTAACTCAATTCATTTACACCCCCTGCATTAGTTTATCAGTTTAACCCCTTCCAATAAAATGCATTAATTCCTATTCTACCCCTCATATAACTATTTCAATAAAAGGATAACAACAAAATAAAATGAAATTTATCAGTTTAACCCCTCTCACTCGCTCTCTCTCCTCCTCCGTCGTCCATGGCCTCCCTTCACCACCACACTCCCGCCAAAAACGGCACCACGACCACCACAACCACCGTCGACACCCCAAATCACACACCCAGCAAAAAGGCGAAGCTAACCCTAATCTCCGCTGACGAGCTCAAATCCGAATTCGCCCACCACGACCCCGTCGTGGCGCGAATCAACAACGGCAGCTTCGGTTCATGTCCGGCCACCATCATCTGCTCACAGCAGCGCTTGCAGCTCCGCTACCTCCGGTAACCCGACGACTTCTACTTCAACCAGCTCCAACCCTCGATCCTCAAAACACGAACCCTAATCAAGGACCTCGTCAACGCCGACCACGTCGATGAGATCTCCCTCGTCGACAATGCCACCACCGCCGCCGCCATCGTCCTCCAGCAGACCGGCCGCACCTTCACCGAGGGAAAATTCCATAAGGGCGCCGCCGCCGTCATGCTCCACTACGCCTACGGTGCCGTCAAAAAGTCCGTCCAGGCCTACGTTTCCAGCGCCGGTGGTTGGGTAATCGAAGTCGAATTACCTTTTCTGGTGAACTCAAATTCTGAAATTATCAATGAGTTTCGAAAAGCCCTAAAAAAGGGCAAATCGAACGGTCATAGGGTTAGGTTAGTGGTGATCGACCACATCACCTCGATGCAGAGTGTGGTGATTCCGGTGAAGGAATTGGTCAAAATCTGTAGGGATGAAGGCGTTGACCAAATATTTGTTGATGCTGCTCACAATTGGGTGTACATACATTGATTTGAATGAAATTGGTGTGGATTTCTATACTAGTAATCTGCATAAATGGTTTTTTTGCCCACCCTCTGTTGCATTTTTTATATTTTTGTACATATAAAACAATAATTTTTTAAAAATTTGAATAAGATTAATGGAAGGGTAATTTGGACATTTCACTAGAATTTTGACCAAAGTCAAATGAATAGTAATTAGAGGGGGTGTAAATGAAGATATGCAAACCTGAGGGGGTGTAAGTGATGATAGGACAAACCTCAAGGGGTGTAAATGAAGTTAACCCTTGAAACTAATTGTTGAAGTTGTTGAAGGATATAATATTCAAGTTATATCCTCTCTATCAGCTTAAGCTTTTAGAGTAGTTGATAACTAACATGATATCGTAGCCAAAGGTCCCCTCCCCATGAGCAAACTGATATTGATAATTTGATTCTCCAATTGGATAGACTACTAGAAAACAAGTGCCAAGTTGTTCAACATTTTGCTTGTTTAGCTACTTAGTAGTGGCATAGAATTAGTTTCTTGTTAAACCTATGATTCCCATTGGCTTGATTTTGATATCAATGTACATCGCGTATGGGAGATAACCCTTTCTGGTTTTTTTTTAATCAAAGAAGGGAGATAAATAATCACATCACATCACACATTGACACAAGAATGTTGAAACTTTTCAAACTACATGTTTTTTTATTGAAGAAAACCTAGAATTATGAACACCAAACCAATGAAAACATAAACATCCACAGTATAGTTCAGCTTGGCCTCCCTTCTTTGGGATCTGAATTGACAGCACATACTGATATCAACTTAAAAGAGGCAAGACAGAAAAATTGCTAACAAGCTAACAGTAATATAATGAGATAGCGGACGGATGTTCTTGCCCGTGCTCTCTGACATTCACATCTGCACCTCTGACTTTGTCTCGGGTGGACAATACCTTTTCCAGAACCAGTGATTCGACCACAGAAAATGTATCTCCTCTATCGGAACTTGCTTCGTCTCTGGCAGGAGGAAGTAGATGAACAAGCTCATGATGACAATCAAGCCAGCAAACAGCAAGAAAATCCCGTACTTAAGGTGACAGAGCGAAACGAGGAAGCACTGAGCAACTAGGGCCGTGAATATCATGTTCACACAGACCACGATGGCTTGGCCAGCCGACCTTGTTTCCAAGGGAAAGAGCTCACTTGGAACTAACCATCCCAATGGACCCCAAGACCTTCCATAAGCGAGGACGAATATGCAAATGGCGAGGACGAGGAATACGCCAATTCCTTTCGGAATCTCCTTTCCTTGTCCGAATTCCAGTGCTAGAGTGATGCCAACTGCCACCTACACCAGATCAATTAAACATTCAAGTAAGTGTTTAGTAGGTTGTAAAATATATCCAAAGGACTAGTTTATACAACTTGTCTAGTGAAGGAAAACTACCATGCAGATTATCATTTCGGTACCGGCCTCCAAAAAGAAAGCTCTTCGACCGAACTTGTCAACAAAAGCCATCGATATCAATGCAGCCACGACGAGTGCACCACTGGTGATGGCAGATGAGTAGAGACTCGCTCCTGAACCGAACCCCAAGCTCTGAAATATGACGGGGCAATAAAAGAGGATGGAGTTCATGCCAGTGAGCTGTTGGAATGCAGGGATCCCCAAAGCGCCTATGACTAATTGCGGACGATTCTTCCTTGCAAAGAGGTTTCGGAATGGGTTTTTAATGGCTTGTGCTATCTTGCTTGCTTCAACGAGATCCAGATACTCGGCCTCCACATTTTTGGTACCTCTAACTTTCTCCAACACTCTTCTAGCTTCTTCAGTTTTGCCTTGTTCGACGAGACTGTTTGGGGTCTCTGGAAGGAATAGTCCTCCAACAAACATCATAACTGCTGGGACTGTGGCTAAACCAAGGGACAATCTCCATCCCCATGGATGGATCTTGTTAGTTCCGTAATTTATGAAGTTGGCTACGAGGATCCCCAAGCAAGTTGTGAGTTGAAACAATTGGTTAACCGCTCCTCGGACTTTTGCAGGTGCCATTTCTGAAAGGTACAAGGGAACTGCCTGTACATACCTCAAAGAGCAAATATTCAAAACCAAGGAGGTAAGAAATGTTATATGGGAAGCTAAAATTTTCTGTTTTTAGAGAAGTGAAAAACTGAACGAAAGTTGTAAAAAGTGCTTCTGAAAGCTCCGTTATAAATATCTCGTTCTCAGATAACTAGCTATTGGAAATGTCGGGGGGAACAAAGAAAAGTATGAAATAGAGGGATACCCGCTATTAGGGGTAAAGAGTTTCTTTTATAATGAAAGAATTTGATATTTAATCTTCTTTTTCATTTCACTTTGGTTCAAAACGAAATGTTAATACTTCAAACACATACATATTCAAAGGGTTAAACATGTTTTCACATAAATGTCTATTGGGAATGTCCAGGGGGCTTACTTGGTTGCCGAATCCAATGCCAAAACCAAGGAAAATTCGACCAATGATTAGCATGGCGATGTTCATGGCGGCTGCATTGCAGATTGCTCCAATAAAGAACATAGTTGCTCCGACAAGTATGCTGATTCTCCTGCCTTGGTTTCTGGTTACATGTGAAGCTGCGAATGTGGAGACCAACGCCGCAAAGTAAAGGGACGATGTGAAGAGAGTGAGTATCTGATCGTCGTATTTACAATAATCGGTTTCTTTCAGATGTTTCTGTTTCCTCTCGTAAACAGCTGGGAAGAATTTTATCAAGAAATCATCCATGGAAGTCACTCCACCTGCATTTGAAATTACGATAAAAGGTTAGTTTCATCAATTTAATTTCTTATTCGGAATTAGGAGCAAGCATATTTTGGTTACCAACCGATGAATAATTTGTGACAAGTTTTTATTCACACACTCACATATATGACACACACACACACATATATATATATATATATATATCATTGTAAAAGTCCACAAATACTGAGCTAATAACACCCCCTCTATTGTATCTAAATTCATATCATTCCTTAAGTTTTTTAACATCACCTGCATTTGAAACTACCATCGAGGTTAGTTTCATTAATGTAATTTCTTCTGTTGAAGGTTTAGAATTAGCAGCAAGCACGAGATTTTTTACAAAATTAATAAATAAATTGAGACAGGTTTGTATCATATGCACACACACGGCATTACCAAAGTTCACTGGGTTAATGGACAAATAGTGAACTATTGTTACATGCCCTATTTTTTACCTAAATTCATACCAGTTCTAAATTCATACCAATGTGATTTCTTATGTTTAAGGTCCAGAAATAGCAGTAAGTTGGTTACCAATCTATGATTAATTTGATACAAAATAAACACACATGCTTTTATCTAAGGCCACTGGGTTCAATGGACAAATAGTAAACTATATTGCATTCAAAGATGAGGGGGGAAAGAACAGAAAAAAATGCACAGAGCAGTCAAAGAAAGGGTATTTGTAGTATATCTATACATATATATATATATATATATATATATATAACTTATACATGAATCAGTTGAACCCAGAATTGAAACAGTCAAGCGAACACAATCCCAAGTGATCAATTTACGAAAACACTTATTTCCATGTTTGGGTCAAGGGACAAATTTCTTCTTTCAAACTAAGAATCTTTTGCTTTTCGTTGCATTTTTTTCTCCAAATCCAAATTAAATTCATCGCCAATCTCAATTTCAACAACAACCCAATTGAAAGATTTAAAAACTGAATGCAAAAAAAAAAAAATATATATATATATATATATATATCTGACCGGAAACACCAAGATCATAGCCGAAGAGAGACCCTCCAGTAGCAGCAACCATGCAAGCCCATATAAAATATGATGTAATTTTGTATTCATAGAACTCAGCCCTCTTTCCACCCTCTGCGTCACCAAATGCTGCTCCTGCCATTGCTCTTTCTCTCTCTACTTTCTCTCTCTAACTAAATCATTCGATTCAAAAATGAAATATGACAGTGGAAGAGAGTCAACCAATGCTGCTAGAATATGACTTTGTGTTGTGAGGGTTACGTAAATATATATACATAACAAATATCGTTAGTGAACAGATAAGAGTGATTATCTGTTTTTTTTGGGTGAAATTCGTAGAGATTTGAAGCTATTCTCTTCACCACTATAACACAACGACTTTGACCCTATCAACCTATATATCATGTAGCTGTCAAACAACTTCGCCTTATTTTTAGATGTTTTAAATTCCACAAAATTTCAACTACATGATATTTTATTTATTTATTTTGAATCAATCCCATTTTTTATAGTTATTTTTGTATTTTTTAATATAATAATGGTAATGACAGGAAGATTTAGTGTTTTTTTTTTTTTCAGTGGTGACACATTTGGATTGAATTGTACGTACTGTTTAGTGCACGTGGCAAGATGTGATTGGTGGTGAGACTTTATAGAGGTTAGTTGAGGAAGTGCAAAGGGAAATTTACCTTTTCGATTGCAATTATATTTTATGGTTTTATTTCCTTTTAAAGAGGAGAAATTTAAATGTGGCTCTATCTAGATCTATAAATTAATACGGTAATAATTATTTTCTATTTTTATCCAAACATACCATAGTACACAAAATAACTCAATATATATATGTTTAAGGACGCATTTGCCCTAACAGTTTATTATAGTTGGATAATGTCCAATTTTCAAACACTTGTCTTTTATGTGTATAAGGAGGACTCATGCGAAAGTGTCTCTTTTTTTTCCTTTTGATAACTTATATGTGTTTTGTTTGGATAAATTATTTTAAGATATGTCTCCTTCACAGTAAGTGCTTGTTTGGTAGACGGTGTGGAGTTGATTTTTGGTTTTGGTTTGGTTGGAGTTGGGTTGGAGTTGGAGTGGTTGGAGTTGGTGTTGTTTTATTTTGGTTCCAAACCATGTTTGGTGCAGATGGTTTTGGTGTGAGAAAAAGTGATGCTGAAAAACCAAACCATGTTTAGTAGAGTTGGTATAGGTTGAAATTCTGAATATTAATATATTAATAAATATTAATATTATAATATTAATATATTAATATTATAATATTAATATATGAGTTTCACATTTTATTTATTAATAAATATTAATATTAATATATGGGTTTCACATTTTATTTATTAATATATATTAAAATATATTAATATATGGGTTTCACATTTTATTTATTAATATATTAATATTAATATTTTAATATTATAATATATTAATATTAATATTTTTTAATATATTAATATTATAATATATTAATATATTTAATTTTTCGAAATATTTTTGTTTTCATAAATATTTAATTTTTCAGAATATTTAATTTTTGAAATTTATTAATATAAAAAATGAATTTGCTACAGTGTTGGTACCAAAACCAAAACCATGAACCATCAAAAATGATGGTTCCAAATTTTGGCTCATTCCTTCACAAAAGTTGCACCATGGAATTGCTACAGTGCCTACTCCAAATTTTCACACAATTTGCCAAACATGGAGTAGAGTAAAATTTTCGAACCAAACCCAAAATTTTGGCTCCACTCCATGTTACCAAACATGCACTAAGTGTGGACTCATTCGCGTGAGATATATTCGTTGTACTATTGTAATTTGATTATTTAATTTAATTTAATATTAATATTAAATTCTTTCATTTTATTTCTTTTTTCATCTCCTTCTGGTCATCTAATATAGGAGTCTTAATACACGGAATACAAGGCTGAACAATTGAGAAATAAATACTTAAAAATATCTAAATTTTTAGTACCCAATTTTTATTTCATCAAATAGCTAGAAAGTTAATTAGTCTTAATCCAATTGTTGATATAAATAAAATTTTTATCTAAATTAAATACAGTGTTTAATATTACCAAATATTGATACCATCTCAAAGTGGTGCTTCCAATAGAATCAATTTTTAGGAGACTTCAATACAATTTTTTATAATCAGCACCTAAAATTTGACTTCTGATTTATTTTGTTTATTTTAATTAATTTTGCTCAACATTTAATTCAATCAAACAAAACAAGTAATAAGTCAACCACAAGACAAATGTCACAATTAATAGTCTTGCATATCCCTATAGAAAATAATAGGATAGGGTTATTTGCACTGAGACCTCTGAATTTTTGGTCAATTTCACCTAGAAATTGATCAACGCGATTGTAGTCCACTTGCCCACTAAACTTTGAATTTTCTTGCAATGACACCCCTGGAGGGATTTTTGGCACTTGAAATTATTCTTGTACCCTTTGTTCATTATTAAAGTCAAATGTATGAGTTTGATTAATTTTGATGACCAAACTACCCCTATTTGTTGCTAGGAATTGGCGCTAATATATAGTAACTCAAATAGATGAATTCCAACAATGTTCAAAACAGCTATATTAGTGAACAATGTGCGAACATTAAACTATAACTTTTTTTGCAGGAAATTTACAACAACTATAAATGAATTCCAACAGTTAGAACTAAAAAATGCCTACATATACATTCCATTCCAACATACACACACACACAAATCATCTCAAAAATCATTGTGCCCAAGGAGAATTGGAGCCATCTTGCCCAGTTGAAACCTACAAATAAAAGGATTCACATAAACATTACAAAACTGCAAAAATGTATGAAAGGAAAAAAAAAAAATCAAACAATTTAATGTACTAATAAATACATTGGTTAATATGTTTTAATTGGATGATCATTTTCCTTGGTAATTTAGGATTTAGGGATTAGGGTAATTTAGATTTTAGGAATTAGGGCAATTTAGAATTTAGGGATTAGGGATACACCCCTACATTACCAATTTTCATTAAGGGAAAACAAAAAAATAAAATAAAATCATAAAGTACCAATTTTTCATAAGAAAATAGCATGCAAGCCAAATATATATATATATATATATATATATATATATATAATCTCAGAAGCTCCCTATTTTTCACCATTGGAGTACAAACACACCCTAAACGCCAAACACATTACCAATTTTCAAAAATTCCAAACCCCAAAAAAAAAATTCATAAAGTACTAATTTTTCATAAGAAGAAGGCATGCAAGCCAAAAAAAAAAAAAAAAGGAAAAAAAATATTTCAGAAGCTCCTAATTTTTCACCATTGGAGTACAAACACACCCTAGACAACAAAAACATTATCAATTTTCATAAATGTCAAACCCCCCAAAAAAAATAAAGTACCAATTTTTCATCATATTACATAGCATGGAAGCCCAAAAAAATAAAATCATAAAGTACCAATTTTTCATAAGAATGCAAGCCAAATAAATATATATATATATATATATATATATATATATATATATATATTTCGGAAACTCCCTATTTTTCACCATTGGAGTACAAACACACCCAAAATACCAAAAACATTACCAATTTTCATAAATGTCAAACCCAAAAAAAAATAAAAATCATAAAGTACCATTTTTTCATAAGAATAGAGCATGCAAGCCAAAAACAAAAACAAAAAAAGAAAAATAATATTCCAGAAGCTCCCAAATTTTCACCATTGGAGTACAAACACACCCTAAACACCAAAAACATTACCAATTTTCATAAATACCAAACCCCCCCAAAAAAAAATCATAAAGTACCAAATTTTCATCATATTACAGAGCATGCAAGCCAAATAAATAAATAAATCATAAAGTTCCAATTTTTCATAACAACAAAGCATGCAAGCCAAATGTGTATATATATATATATTTCATAAGCTCCCTATTTTTCACCAGTGGAGTACAAACACACCCTAAACACCAAAAAGATTATCAATTTGATAAATGCCAAACCCCTAAAAAAACAAATTTCATAAAGTACCAATTTTTCATAAGAACAGATCGAGCATGCAAACCCAAAAAAAAAAATTCTCATAAACTCCCTACTTTTCACCATTGGAGTACAAACACACCCTAAACACCAAAAACATTACCAATTTTCATAAATGTCAAACCCAAAAAAAAAAAAATCATAAAGTACCAAATTTTCATCATATTACAGAGCATGCAAGCAAAAAAAAAAAAAAATCATAAAATACCAATTTTTCATAAAAACATAGCATGCAAGCCAAAAAAAATAAATTAAGAAGCTCCCTACTTTTCACCATTGGAGTACAAACACACCCTAAACACCAAAAACATTATCAATTTTCATAAATGCCAAACCCAAAAAATAAATAAATAAATCATAAAGTACCAAATTTTCATCATATTACAGAGCATGCAAGCAAAAAAAAAATCATAAAGATCAAATTTTTCATAAGAACAGAGCATGTGTCACGCCCCAAATTCTTAGGACTCCGAAACCCGAGCTTAAGAGTTAAGGGAGTGAATGCGGAAGTAAAAAGAAACGAGAACAAATGACCTTCAGTCATCAAACACCCACAAAAGGGTAAAAATGTTTGATACCATGTTGTCACGCCCCTAAAATTCCCGAAACTCTAATATAGAGAATCAGCGAATTTCCAAGGGATGACG
This sequence comes from Cornus suecica, assembly GCA_963922005.1. Taxonomy (NCBI): domain Eukaryota; kingdom Viridiplantae; phylum Streptophyta; class Magnoliopsida; order Cornales; family Cornaceae; genus Cornus; species Cornus suecica. The sequence continues at coordinate 73,624,226 of OY998240.1, read as the reverse complement.
TCAGCCAAACGACCACTAGAGTCAACAATAATAAGAAAATACATGGAATAACAATGAAAAATATACTCCATGTCAAACGAATACTAGAAACTCAATAGTATCATCTGATACCAACTGACACGCCCCTAAATTCCTAAGACTCCCGAACTGAGACATCCAAGGAATCCAGGATGTGATCCTTAATACGAATGACCAACTAAGATATCATCAACCATGAAAACGTATGGAATAATGATGAAAATGGTATATTTCATAACCAAATGAATGACAAAACAAAGCAGCGGAATCTAACGAAAATCCGGCAGAGTTTCGTTTGTAAATGGAACATCCGGACACACAACCACAACAGAATAACCTGCCAATAACAGTTTGATAATATCAATGGCTCACCGGCCCAACATTCATCAATCCTACTAGAGCCGAGGTAGTGGAAAGAAGCACCGCTACCCCTACACAACCCTCTATAATCAACAGAGTTACAAATGCTCGAATAAGAATACATAAAAGCACATGGCAGTGCAGAATAGATACAATAACATCCTGAAATAATAAATACAAGAAATAAAAGATACACCAATAGGGATAGGCCAACAGACTAGCTCCCAAAAGAAATATATGACAATCCCATACAAAATGGGTAAATAAACTGACAGCAGATAACTATCGTCCCCAAACCAGCCGCGCTGTAACCGTAACTGCATCACCCTGCGCAGCTCCAAAACCTATAACAAGAAAACAAAAGAAAGTTGTCGTTGCACCGCATGATGCCGTATCCGTAACATTTCCTGCAACCTGGAGTGGAATACCAGGGGGCGATGAAATACCCCTCTAAGCAAATAAGCTCAGTGGGAAAAGATACTCTAACTACCACATTCTCTAATAGTTTATGTAATGTTAAACCACCCAGTAAAATACATAGCCCACAACATAACCCAGCCACGAAAACCCAAGGTACGTGCTCACATGCTACCGTAAACGAGTATATGTCGGAGATATATATATATATATATATATATATATATATATATATAAGTACACAACAAGAGTCTATAAGATACAACTAAGACTCGTACCCCAAGTACCAACACTGGTAGTCTACACTACTCTCACCAACGTACACTAGGTACACGACACCCAGGTCCAATCTAACAAGTCATCAAGCGCTCACAACGCTAACCAAAAGATCCAAACAGAGGGAAAACAGACTCACCTCTAATGTCCACAGGAATCAAATCCACGACTAGTACCAAGGAATACTCATAACTCACTCCCCAAAAAACACAGGAGGAAAAACACTCACGTCCTTGCGTACTGTCATCTATATATATATAAGAAATATCATCTCATTCCTAGAGCAAATCTATACCTCAAAGATGGAATTACCTCATCATATCACTATATGAAAATCTCAAAATACTACCTCCAACAAGGTCAATAAATCACCAACACTCTTTCTATGGATAAGGAACGCTAAACGGTTGAATCCCGAAGAGTACCTGAACACTACTCTCATGACGACCACATAAGAGTCAAGGAACCAAAGCAAGGGAAAAGAAGTCCCAATGCTAAACCAACGGATAACCGAGACAACAACGTCAAGGTTAAAACACCACAAGTGTTTAGGGAGAACACCCGGACCAAAGGAACCAATCCACTCGGTATTCATGCCCCTAACACATGTAACAACTCAAATCACCTAGGTGGTGACGTCAACAACCAAGAAGAAGTGAAAGGCAACACTATATGTGTGCACTGGACAACACCAAGCCTCATGCCCGAGACTTAGAATCAAAGGTGAAACAAGAAACCACCTTTCAAAACTCTACAGGACGAGATCTTGAGAAAGGAGTCTCGAAATCTCAGAATCTCGAGAAAAGTAATAAAATAGTTTTCCTTTAAGAAACCACACAATAAAAATGACCGTCTTGCCCCCGGTCTCCGTCAGTCGCCATCACCGGCTTTTAGAAGTTAAAAAATATTTTTAAAGAAGATCCTAAGATCATTTTATAAAGTACTAAAACTTTTAGTTGCTACGGGGGTAGGCAAAAACGGGTTTTTCCTTTTAAATACAAAGAGTTTATTTTAAAACTTGAAAAACTTCGTTTCCGACAGACAGCCAAATAAAAGTGACTAGAACTCCAAAGATTTTTATAATGTCCCAAGAGGACAATGAAGGAAGGACAATACGTTGGACTCACGGAAGACAACCATCCGTTTCCAACTCCACAAAATCAAATGACACCACGAGAAAGAGGTTCGGCACCACGCAGTAACCAAAGGCTCAAGGAGTGACATATAAGTCAAAGACATGTCCTCTAGTATACAAAAGGATAGTACAAAGAATGCTCAGGAGAATGAACTAAGCACGAGAAACAAGATTGCAAGTACCTCGAATACTTAATAAAATCACTTAAACCCCTTAATACCATAAAAAAGGAAAACTAGTGGCCGATACTACGAAACTAACTAGTTTCAATCAATACCTCTTCCAATTCATTATAACCTCAATTTCACATTTGATACTAACTCTCTAGATTACTAACAGAATCAAGAGACCATTACCACTCAACTAGACAGGTTCAATCACAACCTCATCTAACCGCACTCAAAACCTCAAATACAGTTGATAACTCATTCCTCAAAAGGTGAAAGGCACCTAAGGGCCTATTCAACAATAACCACTAAGTTCACAAGCTTCTCACTCACCTTCTCTAAGGCATCAACTCAAAATCATCTCTACAATCCATCACTAACCGCAACTAACCACAAAGGTCACTATGCTAATATACTTAACCTCCCCCAATGGTACAAAAGTATATAATCATAAGTATAAGAATGTAACTCATTACACTTTAATAATTACTGCGTTTAATTCATGTTTTCACATTAATCACTTTCAGTTGAGCATTTATAAAATATGAATTTAATTCGCAATATTCATACATAACATGCTCCAAAATCCAACAGGCAATAATAACACATAATAACCTGCTCCAACATCACATGTAATATAACACATATACATGTCAAATGAGATCACATAATGGTATACAGTGTAATGTGACTCGACACTCCCCATGATACTCACACAAAAACACACCCTTCCCAAGGGTAACGGATACATATTCTGTCCACTTACTTTTGAGGATACAAGCTCATCAAGTAATGTAGAGTTACCACACTGACTCTTCCCAAGTGATTTTTCTCTCTATCACTTCAACAAAGAAGACGGTTGCACGAGAGCCCAACTTGCAACTCCGTGCGCCATGACTACAAAAGTCAAGAAAATGAGCCTCTACCTGGACTCCTAACTCATATTTGCCGGCTTTTTAGTTCCGTAGGTGTGATACCTCCTGGCCAGTTGTTGTGATGATCCGACACAAAGACACTCCCACATAATTACACAACCCGCATATAGCAACATCGTGATTTGACACTACACGATATTCTCAATATGCATCCCGGGCCTCAACATAAATATGTAATGCATCATATTTATGAAAATATCCACATGATATCAACATGAACCTCATAATCTCGTCATCATGTTTTTAAAACAATAAACCAATAAACCACGACTAGCAATTATATCACATAATCATGCTTGTAATTCATCAATTCATACTTCAATTCACAAGTATACAAGTTCATTTATTTAAACATGTTTTTAATTCCCTTAAATCAATTAGTCCACGTATTATAAGGGGAACCTAGCATAACGTCTAAGTTTTCAAGTCCCTCATGTTCACATTTTCCCTAATACATTAAAAAGGGAACTAAGTCACCTATTCTTTTTCAATTCAAATAGGAATTTATTAAATTTCACAGGAAAATAATTTAATTAATTTATCAAATTAATTTCTAAGTCCTGCCTCAATTATAATTCAATTATAGATATTTAAATTCATAATTTAATATATCTATATTAAAATAAATACGAGTTTGCACACCCAAACCACGTCAACGATACAGAAGTGAGAATAAAATTTCCCACATGAATCTACGCTTACAGAACAGCCCGAAACAGTCCATCGTAAACAGTGTCGGCGCCCGAATATGGGGCCCGCAGACCAAAGTCGTCCGAAAAATATTTCAAATATACCGAAACGTCCACCTTGACAACCTATACGATATATACGAAGCTCATTAGCAATAGGTTAATTAATTTGGGTAAATCTAAAATAACCCAAACAAAAATTATAACATATAAACGCAATTTCCGGACAAACCACTCAATGGAAAAATACGAAATTTTAGTATGACGTACTTAGCATCGATACGAAGCTACCTTCCAAAAATATGCCCAAACCGAGGTCAGAAAGTCGACCAAAAAAATGGCCGAAGGTTCTGGCCGAACTTGCGTTGCTGCGCCTCTGTCGTACTAACTGCTCCACCGCGGCTGTTGCCGCCGCGCCGCTTGTGCGACCACCAACTCGCCTCCCTGCACCAGCACCACACCGCTTCTTGCCGTTGCCGCTACTCCAGACCAGTCGGCGCCGCTGCTTCAGCCGACAACGCCTTGCCTGGTCGTGCGTTCATCTCCAGCTCAACCCCCCCCCCCCCCCCCCCTCTCTCTCTCTCTCTCTCTCTCGCTGACGACAATGGAGGAGATGGAGTATGGTGTGGCTGTTGTTGGCGCAAGGAGAGGAGAAAAAGGATGGCGTGAGGTGGGTTGCGTGTGATGAGAAGAGGATAAAGAAGCTAGGGCTGCGTATCCCTCTCACATATATATCCATATATCATGTATACATATATATATATACATATATATATATATATGTATATATATAATTCAATTTCAATTGAATTTTGTGCAACCTATTTCCAATAGGCCCATGTGACATGTCATGTGACCAAAAGAAATAAATGTGACACCTTATATACATATATCCTTATATTGTGAAAGTAACCCTCCTTTCATCCAAAATTATAAAATAACCCTCATACTTTACTAAAGCGTCCAAACGGTCTCCAAATAAAATATCGGAACTCCACGAGTCATCAATTAAATAATATAACCTGAATTAAATAATCTGGGGTATAAACCCAGCACCGGAACACCTTTCAAGTCCGATCAAATAAAATGTGTCGTCGCCAAGTCGAAGTACTAAACATTAAATGTCGAAACGATACCGCGTAGTCGATAACAAGAATTCGCGTAGTCGTCAAAGAGAAACTGTAATGTCGTCCAATCGACTTTAAAACTAAACGCAAAAAATTTACACGCGAAATACCAAGGATAAATAATGCGTCAAGAACAAGTGACGTCATTACCGAAATTAAATCAGAAATAATTTCAGTAAAAAGAAAGTAACACGGGGTGTTACAGCATGCAAGCCAAAAATATATATATTGAGAAAGATATATGCTGAGGCACCTGTTATTATTGCATGAACCATTAAAAGATAATGTTTTATCCATTTTTTTTTGTTTGAAAAAAAAATCTTGTTGATAGATGTGGGAGCTATTTTGGAACCCTAAATTAACCAAAACTTATTATGTTTTAGCATCTTACTATATTATTGGCCAAACCCTAATTTGATAAATCCCCAAAATCACAAAGGGAAAATACAAAAATTATTCAAAATTAAAACCAATAAATGCAAGGCGAGATTCAACACAGTTTTAATAGAGGAAAAACATTAAAATTATTCTAAATTGAAACCAACACATGCAAAGGCAAGATTCAACACAGTTTAACAAAGGAAAAACACTAAATTTATTCTAAATTGAAACCAACACATGCAAGGCTAGATTCGACACAGTTTTAACAAAGGGAAACCCAAACTCAATTTTTTAGGCACGACAAGAATTTGTATTTTCAGTACAATTTCCAGAAACCCAATTTTTTTTTCCAAGAAAGCCCCAATTTCCAGAAACCTAACACATGCAACCACATATACAAATCCTAGTGATAGGTGTTAGAAGTTTCATACCAAAAGCAGCGAAACTCCAAGCATCAAAAGCACGAAGATACCAAAAATCCAAGAACAAATCGAGATTAGATCTACTAACAAAACAAACAACGAAATATTAGGGTTTTGTACTAAACAAAGCTTGAATTTTTTTTAGCGAAATCAACAGAAATAATAGAGTACTTACACTTAGAGATTAGATCGGACCCATAACATTTTTGGATGAGATCAGACCTCCCCCCAAATCATAGAATCGAACTCAAATCCGTAAAAACCTATCAACATAACAACGAAATAGGAAGTTTCAAGATCAAATTCGAACCATGTTTTTGGTTTTTGAAGTGATTCGAACACATATAAACCCTAGAATCTATGGAATTTAAGGACAAAGATCACGAAATTAGGATTAGGTTTTTGTTTGTGAGAGATGAACAAATCGGTAGAGAGAGAGAGAGAGGAAATGAAAGGTTGTGAGAGGTTTCTAGAGAAAGAAAGAGCGGGTGAAGTTAGAAGGGGGGGGGGGGGGGGGGGGGGGGTTAAGGTTTAGGGTATTTGCGTAACTTCACAATAAACATAAAACCTATATGTAATAAGTGAGATAAATCAAGGGCTTTCTGGACTTTTTATCCCTCTTGGGGGTGTCACTGCAAGGAAAGTGAAAGTTGAGGGGATTAATGGACCGAAAACGCGTTGAACACTTTCTACATGGAATTGACCAAAAATTCAGGTGTGGCCTCAGTATAAATAACCTAAAATAATATTATCTTTTAGAGTTGGTACTTAATTAACATACTTATAAAGGAAATTGGTTCCTTTCTTTGAATAGACTTGAAGATAATGTGACATGCCTATTATTGATGTTGACCACGATTGTCTTCTTCTTTGGGAATTTAAATTAAGATATATTTAAAGTCTAACCAACAATCTCCTCAGACCTAGACCCAAATAAATTGTTCTTTGAGAGTGTTACATGGACTGATTTCACAATTTGTGTAATGTTAAGTTACAAATTTGCGAAGGGACGAAAAATCAAACCCACACTTGATACACTGGATACGATTCATCCAAGTATTGAAAGTTCATCCTATCAACTAACTCCGCTACGCCTGCAGGAGCAAAATATTGAGATACAGTTATTAGTTATTAGTGATTGTTACGTTGATTTAACAACCTATCATGAAGTGTGTTGCAATTCTGTATAAAAACTTCAAATACAAGAGTCAAAAAAAATCAGCCAGTAAAATTATGAAATTAGAAAGGAAAATCAAACAAACAAATAAATAAATATAACATAATCTTAATTTTTTTTTTATATTGCTTGATTCCGTTGCCCCAAAAAAAGGGAGTCATGCAATGAGAGTGAAGAATACTTGCAAGAGTGATTGCTTGCGTGGAAGGGGCTGTACAGCTCATGCATGTTGGCTGTGCCTCTTTTTGCTGTGCTGGAAGCTCATACAAAATGTCATTTAAAATTATATTGATAATGCAAGTAATTATACAAACATATATATAATTATATATACATATATGGTGGTTATTTCCATTCATTGTATTATATTCAAGTACAGTAAAGAAATATTATTTTAGTCGGACCGTTGTAGTTTGTATATTGATCAACTTGATCTTCCAGGAAAAAAACATGTACGTACCAAATAATTCATGGGTAAATTACACAAACTATCCCTCAACTTTGACCTAATAACAAGCACTACCCCTAACGTTTCATTAATATCAGCTACCCCTGAACAGAATCGGAACAGTGATTCAGTTGTTAGTAATAGGAAAATGACTAATATACCCTCACATATATGGAGATATTTCAAGAGTTTCTAGAGCCATGTGAATTTACATAATTACCCTCAAATTAAAAAACAAAAATAATGTATAAATATATATAAAATTATATATTTATAATTCGGAAAAAAAATACTTTTTATATACTTTTTATAAAAATATATAATTTCGGAAAAAAATATTCGGAATATTTCTGAATATTTTTTTTTCCAAATATATAAATTCCGGAAATTTCCGAATATATAAAAATATATAATTTTGGAAAAAATATAAAAATATATATAAATTCGGAAAAAAATATAAAATTATAAAAAGTATATAAAATTATAAAAAAATATAAAATTATAAAAAGTATTTAAAATTCCGAAAATATATAATTTTGGAAAAAAAAATATAAAATTATAAAAAGTATATAAAATTCGGAAAAATATATAAATTCAAAAAATACTTTTATATTTTTATATTTTTTTACGAATTTATATATATTTTTATAATTTTATATTTTTTCCGGAATTTATATGTTTTTTCCGAAATTATATATATTTTTATATATTCGGAAAAAAAAATCGGAAATTTCCGGAATTTATATATTCCGAAAAAAAAATCGGAAATATTCCGAATATATAAAAATACTTTTATATTTTTATATTTTTTTTCCAAAATTATATATTTTTATAAAAAGTATATACAAAATATTTTTTCAGAATTATAAATATATAATTTTGTATATTTTTATACATTATTTTTGTTTTATCAAATTAACAAATTAAGTAGGGGTATTCTAGTAATTATCATTACAAAAGTAATGGTTAAAATGTAAATGTATGGGTAGTAAGGGTAAAATAGGGTTTTCAGTTCCAAAAAATTCAACTTTGACCAATATTTGAATTTTCTGGCGTTGACTTCTACCGGAGGGGGGGAAATGTTACAACGGAGCAAAAGTTAAGGGTGGTAACTGATATTAATGAAACGTTAGGGGTAGTGCCTGTTATTAGGTTAAAATTGAGGGATAGTTTGTGTAATTTACCCATAATTCATAATAGCTCTTTAATGTCATGTTTAGCATAGTTTTTGCTTCTGGCTTTCCGCAGAAAAAAAAAAAAAAAGTATAAGCTGTTTTGAGAAGCTGGTACCCTCAGCTTTTCTAAAACGCTATTCCAAGGTTCAGAAACTCTTTTAAAATTTTTGTCAAACACCGTTCAAAACAGTTTTTACCTCCAGAAAGCCAAAAACAGTGTTTGAAAAGTCAATTCAAACATGCCAAAATCTCATATCTATATTGGACTAGAACAAGTCAACTTTATTGAGGGAATATTTGATATTCTATTATCTATAAATTATAGGCAAAAGTGCAAAATATCTTTTAAATTAGGATAATTTATACAAAACCTCTAGTAATTTCAGGATTTAATCACAAAATTCCTTGTCGTTCAACAAAACTCCTAACATTTTAGATTTTAATCAAATACCCCCTCCTCCCAAAAGTAACCAAATTTTATGTCAAAATGACTTAAATACCCATGACATAAAAATTATACTTTATGAGTAATTTGCACGAAAACCCCCTGAGTTTCAAATTTTAATCAAATAACCCATTGGATTCAAATGTCACTAAAAAATTTATAATGCTCATAATAAATACAATAAATAATAAAATACAATATTATATATCATTCATAAATAATACAATAACTAAAAAAAATATTTTGAACTACCACTTAATGTCGAAATGTTAAAATATAAAACAAAAATCTAATTGGTAGTTCAAAATATATTTTTATATTTCGAACTTTTTTTTATATATTTTACCCTAATTGGTAGTTCAATTGTTTTTTATTTCGCCGCTAATGTTCTTATTTCGGTATAATTTTTTTTTTTCGTTTATAGTAAAATATATAAAAACAAAATTTTAAAACGAAAAAAAATCCAAGGCCGAAATTATTTTTTCATTTTAAAAATTTGTCTTAAAAAAAATCGACCATTTTAAAGTTTTGTTATTAAACAAAAAAAAATTCTGCCGATTTATTTTTTCATTTTAAAATTTTGCTTTTTAATTTTTTTAACTTTTCAACATTAATTGGTAGTTTAAAAGATTTTTTTTTATTTATTGTATTATTTATAATTATATATAATATTGTATTTATTATGAGCATTATGAATTTTTTAGTGACTGTTTTAATCCGAGCGTTTATTTAAAGAAAATTTGAAACTCAGAGAATTTTGGTGCAAATTACTCATAAAGTATAATTTTATGTCATGGACATATTTATGGTGATATTTTTTCCATAACTTTAGTGAGGGAATATTTGATATTTTATTATCTATAAACTATAGGCAAAAGTGCAAAATATCCCCTGAATTATTCTCAAGTGAACAAAATATCTCATGTATTATTAAAGTTATCAAATCAGTCCCTTAAATTCTTAAAATTGAGCAATTTACTTCCCTGAACCCACTTTTTGAATGTCAAATTACAATTGTACCCATGTGTTAACATTTTGTAACAAAATAAAATAAATATAATATGTAAAAAAACAAAAAATACTCTTATTAGTCATATGTTCATTTGTTACCCAAACACCACGCTTCAATGGTGTATTTTGCAATTTTGCCTATGTAATATTCTATTTTTTGGATTGATTAAGATTGAAAAAAAAATGAAGTTATATTTAATCCATGCTAAACATGAATAATTTATTTTTAAAAAAATTTATTTTAAATTTATCTAATTGTAATTCGTACACTTTTAAAAATAATCAATTACAAAACAAATTCAAACAAATCAATTAGAAATTAGTTCTTATAATCTTTGAACTAAATTTTTTTTTTTTTTTAAAAAATAATTATCGTTGAATTTATTTATTTATTTATTGTGATAGTTCAAAAAATTTATTATTTTTGCTCAACTCCCTCTAGAATAAAAATAATTTTCTGGATCCCTCATTGTCTATTTGGATACATGTTTGAATTTATTTTGTAATTTTTTTAAAGTGTACGAATTACTAGTAGATAAATTAAAATTAAGAAATTTTAAAACTAAATTATTCATCTTTAGTACAGATTAAATAGAATTATTATTTTTTAATATTAATCAATCCAAAAAATAGAATATTACGTAGGCAAAATTGAAAAATACACCATTGAAGTGTGGTGTTTGGGGATAACAAACGAACATAGGACTAATGAAAGTATCTTAGTCTTTTTTACATATTATAATTATTTTTAGTTTTTACAAAAGGTTAAAACAAGGGTACAATTGTACTTTGACATTCAAAACCTGGGTCCAGCAGGCAACTTGTTCAATTTTAAGAACTTAAGAAACTGATTTACTCACTTTTGTAATAAAGGAGATATTTTATAGTAGTGATTGAATGTGTTATGCATAATTATATGTAATGGCATTACATAGAGAACACAAGTGTATGATAATTTTTTGTGAGTTCTTTTCAAAAAAAAAAATTGTGAGTTAATTTACGTTTCTCTCAATAGTTGTGTAATGTACTATTAAATTCGCTAATTTCAAGTATCATTTCTTGTAAACATTAATTAAGCATCCTTATTAAGGAAGAGATTGCTCAGATTTAAGTTTAAATGGTATAAAAGATGATTTTCGTTTTCAAAAAAAATCGTCTAGCTAAATTTTTTAATAGCTATTGGTTTTTCAAGTTCAAATTTTGTAATAGCTATTGTGATATTTTTTATATATGTATAATTATTAGATATATGCTAAAAAAAATTCGATATACGCAAACATACCAAAATTTAATTAGTTGTATTTTTATATGTATCTAATCCATAATTTGAAAAAAATCTTCAATTTTGACTCCCTATTTTGAAATTCTGGCTCCGCCCTGTCCCTAATGCTATGCTTACTCAACTATTATATTTGTTAACACAGTGCTCTTCTAATGTTTGTCGCTCAACATTCTTATTGTAGTTGAATTCTTGCCTATTTATCCAGTCTAATAGAGAATCGATAATTTTTTTAGGAAAAAAAGAACACTTTCAAATGTGCTTTTTAAATTACACCGGATTAATAATTGGATCCTCGTATGACTTATAACAAATTGAACGCAAAAGCTTAAATGATGTTGTTGCATACTCACTCATGTATGCTCAACACCAATCAAAGAGCAACATATATTGTCCTCACCGGAATTTCATCATATTTTATTTTTCTTACAACAAAATTTGGGGATTACGAATACGCCTTCATTGAATTAAAAATTGAAAAAGAAGCTTGAAAAAAATCTAGAATTCAAAGGGCACCTTATTTTCTATGTGCATAACCAACAAAATTTTCAATTTGTCTAACTTTATACACAAGTTAAAGTGCTACTTATATAAGCACGAGCGATTGTGTTTAAATTTATACGCTCTTATATAAATATATATCATTATTGCTAATACAATTATATCATTTTGTTTAATTTAACTCTATTTTAGATTCTATCTTCATGTCTTTATTATTAGATGTAGTTATGAGTTTGATAGAATAAGTTTAGTAAGCAATTTTTCTAAGTTTTATTTTATATAAAGTAATATCACAAAAAAATATTTTTAAATTTTGGGATAGAATGCAGAAGTATTTCTAATAGAATGGTCTATGTAGATAAACTTACAAACTTCTTCAAAATTGTTATTTGCAAATTGTGTAATATAAAATTATACTTTCTTTTTCAATTCTGATTTCACCATGTGCATTGTGGTTTATCCTAGTAATAATAAAAAAGACATAAAAATCATAAAGAGGAAGAAATATTACCAGGACAAATTATACTTTCTTTTTCAATTCTGATTTCACCATGTGCATTGTGGTTTATCCTAGTAATAATAAAAAAAAAAGACATAAAAATCATAAAGAGGAAGAAATATTACCAGGACAAATTTATTTAATGCCGATAGATTGAGTCTATTTTTACAACCCAAATTTAATGCGCTTCAGAAAAATAAGAAGAAAAAAAAAATTGTGCTGTAAAATAGAAAGTGATTGAGTCTATTTTCTTGGCTATATATATATATATTGGTTAGGTGTGCTGAGTTCTTCATGTACAATTGATCCAACCCTTATGGATGCAGGCTTGGTAAATTCTAATAGAGTTTCCGTTTATATCTTTTGCTTTCATGTAAATGATAGCCTTCACCGATCTCCTTTGTTGAATTTCATTCATTTATCTTTATTAGGTTCTATTTCTTCGAAATTTACAACAAAGATAAAACTTTGTTTGACTAATTTCAATACGAAAGCACAATTATATATTATTACCCACCTCAATCAACCCAAATAAAAGGTTTAGTCCAATAACCATTGTTATGGATGATCAACGGAGCCTTGTGAAAATTGAAATAAAACCATTTGAGCTAAATATTATCCCTAATCTTGGATGGTTATGTAACACGTGAGTGAAAATCAATCTAATTATATATAAACTAAGCCCGTTTGGGAGGTGGTAAGGAAAGCGAAACGTAGCAGATCATGTGCTACAGTTTTTTTTTTTTTTTTATGTGGAAGCATATTAGAAATAGAATTTAACTTGTCAACATGCATCAAGCAGCAAATGACATTACAAAAAAAAATTCAAAGTTAACATGTCTCAAAAGCTAAGCCAACAAATTACGAGTTCTTTTTGTACAAGCAGAATCATTATAAAAAGAAGCCATATTTCCTCATAACTTCTCCATAAAAAAAAAAACCAAAAAATGTCTTCAAAAGCTTTGGAATATCATGGCAGTTACCACATTGCCTATGAAAAAAAAAAAAATTAAATGAAGCTGCTAAAATTTTTACCCCTAGACCAGTTAATCAAAACAACCATAATTCCAATCTTACCATATCAGAAGATGACCCTGCACCAGCATTCCTTGTTCTATGGATGGGTTGAGAGCTAAAAACACCCCTTCTAGTTATAGCAGGCTGAATGCAGTCCAAAAAATAAGTTGTTTTGGGTGATTGAAAATTCTAAATTTAAAGTGAGACACAAAGTAGACAAAAACTTGAGCTGTGATTGGAAATACTCTAAACAGACTTGAAAAACATCATCCATCATATCAGTATAACAGTATCTATAGGATCAACATTGTAAATAGCTTTCTTAATCTTCTTGTAGTACACAATAATATCATTCACAGGCAGTCACAGACCTAGAAATTTAGATGAGTGAGGACGAAATCGTAATAATTCTAAATTTAGTGGGGTCTTAGAGTGTTTCTGAAAAATTTTAGTGGGAGCATAATCACATTTATTCCAAAATTAAGCGTAATAAACACAAAAAAAATTAAATTCTAGTGGGGGCCACCACCCCCCTTCGCCCCAACATAGTTCCGTGCATGTGCACAGGATCATCCATCGATTTAGAAGTCAAACAAGTATATCTAAGCATCTTTCCCAACTTAAAAAAAAATGCATATGGACAGAACTAAACTTGACATCTCAACATTTATAACATAAAATCATGCATACAATATGTATCCAAAACTTGAAAAAAAATTCAAGACCCAAAATATATGATTATATTGGACATGCATGAACCATATCCAAGTGTTTTTTTTCCCCAAAAAGCTTCAGAAAACCAAAAAACATTAACAAATCTGAACACCAAAAACCAAAAAACTTAGATCTGAACACCAAGAACCAAAAAGCTTCAACAATACTTGACCGAAACTCAAACATTCAGAAAACCCCAAAAAAATGATCATATTGTACATGCATCAATACATTTTGACAAACCCAAAACCTAAACATAGAAACCCTAACCCAACAACAAAGAAAACCCTAATAAAGTCACAAAATCTGATACGTTCCTTTCCAATAGCAAAGATCTTCAAAAATATGCAAAGATCTACAAAATACAGACTAAAGCCCCAAAGTTATCTCTCTACTTCACTGTGAAAAACACAAAATAGGGTTTTGTTACCATTTTGAAGATCAACGTCAGAAAACCCACGGAAAAATCAGAAAAAAACGAAAACAAATAATTTAACGAAAAGTATGAAACTCACATCAAGGATTCTAGTTCGTTTGTGGATGAAGAGAAGAAGGCAAAATCAAAACTTCAGAATATTGATAAGGATGAGAGAAACCTTTGAAGAAAAGTACGCCATTTTTTCATTTTTTTCTGTCTTAGAGATCTTTGTATAGATGGAGATATCTATGTGTATGTGTGCAAAAAGGTGAGGTGACAAGAGTGGCAGGTGAAAAAGCCCTTTAGTGCATGTTTGGTACGCAGGAATGAAATGGAATGGTTCCATTCCATTAGTTTAGATTCATTCTCATGTTTGGTACACAAATTTAAGATGAGAATGGTCATTTAAGTCATTCTCTGGGAATGACCATTCCATCAAAAATCATTCCTAGGCATTCTACTCTCTACCCTATGGAATGCCCATTCCATTCCCAAGTAAGATTAATTTTTTTTCAAAAACTCCAAAATACCCCTTGCCCTAATGATAACAAGTCTCCATAACCCACAGCCGTATAAACCCTCAACACTCCCTCACCGACCACTGTCGCCTGCCATAGTCAACCTCCCCTACCACCGTCGTGGCGCTAGTGGAAAAGTGAGTGCTCTGTCTATCTCTCCTCCTCTTCCCTTTCTTATAAACCTTGTCATAGTTGTTCAAAGTCCGTAACATCCCCAATTATATAATTGCATCACCTTTCTAATTGATAATATTGATTTTTTATTTGCATTATGCACATGAATACTGTTTTTAGATCATTTTCTGCTTGGAAGATTGATAACGGTTGCCAAATTTGTATAATTGTATTTTTGTCAAAGTCATATTCTTAAAAATTTATTATTCAAAACATGAATATAGACAGTGGGATATTTAAATTCGTTGTGTTTAAATTCATTCATAAAGCTGCTGTGTAATTTGCTTATTGCTTACTGTGTTGTGAATCCAAAGTGAACTACAACTTAGGAGGCTTCTGTGATATATACATATATATATATATATATATATATATATGGATATTGAATGGATGCCATTGAGTAGATGACTAACATGAATAGCTTATTTTTTGGATCGAATCCCAGGTTTTCAACTTCACTAACTACCTCACTAAACCAATAAGTTTTTAAGATGTATATACCGAAAGTGTTACAATGCAAACTAAGCTTAAAATAGAATGTTAGCTTAGAATAAAATGTTAATTAGTATTTGATAGTTTGATTGTGATTGTAAGGTTTACATCAAGTAGTACACAATATTATGTAATTATATTTTTTATTGATTTGTATCTTTTTATTCAGTTTTTTAC
Organism: Cornus suecica; assembly: GCA_963922005.1. Taxonomy (NCBI): domain Eukaryota; kingdom Viridiplantae; phylum Streptophyta; class Magnoliopsida; order Cornales; family Cornaceae; genus Cornus; species Cornus suecica. Next base: position 73,608,254 of record OY998240.1, on the reverse strand, counting down.
CAGATATGGCCATTTTCTTTTGAAGTTTAATTGGAAAAGGACTCCATCTCTTTCCTACTGATTACTGAGAAATAAATATCATAAAGGGTATTTTTGAGAAAAAACATTCCATTCCAAGTTTAAGAATGGTCTAACCAAACAAGAGAATGATTATAAGCATTTCATTCCAACATCTTTACATATGTCAAACCAAACAAGAGAATAGAATGATCATTCCATTCCATTCTCTTTCCCATTCCATTCCTACTTAAATGGTCATTCCATTTCATTCAATTCCTTCGTACCAAACATGCACTTAGGGTTTTTTCCCCTTTTCACCTAAGAAATGATTTTCATTCTTATTTATTATAGATCTAAACCCATGTACATATTTAATTCAAATTAAGATTTTTTTTCCCAATCCAATCCATTTCCTGTTAATTCTTCTATTTAGAAGTTGATTTTGATACATATTTTCTCCATTAAAAAAGTAGGACTCAATATTAGTTTTCAATTTTTTTTGGTTCTGCAAATTTTTGGTTCCCCCATTCACTATTGGTTTCGACTCAATGAACAACTATGAGGTGTTGGGTTTGGGTCGGGTCGTTAACGGGCGAGTCATAAACGGGTCACTGACTCTTACATGACCCGGTATGACGGGTCGTTAACGGGCGGGTCGTTAACGGGTCACTGACTCTTACATGACCCGGTATGACGGGTCGTTAACGAGCGGGTCATAAACGGGTCACTGACCCGTACATGACCCGGTATGACGGGTTGTTAACGGGTTGGATTATAAACGGGTCGGGTTAACCAACAGGGAAACCCGACCCGCAAGTTTTTTATTATTATTACATAAAAAAATAAAAGAAGTTACACGTGGGTGTCCCGTGTCCACTCACCCAAGATTTTTGTAACTAAGTAGGCTTCACTTGGGCCCCGTTTGGTAACCGGTTATGGTCCCATATTTCCGGTCTTGTCATGGTTTTTTGAGACCAGACCATGTTTGTTTTGCCTTGGTCTAAAAAAATATAACCAGACAAAGTTAGACCAAATTGAACCAAAATGACATTTTTTAGGACCACAATTTTTGGTGGTTCTATTTGGTCTGGTTATAAAATCTAACCAAAATGTCCTCCAATAATTGAAGCACATATAACCAATATATAACCAAAACACAAAAATAAAATAATAAATAAAATGAATTAAATAATACATAATAATAATAAATAAATATATATAATAATAAATAAATTAACAAAATATATTTATAAATTAATAAAAATAAATGAATAAATAAAAAATATATATATATATTTATGAATAAAATAATAATAAAAATAATAAATTAATAAAAAAAATAAAATATATTTATGAATAAAATAATAATATAAATGATAAATTAAATAAAATATATTAAAAAATAATATAAATAAATGAATAAAAAATAAACAAAATAATAAATAATAAAATATATTTATAATAAATATATATAATATTAAATAATAATAAAAAAATAAATTAATAAAATATATTTATAAATTAATTAACGAATAAATAAATAATAATAAATGATAAATTAATAATATAAATAATAAATTAAATTAATAATATTTATAAATAAAATAAAAATAATTAATAATAAACAAAATGAATTAAATAATACATAAAAAAATAATCACCAAAATGAATTAAATAATTCGAAAATAATAATAATAAATGATTAAAAATAATAATAATAAAATAATAAAAAATAATATAAATAATAAATGAATAAAATATATCTATAAATTAATTAAAATAAATGAAAAAATAATAATATAAATAATGAATTATATTTATAAAAAATGAATAATAAACAAAATGAAATAAATAATACATAATAATAATTAATAAATTAAATGAATTAAATAATGAACAAAATAAATAAAATAAAATGAATTAAATAATACATAAAAATAATAATAAATTAATAAAAATAATTTCAGACACAAATAAAAATAAATAGTAATAAATAATAAATAAAATGAATTAAATAATATATAAAAATAAGAATAAATAAATAAATAATAAGAAAATTGAATTAAATAATACATAAAAATAATAAATAAATAATAAGCAAAATGAATTAAATAGTACATAAAAATAATAATAAATGAATAAAATATATTTATAAATTAATTAAAATAAATGAATAAATAATGATATAAATAATAAATTAAATGAATTATTTATAATAAAAAATGAATAATAAACAAAATGAATTAAATAATACATATAAAGTATATTCAATATTTTCACAATTTACTAGAAATTTAAGACCAGATCAGTTTGTCAAACATGGTCTGGTTCAAAGAATTTTGGAACCAGACAGTTTGCCAAACATGGTTTGGTTCCAGTTTCCTCAGACCAAGACCATCAGATCAGACCGCTTACCAAACAGAATTTCAGAACATCACCCGGACCAAACCAGACCAGACCAGATCAGACCGGACCAGACTAAACTAGAGATAACCGAACCAGACCGATTACCAAACGGGGCCTTGATTTTTTCATTTTTAAAATCTGACCACAAAACAGTAGACGTGGTCACGTGGGTGAATGTTTATATCCATACCTATATCTATATTTGTCTATAGATCTATATCTATATCATGGTTCGCCGTAACGGTATCGATCACTGTAACGGTAACGGTATCGGTGAAACGGACTCGGGTCAGTATCGGGGTTACGTAACGAGACTCGGTAATCGCAATCGTGAATTTTTTAAAATCTTCCACATCTTACCCAAAATGTTCTAATTGGATACTTTTAGCAACATGAATGAATAAAAATGATTTTTTGGTATATTTAAGTGAATTTTATTTAATTTTTTAAAGAATTTTAATATTAAAAAAATGAGTTATTAATAAATCTAATGGTGTCGTCGTTATTTCAATGTTTATGATATACTTGTTATGATATTATTAAATTAAATATAAATTTAAATAAATAAAAAATTAAAATCACAAAAGATATAATTTATATCCAACAATGTAAAATAATTTTAAAAAAGATACATAGTTCACTACCAAAATGAATTTCATGGTGGATTTTGTTGCTCTAGTTGGGGTTCATGAAAAGATTGTCATTTTTGAGCTGTATCTTCAGTGGACATTTGATTCATCATTAGTAGACTATCTTCTCTTTGTAACTGATAAGGATGATTTTGACCCTGAGCATATCCCAATGAATTACTAGACTGATTTGTACTGATGTTATTCCATTCCATAATATCCATAAGACATTTGAGGTTGATGAGGCACAATGGGGAATTCCTCTGCATGAAAAAATCTATATGGTTGTGGCGGATAATAGCTTTGACTTGTACCATACAAAAAATCCATACTGTGAGCTTGGTGACTGCCCCAACGAAAATTCACCAAAGTTACGCATCATTGAAGAAGAACCATCACTTTGATGATCATTGTGTCTTTGGTTCCTTCTACTTGATTCATTCCATAATATCCATAAGACATTTGAGGTTGAGGAGGCACAATGGGGAATTCCTCTGCATGAAAAAATCCATATGGTTGTGGCGGATAATAGCTTTGACTTGTACCATACAAAAAATCCATACTGTGAGCTTGGTGACTGCCCCAACGAAAATTCACCAAAGCTACGCATCATTGAAGAAGAACCATCACTTTGATGATCATTGTGTCTTTGATTCCTTCTAGTTGATTCATTCCATAATATCCATAAGACATTTGAGGTTGAGGAGGCACAATGGGGAATTCCTCTGCATGAAAAAATCCATATGGTTGTGGCGGATAATAACTTTGACTTGTACCATACAAAAAATCCATATTGTGAGCTTAGTGACTGCCCCAACGAAAATTCACCAAAGCTATGCATCATTGAAGAAGAACCATCACTTTGATGATCATTGTGTCTTTGGTTCCTTCTACTTGATTCATTGCCTTAACTCTTTTATCCAAGTCGGGTTTAAATCAATTTTTTTTTTTTTTTTTCTTTACTTTTCAATAATTTAATTATGGAGTAACATTTATCATATCATATACATAACAAAAAGTTTTTTAACCCAAATTTTTGAAAAACTTCAATTGTGTTAATCGTTACGATATTTTCGGAACCGGTGAAAATCGGGGTTACGGCCACCGTAATGGCCGTAACGGGGCCGTTACTGGTGTGAGAATCGGATAACGCGGCCGTAACGGTAACAATAACTTGAAAATTCGTTACGTAACGGCCGTTACAGTGAACCATAATCTATATATATATGTATATCATGATTTCCATTCTCCAAGCTGCAATCAACCCTATATATAGGGAGAAGGCTTTTTTTAAGGTATTGTACAGTGTTCTAATCGGACGGCTGATATTGCTTCAATGTTAAACACACATTGAAGAGCGGACCGCGGGTGTCTCGTGGACTGCAGTCTATGGTAATGCAGCCCTTTGGGGAGTTGATTTGTCGGGTGGTTGAATGGTATAGAGAGAGAGGTTAGGTTTGAGTAGACCTGTCAATGGATTGGATTTTGATCCGAATCCGATCTGAATCCGATCCGATTAGTCGGATTTGGATTGCAAAAAAAATCCGATAACCCGAATATGATCCGAATCCAATAATCCGATTCCTTAACAAATTAGATTTGGATTAGCCTAATCCGATCCGATAAAATATACATATATATATTTATATATATGTGTATATATTTAATATTGTACATGTATATAAATGTTAGTTGTTAATTATTTTATTATTTATTAATAATGATTGATCATAAATACAATTATTAAAAGTGTGAATAATTTTAGTGTTTCAGTATTTATTGATTTTTGTATTTTTTTTAATTAAATATTCGGATCAGATATTCTATAATGAAGAAATTCGAATATGAATTAATTAAGTGAAAATCTGTCGAATTATCGGATTCGGATCGCGGATTGAGAGTTTTTGTCATCCTTATCAATAGACTTATCAATAATCCGATTATGATCCGAATCCGATATTAACCGGATATGGATTGAAAATAAAATCCGATAACCCGATTAGGATCCGAATCCGATAATCCAATTTCTTAACAAATTGGATTTGGATTTAACTGATCCGATCCGAATCCGATCCATTGACAGGTCTAGGTTTGAGCTGCTCAAGGTACCTGTAGGTGGTGTTGGGCTCAAATACACATACACGTAGAGCTGGCAATTTCTGACACGAATTGACCCGTTTGACACGATTATATTTATTGTTATATTTATTTGCTGATTTTTTTTATTCTCTAATTGGTCATGGATTGAAATACATTAATAAACTATTACTGAATTGTGTCAAATTCAATTTCAATTTCATTTTTATTTTTTATTTTTCGTGTTGGATTGTACCATATTTAAAATGTTTGATTTTCGTGTCAACTAGTATCAGATTGCCATCTTGACCCGTGGGTCGACCTGTTGACACGAATTGCCAGTCCTACATACGCGTTGGTGTTGGGCTCAAGGTTGGTACACGCACACATTGGTGGGCTCAAGGTACACATACACATATACCTGTACCCAATACATGTACTACATGTTAACATTTTCTATCCGGATACATTGCGTTTTCATATATCAAGCCCAACCTGTATTATACATTGCATTTATATTAGGGGTGCAACTTGGGCGGATTGGCCCAGCCCAATCCGGACCTAATCCGAAAATTTTGAGTTTGGATCGGGTTCGGATTCAATTTGGACCAGTACGAATTAAATTTTATCGGATCAATGTTTAAATTTGATTGGATTCGGGTTAAACCCAAACCCAACCCGAAACCGGTTTTGGTACTGGAAATGCACAATATGCAATCCTCTTTCACTAAAAAGACGCCACGTGGAATCTGAGTTGGAATAGAAGTGGGGGACGAAATAGCGTCTAGGTTCAATGAACCTGAAGGTCCGTCCTCTCATGGCCAATCATGGTCCGTCTAGGCACAAATGCACAATATGTCTTCGTTTTGTTTTGGATCACTGTTTCTATTTATACACAGAGATCTAGAGAAACACAGAGCCTCACGTTTTAAGCTCTGCATATTTCAATAAAACAATGGCGTTCACTTCTTCTTCTTCTTTATTTCACTCTTCAATTCCTTCGCATTCTACCTCATCCAACGACCTTAAAGGTTCCACTCTCTCTCTTTCTTCAATTTGTTATATATATATATATGTATGTATGTATATTGTCAAACACTTTATTCCATTCAATTTGATATTTCATTCCAATACACGCGCATATATAGAGATCACGATTTCTTTTATTTTCGATTTTTTGTTTTTCTGTTCTAGTTTTATGCTTAATCTTTTGTTATTATTGCATTTTGCTTCCTTATTTTTATGTAGGAAAAAAAATAGGTTTTAAAATATATTAGGGTTATGATCACTTGTATGAGTCAATTGAACTCAATCACTTGGTTTTACGAAGTTTTCTGTTAATCGGAAACCAAAACAGAGATTTTCTAGTACTATTTTTTTTTCTATAAAATAAAAAGGCTCGACCCGACCCAACTCAACCCATGAAAGAATGGGTCGGGCTCAATCCGAACCCAGGCATGTCTCAATAGTTTCTGCACTTTTAGTCATCAAAAGCACGTCATTTTTCTCATAGATTCTGCACTTTTAGTGGTAATCTATGATTTGCATCTATTTTATTTACCTAAGCTTGTATTTATTTGTCATTTTATTAATTTCGTCTATTTTTTTTTCTTTTTCTGTTTGAAGATTTAGAGAAATATGACTCTTCTAAGAGTATTGAAGATGAGAAGACAGGGGAGTTTGCTCCTTCAAATGGTGGAAAGAGCAGCTTATCAGGTAGTTCTGCAGAAATATATATGAGTATACCTAAAACAGTGAAACCAACTCTCTCTCACTCTCTCTCTCTCACACACAATAAGATCCTTGTATTTGTAATTTTCTTCTCTTTTTTTTTGGTTATCTGCATAAATTTATTCTTCTTTTTTAGATTCAAAAAAAGAAATTGTGGTAAAGAAAAACGAATTAAAAAGACCTGTGTTTTACGATGAAGTCGGCATCATCAGGCTGAGGCAGAATTCCTAGTAAAACTACTGCTCTTAATCATGAATTTACAGCAATCCCTTTAGAAGATTAATTTTTGTTTGTTTTGTAATGGGGGAAACCTCTAAAGGTAGTTTGGTATGAAATAATATATATACACAACTCATCAGTATGGTTTTAGCCAACACTTACATGAAATGTGAAGCTGAAATTTGCTACAAGATGGTGTTGGGTCGAAACAAGCTCTAATGCAAAGATACGCACACAATAGACACCAGATATATAGTGGTTCCCCAAAAATATGGGTACGTCCACTTTGAGAGCTTCACTATCTTCGGTTTAAAACACAAACCGGGTATTGAGGGAGGATACAAGTTTTATCGACTCTACCTCACAACTCTCTCTCTCTCTCTCACTTACAAACATCACAGAGAATTACTCTGTGGCTTACTCTCTCGTGTATCACTAACTCTCTCTGTTTTACACTTCCAGTTATATCTTTTCCCACACCCTTATACACTGCTATATATATACATATATATCATATACAGACAAAACACCATTTACACAGAAGTCTTCATGCGCATGGGCGGCGCATCCTTTCTTGACTCTTGGTGAAGGCGGTTTGGTTGTATACGGCAGTGGGTTGGTGGCTGCTTTGATTGACAGTTACATGCACATGGGCTGCTGCATGTGGATGGTGGATGGTGATGCTGTTGAAGACCACCACACAGGTATGGAAACCTACAATTCTCCCCCTTCCATACCAATCAGAGGAGAACGTCTTCACTTGATCTCTCTCTCACTGCCAATTTGGGACTGGTGTTAAACCAGCTTCTTCTTTGCAAACTTCTAGCTTTTCTCTAGACAAGCTCTTGGTCAGCATATCTGATCCATTATCATCTGTGTGAATCTTCTCTAGCTGTAGAAGTTTGTCTTCGAGCACATCACGGATCCAGTGATACCTGACGTCTATGTGCTTGGACCTTGAGTGGAAGGTTGAATTCTTGCTAAGATGAATAGCACTCTGACTGTCACAGTATATGACATATTTTTTCTGCTCTTGTCCCAATTCTTGAAGAAACTTCTTCATCCACAAGAGCTCTTTGCATCCTTCTGTTACTGCAATGTATTCAGCTTCTGTGGTGGATAAAGCAACACACTTTTGTAATCGGGATTGCCATGAAACTGCTCCCCCTGCAAAAGTGATTAGGTATCCGGATGTGGATTTTCTGGAGTCACTGTCTCCGGCCATGTCTGCGTCTGTGCAACCTTCCAATAAAGGTTCACCACTACCAAAGCATAAACAAATATTGGTAGTTCCTCTAAGATACCTGAGGATCCATTTTACTGCTGCCCAATGGTCCTTTCCAGGATTTGACAGATACCGACTGACAACTCCAACTGCATGAGCAATATCAGGCCTCGTGCATACCATGGTGTACATCAAACTGCCAACTGCTGAAGCATAAGACACTTTCTTCATTTCTGCTTTTTCTGTCTCACTTGAAGGACACTGCTTCATATTCAACTTGAAGTGGCTTGCAAGTGGAGCACTGACTGGTTTTGATTTGCTCATGTTGAACCTTTCAAGAACTTTGCCGATATACCTTTCTTGAGATAACCAGAGCTTGTGTTTCAGTCTGTCTCGAGAGATCTGCATTCCCAAGATTTGTTTTGTCGGTCCCAACTCCTTCATAGCAAATGACTGGCTCAGTTCCTTCTTCAATTTGTTGATCTTGCTGCTGTCATGGCCAACGATCAACATATCATCGACATATAGCAAGAGGATGATAAAATCTCCATCAGGAAATTTCTTGACAAATACACAATGATCTGCAGTGGTTCTGTTGTATCCATTCTGGTCCATGAATGAATCGAACTTTTTGTACCACTGTCTTGGTGCTTGTTTGAGCCCATAGAGACTCTTCCTCAATCTACACACAAGATTTTCCTTTCCTCTGGTTCTGAATCCTTCAGGTTGCTCCATGTAGATTTCTTCATCCAGATCACCATGTAAAAATGCGGTCTTTACATCCAGTTGTTCGATCTCTAGGTTCAAGCTGGCTGCCAAGCCAAGAACAACTCGGATGGAGGACATTTTCACTACAGGTGAAAATATTTCTTCAAAATCAATGCCCTTCTTCTGACCGAATCCCTTCACAACCAGTCTTGCCTTGTACCGTGGTTGTGGATTGTTTTCTTCAGACTTCAGTTTGAATACCCATTTGTTCCTGAGAGCTTTCCTTCCCTGCGGTAACTTGACCAAGTCATATGTGTGGTTCTCATGCAGCGATTTCATCTCTTCCTGCATGGCTTTCATCCACTCCGCATTTTTACTGTCTTCAACAGCTTCTTGATAGCTCTCTGGTTCTCCCTCGTCACTAAGCATCACGTACTCTGCGGAGGAATATTTGCGATTCGGTTGTCGCTCTCTGGAAGATCTCCTTGTTTGAGGATCAACCGGATTTTCTTCTGTAACTGGTTCTGGTTCTGCATCATCATCAGCTGGATCTCCTTGAATAGCTCCCCCATCATTTTCTGCTCTCGGTGAGGGAACCGGGTCTAGATTAGCTGGTAACTCTTCAGGTGAGTCTGATTTCTTTTGTTTTTCAAGATCTTCAATGGTCTGATCTTCGAAAAATATCACATCTCTGCTTCTGATGACCTTCTTGTTGATAGGATCCCAGAGTCTGTAACCAAACTCTTCATGGGCATATCCCAGGAAGATGCACTGTTTGGCCTTTCCATCAAGCTTGGATCTTTCATCTCTGGGAATGTGGACAAATGCTCTGCAGCCAAACACCTTCAAGTGTTTGTAGGAAACATCTTTCCCTCTCCATACTTTCTCTGGGACATCACTGTTTAATGGAACGGAGGGAGATAGGTTGATTAAGTCAACAACTGTTCTCATTGCTTCACCCCAGAACGGAGTTGACAACTTGGCATTAGATAACATACACCTGATCCTTTCGCAGATGGTTTTGTTCATTCTTTCTGCAAGGCCGTTATGTTGAGGAGTTTTCGGCACTGATTTTTCCAGTCTGATGCCGAAGCGTCTGCAATACTCCTCGAATGGTCCTCTGTACTCGCCACCATTGTCTGCACGTACACATTTCAGCCTTATTCCAGTTTCTCTTTCCACCTTTACATGAAACTCCTTGAACACTTCCAGCACCTGGTCTTTAGTTTTCAAGGCAAAGGTCCATAATTTTCTGGAATGATCATCAATGAATGTGACAAAATAGAGGGCACCTCCATGAGTTCTGGTTTGCATGGTGCAAACATCCGTGTGTACGAGATCTAGAATGTTTGGTCTTCTAGATGGAAGGGAACTGCGGAATGCAACTCTGTGCTGTTTCCCCATGATGCAGTCGACACAGGTGTGTAATGGAGTACCTTTCATTCCAGGTAAGAGTTCTTTTCTGGCAAGGACCTTGAGTCCTTTCTCACTCATATGACCGAGTCTTTTGTGCCATAACTCGGTGGGGATTTCTTTTTCCATTGTATTCACCTCGACTCTGCACAATTTTGCTTGCGTTGTGTAGAGTGAGCTGATCTTCTTTCCTCTAGCCACCACAAGATTGCATTTGGTGAGCTTCCACTTGCCATCACCAAAATGACTGTTGTAGCCTTTATCATCGAGCTTGCCGGTGGAGATCAGGTTGAGACTAATATCTGGAACATGTCTCACATCTTTGAGGAGTAGTTTGCATCCATTGCTGCTTTCCAAAAGAATATCACCTCTGCCGGTAATTTTGGATGCTCCTTGATTTCCCATCTTCATAAGTCCGAAGTCACCACCGGTGTAGGATGTGAACATATCCTTTCTCGAAGTGATGTGACAGGAAGCACCTGAGTCAATAACCCAGGTAGAATCTTCGGATGTGAAGTTGACACACTCATCATCTTGAACGATGACGAGCCCTTCTCCGGCTGTTGCTGTTGCTTCTGAGGTACTTTCTTCACCTCTATTTCTGGTATGTTGTCCAGACTGTTCGGCTTTTAGCTTCCTGCATTCTCTGATAAAATGGCCTGGCTTGCCACAGTGATGACAAGTTTTGTCTCTTCTGAAATTGGACTTTGATCGCCCACGATGTTGTGGCTGATTGCGATGGTTTCTGCTTTTGCTTCTACCGCGCCATTCTTTTCTTTCTCGTCTTTCAGTGACAAGAGCTTCTGACTCCGGATGATATCCTTCTTCCTTTCTTCTTGCTTCCTCGTTCAGCATTCTGTCTTTCGCCATTTCCATATTGATTATTCCGTCTGGAGCTGAGTTGCTTACAGAGACAACTAGCGTATCCCAACTTTTCGGAAGGGAGTGTAATAGAAATACTGCCTGCATCTCATCTTCTATAGTCATTTTCATCGAGTTGAATTGATCTAACAACCCCTGGAATTCGCTCATGTGTTCTGACACACTTTTGCCGTCTTTGTATTTAAGATTCACCATACGGCTCAAAAGATTTACCTTGTTCTGAGATGTCTTTCGTGCGTACATCTTCTCCAGTTTTTGCCAAAGAGCATAAGCATCATTGTCGTTGGCAAAATTTTGGTAAATACTCTTGTCGATCCACTGTCTGATTTGGGCGGCACATTTTCGATTGAGTACCATCCAGTCTCCGTCGGTCATGTCCTTCGGTTTGCCATCAGGTGCATCGTCGGTCCTTTTGATCGGCTTCCACAGATCTTTGATATACAAAAGATCCTCCATCTTTGACTTCCACAACGAATAGTTGGCTGCGGTCAATCTGATCATCGTTCCGGATCCTGAATCGTCCATCGAAACGGAATCTTTAAGCCCTCCTGGCTTGTTTGATATATTCGGAGTGGAATCTCGCGAAACGGAGTGTACCGTTGTGTCCGGAACGGTCGAAAACCTTAAGATCGACTCTGACTGAGCTCAATTCCGACTTCGGATGAGTCCGGAATGGTCAAAACAACGTCGAGGGGCAAAACTGTAATTTTGCAAACTTGGTGATGACGTGGCAGCACCTGGGAGTGACACGTGGCAGGTACACATGGCAAAGTGTCAGTGGTGACACGTGGCACAATGGTTGACTGACACGTGGCAGGACACGTGGCAGTGTCTGGCTGTGACACGTGGCACTGTTGACGTCAGCAGTGACGTGTCAGTGAAGATGACGTCAGGGATGACGTGTCAGCGCGTGGTCCTCACGCGCGGCGGCTGCTGGAGGCGCGTCCGGCGCGTGGTGCGCGTGGGCCTCACGCGTGCTGGAGGTAGACGACGCGTGAGGCGCGTGACACCGAGGATGTTGACGCGCCAGTCTTCAGGCGGCGCGTGCGGCGGCGGTTGACGGGAAAATCTTCCTTGGGTGATGGGTCGTCCGAAAACAGGTGTGGTGTGGTGATTTGATCTCTGGACTGGTGCGAAATAGAGCTTGAAGTTTCGACTGTGTTTGAGCTTTAATGGCTTTGATACCACTTTGTTGGGTCGAAACAAGCTCTAATGCAAAGATACGCACACAATGGACACCAGATATATAGTGGTTCCCCAAAAATATGGGTACGTCCACTTTGAGAGCTTCACTATCTTCGGTTTAAAACACAAACCGGGTATTGAGGGAGGATACAAGTTTTATCGACTCTACCTCACAACTCTCTCTCTCTCTCTCACTTACAAACATCACAGAGAATTACTCTGTGGCTTACTCTCTCGTGTATCACTAACTCTCTCTGTTTTACACTTCCAGTTATATCTTTTCCCACACCCTTATACACTGCTATATATATACACATATATCATATACAGACAAAACACCATTTACACAGAAGTCTTCATGCGCATGGGCGGCGCATCCTTTCTTGACTCTTGGTGAAGGCGGTTTGGTTGTATACGGCAGTGGGTTGGTGGCTGCTTTGATTGACAGTTAGTTACATGCACATGGGCTGCTGCATGTGGATGGTGGATGGTGATGCTGTTGAAGACCACCACACAGGTATGGAAACCTACAGATGGTTAGTGCTCACATTTTCTAGAAGTTTATCTAGAATGGGTGGAGCTGGGGAATCTATGAAGTTAATTTTGTGCTAAACAACCATAGGCATCCCTATTTCATATTCTTTCCGATTAATGTCTATAGCTGTAATCTGCATAAAAAAAAACATGTTATACACTGCATGACTGGATGATACGTAGGCTTTTATATAGTTGTATTTAACATGCTGGGGAGGGATGGTACATTGCAAATTGGAGTTGGAAAGAAAATACTTACGATGGTTGGTTTTCAGTAGCATCCCTTAGATCCATCAGAAGCTTTGGCTCTCTTGGGTAAACATACAATAATTCAATATGTACTGCCGTATATACATACAATAATATCAGAAAATTAGATCACACACAATTTAGGAACTTAAATATTCAGTTAGCTTGCATTAGAACTTGAAAAAATAGAAGCACCAAAATACAATGGATAGTAGTAACTTATGTAAGTCCTCACTCTGCAGCAACAAGTCATTGGGAATAAGTTCTTTGTTTGCAAATTGTTCTATTGCTCTCAGATAAACACAAATTCTGCCTGTAGTAGAAGGTCCATATATAATCAAGTCATCAGCTCTTAAATTATATAAGAAGTTAATAACTTGCATTAAAAAAAATTGGATTTTCCATTCACGTTCTGAGATCGATAGGAAATCAAATGAATTACTCCCTCAATTTGTGTTTTTCCATTTTTTCCCTTCTTATTAACTCAAAAAGCAACGCCCCCCACTTAAACTATAACTATATTATAAAAGGGTAAAATAAGGAACTATATTATAAAAGGGTAAAATAAGGAACACAAAATAACCAAAATAAATATTGAGAAGTTACATTTGGACAATTAATTTTTAACCAAAATAAATATTGAGAGGGTTAATTTCAGTAAACCCCCCTATACTATCCAGATTAATCAACTAACCCCTTCTTTGTCCACTTTGCCCCCTATATTATTCAATTTCATCAAATTGCCCCCCTCAGCTCACATTTTGATTAAAAATGCCTAAACTACCCCCAATCAATAGTATAAGGGGGTTTGTTGATTCAACTATTTAAATTTTTTTTTTTCAAAAATCAATTATATTTTTCACAAAAATTATAAATTCAGAAATATATATATATTTCTTTTGCAAAGTGGACAGATTTTCGGAATTTTTTTTTTTTTCATATGTTGCAGATTTTCGGAAAAAAATGATTTTTTGCCAAAAAAAATTAAATTTTTTTTTTTTGCATATTTTGCAGATTTTCGAAAAAAATTTATTTTTTGCAAAAAAAATTTTGAAATTTTTTTTTTCATATGTTGCAGATTTTCGGAAATTTTCTTTTTTTTTTCAGAAATTATTTTTTTCATATGTTGCGGAAAAAAATGATTTTTTGGAAAAAAAATTTGAAATTTTTTTTTTTCATATGTTGCAGATTTGCGAAAAAAAATTATTTTTTGCAAAAAAATTTTGAAATTTTTTTTTTCATATGTTGCAGATTTTCGGAAATTTTCTTTTTTTTTTCCATATGTTGCAGATTTTCGGAAAAAAATGATTTTTTGCAAAAAAAATTTTGAATTTTTTTTTTTCATATGTTGCAGATTTTCGGAAATTTTTTTTTTTTTTCGGAATTTTTTTTTTCGCAAAAAAATGATTTTTTGCAAAAAAAATTAGAAATTTTTTTTTTCATATGTTGCAGATTTTCGAAAAAAAATTATTTTTTGCAAAAAAAATTTTGAAATTTTTTTTTTTCATATGTTGCAGATTTTCGGAAAAAAATGATTTTTTGCAAAAAAAAATTGAAATTTTTTTTTTTCATATGTTGCAGATTTTCGGAAATTTTCTTTTTCGCAAAAAATTTTCAAATGTTGCAGATTTTCGGAAAAAAATGATTTTTTGCAAAAAAAAATTTGAAATTTTTTTTTTCATATGTTGGAGATTTTCAGAAATTTTTTTTTTTTTCGGAATTTTTTTTTTGGCAAAAAATGAATTTTTTCAAAAAAAATTTTGAAATTTTTTTTTTTCATATGTTGCAGATTTTCGGAAAAAAATTTATTTTTTGCAAAAAAATTTTTGAATTTTTTGTGAAAAATGAATTTTCATATGTTGCAGATTTTTTGCAAAAGAAATATATATATATATTTCTGAATTTATAATTTTTGTGAAAAATATAATTGATTTTTGAAAAAAAAAAATTTAAATGGTTGAATCAACAAACCCCCTTATACTATTGATTGAGGGTAGTTTAGGCATTTTTAGTCAAAATGTGAGCTAATGGGGGCAATCTGATGAAATTGAATAGTATAGGGGGCAAAGTGGACAGAGAAGGGGTTAGTTGATTAATCTGTATAGTATAGGGGGGTTTACTGAAATTAACCCTGAGAAGTTACATTTGGACAATTAATTTTGGATTTGATATAGTTTTGCCTTATGTTTTCAAATTTGGGAAGATCCCTTTCTGCTTTTGGTTGATCGTTATTCTGTTATTAATGCTAACTGATATAAATGTAAATATATTTGTTTATATATCAGTCTCATCTTCCATTCAGCTCCTGTTCTGGAAGTTACTGAAAATAAAATCCATCTCAGAATCACATTAAAGAGATGGGAATAAGGAAATTACTTGGTCACGGTTAACCATTTCTATATGTATCAAGGATAATGAGGGAGAGGAATAAAATTGGGAATAGGGAAATTACTTGGTCACAGTTAACCATTTCTATATGTATTGGGAACAATCAATTAAGGAAAATGAGATAGAGGCATAAAATTTATACAGATATATTGGGACAAGTCTATAAAAACCATTAAATAACGAGTACAATTACCAATCACCATTCATCAAGGACCCAACTCAAATAAGTCATATATTATCTGAATATCTTTATCAGAAGCATGGTTGGCTTTGGCGGTTTCGGTATCGGTATAACGAATTCGAAAAATGTTGATTTTAACTAAGTATTGATGCTAAATAACGGTATTTTTACTTTTTAAAAACGTTATCAACGGAACGATACACAATCTTAATGGATCGTTACAGCGAACCGTGATCAGAAGGCAAAACCTTGTACCAATTTGGAATGTTGTGAAGCATAAAGGAATAATTCAATTAGCCTAATATCATGTTTGGTATGCTTGTTCCATTCCATTCATTTGTTTGGTATGTTTTGTTAATGAGAATGATCAATGGTCATTCTCAGATTATTTTCTTCGAATGAAAATCCATTCCATAATAAACCTAAGGAATGACGATTCCTTAATGAATGCTTTTAAAATATATATTACTGAAATAACTCTTTCACATTTCAATTAAACAAACCACTCTTACAACCATGTCACCAACTTCTACTACCCTACCGTCATCACCTTCCGCCGTCTTCACCACCACAACCCCCATAGTTCCCCACTACTAGTGTCATTGTCTTTTACCATTTTTTTAAAAAAATTATCAAACAATATTATTTAATTAAAATTATATATTTATCATTAAGAGGGTTATTTTTAAAAAAAATTATTGTAAGTTCATTCCATTCATATAGTACATCATATTTACAACCAAATAATAGAATGAAAATAATTATTTCATTTTATTCTCATTTTCTTTCCATTCATGCGTACCAGATATAGCATAAGAGTTGTTCTAGAAGCTTTGATTAGACTTGTTTTATATAGATTATTATAATGATAGTCTAGCAAAATAAGTTACTAGTATTTTTTTTGCATGGACAGATTAATCAATTGTTATACTCATCACCAGGGAGCAAGTAATTCAATTCGGGGGCAAATTAACACAACAACATAAACTAAAGGGGAAAGGGTATAATCAAATAACCCCTACAGGTTGAAACAAATTCACTTATTATTGCTCACAGATATTCTTAAGAGGTTAAAAGACTATGTTTCCTGACTATATTATATTAAAATCAAATAAGAAAGGGTTAATACCACCTAGATCCATTGAACTTTGTCTATATTCCACATATACCTCATTTCTTTTCAAAATTTCAAATATAATTTGAGTAAAATTAATATATATATATATATATATATATATATATACTATTCTAAAAGTGTAAGCCCCTTGGATTATTTCTCCCCACTTTAATATAATATTTTAAATTTATTTAAAATAAAAAGAAATAACATTTAACTGAATTTAAATTTTAAACATTTAACGAAAAAAAGAAATAAATAAATTTTAATCATTTGATCTTGTTATATTATTGCACTTGAGCAGTACGTTTCTTTACAGAATATATTAATTTTTTAAAACTGCAGTGGTTTATGGGTTTGAAATTATACTTCTTTGCTATACATTTTACGATCACATTTTTAAAAAAATAATGTTTGTGTTGTGCGACGTTAGGTATTTTTCATTTTAATCAATGTTATATTTGTTTGTTGTGCAAAATACCATTCGTTTATCAGTTTATGTAGATTGTTCAGTGGTGTGCACTGGCCCGATCTTGGGACAAGGCGACGTAGGCAGTCCCTAGGGCAAAAATGGGTGATTTTATAGGTCTTAAAAAAAAAATTAAGCCAAATTCAAAACAAAATCTCAATTTTTTTCAAAAGAAAAAAATTAATTTGTTTAAAAATCCAATTCGTACTAAATTCTAATCCAATTTCACAATTTAGGGCTCCCAAATTTTATATTTTACTTACTGTTACTGTACACTAAAGAAATAATTAATTTTTTAATCAAATAAAACTAAAGTCTAATCCAAATCAAATTATAATTCTTATTAGAGCTAGAATAATTTTGTCATTGTAGACACTAAAATTTTGTGGGTTCAAGCCCAAAACAACAAGGTCCAACACAAAATATTGGGTCGCAAATTAAATTAATTAATCCAACTCTTATTGGGTTAATTTAAATTATTTAACTAAGTCCAAGCCCACTTAGTTAAATAAAAAATAATAATTATTGAACTATAATATTATTTTAATATTATGATTTGATAATTATCATAAGGGACACATGTCATTATTCTATTGGTCCAGATTATCTATAAAATAGAGACAAGATGGAGAAATCGAAGAAGAGAAAAAGTTCACGTGAAAATCACACAAGTTCTCCTAAAGAAAAATATAAAAGTTCTACAAACACTTTTTCTCTTCCACAAGAAATCAAACTAAAGAACAACAAGCACATCGAAATCGTGTCGTTCTTTTCCCGTGGTTCAACAAATTCAAAGAATTACACAAATCCAAACCTTGAAAACGAAGCACAACAAGTTCGTGCCGTTCTTCCTCAACAACTCAAGAAATCAAAGAAAACTGTTCGATATCAAGCTTCATCAGCACTCGACCAGAAATCAAAGCCAAATCCGATTCAAGATTAAGTCCCAACGGCCATTGAATCCGTTCAACAACTCAATTCAAGATCAAACTTTGACATCCCTTGAATCCAACCGACAAATGAGATCGAATCAGAGGATAATATTTTTTATTATTATAAAAGAATAAAACAGAGGATTGTATTACCATTGATTTAAAATTAATAAAATTTTGATTTGTCGCATATTTCATTTCTATATTTTTAGACTCGAAATTTATTGTCTATAGTCCTATTCGTACAATGTTTAAAAATTACACTTGGGAAACAATATTTTTTTACTCGACTTCACTTAGGGGTCTCGTGACTGTCACAATGATACTTCAATAAATGAGTTTCTAGATCTGTCAATGGTTACACTTGTGTCAAAGAATTGCTTTACTTTGACAAGGGAGCAACAATAACATATATATATATATATAAGGGTAGAGCTAGTAAAATTAACTAAGGGAGGCCAATACAGTTATTAATAAATTTATAGGTCAAATATATATTATTCTAGGCTACAAAAGGAATTTTGTGGGTCATATGCAATTTTTATAAACTTATTTAAAAAATATATTTTTTTTGAAATAAAAAATCTCTATTTCGAATCACGACTCCCAAAGAATGGTGAGTTTTTCTTTTCAGGCCTTCACCAGCTATGCACAGAGGCAGAGAACAAAAGTGTAGCAATGGTCGATCGACACGTGTCCCTTCCGGCCTTCCCCGTACGTTCCCTCCTCTTCTTCTCCCCTTCCCTTTCATAACATAAGAGCAACCGGAGTGCAAGAACTGTAGCTAGCTGATAACACAATTTGGCGAGCGAAGATGTATGGAATGCGGCTAGCCAAACGTGGCCCCCACATGCAGCCTCGCAACCGGACTCGTCAAATTTGGCGAGCCCTCTGGCGAGCCAAATTGGAGGGAATTATTTGGAG
This sequence comes from Cornus suecica, assembly GCA_963922005.1. Lineage (NCBI taxonomy): Eukaryota > Viridiplantae > Streptophyta > Magnoliopsida > Cornales > Cornaceae > Cornus > Cornus suecica. The sequence goes on along the minus strand of OY998240.1, from coordinate 73,588,986 downwards.
AATCAGTTATCTACTCCATATATATATATATATATATATATACACACCCACATACAAACATCACACATGAAAATCAAAAAAATTGGACAAAATTTGTATATACACAGATCATACATGAAAATCACAAAAATTAGGACAAAATATATATACCCAAATCATACATGAAAATCAAAGAAATTGGGACAAAATCAGCCATTGAGGACGATAAGATCCCCTCTCTCTATCTCCTAATTGATCGCCCATGACGGAGTGGAGAGATAGAGGCAGAGTGATTGAGCAGATAGCAGAGGGAGATGGAGGCTGCGATTTTTGGTTTCATTTACTCTCTTTCTCTCTCTCTCTCTCTCTATATATATATATATATATAATAATAATGGACGTGAAAGGGAATAATGGACACGTGTACGGTTGCTGGTTTTCCCTCTTTTCTATATTTTGGTTAAAATATATATATATATATATATATATATATATATATATATAGGTGTTCATATATATTTACCTTTTATTATTGAAATGTGACGTTGTAGGTCCATTTGAGAGGATGCTAATTGTTACAAATATTGATGGACCTAGTCTCTGATATGTCACAAAAGGTTGTAATTAATTTTTATTGTATTTTTTTTGTCTTGCTGTAAAAAGGTTGTAAGTTGGATAAGTACTTAATTTTTTTTTTTTTTTCATTTATTAACTTACTTTTTTTTTCTTTGAACCTTTGCAATAAATCTTACAGAAGCATCAAGACTATAGATCATTGCACTGCAAAAAATTTGCGCATGTGTATATTTATATATATTTTTTTCACTTTAATGTATTTATATATATATTATGTAATTATTATATATTGTTAATATAATAAAGAGAAAAGAAGTATTTTATATATAAATTATATATTGTTAATATAATAAAGACAAAAGAAGTAAAATTAATATCTTAATTTTCAATGGAAAAAATAATAATTTAAAACATTCACGTATTTATTCATCACAAATAATATGAAAAATACAATCTAGTAACATAAATAAACATAAATGATTAGTTATCGATTACACTTCTTCATTACCAAATTTATTCCACAAATGATTCATGAGGTCTTGCCTGAGATCCAAATTATTCTCTGTATTGCGAATTCTACCAAGTCGGGCAGAGATGTGTGCTGCCAAAAATGATGGGTCTCGATTATAATGTGGAAGCGAGACTGATTCTTCTGGTGGAGGTGACCAATTCAAAATATTGGTACTGGGTTCGTCTTCTATGATCATATTGTGTAATATAATACACGTTTTCATTATCTTGCCCAAATCTTCTTTTTTCCAATAGTACACTGGTCCATATGTTATAGCCCATCTTATCTGCAACACACCAAATGCCCGCTCAACATCCTTCCTAATTGCTTCTTGTCTTTAAGCAAATAATTTTTCTTTTGCAGTTGTTGGATGTGGAATAGTCTGCTTCAAAGTTGCCCACTTCGGATAGATACCATCAGATAAGTAATACCCCAATGTTCGTTGACGCCCATTTACCTCGTAATTAACAGAAGACATTGTACCATTGATAATACGCTTGAATACTGGAGAATGATCTAAGACATTCACGTCATTGTGTGAACCAGCCATACCAAAGAAAGCATGCCAAATCCACAAATTTTTTGATGCAACCGCTTCTAATATAAGAGTAGGTTTGCTACCCCTTCCCTTATGTGTGCCATGCCAAGCTGTCGGACAATTTTTCCATTCCCAATGCATACAATCAATAGAACCAAGCATACCTGGAAACCCTCTTTCCTCCCCTTCTTGAAGCAGACGTGCTATGTCGGCTTCATTTGGTGAGCGTAGGTATTGATCTGCATATAATTCAATAATAGAATCACAAAACTTCTTCAAGCATAGAATTGCAGTGCGCTCGCTAACCTTCGTGTACTCGTCACATAGATTCGCTGAAATTCCATACGCAAGTATACGTATCGCTGCTGTCATCTTCAAGATAGGGCTGCAGCCCATACGACCAACGGCATCAGGCTTCTGTTTGAAGTAGCTATCATGACCAGTAACATCGTTCAAAATGCGAAGAAATAATTCTCGTCGCATCCGGTACCGTCGACGAAAATACTCGGGTGGAAAAATGGGATTTTCAGCAAAGTAATCTTTAAACACTTGCTGGGCTGCCTCCTCTCGATCACGCTTAATATATCGTCTCTTATTTGAACCAAACAATGCTTTTATCAGTTCGGGTGTGAACTTTCCCAGAACCGTTTTGATTCGTTTCTGGTGAGCCTGAACTGCTGTTTCTCTCTCATCTCGATCAGAATCTAACGAATCAAGGGATGATTCAGACTCAGACTCATAAGAGAATGATGGAATTTGGGATGAAGATGCCATGTAATGTTTTTGAGCAAAAATATAAATAAGGACAAAATTTGAGATTTTAAAATTGGTAAATGAGGACTAAAAAATTAAATTGGAGTTGAGGAATTGCAAAACATAGAATGAATGATTTATATAGGAATTAAAGATATAGCCGTTATATTATTATATAACCGTTACATTATATATATATATATGTATATATAGCCGTTATATTATATATATATATATAGCCGTTACATTACCTTTTGTCAATTTGTGACAATGCTTTATATATTGTAACAAATTTGTCACACAATTTTGTCAGGCTATTGTGACAAATTGTCACATTGTCACAATAGTGTATATTGTGACATTATATATATATATATATATATCCCACGTGTCAATTTGTGACAATATAGCCGTTATCAATCAATTCAAATTGTAGCCGTTAAATTCACAATATAGCCGTTGCCAAAAGTTTATAAATATCAAGTGCAGAATCTGTTTTTATTTCATCATTCAAATTTAGTAGTTTTGTCCTTCAAATTTCATCATTCAAGCTTCATCACATTTTAATCAATTTTCTATCTCTATAATTTCATGGATAATCAACCTTCATTAAACAATTCTTATACTAACCAATCTGGTAGTTCTGAAATACCACCCGAATTTAATTATGGGTGGAACTTCCAAGATCCTACCCCATATAAATTCTTATCCCAATCCAACTTCCAATACCCACAAACTCAATTCCAAGTCTCATCTCAGCAAACTTCTCAATCTCAACCCCCTTCAAGGCCAAAGAACAAAAATTGGTCAAAAGAAGAAGATGTAGCATTATGCAAAGCATGGATCATGGTTGGTGAAGATCCAGTAACGGGAACGGATCAAAGTAAGTCCACCTTGTGGAAAAGAATTCACTCTCATTTTGTTAGTCAATTGGGAGGCATGTCCGGAAGAAACAATTGTGCTCTGATGAACCGTTTCTCAACCTTGCAAGCAAAAGTAAACAAATTTTCAGGATTTTACAACAATGTCCGCGATAATCCAGCCAGTGGCTTCAATGACCGTGATATAGTAAGTTTTTATTATTAATTATAAGAGCAATTTATTTATTTATTTAAATTTCATTTTAAAAGTTATTTATTTAATAATTATTAAAAATTCAATATATTGAATTTTTTTCCCCATAAACTGTAGATGGAAACTGCCAAACAACTATATAAACTACAAGAAGATCAAGAATTTAAGTTTGAGCATTGTTGGATTGTGCTTCGAGAAACACAAAAATGGCACGACCATTGCAGTATTAAGCAGAAATCAACTCAACACATAAGAAAGAGAGGTGTTATTGATTTGGATATTAATGAGCCTGAAAATTTATCTGAATCCATACCAACAACACCAGGTTCTTCGACTCCTGATGTATCAACTCCAGGATCGATAAACCTTGGCGATGACGAGTCGCCAATATATACTGATGAAGGTTCACATAGTGCACGCCCGGCGGGACGTAAATCAATGAAGAGTAGTAGGAAAAAAAATGCATCTATGTCTTCGACAGTACAAAATTTGCTTGCAGAAATGCAATCTGTAGCAGAAGAGGGCAGAAAAATGAATGAATCCGATCCGGTTAGGCTTCAAATTCGCTTAGAGAGACAACGAACTAAACAAATGGAGATACAAACAAAAGAAAGGATGGCTCAAATGGAGATAGAAGCGAAAGAAAGGATGGCTCAAATGGAGATGGAAGCGAAAATAATGTTTCAAGATCCATTAAAGGCTCTCACAGAAGAATCAAAAGCATGGATCATTGCACAACAAAAGAAAATTGCAAAAAAAATAACTCAAGAAAGTAATGATGTGTAATGTTTTTATTTATCTAGAAAAAAAAATATGTAATGCATTTTATTTAATGTAATGTCTTTTTATTAATTTGATTATCTAATAAAATATATGAATTATTATTTAGTTTTTTTTAAAATTTCATGTTATTTTTTAGGGTAAATACCACTGACACCCCCTCAAAGATACCCTAATCCCACATAGACCCCCTCGATATTCACTATTCCCAATTAGACCCCTTCAAAATTGAATTTTGTCCCACAAAGACCCCCTCCGTCTCCACGCCGTTAAATTCTGCCGTTAACCACCCTGTGAATTGTCTATTTTGCCCTCAAAATGATATAAAATGACCTACATATCCTTCTTCTTCTTCAATTTGGGTATCTCAAAACCCTAACCCTAATTTATATATATAGAGAGATTGGAAGTGGGAAATTGGGAGAGAGAATGAAGATTGGAATTATATATATTGCATACCCACATATACATATATATATATATATATATATATATATATATATTCTGCTATATATACCCGTATATATATATATATAGCTGTTATATATACCCGTATATATATATATATCCGTATATACCCGTATATACATATATATATCCGTATATATATGTGTGTGTATATATATATATGTGTGTGTGCGCTGTGTGCAGAGAAAGGGAGGGAGGTGTGTGTGTGTGTGTCTGTGTCTGTGTGTGTGTGTGTGTGTGAGAGAGAGAGAGAGAGAGAGAGAGAGAGAGAGAGAATTAAATAAAATTTAAATATTTTTTTAATTTTATATTTATTTTCGAATTTAGTTTTTTTTTTCGAAATTTAATATATATATATTTTGAATTTTATATTTATTTTCAAATTTGATAATTTTTTATGTTTTTTTCGAATTTTATAATTATTTTCGAAATTTAATATATATTATTTGAATTTTATATGGTTTTTTTTTAATTTTATATATTTGTCTTGAATTTAATATGTTTTTTTAAAAAAATTCAAAATTTATATATATTTTTTATTTTATATTTATTTTCGATTTTATAATTTTTTTCGAAATTTAATATATAGTTTTAAATTTTTATGTTTTTTGCGATTTTTATATTTATTTTCAAAATTTAATATGTTTTTTTGAAAAACAAAATAATTTCGAAATTTATATATATTTTTAATATTATATTTATTTTCGAATTTATAATATTTTTCAAATTTTAAAATATATTTTGAAAATTTAATACAATTTGTTTTGAATTTTAAATATTTCTTTCAAATTTTATATATTATTTTTGAACTTTATAATTTAGGTATGTTTTTTGAAATTTAAATATTTTTTTGAATCTATATATTTTTCCCCTTTTTATATATTTTTTTCTAAATTTTATATATATTTTTTAATTTTATATTTTTTTTGCATTTTCAGATTTTATATAATTTTTTTGAATTTTAAATATTTCTTTCAAATTTTATATATTATTTTTGAATTTTATAATTTATATATTTTTTCAAATTTGATATATATTTTTTCTAATATATATATATATATTTTCGTAATATATATATATTTTGGGCATATGGGTAATTTCATATTTTATATATTATCCTAATGTAATAAGTGAAACTTTAGGCGGTGCTACTGCAATTCACCCTTTTTTTAAATATATATCGAAGGATAAATTAGTAATTTCACAATAAAAACGTCAATAACACTAACGGCAGTCTGTCAGAGGGGATCCATGTGGGAATACTCAATATCGAGGGGGTCCGTGTAGGATTATGATCTCTTTGAGGGGGTGTCGGTGGGAATAACCCTATTTTTTATTATTTAGCAAATATAGTTATTAATAAATTAAATAAAATATAACAAAATAAAAAATCCTAGAGAGAGAAAGAGAGAAGAGAACCCTAGAGAGAGAAAGAGTAGCAATGGCCTCCAAATGGGTCACCGTCGCAAATCTCTTCCGATCAAGCCGCTCTCCTTTCTCCGGCCGCGTCTCCTTCTCCACCACCGCCGCTCCCGCCAACCACCCTTGGTGCAAACATCTCAAATCAGTGGCTAATTCCTCAACAAGTTCTAGTAATGTCTCGCACTCATCATCCCTCAATCTGAATCTGTTACTTCTAAATCTGTTTCTATTTAGTGGGTTTTACTTACAATGATTTGATTCATTTCTATATGTGTATGTGTGTGTATATGTATATGTATGTATGTAGTTCTTCAAGTGACGATGATAGCAGACATGAAACATCCATTTCTGACTCAAGGTCTGTCTGCTATGGGCTATGTTGAGCAACATGTGACGAAGGCGATAGTGAAGGTCGACATGCCCGGAATCGGAAAACAGGCTCTGAATATCAGATTGAAAGGCAATGAAATCCACATAGAAGGGGACGCTGAGAAAGAGGACGATGGGTTGGTGAGGAGGTACTCGGGAGTGCTTGATTTGCCTTCCGATTTCTACAACACCGACGAGATTGAGGCCTCCATATCACTGGGTGTTCTCAATATTGTGATTCCCAAGCTCCGACCTACCGTCAATGCGGTGCCGTCGATTAGGTTCCGCGGATGGGGACCCATATATTCCACCGAAGTGAAGAAGGATAACTGAAGGAGGTATATATTTCTGAGTCTATACTTGAGCGAGTATTGTTAGTTAGTCACTTAATTTTGTATATGTTGCTAGTGCTATATATATATATATATATATATATATATTTGTTATATTTTAAAAAACAATTTGGGATATTGTATGTTTGCTGGGATATATATGTGTTAATCGAGTGTTTTCTTGTATAAGCTAATTGTGTTCTGGTATTGTTTGAGGTTGAAAAAGAAACAGACACTACTATTTTAAGTGATTGGAGAATATACTTTAATGGTGGTAGCAGAGGGAAAAAAATGGGGAAACTAACCAGTGGATTTCCTCAGCATTGGGTATTTTGGTGTTCGACATTTGTTGTGGACTGCTCATGCAACCATATGAAGTACCCTATTGTTTGCATGATTATATTAGTTTAGGAGTTTGTTTGTTTTTTCCTTTTTCGTTGCAAAGGTATACATATATGTGTGTGTGTATGGGTACAAAGGCATATTCAGGGTTTGTAGAAGGTGGGGATTGTGCTTAATAATGGATATAACGTAATTCATAGTGGATGAAAGAGGGGGACTTTTGAAATAATAATATTAGAAAAGGAAGTGATATATGTGAATATGTTTGAGTTTCTTTTGTCTTTGGTAATTAAGGGCCTGTTTGATAGATTTGAATATAATTAGCTGTGATCCCAGTTCTTTCTTGTGTATCTTGTTTGTTAGTTAGTGTAGTTCGTAATTGCCGGTTTGAATTGCATTTTTTGTGCTTTGATACGTGATACTCAATTGTATCACTATTAGGTCCTATTTGTTTTGGACATTTAACTTGTATATACAGTCATTCGAGGTTGGTGAGCTCATTCAAGCTGCCGTATTTGATATATCTGTTGGTTCAGATGTATTTTGGAATGAAATGGGGTCTTTGGCTGTGCAAGTACCCAGTGTTGGTGGAAAATCTTGTTGTTCTGAAGATTGGCCTGTAGACTGTATAAATACATGTTAAGTAGATACAGGTCAAGTAATTAATGGGGATTATTGGGAGTGCAAACTTGAGACATTATGCAGGGGAGAGTCCATTTCTTCACACAGGCAGAAGCAAAACGAAAAATGTATGCTTTGATTAGGTGTATTTAATAAGGGTTGTAATAGTATATACTTCTTTCTTTGTGAGGTAGTTAAATTAAAGCATAGATGTAAGGAATTTTTTCATCATATTGTCGTGTATATGACTTCTTGTGGTATGTTTTGTGTCCATATCCAAGTGAATTTTCCATTTTCTTTTTTCTGATGGATACTATTCGGTTACTGACAGATTATGTGGATTGACAAATATGGTTCCAGACTTTAGTATACAAGTAGCTGTGGAGGAAGTGATTTTGGTATAAGGTAGAAGTTACAGGTTTCATAAACCTTTGGTGTAAGAAATGAGTCATCCATACACAACTAGGAAGCTGCACCGCCATACGCAGTTAAGAAAACTGCTTTGTTTTGGTGTATGTATTAATGTTTACAATGGCTTCTGTAATTTCTTATCTTATTTTGTTTTTTATTAGTTTTTGAAATCAAGTTATCAATGGATAGATTTTATTCATCATGTATTCGACTCGTTGTGGCTATGTTTGTCTCCAAACCCAAGTTAATTTCCTCCATGCAATTTGATGGATAGTATTCAGTTAGTGACTGGATGACCACAAGTACCCAGAATTCCCAAATCTTATAGTTTTGTTGATGCAAGGCAACTGATTCTTCTCAGCAGAAAGTGAAAAATTTGCAAATTCAATTCTTGTTGGAGGTTGTAAAGACACTAAAGTCCCTATAAAATACTCAAAAAGTGTGTGAAGTCCTTCATTGTAGAAAATCAATTTATTTGCTGTTTTGTTATTCGTACACAACTTAAATACCAGTATGTGTTGGTTTGATGAAAAAAGTTGTTGTCATTTGATAAGCTTTGGCTGCTTTTGAAGAATGCTACTTATAATGTGATTCGGTTGAGTTGCAGCAATTGCAATCTAAATTTTATGTCTGCAGTATTATTTTGTGTTTGGTTTCTGGTATTAGGAGAGTCCTTGTGACAATATAAACTTGGAGTTATACTTGCATAGGCATGGTCTCTGATTTACTATATATAGTGTTGTTATCAATCTAAATTTACAGAAAGTGCATATGCATTTAGTCATCTAATTATGTGATCTGGATTCCGAAAAGCATAGAGGAGTTGTGTTTCTTGGTTTCCATATTTGCAGTAACTAGCTTTGGCTTTGCTTAATATCTGATATCATGGAGGGTTGTCTTAGGCCTCGTTTGACATAACTTTTGCTTCTGGCTTTTTACAAAAGAAGAAGAGAAACAGAAACTGGTTTCCCTGGTTTCTTCTAAACACTCTTCAAAGCCCTAGAAACTCTTTTAAAATTTTTGTCAAACACTGTTCAAAACAGTTTTTCCATCGAGGACAAAATCAGCTTCCGAAAAGTCAAGTCAATCCCAAGGACATTAATATTCCTGATGTGGGAGCTTCTAAACAGAGCTTCCGTGTTCAGACAGCTATGGTAAAATCATCAATGACGCATGGGAAGTTCATGGGCACTATGGATTTTGGAGTACCAGATTGAAAAGAGATGCTTTGGGGGGCTAAATATACCTCAAAAATACTCATCAAGAGAGACCTACCTACAGCAACTCTACATATGCTCATGAAACTGGTCCAAGCATAACGGAGATCTTTCAGCTAACAAACACCCTAATTCATGTTAAATTGATCCAATATTTTTTTCATACCAAGAATCACCTCCCAAACAAGCACTAAGGCCATTCCGATTAACTGAGGGCATGAAATGAAACATCTTTAATTATAGTGTAATAAAGTATAACAACAAAGGTAAGTACCAAAAATAATTCATGTTATATATAAAAAAAATTGGATCATATACAAAAATAATCTATGTAACAAAATATGTATAATAATTAGGGTAAACCTGATTTTGATGTTTTTGAAGCATACGATCAAGATCACATTAATAAATTCTATATCGATGCACTTATTAAAGTTGGAGGAATTTTTATTATTTCTATAATTTCTAAACTTTTTAGCACTTAGATTCTTAAGGTCGAATATTAATATAAACAATTTAATAAATCTCATTAAGAATTTTAAGTGATCTATGCATAAAAATGTTAATGAAATATAAGTTTTATAAAAAAAATATTATTTAAAAGAATTTATTGATATATTTAGATGTTTGAGACATTTTGCAATTCATATATATATATGGAAAAGGTTGTGGAAAGTTTTCTTGAATTTTCAAAAATTACACAAGAATAGATTAGTATTTTATCGCCTTGTCGGATAGTCGCGACGAACCACGTTAACATGGTCTCCTCTTAAATTAAAGTTCTAAGATAAGACAAAATTAATTTGTAACAATAATTTGAAATAGAAAAGTAAATACCTTCTTACAAATCTTTTTGATAAACAATTATCAAATCTCTTTGATAAAGAATTATAAGAAGAATTAAGATCTAATATCTCTTCTCATATTATATATATATCAAGATTGATTTATCTTTTCTCTCTTTGTATATATAGATCTTAAAAATCAAAATCAATAGCAACAACTCTATTCTATATATGTATATTCATAAAAATCAAAGGCTAGATTCAATGTGTGTGTATATTTATATATATATATCTATGTACAAGTCAGATAAGAATATATATTGCAAACCTGTGAATATACACATATACAAATCGATACAAAACAAAAAGAGGAGAGAGGATGAAGATAGACGGCGCAGAGGGACGGTGGGGAGTGGCGGCAACGGCAAATCGGTGGCGGCGGCATGAGGAAGAGGGCTAAGGTTTGGGATGAGGAGCAGAGGAGGGTTTGAGATGAGCCTGAGAAAGTGATGGACATTTGGGTTATTTTAGGTTTAAATAAAGTCTATTTTTAACCATCGGATTGAATCAACGAAGGGTGTGGATTAATTTTTATTTTTAGATTCAGGTTTCACGTTCGGTTCCGAATTTAGTTGAAACTCAAATGGGCCCAATCCAAGTTGGGCCCGAGTTGAATATTTTATAAACCCCTATGCTTGTACATAATAATTCTCTAGAATGGTGTAACCTTGTATAACCATGCTCAAGAACACTCTCCACGGTTGTATGAACGACATTTGGACGTATTTGTAGTGTTCATGGTAACGCCATTGACCTATAAAAGAAGGTGGTAGTCCTATTATCAATTAACTAAATACCATAATTATATATAACATAATTTAGCAACGACAAACCAGAATATAACTTACAAAGGATATAGAGAATTTATATAAATTAGAATTTAACAGTACTTTTGTTACTGAAAGCGCGCCTTGGCGCTGGGCGCCTCTATTTCCTCGCCCTTTCATTATGCGCGTCTGAGTGGCGTCTTGTAGGATCCGTTTGAGAATGACTTGTTTTTGTTCTTATTTTTGAGTGTGAGAACAAAAAATTATTCTTAGTTTTAGTTTTGTTTTTTGCCCTAAAAACAAAGAATAAAAACTTATGTTTGGATAGTTTTTTGCCCCTAACTTCTCTTCCCAGCCTCTCTCTCTTCTCTCACCCCGATCCAATCTATGGTCGTGGTGTTTCGCTTCGATTGGGGGTTATGGTGGTGGTGGTTGGCTTCGATTGGGGGTGTCCAGTTGTAGAGGTAGGGGTTTGTGGTGGTGGTGTCGATTTGCAGTGGTGGGATGGCGCCTAGTGGTGGTGGGGGTTAGGGTTTGAAGGTTGAAGATGGAAGTTAGGGTTTGGAGGTTAAAGATGACGGTTAGAGAATCTACAACAATTTTATTTTATTTTTTGGCTGAGAACAAACAGTGTCGAAAACAAAAAAAACATCATTTTGGTGTTTTCAATTTTTGAACTAAGGGTGAGAAAATGATTTTTTACTGTTCACAAAAACAAAAACCATCAAATGCTCCCAAACGTGTTTTTGTTTCTGTGAATAGTGGAAAAAACAAGAATAAAAACGGAAACACCAATTTCCAAACGCACCCGAAATTTTTGTAGGCACGTTAAGGCGTGGCTTGTGTAGCTGTTTTTTATGTTTCTAACTCAGCTTGTTCTTTTACTAATAGTTTTATTTGTTTCATTTTTCATACACACTGATATTAAACTCCTTAAAAAATTTCTCATAATTTTTTTGATGATATCAAACCAATTGTCTTCTCACCCACCCGAGTCCTTTTCTTTTGCTTAATTACTTGGAACTCTATTTCCTCTATGCGGCGCGCTCCTGAGTGGAGCCTTGTCACTTCCTTTTATGTTATCTCTTTTTTTATTTTTTCTATTTTATTTTAATCCGATAAAGCATTACAACTTTCTTCCTCGTGAGATTTTACATATATAATTTGGTTTGCCATCTTTTATGAAGATCTTACTGTTTCCGAGGGGAAAAAGGTTTATCTTGGATAACAAGTCTGAAGGAGTCGTGAAATTTTGCCCGAGCACCAATGCTGGAGATAATGGTAACGGTGATACTTTTTTTTGCTAATTGCTCATATGTTGAGCACTGTAGTTGGTAATTTTGTACTATATGTTTCTATGTTTTGATTTAGGTTACTGTTCAGTTTTTTATTTCTGTTTTTGAAAAATGAGTGGACTAACTTCTTCTTCTTTTTTCACTTTTACGTCTATTTGAAAATAAGTGTCAATAGCAATCTACTAGGCATGTTTGTCCTTGACTGCAAGTAAGTGTTTAAACGTGTAAAGTATATATATGAATGTATTACCATCAAAACTTTTGAGGGCGCTTCTTGATCTGCCTCTGAATGTTTACATATGCATTAAATCACACTCACTCTTACTGGAACAGTTGCATAGGGCATGGCATATGATTCTATTTCATTTTACTAGGAGTTCATTTTAGTAGCTGACAATGCTTGCCTAGGCATGTAAGAAGGAATTCCTCCTTACATGTCACATGATCCAATAAAAAACCTAAATGTGTTTTAAAATTTAAAAATTATTACCACAGTTGTATTTTTAAAAAATTATGGAAACCAAACAAATCTATAATCATTAAAAGATTTTGAAACTTATAAAAATGTCTTCAAATTTTAGCACATGTAAACTAGCGGGTTAATATTGGATGTTACCATTGTGACATTATAAACTAATCTGCTCATATTAATCAGTAACATGTTAATATTGGATTGTTTTTTCCAATTATAAACTCTGGTTTTTAGCCTTAAGGAAGGCAAAGCCCTTGGTCCGGATGGGTATCCAATATATTTCTTCGGAAAACCTGGAATGTAGCGGGGAAGAGGTCAATAAGGCTATTCTATCTTTTTTTTTTTCCTTTGCTTTGGTTTGTATGTTGGGAGGGATTAATGGTACCATTAATGCTCTTTCTTTACACATGTTTGATCATTAAAATGTTAAAAGTTTTTCTGTTAAAATGTTTATGGCTTCACTTTCTTTTTTTCAATTAATTTTGCTTTTGAAATTTGTTGATTGATACTTGTGTTACTCTACATATCTAATCGTAAGTATTTGGGGATCAATCAATGTTTTAGATCTAACAAGAACAATATGTCTCCCCAGTCCTCATGTACTTCATATTTTCATTACTATTTACACCACCTTATACTTTCTTTATAATAACATGTTGTAATTTTAATGGTAGCTGAAGTCTTAAAATAAAAATGCTTCATATGCCAAAATCTATATCTCAATAATAGTATATCTCTTTCCTTGATTTCTAGGTTAATTTACTTGTTGGGTAACGGAAAAAAGCCACGAGAATGACTGAGACGGAAAATAACAGGTATGTTTTTATTTTCCAAGAGTTTTCTTTGGTTAGTGTAAATGCCAAAAAATGCAAAACACCAAAAGGAATCCCTTTCATTAACTTTTGATTTTTTTATATACATTTTCTTATTGGGCTTGAGGCCCATTAGGGAAATACCATCACGATCACATCACCGTGACGTCACTATTTCTATTCCCTAAAGAAATAGAAAGATAAAATGGGCCTAGCTATCGGGCTTATAAAAATCTTATTGGGCCAACAACTTGATAGGCTTAGTGCTTATGGACTTAAGTGGGCTTGAGCATTTCTACTCTTACACATGCCCACTTCCTTATGATGGGTCGTCGGGCGGTTAGGCCCATTAGAGAGAAGGTAGAGTGGTGAGCAAGGTGCATTACCCTTGTCGGGATGACGTGGCAGATCTAATTAATGCGACGGCTGTACCATCATTAAAATGATTAAAACTAACGGTCTGGGTGGCCTCGATTGGCGTGAAGGGGGCTGAGGAGGCGCACGTGAAGCGAGGTGACGCTTCGCTTCCCGAGTGCACAGTTTTTCAGGCATTCCAGAGAACTCTATAAATACTCACTGTGTATGTTGTATGTTCTTTCTATTTCAAAATTTGCAGCTTTCAGAAAACTCTCTGCACTTGAGATCTTTGCTTATCATTGCCAGAGTCCATTCTATTTTCCAGGAAAGCATCTGAAAACTCTTCGGGATTTATCATAAAGTAAGTTCTCTCCTTTCAGCTTTTGTGTCTTTCTTTTCAATATGTCCGATAGTGACGACACACGATCGGGTAGCGACCGTCTGCCCTCTTCTGTGGACCTAAATGCTTCTCTCAGCTCCCCATCGGTAGAGATAGTTAGGGCAGTCGAATCCAGTCTTCTTGAGATTACCCAAAGCGTTGCAGCGGGTGGGGACCCGGCTGCGGGGAGATCAGGAGATCAATTCTATGCCGAACCCCTCCCTCTTATACATAGGGTAGAAATGGTATTGAAAAGGTTGAGAGTTAAGTATGGGATACCCGATAGGGTAATCATTAAAAATTATCCTAAAAAATACGATTTCAGGAAAGGTGAGGGGGTTATGGATCATCAGATTCTGCTGTCGGCCTTCCACCTTCAGGTTATTAGATTCCCGATTCAACCTTTCTTCCTTTATACACTAGCGGCCCTGGGTTTGGCCCCACTTCAGGTGGGGCCTAACTTCTTCAGGATCTTGGCTATGCTCCTGATAATTAATCGGGAGCTGGGTCTAGATTTCGGCCTGGCCGAACTTCTGTTCTGTTACAAGATACAGGACCAGAAGGACTGCAGGGGCCGGTACAATCTTTTTCCTTTGAGCGGGAGAAAGATTTGTGACGGCACTGAAAAATCCAACAAAGGGTTGAAGGAAAGAATGATCCTGGTAAGCAATTGGAGGCTTCCTAGATCATCAGGATTCCAAGTCCCCAGTGAATTTGACCGAACCCTATTCCCTTCCTTCAAACCATTTCATAGGGGGTCGTGCTATTGCGATCAATGCAATGATAAGTTGGTCATTTATGTGCTTGAGTTTCTGGGAGCACCCGACAACTTTAAGACTTCAACTTATATTAGATCCCGGTTTGAACTCCTTAAATCTAAAATTTGGGGACAACCCCCAAGGATGTGTAAAAATTTCCTGACGGGGTTCCAATTTGCAAGCCTTGTCAACAGAAATGCTGAGAATCCCGCAAGCTGTGCTAAAAAAAAAAAGGCCAAGCGGGCAGTCGGCCCTCAAGCAATACCTTCAATACCGAGCGAGGTTCAAAGTGGTCAGGGGTCGCAAAGTGCTCCAACCCCCCATCCAGGGCTGCTCATTTACCACAGGTGGAAAACATTCCGGTGGCTCCACCTCCCCCGATGGGGAATATCCAGATTATTTCGACCCCCCTTTCAGGATCAGAGGAGGTTGTTCCCCCTTCAGGAGACATTCCCATCCCTGAATCCAGACTGATTGAGGGAAAAACTAGTTTGTCGGGGACATAACATCCCCGATCAGAGGAGATCGTACCTCCCCGATCGGTCAGGGCCCGTCTGACCACAACGTCATCTCCAATCGTAGTGGAGGACAACGGGGCTGCAACTGAAATGGAATGACCCGTCCCATGGGCGCCAAAGATAACACTCATTGGAGTTGGCTTTTTGGTCAGGGGGAGCGAGACCATCGATAATGACTAAGCCCTTCGGGCAATGGGTGCCCAGATTTGGACTCCTGTTGACAGGAAGAAACTGATACAGATCTGACCTTAACCGGTCCTGAGATTGCCATGAAGGTACTTTTTCAATATACTGTCTCATCAGTCATATTCGATACTTTTCTTTTTTGTTTTCTGATCAAGCTAACACTTATTCTTTTGGTAGATGTTTTATCTTACCCAAGCCTATAATGCGAAAATGGAGGAGGACGCTAGGCTGTTTCGCAAATCTAACGAGCTTATGAAGGCAAATGAGGATGCTAGGCAAAAATTTGCCTCCTTATTGCTGATATCCAATGAAAAATTGGAAGTCCAGACAACAAGGGAAATCACCGCAGAGCAACAACTTTGGGCTGCCCATAACCAGATCCAGGAGATGGAGGCGGTACGGTAGGCGCTATTATCTGAAATGGAGGCCCTAAAAGGAGAGAATCTAAGCTTGAGGGCTGAGAATGAGGGCCTGAAGGCTTCTAAGGCGAAACTCTTGGAGGAGAAGGCCGAGACCGAGAACTTCCTTATGGTTGAGAGGTCGATGGTGGAGATGTGTCACCGGGGTGGCAATGATTGTAATGGAAATTTGCATGAGGGAAGAAAGTGAAATTAAAGTATGAACAATGAAGGAAGTTTTAGTAATTGTTCATATACTAGAAGGTGTCAAACTGTAATAAGTCCAAACAAGAAAAAGTGAAATTATAATTTATCCTAATATATTTAATACCAAATGAGGGACCGAAGTGTGCCGCCAATAAAAATTGAGTTTTAGGAGACTTCAAACAACACTTACCAACAAACAAACCGCATTCACTTGGATTCCACCAGCATTACCTCTAGTTGAGAGGTTGAAGAATTAACATAAAGGTTTGGTTGAGTTATAATGTTAATATCTATGGAGACATGTAAGTAATTTATTAGATCACATCACGTGTAAGGAGAAAGTCTCTCTTTACATTATTAAAGTCTTAAAGGCAAGTATTTCCCCACATTTGATGTGAGCCGTTAATTAGTTACAGTCTGATCTCTATAAAAAAATTCGCTTGAACAATGGTTGGCTTGACTAGTATATATTTGACTTGATTTACAACAATTTCAAGCAGATCTATAACGATTGAACAATGGATGCAATTTTCTCTCTCTATCAGCTTTTTTATTATTTCAAGCAAACACTTTACTGCAACAGCTTTTTAATATTTCCAAGCAAACACTTATTACTGCAACAACTTTTTCAGTGGACAAAACAATAATGGTCCACTGACCTAATATTTATGTGTTGTTCTTTTCAGTGGACAAAACAATAATGGTCCACTGTATTTATGTGTTGTCTTTTTCAGTGGTGAAATGGAGCAATCTTTGATCCTCTCAGTTGTAAAATCGCATAGATCTCTCTGTATAGACTAGATTTTGTATCATTTACTATCCTAAAGTTCAATTGTAGCGACAAAAAAGAAAACAAATAAAAAAAAGGTTAATGAAATTTGAACTATGGCTTGAAAATAAATAGGTCTTATATGTTTTTATATAAGGGAGAAGAGTAATTTGTAACTAATTTTCATAAATAAATTACTTTTTTAAAAAATAAATTTTAATTTAATTTTTATTTACACTATCAATTTAGTTCATACCAATACCAACTAACCTCACTCTATAGCCTCTGACTACAAGGTACATCAGTATGGATGCAATTTTCTCTGTGTATTAGGTTTTTATTGTTTCAAGCAAACACTTTACTGCAACAATTTTTTAATATTTCCAAACAAACACTTATTACTGCAACAACTTTTTCAGTGGACAGAACAATAACGGTCCACTAACCTAGTATTTATGTGTTGTCATTTTCAGTATTTATGTGTTGTCATTTTCAATGCACAAAACAATAATGGTCCATTGTATTTATGTGTTGTCTTTTTTAGTGGTGAGATGGAGCAATCTTTGATCCTCTCAGTTATAAAATCATAGATCTCTCTCTGTATAGACTAGACTTTGTATCATTTACTATCCTAAAGTTCAATTCTAGCACCAAAAAGGAAGACAAATAAAAAAAGGTTAATGAAATTTGAACTATGGCTTGAAAATAAATAGGTCTTATATGTTTTAATATAAGGGAGGAGTGATTTGTAACTAATTTTCATAAATAAATTACTTTTTTAAAAAATAAATTTTTATTTAACTTTTTATTTACTCTATCAATTTAGTTTATACCAATACCAATAAGTATCACTCTATAGCTTCTGACTACAAGGTACATCATTATGGATGCAATTTTCTCTGTGTATCAGCTTTTTTATTGTTTCAAGCAAACACTTTACTGCAACAACTTTTTAATATTTCCAAGCAAACACTTATTACTGCAACAACTTTTTCAATGGACAGAACAATAATGGTCCACTGACCTAGTATTTATGTGTTGTCCTTTTCAATATTTATGTGTTGTCATTTTCAGTGGACAGAACAATAATTGTCATGCCCCTAATTCCTAGGACTCCGAAACCCGAGCCGAAGAGCTAAATGAGTGAATGCGGAAGTAAAAAGAAACGAGAACAAAAGACCTTCAGTCATCAAACACCCACAAAAGGGTAAGAATGTCTGATACCATGCTGCCACGCCCCTAAAATTCCTAAGACTCCCGAACTGGGACATCCAAGGAATCCAGGATGCGACCCTTAATAAGATTGACCAACTAAGATATCATCAACCATGAAAACGTATGGAATAATGATGACAATGGTATATTTCATACCCCAATGAATGATAAAACAAAATAGCGGAATCTAACGAAAATCCGGCAGAGTTCCGTTTGAAAATGGAACATCCAGACACCCAACCACAACAAAACAACCTGCCAATAACAGTTTGATAATAATAATGGCTTCCAAGCCCCACATTCATCAATCCTACTAGGGCCGAGGTAGTGGAAAAGAACCACTAACCCCTACACAACCCTCTATAATCAACCGAGCCACAAATGCTCGAATAAGAATACAGAAAATCACATGGCAGTGCAGAATAGATACAATAATATCCTGAAATAATAAATACAGGAAATAAAAGATACACCAATAGGGATATGCCAACAGATTGGCTCCCAAAAGAAATGTATAACAATCCCATACAAAATGGGTAAAGAAACTGATAGCAGATAACTATCATCCCCCAAACCAGTCGTGCTGCAACCGTAACCGCATCATCCTGCGCAACTCCAAAACCTGTAACAAGAAAACCAAAGAAAACTGTCGTTGCACTGCATCCTGCCCATAGCTGTATATTTCTTGCAACCTCGCGTGGAATACCAGGGGGCAAATGAAATTCCCTTGTGATTAAATAAGCTCAGTGGAAAAAGATACCCTAACTACCATATCCTCTGGCAGTTTAGGAAATGCTAAACTATCTAGCAAGATATATATATAGCCCAACCAATCTCATCCACGCAAACCCAATGCACACGCTCATATACCATCTTACAGAAGTATATAAGGGATATATATACATATATATATAAATACACAACATAAGTCTATAAGGTACGACTAAGACTCGTACTCCAAGTACCAACACCGGTAGTCTACACTACTCTCACCAACGTATACTAGGTACACGACACCCAAGTCAAACCTAACAAATCATCAAGCGTCACGACACTAACAAGAAACTCCAAACAGAGGGAATCACACTCACCTCTAATATCCACAAGGATCGAAATCCACCACTAGTACCAAGGAATACTCATAACTTACTCCCCGAGAACACAAGAGGAAAAGTACTCACGTCCTTGCGTACTAACACAATCATCATCAATATATATATATATATATATATATTGTACATATATATATATATAAGAAACATCATCCCATTCCTAGAGAACGGCTACATCGAAGTAGCAGACTCAAAATTATTTGAGGCATTGAAGAAAGATGAGAAAAATGCGCTGATAGAGATCCGGAAAAAGGTTCAAAAAGCATTATATGCCATTTTTCAAGCCGTAGACGAGTTGATATTTGAAAAAATAACGGCAGTGGAGACTGCACACACGATGTGATATATTTTACAAAAATCCTACAGAGGCGATGATCGGGTCAGACAAGTGCGACTACAAATGTTGAGAGGTGATTTCGAATCTCTAACCGTGGGTGATTCGGAATCAACCTCGGCGTATATCGATCAGGTGCAATCCATCGTTAATCAATTGAAGGTTAATGGAGAAACGATTGATGATCAAAAGATTGTGGAAAAGGTTTTAAGATCTTTGACCATAAAATTTGATTATGTAGTTACGGCGATCGAAGAAGGGCAAGACATATCAACCATGTCCATCAAACGGTTGATGGGTTCATTAGGCTCCCACGAGCAAATTATATACCAGAAGGCCAACAACTCTAGCACGGAGTAGGCATTGCATAGTAGATTTGTTTCGACAAATTGAGGGGGCAGTCAAGATCGGCGAGGTCGTGGACGCAGTCGTGGTAGAGGAAAAAATGACTATGGAAGTCGCGATGGAAATATCGAAACACGTGACAAAACCAACATCAAATGCCATCGATGTCAACGGTTCAAACGGTACAAAAATGAATGTCGAACCCATATGCCTGACGAAAAGGGTGAGTATGCAAATCTTCCTGACACAGAAGAAACCATAACTTTAACATACAACGATGTTGGACCAAATGACACATGCACAAATATATGGTAATTGGATACCGGATGTAGGAACCACATGTGTGGGAGGAAGGAGCTATTCTCACAATTGGACGAATCGTTTTGCAGTGAAGTGAATTTTAGAAATTGATCCGAAGTTCATGTAATGGGCAAATGTGACATAAAAATTCTATCGAATGATGGCATTGATGTCACTCTTACTGATGTTTTTTTCGTGCCGGTGATGTTCTGGAATTTGTTAAGTATGGGACAACTTTCAGGAAAATGGCACAACATTCATATTTTGGATGGTGTGTGCACCATTCATAGCAAAAGCGGGAAACAAGTTGCAAAGGTGTAGATGACGAATAATAGAATGTTCCCATTGGATCTTTATACAAGAACTAAGGTGAGTCTGATGGCGAGGTCTAAAGATATCAATTAGCTATGGCACCTTCGATTCGGTCATCTAAACTTTCGAGGCTTGAGACTTTTAGTGCAAAAAAAATATGGTAACGGGATTACCACTAATCGATGCTCCTGATCACCTGTGTGAAGGATGCCTTCTCGAAAAACATCACTGAGAATCTTTTCCAGTTAGAAAATTACGGAGAGCCAAACAACTGTTGGAATTGGTTCACACGGACATATGTGGACCAGTTGAGGTAGAATCTCTCGGGCACAAAAGGTATGTTCTACTTTTTGTAGATGACTTTTCTAGAAAAATTGGGTGTATTTTTTAGAACAAAAATCAGAGGCGCTTGAAAACTTCAAAGAGTTTAAAGCTTTTGTTGAAAAACAAAGTGATTTTAATCTCAAGACATTGAGATCGGATAGAGGATGAGAATTCACCTCTAGCGAATTCAACAATTATTGCAAATCTCAAGGGATAAAACGACAGTTACCCGCTAGTTATACACCTCAGCAAAATGGTATAACTGAAAGGAAAAACATAACCATTTTCGAAATGGTTAGAAGCATGTTGAAAGCCAAAAGTTTGCCAAAGTCTTTTTTGGCAGAAGCTGTTGCATGTGCTATATATCTATTGAACATGTGTCTAACGAAGAGTGTTTTGGGGAAAAATCCACATGAAGCATGGAGCGGTAGCAAATTGGATGTTTCGCTCCTATGAGTATTTGGGTGCATCACATACACTTATATACCAGAACAACGGAGAAAGAAACTTGATGATAAAAGCCAAAAGTGTATTTTCATCGACTACAGTGAGGTAACTAAAGGTTATAAGCTTTATAATCCTCTCACAAAAGATGTTATTGTAAGCCAAGATGTCCAATTCATCGAGGATGATACTTGGGCATGTAATCAAACACCACATACGGAGCAAAGTGTCATCATTGGAAATGAAACAGAAGAAATAAGTGATCGCTCTTCACTAGGCAGTTCATCACCTTCACCAACATCTTCACCAGCACTTACAGGCCATCCAAAACGAATGCACGTGATGCCTGCACGTCTCCAGGATTATGTGGTCATAAATGATAATGATGAGGATTTTACTGATGAAACTCTAGTAAATTTTTGCTTATTCGCAGATTGTGATCCAGTTTCATATAAGGAAGCAGGAAACGATAAGCGATGGATCCACACAATGAACGAGGAGATTCATACAATTGAGAAAAATGATACTTAGGAGCTAACTTCTTTCCCTGTCGGAAAGAAGTCAATTGGTGTCAAATGGGTGTACAAGACGAAGTATAGACCCAATGGTCAGGTGGACCGATTAAAGGCGAAATTGGTAGTTAAAGGCTATAAGCAGAAGTCGGGAATTGACTACTACGAAGTATTTACGCCAGTGGAAAGGATGGATACGGTCTGAATGACTGTAGCACTTGCAGCTCAAAATAGGTGGAAGATTTATCAGATGGATGTCAAGTCTGCCTTTCTTAATGGCGTTCTTGTGGATGAGGTATATGTTGACCAACCACCTGGTTTTCTTAAAATAGGTCATGAAAACAAGTGTACAGGTTGAAAAAGGTGTTGTACGGACTGAAACAGACACCACATGCCTGGTACTCACAGATCGACACATACATGCTGGAAGATGGATTCCAAAAATGTCCTCATGAGCACACCTTTTATATCAAATCAAAGGATAATGGCGATATAATGATTATATGCCTTTATGTTGATGATTTAATATTTACAGGAAATTACGAGGGGATGACTTGCCAGTTCGAAATGAAGGATATGGGATTGATGTCATATTTATTGGGCATCGAAGTGCATCAAACTGAAGATGACATATTTATTTCACAAAATAAATATGCAAATGATATTCTCAATAAATTTCATATGGATTCAGGGATGCCAATTCGGACTCCAGTGGCAGATCGTCTGGAGATGAGGAAAAAAGGAAGCGGTGAACTGGTAAACCCAACATATTTCAAAAGTATAGTCGGTAGTCTACGTTATTTGACTTCTACTAGACCAGATATTGTTTATGGTGTAGGGCTTATCAGTCGGTTCATGGAAACACCTCGACAATCACATCTACAAGAAGCAAAACGGATATTACGGTATGTGAGTGATACTCGGGATCATGTAATTTTTTATACCTATTCTGACGATTTCAGTCTAGTAGGCTATACAGACAGTGATTGGGCTGGAGATGTGGAGACTCGGAAAAGCACTTCCGGGTATGTTTTCTATCTGGGAGAAGGAGTGTTCTCTTGGTCCTCAAAGAAGCAACAAGTTGTTGCATTGTCAATAGCGGAAGCGGAATACATGGCAGCGACATCGACAACATGTCAAGCTGTGTGGTTATGCCGCATGCTGGATGAATTACATTACGAGCATGGAGGTCCAACAAAATCATGTGCGATAATAAGTCAACAATCGCACTTGCTAAAAATCCAATGTTTTATGGTCGAAACAAGCATATTGGAATCAAATATCATTATATTCGAGATTTAGTCAAAGATGGAGAAATTGAACTAGATTTTTGCATATCAGAATATCAAGCGGCCAATATTTTGACTAAACCGTAAAAATCTGACGTGTTTGAAAAATTGAAGAAAATGTTCGGGGTTGTTAATTTCAAACACCAATTTAAGGGAGGCTGTTGAAAGTAAGTTTAAATTGGTCAAATAAAAACCAAGTAGCCCATGTGTTATTCATGGGGTTGCCATGGATGTTTCTTTTTAGTCAAATAAGGTTTGACAAATTTAGTAGGTGTGTTGTCATTCTTGAAAAAAAATGAAGTTCATGTAATGTATGTGTATTAGTTTATTGTGTGTTTAGAATTTGTAAGCCTATAAAAAGCACATGTAACCATTAGTTTCATATCAAACAATCTTACAAGGAATTCTTTCCTTAGTTCTCTATTTCCCTCATTTAAATTTTGTTCTTCATAAATTCTAGTGTGATAATAATCTTTGTGTTCCAACAAACCCTTCACAAAATGAACAATTCTTCAAAAAATCACAATTTGGACAACCCTAACCAAATCCTAAACAAGAACGGCAAAACACAACGAACCAGTAATTAAACAAGCTCAAAATATATAAAAAATGATGAAGGAGAAAATAAATAGTTATTAAAAAATAATGACAATAAACGAAAACATTTGTGCTCCAAAATCTGAAGTGTACACCGAGAGAGAGCCACGCCTGAGTTTGTGATTAAGAGAGCGAGAGAGAGTTATAATATGTGAGAGAGAGCACTTCACGGAGTTGTGAAAGTTAGATGAAGAAGTTAGGGCATGTGCATAGGGTTCTCTTTATGTGTATTGTTATAATATATAAAGTTTATACAAGTGGATAATTGTACAAGTGGGATGCCCACCACCATGTGACAAAAACTAATAAAAAATAAAATTATCTCCTGAAAAACCAAAGTGCACATCAGCTGATGTGATAATTGGGGCATTGACAGCTAGTCTCAACTCTCAAATTCAATTAGGATTTATTTAAGAATTAGGATGGATGGGTCATAGGCTATGAATTAAATTGGGGTGATTTTAGGCTTTAACTTTCCACCTATGGGTTATGAATTGTGGGCTTTTTTGGGTTATGGATAGTTTTGAATTTATTATGTATTATATACAAATTTAATGAATTGTTTTGGTTAATATAATAATTTTATTTATTTATTATTATTATATATATCGGATCGGATTAAGTTAATTTAAATTCAATTTGTTAAGAAATTCAATTATCGGATTCGAATCATAATTGGATTATCGGATTTTATTTTCAATCCATATCCGGCTAATCGGATCGGATTTAGATCAAAATCCGATCAATTGAGAGGAAAATTTTTGATACCAAAACTCTGTCTCTCTCTAAAAAGTTCACAACAAAAATAAATATTGGAATTAATATTTTCGTACTAAAAAGTTAATTAATATTTAACTAATATTTTTGAACTAAAAAGTGAATTAATATTTCGGAATTAATATTTAATTAAATTTAAAAAAGTGAATTAATATTTTGGAATTAATATTTAATTAATATTTTTGGATTTGATTTTGAATATTTTCGAAATTAATATATAATAAACTAACATAAAGCTTCACAACAAAATATTACACTTTGATATGGGTATTTCAAAGTATTAATTAAATATTAGTCCAAAAATATTAATTCCGAATTTGTTTTTTGTTGTAAACTTTTATATTAGTTTATTGTATAATATTTTTTACCAATTTTGTTTTTCATATTTTATTTAAATAAAAAAAATTAGTTGAAGTATGGGTATTTCGGAGCAAAAAAAATAAAAAATTGATAATTTTTTATTAGATTTTGATACACATAATGGTCCCAATTCTAGAATTTTCCCTAGCTTTTCCCTTTTAATTTTTTTCATTTATAATTGGCCCAATTAATTAAATAATAAAATCAAATATTTATATAATATAGATGTGTTGGTAGTGGGGGACATGGATAATAAAATAATATACAAAAATACACAAAATAATAAAACAATTTCATCATAAAAGAGAGCCACTTGTCCAAACCCAACACAAGGGTAATATAGAGATTTCACCCATATTTAGAATATTCTAAATATATGGTTATTTTATTCGGGGCATAAAAATAAGGGTATATTTCCTCAAGATTAGATATATTATAGTTGACCCTTCTAGAATAGATAATTACACTTTCACCCCTTCTAGTTTGATTATGATAACACTTTGCTCCCTCAAGTATGATTTCAGATGTGATTTTACCTAATTTCCCCTCACATTATATTATAATTTTATGTTTAATATCAATAAACTCCCCTAAACTATAGAATTTTCACATCGCCCCCACCCTTATGGGTAAATTACAGTTTTACCCCCAAAAATTCAAAAAAAAAATATAAAATTCAAAAACTATATATATATATATATAATTCAATAAATATATATAAAATTTGAAAAAATATATAAAATTAGAAAAACAATATATAAAATTCAGAAAAAATATATAAATTTTGAAAAATAATATAAAATTAGAAAAATATATAAAATTTGGAAATATATATATAAATTCGAAAAAAATATATAAATTCAAAAAATATATACATCCTATGATATGAAAGTTAATGGGTGAAAAAATACCATTGACAATAGAAAACTAAAAAAAGTATAATAGAAAATAAGATTTTCTTCTTCTTTTTAGTCTTACTAAATTATCAAAACACCAAAAGAAAATCTTCTAACAGTATTTATAAATGCACTTCAAATAACTTAATTACCCAAAATAAAAAAAAATCAGAAAATACCAAAGTTTGTAAATGTATACGATAGTCGATACCAATCTTCTACAACTCATGTGTGTTGGTTATCACATTTTTTAGCTTCACATTTGTGATAGCGAGTTCTAGAAAATCATAGTTAAATAGTTTTGTTTTCGAGAGAGTGAATCCTTTACAAACACAATTAAAGAATTTAATTAAAATAAAATAAAATATAAGTGTCAATTTTGTGAAACAATAATGCTTTAATATTGTACATAACTTAGGAATGTTTATATATATCCCTATTAGGAACTGAATTTGGATCAAAATATAACACAAGATATAAATTTTAACTACAATCATATATGTAAACACATTAAAATGTTCAACACCATTTCGAATCCCTTTATTAATTTTTGGATTCTCTTTATATACATTTTCTAAATGGGCTTCATTACTGGGTTCATAAAAATCTTGTTGGCCCAGAAACTTGATGGGCCTGATGACAGGTGGGCTCAGTTGGGCTGGATATTTCCACTCTTACACAGGCCCTATCCATTGTGATGGGTTGTCGATCTTCCCGGCCCATTAAAAAGGATACAGAGTGGGGATAAGATACATCACCCCTGATCGGGGTGACGTGGCTGACGCAATTAATATGACGGTTGTACAATCATTGCAACGTTTGAAATTCGTGGTCCGGGTGGCCTTGGTTGGCGAAAAGGGAGGCTGTGGAGGCGCACGTGAAGCGAGGTGACGCTTCGGTTCCCGAGCGCACGGCTTTTCAGGCGCCCCTGAGATTTCTATAAATAATGACTGCAGTGCTATGGATTCATTCCGTTTCACAGTTTAAAACAAATTCTAGAGAACTCCCTGCACTTGAGATCTTGACTTATCATTGCCAGAGTCTACCTCCTCTCTCAGGAAAACGTCAGAAATCCTTCGGGATTCATCTTAGAGTAAGTTATTTCTTTCCATCTCAGCGTCTTTCTTTTCGAAATGTCTGATAGTGATGATACCCGGTCGGGTAGCGACCGTTTACCCTCCCCTGTAGACCCGGACGCATCCCTCAGTTCACCCTCAGTGGAGGTGGTTAGGACAATTGTGTCTAGCCCACCGGAAGTTAACCGGAACGTCGCAGCAGCCGGAAATCCGGTTGCAGGGGTTTCGGGAGATCAGTTTTATGCTGATCCCATTCCCCCTATGAACAGGGTAGAGACGGTATTAAAAAAGTTAAGGGTTAAATGCGGGGTACCCGATAGGGTGATTATTAAAAATTACCCTAAAAAGTATGATTTTAGGAAGGGTGAGGGAGTTTTGGATCATCAGATTTTGTTGTCGGCCTTTCACCTTCAGGTCATTAGATTCCCGATCCAGCCCTTCTTCCTTTATGCCTTAGCTACCTTAGGCTTGGCCCCACTTCAGGTGGGACCTAACTTTTTCCGGGTCTTGGCCATGATCTTGATGATCAATCGGGATCTAGGACTTGACCTTGGTCTGGCGGAACTTCTGTTCTGTTACAAAATACAGACCCAGAAGGAGTGCAGGGGCCGGTACAATCTTTTTCCCCTTAGTGGGAGGAAAATTTGTGATGGTACTGAAAAATCCAATAAAGGGTGGAAAGAAAGGATGGTCCTTGTGAGTGGGAGTTGGAGACTCCCAAGCTCATCCAGATTCAAAGTCCCCAACGAGTTTAACCAACACCTTTTTCCTTCTTTCAAGCCATTCCATAGGGGGGCATGCAATTGTGATCAGTGCAATGATAAGTTAGGCCTCCATGTGCTTGAGTTTCTGGGAGCGCCCGACGAATATAAAACCTCAAATTATATCAGAACCCGTTTTGAATTGCTTAAATCGAAAATTTGGGGACAGCCTTTGAGGATGTGTACCAGTTTCTTGACAGGTTCTAATTTGCAGGCCCTATCTACAGAGATACTGAGGATCCCGCATGCGGTGTTGAAGAAGAAGCCTAAGCGGGCAGTTGGACCTCAAGCCTCAAATTCAGCCCCCGGTGAGATCCAGATCGGGCAGGGATCACAAAGTGTTCTAACCCCTCCGGCTGGTCCCGTTCTCTTGCCTCCTGTAGAGAATAGCCCGGTAGCTCCATCTCCACCGATGGGAAATGTGCAAACCGACCAGACTCCTCCTCAAGGATCAGAGGGGGTTGCTCAATCCTCAGGGGATGTTCCCGTCCCTGAATTCCGGTTGGTTGAAGGGGAAACGAGCCTGACGGGGGCGCGACATCCCCGATCGGAGGAGAATCTACCCGAACGGTCAGTAAGGGCCCGAACGGAGACACAATCATCTCCCATCGTACTGGATGACAGTGGGGCCGCAACTGAAACGGAGCTACCCGTGCCCTGGGCGCCGAAGATTAGACTCCCGGGCGGCGACTTTCTGGTTGCAGGGCATGCAACCATCGACAATGACATTGCCCTTCGGGCTATGGGATCTCAGATCTGGACACCCATAGACCGAAAGAGACTGAGAACCATCGATCGGGAGGAGTTGGCACTGACAGGTCCAGAGGTTTCTATGAAGGTAGTGCTTGAATCTGCAGATTCCTCAACTGCATTTAATATTTTATTTATTTCCTTATCAGGCTAACACTTAACCTTTTGGCAGATGCTCTACCTGACACAGGCCTACAATGCAAAAATGGAGGAGGACACCAAGTTGCTCAAGAAGTCCAACGAGCTCCTGAGACTGAAGGAGGAATCCCGGATGAAGGTCGCCAACCAATTGTCCATATCCAATGAAAAGTTGGATGTCCAGTCCCGAAGGTCAGTCGCTGCAGAGCAACAGCTTCGGGCGGCTCAAGAAAAAATTAAAGAAATGGAAGCAGTTCGGCGGGCCCTCTTTGCTGAGACGAAGGCCTTGAAAGCTGAGAATGGGAACCTGAAAGCTAATAATGAGAGCTTGACGGCTTCCAATTCGAAGCTCCTGGAGGAGAGGGCTGAGATGGAGAATCTCCTTGCCACGGAGAGGTCGGTGGTGGAGATGTGTCACCGGGGTGGGAACGAAATGTACAAGCGTTTCTGCGAAACCTCCCAATACCGCATCGGGTTTGGTTGGAGGTCATGCTTTAATGACATACAGAAACCCGTCGAAGAAAGGACTTTTTCCTCGGTGGAAGAACTGGATGAGAGTTTGGGCATCTCCCCTCCGTACGACGATCCGGTTGGTGGTCCAGACGACGTTCGTTTCTGCGAGTTCCTGACCAAGCCTCTCCCAGGAATGAGCATCACCGCCCCTCCTGATCCTCCGGCTCCCGATGGGGCCATCGTTTCAGTGAACCCAAATGTATCGGGCACCAACGTTGACCTTTAGAATTTACTGTTTATGAAATGCGTTGTAAGCCTTGGCCACAGGGGCCCATTTTGAATGAGATATAATAGGTTTTGTCCATTCGACTTTCGACTTTTACAGTTATAACGATTCTTGGTTATTTTGTTTATTTTTACAAAGTTTTGTGATCTCTTCAGGATCTGTGTTGTGACTTCGGGCTCTTCAGGCCATGCGAAAGTCAATGGATCACTTAGTTTGTTCTTGGAACAATGATCGCTTCAGGATCTGTGTTGTGACTTCGGGCTCTTTAGGCCATGCGAAAGTCAATGCAACACTTAGTTTATTTTTGGAACAATGATCGCTTCAGGATCTGTGTTGTGACTTCGGGCTCTTCAGGCCATGCGAAAGTCAATGCAACACTTAGTTTATTTTTGGAACAATGATCGCTTCAGGATCTGTGTTGTGACTTCGGGCACACCAGCAGATTTTATGATAATCATAATAATGATTTTTACCGACCAGTTGCTGTAGCATTTTTACAAAAAGATCCAAGTAAAAATAGGACTTGGCCCATCAAGGGTAGTACCTCTTGAGGCGAGAGGCATTCTGGGAGTTTGGTTCCATTCCGCCATCAATATTCCTTCGGACTCGGTATGCTCCGCGACCGATGACTTCAGAGATGGTGTACGGGCCTTCCCAAGGCTCCCTGAGCTTGCCTACAAGCCCGATTTTGCGCCTAAGGACCATGTCTCCAATCTGGAACTCTCTTCTTTTGACTCTTTGATTGAAGTGGTTCCGGACTTGCTGTTGGTAAGCAGCCAGCCTGATCCCGGCAGCCTCCCTTCTTTCATCCAGAAGATCAAGATTCTGAGCCAAATGCTGGTTACTTGGTCCTTCGACCCAGGCCTCGCTCCGGAGGGTTGGAACCCGGATCTCAGTCGGAATCACAGCTTCAGCACCGTACGCCATGGCAAAAGGGGTCTCTCCAGTGGGTTGTCTGGGGGTCGTTCTGTATGACCAGAGAACTTCGGGCAGTTTCTCTAACCAGGCCCCTTTGGCTTCTTCAAGTTTTTTGGCCAGAGTGTTGAATATAGTTCGATTTGTCCTTTCCGCCTGCCCATTCCCTTGCGGGTAGCCGACGGAAGACGTGTTCTGGTTGATACCATGTTCGGCAAAGAATGCTCTAACCTCCTTGTTGTCCAGGTTTGTTCCGTTATCCATCATGATCGTTCTTGGTAGCCCGAATCTGCATATAATGTTGGTCCATATGAATTTGATGACGTGACTCCCTTTGATGGTGGGATAGGCTTCGGCTTCAACCCATTTGGTGAAATAGTCGGTTGCCAGAAGGACGTACGCATTCGACCGAATTGCTTTCGGTAAGGGTCCCACTATATCCATTCCCCACCGGGCGAATGGGTGCGGTACTATAGTGGGATGCAGGAACTCAGGTGGCCGATGGATAGCATCTCCGTGCATTTGACAGGGATTGCACCTTCGGACGTATTCCTCGGCATCACGAGATAAGTAGGGCCAGAAGTACCCTTGAGACAGTACCTTATGGGCAAGGGACCTGCTGCTGGAATGGTTTCCACAAGCCCCACTGTGAATCTCGTGCATCATTGCTCTAGATTCTGACGGTGTGATACATCTCAGGTAGGGACCGGAAAAGGACTTTCGGTAGAGTTGCCCATTTATGATTGAGTACCGGGCCGAATTCCTCCTGACCTTGTGAGCTTCAGCTTTATTTTCGGGAAGAGTTCCATTACGTAAGTAATCTATCAGGGGATCCATCCAACTGGGCTCCCATGGGATGAGCATTACTCGTTCGGGCTCTTGAATGCTGGGCCTCTGAATAAAATCCAACAGTGCAACCCGGGTTAGATCCTCTCCGGCTGAGGAAGCTTGATTGGCCAGGTGGTGAGCTTCATAGTTTTCATTCCTGGGGATTTGGGTAAAGGTGACTCTGTGAAAACTTTATGTCTCCTTCAAAACTAGCGCTCGATACAACTTCATTGTCGGGTCCTTTGTTTCGTACTCTCCGTTGATCTGACGGACAACAAGTTGAGAATCACTGTGTAATGCTAAGGACTGAATCTTGAGGCTTCGGGCTATCCTCAAACCGGATACGACGGCCTCGTACTCTGTCTCATTGTTTGTGGCTGGAAACTGCAATTGCACCGACATATGAAGGCGTGTCCCATCAGGTGTTAAAATTTCCAGGCCAATTCCTGATCCGGAAGAGCTGGCTGATCCATCCACAAAGATCTTCCATGTATCCAGTTCACTGTTCTGGTCTGGCTCCTCAGTCTCACTCTCGAGCAAAAAGTCCGCTACAGCCTGTCCTTTGATGAAAACCCTGGGTATGTATGTCAAATCATATATGCCCAACTCGATGGCCCACTTAGAGATTCGCCTTGAGATGTCAGGCTTCGACATAATAACCCGTAGGGGTGTAGCTGTTGGGACAACGATCGGGTGGGCTTCAAAGTAATGCCTTAGCCTTCTCTTGGCGTTCACCAGTGATAGAATCAGTTTTTCTTGCCTGCTGTATCTAGTTTCTGCCTCAGCCAAGGATTTGCTGGTGTAGAATATTGGCATTTGAAGGTTCCCGTCCTCTCTGATGAGGGCGGCGCTGGTTGAAGCGGAGGATACTGCTAAGTAAAGGTATAAGACTTCATCGGGGGTTGGTGTAGACAAGATGGGGGGCATGGTCAAGTATTCTTTTAACCCCGCCAGGGCCTCCGATTGTTCGTGACCCCAGATCTCTCCCTTCTTCACCTTTATTGCTTGAAAGAATGGTCGGCACCGTTCAGTGAGTTGTGAGATGAATCTGCTAAGTGCTACCACTCTTCCCGTCAAGACTTGAACGTCTTTATGTGTTCGGGGCTCCTTCATTTCTATCAGGGCTTTAACTTGTGTCGGGCTGGCTTGGATACCAGTCCGGTCCACGATGTGCCCCAGGAACTGTCCAGATGATACACAAAAAGAACACTTTGCTGGATTAAGCTTCATGCCATGGGACCTGAGGGTAGCGAACACTTGGCGTAGGTGAGTGATGTGGTCCTCCTTCTTTCTGCTCTTGACTACAGTATCGTCAATGTAGGCTTCGATTACTGTGCCCATCATACCTTTAAAGATCTTGTTGACCAATCTCTGGAAAGTAGCACCTGCATTTTTCAGTCCGAAAGGCATAACTTTAAAGCAGTATGTACCTGTTTCAGTAATGAAGGAAGTCTTTTCCTCATCCTTCGGGTTCATTTTTATTTGGTTGTAACCTGAATAGGCATCCAGGAAAGTTAGACGGTCATAGCCCGAGGTAGCATCAACCATCTGGTCGATCTTTGGGAGTGGAAAACTGTCCTTCGGGCATGCCTTGTTCAAGTCGGTAAAATCAACGCAAACCCTCCATTTGCCGTTTTTCTTTTGGACAACCACGACGTTGGCAAGCCATTCGGGATACCTGACTTCCCGGATGAAGCCGGCCTGGAGCAGTCTAGATACCTCATCTGCTATAATTCGGTTCCGATGTGCCCCCATGCGCCTTTGCTTTTGCCTGACTGGTCTGACGTTTGGGTCAACATGCAATGAGTGTTGTGAAACGTCGGGATCTATCCCCGGCATGTCTGTATACTCCCATGCGAAGACGTCAGAATTGTCCTGCAGCAATTGTGTTAGTTCCTCAAATTCAGAATCGGTGAGGGTTGTACCTGCAAAAGTAACTTTTTCCGGGTTGTCGGGCACGACACAGATCGATTGTAGTTGTTCAACCACAATTGGGGAGCCCGGCTCCCTATTCTTTAATTGCTATTTGGAGCATGAACTTTGCTCCTTCGATCGAGGTACCCCTGGGGCCTGAACCTTCCGGATCTCCTTCAGAGTGACCGAATAACATTCCTTGGCGGCCACCTGGTCACCCTTGACATCAATGGTGCCTGTACCGTCAGGGCTTAAGCATCTCATGACCTGGTGAAGAGTCGAAGGCACACCTTGCATTCGGTGAATCCATCCCCTTCCCATAAGCAGATTGTATGAAGGTTTGGCGTCCACCATAACGAATGTCTCGTTCAAGGTCCTATGAGCGGCAGACACAGGTGACTGAACTTCACCGATCGGCTCGATTTGCCTGCCGTCAAAACCTGCGATGGGGCATCGGGATGTCATAATTTCAGATGGATTGATTTTGAGCTTTTCGAAAGCCCATTTGGTGATGATGTTGGCACTGCTCCCAGGATCGATCACGACTCTTTTCACAAGGCAGTTGGCCACCATTAGGGTCACAACAAGAGGGTCTTCATGCGGGGTTTGGACTCCCCGAAGGTCCGACACCGAGAAAGTGATGTGAGTTTCTTCAGCCTTGTATCGGGCTTCACTAATTTCGTTGACTTTTCTCATTTTGTGGGCTTTCCGTAGATAGCTTCGGCGCGATCCTTCGGTCTCTTTGGGTGGGGGGCCACCATGAATCATGTTGATGATTTTAACCGGCTGTGCATCCGAGGGGTTTCGAGGGACGCCAAGGGCGCGTTGATCGGTTCTTGGCCTGTCTCGTTGGACGTAATCCTGGAGTACTCCGCGAAGTAGTAACGTCTCCACCTGCTGCCTTAGATTGCGGCATTCGTTCGTGATGTGCCCGAAATCACCATGGAAAGCGCAGTGTTTTGTCTTGTCTCTCTGGTCAAGTGGTTGTCGCATGGTAGGGGGTTGCTGGAAAATTCCTTTGGCTTTGTTCTCCTGGTAAAGTTTTGCAAGGCTAACCTTCAGGGGTGTTATCCTTTCTTCTAACCTGGGTCGTTTAGATGGTTTTGTGACTGATAATCCCGTTGGGGCTGACGATCCCTGTGGAGTTAATCGCTTCCGATCGATCAATCGATCCTTGGACTGAATTTCAAGGCCGACAAAGGCTGATCTCCTTTGCCTGATAGTTTCCTCCTCTTCAATTCTCAAGTATCCCTGGGCCCTAGAGTTTAGTTCCCCAATGCCCGATGGAGGGCGCTTCACCAAAGATTGGTGGAACTTTGTTCCAGGAATGAGGGCCATCCTGAATGCCTCAACCGCAGAGTGCTAGTCACAATTATCCACAGAAGAGGATTCGATGTTGAATCGGGATAGAAAACTTTTCAGTGACTCTCCTTTCTCCTGGATCATGGTGAAGAGGCAGGATATGGTCTTCTTCTGTCTCTTGTTTCCATAATACTGGGCAGTGAAGAGCCTGGTTAATTGTTGCCGGCTGCCAATGGATCGGGGTGGCTGCTTCCTAAACCATAATAGGGCGGCCTCAGCAAGGCTTGTGGAGAACACTTTACATAGCAGGGACTCGTTCTCGGCGTACATGGTCATTTTCTGATGAATCTGGTATATGTGTTCTTCGGGATCCCTTGTGCCATCATAAGGGGTGAATTGTGGCATAACGAACTTCTTTGGGAAAGGCTCTTGGGTTATTTCCTGAACGAAGGGCGACTGTATCAATTCAGTGGACGCCTGGATGGCCATGTCGTCTGTAGATCGGGACCTCAAGTCCCCGAGAACTTTCCTTTGGAACTCGTCCATCATTGCTTGAAGTTTCTGGGGGGTTATAGACTCGTCGGCTGTTGGAGCCTTTCTTGAGCGCTAAGAAGATTCGGCGTACTCTTCAGGTTGGTTCAGAGAATGGTCGATCGCCGCCACCGGAGGGTTAGGTGTGACTGCCGGTAAGGCAGCTGCTGGTGGAGCCAACCTCTCCCTGAGCTCTGCATTCTGTTTCTCCAAGGCCACGCTACGTTCCTCAGCAGCCGCCAAGTGTTGAAGAATTTGCTCCATGGTCTGGGAATCCTCTGCACGATTGTCCTCAGTGGGCAGAATGTCTGCCTGTGAACGAGTGATTGGCATTCTCGTCCGGGGAGGTAGTGAGTGGAGGTTTTTGGAGGTGGAGGGTCTTTTGCCTATCAAACAGACTTAGCCTTTTGAGATGGGAAGAAGGAGGCGATTTTACAGGTACCGAAGGGCATTTGAAAAATCAGGAACTCCTCATCTGTTTCCCACAGACGGCGCCAATGTGTAAACACATTAAAATGTTCAACACCATTTCGAATCCCTTTATTAATTTTTGGATTCTCTTTATATACATTTTCTAAATGGGCTTCATTACTGGGTTCATAAAAATCTTGCTGGCCCAGAAACTTGATGGGCCTGATGACAGGTGGGCTCAGTTGGGCTGGATATTTCCACTCTTACAATATATAATTGAAATATATGAGGAATTGAATTTGGATTAAAATCTAGCACAATATATATATATATTTCTATTTATATATATTTTTCCTAATTTTATATATTTTTTCTAATTTTTTACTTTTTTAGAATTTTATATATATATTTCAAAATTTTATATGTTTTTCAAAATTTATATTTTTTTCCCGAAATTAATATATATTTTTTAATTTTTTATATATTTTTGAATTATATATATATTTCAAAATTTTATATGTTTTTTGAAATTTATATATTTTTTCAAATTATATATATATTTATTGAATTATATATATATATATATATTTTTAATTATATATATTTTTTTAAATCTTAAATGGGGTAGATTTTGCACTTCAACCGTCTGATACTGCTCTTCCAATTTCAAATATATTGCTCATATTATTTAGTTGTTTTTTTCCCCTTTTTTTGTTATTTCACATTTTTGATGGTTGTAATGGTAAATTTTGCCTGAATATTGTTCTAGTCAATCTCCTTTTTCCAATCAATTGTGTTATGAAAACTTTGGGGTGATATATAAATTTCTATCCTTATTTACAGGTTTTCATCAAATCTTATATATTTTGGGATCTATCATATATAACAACTCGGATTGGAGAACAATATGCCTCCTCATATTTAACTTTTTCACTATTATTCACCCACCTTAACCTTTCAGAATGACATCTTTCTTGTTGTTTATGTTTAATATATTACTATGTTATTTATACCTGTAATTGTAATGGTAGCTTAAGTCATATAATAAAAATGCTTCACCTACTTGGATATGCCTAAAAATGTTGTTTCTCTTCTCTTATTTTTCTAGGTTTGCTGCTTGGGAGGAAAAAAACTTGGCAAAATGAGTAGGGTCGGAAAAAAAACAGGTATGAATTGTGATTATGTTGTTACGGTTTGCAATTTTAGCCTGTTTAATACACCTGTAATTAGTTGCATGCTAGCACTTTTTTAGAAGAATGATTTAGTGAACATTTTTATAGTTTTGACATTTTTAGAAGAAAAAAGATGTGATTACAACAGACTGAAATATAAGTAGCTTTTAACTGCACTTACAATATTCCTTTTCATATCTTTCTACAATTAGCTCCATTAAAATTATGTTGTGCAAATTAAGTATAAGCTCAAATATTCTTTTTCAAGAACAAAAAAAGATAGAGAATTATATTAATAAGTTTTAGTATGGTCTATATTTGTAACCATCAACAAGTACAGAAACATTACCATATGGGCTTGTTAATGTCCATATATATATATGTGGTCTTTTTGACATTTAATAAGTAGTCTTGTGATTGCATAAATGACATTTCTAACCGTCAGTCATTTCGTTTATCCTTGTCATATCTGGCCTCTAGTCTCCGTCTCAGCTCGGTGGCCACCGTCCGGGGTTATTCGTCGGCCAAATTTCAATACTGTCTTTCTTTCTTTTTTATGTTTCTAGCTCAGGTTTACCTTATCTTTTGTTTCTAGATATATCATTTGGATATCTTATCTTTTTTGAAGATTTATTTGTTTCTGAGGGAGAAAGGAGGATACTTTCGGGTAACCAGAAATCTGGAGGAGTTGTTAAATTTGGCCCGAGTACCAAAACTGGAGATGCAGGTATTGTTGATACTTCTTTTATAAATTTGACCTATGTTGACTATTTAGAGAATTGGTTCATTTTCTTACTACAGATTAATTTTAGTTGGTCCTTTTTTTTAACCTATACATGATTCAATTTTACCGCTGATGTATATGCTAATTGATGATTATATTTATATATGTTAACTCCTTTCAATTTTCAATTATTTAGTGTTGAGGTAGTGTTGTTTTCTGTTATGAGTTTGAACTTCTAGAAAGCTTTTAATTTATATAATATAATATGTTTACAATGTATTGAACTCATTCTTTGAAGATTTAATTTTTCCAGTTGACATATAAATATATTGGTGTTTTTTCCTTTTGTCTAGGCAATATCATATTTGGGCCCTTTGATTTGAACCTGCTAGTTGAACTCATTCTTTGAAGATTTAATTTTTCCCGTTGACATATAAATATATTGGTGTTTTTTTTCCTTTTGTCTAGGCAATATCAGATTTGGGCCCTTTGATTTGAACCTGCTAGTGCGTATCATGTTCATGTTATAAATAAAGGGTGACTATTTTGTATTGAAAGTTGTCCTACATTGATTAAAAGGTAAAATTATATTTATATCATTTTCTATAAATATAGGGTTTCTCCTATTATATTGTGTGAATAAATAGAGAGAGAGAATAGAAGAGATACAGACTAGTATTTTTCTTGGTGAGAGTTAGGAAAAATATAGGCTTATTTTATTTCGGTGATACTGGTATAAGTATACACTGTGTGTGTGCGTGTGTTTGATCTGCTGATCAACCCTTTGTAATCCTCTATTTGATTATAGTGAAATAGTGCTCTGTTGTTTGGTGTGTGTTTGTATGCGTTTTCTGATTTACAGGTGTTCGTGACTTGGCTAATAGGGTTAGCAAACCCTAGTTTTGTTCTTGGGCGGGTGTAAAAACCCTAACAAGTGATATTAGAGCTTCAAATTGAAGCAGAGAAGAAGCCTGTTCATTCTGGTACAGAATCGAATTTCAAAAGTGCCCGAAATCAGAACCCAACCATACTAGAAGCTTTGTATCGACGAGACAAAGTCAACAGTGTCAAGCGTGTCGCCGGAAATTTCTGCACGTGCCACCTGAAGTTCCGGCCAGATTTTCGGCTCCGACGCGCAACAGTTTCGATTCGGGGCTCTTTCGCGGAGCATCATTGATTGATACAAAGAGTATAATATATCGACAAAAAACTATTTCGAAGACGAACGTTTTGACACAAAACTCATCCCCATAGATGCTGGAATGCGCCCGCATGCGCCACGAGAAGGTACTGACGTTGTCATCAATTTTCTGTCTTTTGTGCAGATTTGTTTTTTTGCCCGTTTAGAGTCATTTTTTACGCGATCAGATGTGTTCTTAAGATTTTGAAACGTTCCAGACGTAATCGTGCGATCAGTTTTACATAATTTGACTCCAAACATCTTGAATAAGCTCAGTGGGAGCTATGAGAAAAGAAAAGACTGCGATGATCGACAAGTTTGATGGTTCAAACTTTGCCTATTGGAAGATGCAAATTGAGAATGTGTTATTCCAGAAGAATTTGTTCTTACCATTAGAAGGGAAGAAGCCAGAATCGATGAAAGACGAGGATTGGACAATCCTAGATCGAAAGGCTCTCGGTACGATCAGACTAATGTTGTCAAAGTCCGTCGCCTTCAACATCAAGAATGAGAAGACAACAAAGTCTCTCATGGATGCTCTTTTGAGCATGTACGAACAGCCGTCTAGAGCGAATGCGGTACATCTCATCACTAGATTGGAAAATCTAAAGATGTTCGAGAATGGGAAGGTCAGTGAACACATCAGTGTTCTTAATGAAATTGTTGAGCAGTTGGAGTCGGTTGAGATGCCAATCACTAGCAAAATGAAAGCGACTTTTCTTATAAGCCAATTGCTAGAGAGTTGGAGTGTCACAAAGGCTACAATCAGTAATTATTCAGGGGTAGAATCGTTACAGTATGATTTCGTAATGAGTATGGTACTCACAGAAGAGATCAGAAGACAAACGTCAAACTCTTTTAACAGTGGCTCAGCATTGAATGTCGACACCAGAGGTAGAGGTTCGAACAGAAAAAAAAAAGCGGAAGTAATGGACGTGGCCATTCCAAGTCGAGACAGGAGTCTCGAAATTCCATTGAGTGTTGGAATTGTGGCAAACTTGGTCATTACAGAGGCCAGTGCAGATCCCTGTATAGTGTAGTGGATGACAAGAATGAAGTGAATTTTGTCTCAGAAGATGATGCGTTGATATGCTCTTTGGAGAACAAGACAGAGTTTTGGGTCTTGGACTCT
Organism: Cornus suecica; assembly: GCA_963922005.1. NCBI lineage: Eukaryota > Viridiplantae > Streptophyta > Magnoliopsida > Cornales > Cornaceae > Cornus > Cornus suecica. Next base: position 73,549,440 of record OY998240.1, on the reverse strand, counting down.
GGAGCATCATTTCATACCACCTCATGTCGAGAGCTCTTCAAGAGCTATACACCTGGAAAACTTGGCAAGGTTTATTTAGGTGATGATCAGCCCTGCAGTGTTGTTGGCAAGGGTGAAGTACATATCAGACTCAGTGGATCGATATGAAAGCTGAGGGATGTCAGACACATTCCAGACTAGAGGAAAAACCTGATCTCAGTAGGCCAGTTGGCGAGTGAAGGTTATGTGACCACTTTCAGTGAAGATAAGTGGAAGATTTCCAGAGGGGCTATGACTATAGCACGAGGAAAGAAAGAAGGTACGCTTTACACAACCATCAATTTTAGCACAGTGATTGCAGTTGCAGAAGGCAAAGAGGATCACAACTTGTGGCACCATAGGCCTGGTCACATGAGTGAAAATGAGCTCGCAGTTATGTTTTCGAAAGGAAAACTACTAGTGAAATCGATTGACATCGACTTCTGTGAGTGTAAACAGAAGAGGGTTAGTTTCAAGAGCAACAACAGAAGTCTCACAGTAGAGAAGCTTGAGCTAGTTCACATGGGTATCTAGGGGCCAACAACTGTCTCATCTCTTGGCGGAAAGTCTTACTTCGTGACTTTCATCGATAACCATTCCAGGAGGACATGGTTTTATTTCTTGAAACATAAAAGTGATGTGTACGATATGTTCAAGAAATGGAGAGCCATGGTAGAGAAGGAAACAGGGTTGAAGGTAAAGAAACTGAGATCTGATTTTGATGGAGAAAATGAAGACTCCGAGTTCAAGATTTTTTGTTATGAGAACAATATTAGATTAGAGAAGACTGTTCCAAGTTCACTACAACAGAATGGCGTAGCAGAATGTATGAACCGGAAAGTGACTGAGATAGTCAGAAGCATGCACATTCAGACAGGGTGGCCAGAACAGTTATGGGCAGAAGCAGTCAGTACAACAACGTATCTTATGAATCGTGGTCCATCAGTACCATTGAAGCACAAAATACCAGAAGAGGTATGGATCGGTAAGACATAGAGAGATCCTGTGTATGTTGAGATAGAAGATGTTCTAGAAAGTGAGAGTCTTTAGTCAGAAGAACATGTTGTAGATAACAAAACTCAACAGGTTGATACACCGCATAATTTGTTGCTTACCAAATGGAGATGAACCAGATGATGATGAAGCATGCAATGCAGCAGATGCTAGCCAGTGGGAGCTTGCGATGGAAGATGAGATGAAGTCTCTTATCCTCATCAAGACATGGAAGCTAACCGAACTGCCGGTAGAGAAGAAAGTTCTCCATTCTTCGGTTGTGAAACTGAATATCATTCATTCAAGCATTGTTGAAGTAGAAGTTTTGCATCTAAAGCTGTTAGATGACAAATCTGTTTTCCTCCAAGGTGACCTAAAGGAGGAGTGTTATATGCAACAACCGAAAAGTCTCTTTATGATAGGGAGAAAGAAGACAAATGCGATAAAGTTTGCAAGGCGAAGTCAGAAACGACAATGGTTGCAAGAAAGAGTGGCCAGCCGCAATTGAGGTCGTAGGTTCTGTAGAAAGGTAGATATTGCTCATGTAGTGGGAGTTATCATCATGGTTATGTTAACCAAAGTGGTGACAAGAGAAAAACTGAAGTTATGCGCAACTTCAGTGGGTCTTCTAGCTTGAAGACATGAATGAGAGCATCGTACTGCACTAATCATTGATAAAGTTGATTGATGGTGGCAAAGTCGTCAAGTGGGAAATTGTTATATATAAAGAATGACTACTTTGTATTGAAAGTTGTCCCATATGGACTAAAAGGCAAAACCACATCTATATCATTTCTTATAAATATAAGATTTTTCCTATTATATTGTGTGCAAAAATAGAGAGAGAGAATATAAGAGATACATGTTAGTATTCATCTTGATAGGAGTTAGGAATAATATAGGCTTGTATTATTTCGGTGATACAGGCATGAGTATACAATGTGTGTGTGACCCTTGTAATCATTTCTTTGATTATAGTGAAATGGTGTTCTCAGTGGACGTATGCTTATTTTGGTCGAACCACTATAAATCTTTGTGTCCGTTGTTTGGTGTGTGTTTGTATGCGTTTTCTGATTCGCAGGTATTCGTGACTTGACTAATAGGGTTAGCAAACCCTAATTTTGTTCTTGGACGGATGTAAAAACCCTAACAATTCATTCATCAGGGGTTCCTTAGGAAGCTAGAGGCAATGTGCAAAGGCAAAATATTGCGTTCAAATTTCAATAATTTTATTAGATCAACAAAGTATTTTGAGGACCAGAAACGGGTGTAAAGTTTCTTAAGATGCGGGATGTTGTTGATTGGCTTCTGTTGGCTAAGAGCACCGACGAGTGCCCGCATATTCTTGCAACAATGATGTGCTCGTATAATAGCATTTGTGTGGTATACAATCCCCCTCCTTATCCTCTTCTTAAAGAGCCAGTCTATCGTGTCAAGTGGGAAAAACCAGTTCCTCCTGTTTTCAATTTGAGCCCTGATGGCTGCTGTCTTTAAGTTTATTCATCGTGACAAGAAGGTGAAGTTCTTGGTTGGCTATGGTGCTGTTATTCGAGATTTTGAAGGTATTAAAGAGAAGGCTAAAGACAGGTATGTTGCCACATATGCGACAGCGATTGATGCCGAAAAGGCTGGACTCAAGTTGGGCCTCCAACTGGTTGCTGATATGGGGTTAACAGATGTTGTTTCACACTGCGACAATGAAGGTAACATAATTTTATGATACCGAGGCATAATAGAATCCACTTCAGCAATTTCATTCATCAAGTCTTCATCAAATCCTTTACCCTCTCGCCCCCATACAGTGACTTGGTTAGCAAGCCTATTGGTCTCCTGGCGAACATGGATAATTTTGAGATTAGGGATCTTCACCATTTCACACACCATATCCCCTAAGGCATCTACGAACAAGAATTTAGGAGTTTTTCAGTCAGTGTATGTTGAGGGTTCTGAGGTGTGTGATTTTAGGGCTTTTTTGTTTCTTTTTTGTAATCCCTGTTTATGCAACTTTAATATGATTTTGGGTGAATTTTGTTCTTAATCTATGTACTACCTTTGTCCCACTAATATGCTACAAAATTCTTGTTTATAGGTCATGTAGGGTGATGAATGGTAACCATGGCACTTTTTAAGAGGACTGACACTCTCACTGACATAACTTAGATTACAGTGTCATTTCTCAAAATTATGAAGCTGAATGAGTACATTTCCATTGGAATTTGAGGGAATGACTATAATTTATACTGAAACAGGGAGAATGCTTAAGCCGAGGAATAACTGGAGGTTGATTGCAAAATTGTAAAATGCATAGCTGAACTTTATTACGAGAGTTTAGCTGTTTGGTTTGTATTTATAAAAATTATTTCTGAGAATGGAAAATAATTTTATAAGAATAATAAAAAATGAGTTATTTTAAAACAATCATTTTATAATTGAGTTTTTAGAAAATTATTTTCGAAAAACTCAACCAAAGTAAATTTTTTACAATTTTCAGAAAAAAATTCAACCAAAGTAAATTTTTTTACAATTTTCAGAAAATAAAAAATTATTTTCATAAATATGAACCAAGTAGAACATTAGTATTCTATTTGTTAACACTTATGCTGTATGAACTAAATCTTTTCTATTTCTATGGTCTATACACTCTTGTTAATGTTCTAAATTGAATTCCCTTGACATCATAATTATTATTTCCTTATTGGACCTCAATTTTGTTATCTTTATTCGAAGTGTTTTATATAATAAATATCATCTGAGTGACTGAAGTGTGCCTCCAATTAAAATCGGTGCTAATGAAGCGGAGATAGAACAGTGATGTCCTCAATTGGGTATGGAAATTTTTTATTGTGAACATTTTTTGAAAGCTTATGAAGACGGTTTCTTTGGATATTTCGAAATATAAACAATCCTGTTTAATATAGTATATTCGCAATTTTAGAAGTGCAAAAAAATATTTTCAAAATAATAATTCTTTTTGCTTAGTAAGGTCTATCAGGACCAAAAAAAAAAATATTGTCGAAATGACAATTCTTTTTAATTGGTAAGATATCTCAAAATTAAATGTTATTTGCGGTGTTATTTAAGGTTTTCTGTCATTTAAAATAACTAATATTATTTTCTTAGAATGGTTATTATTTTACTCATTATGTTTTAGTACCAGCCTTGAATAACCTTCCAGAGTTATACAAAAAGTGTGATAGTCTCTAGAAAAATAAAAAATCAGGCGTATCCAATCTTAAAGCTGAAAACTTTGAGAGTTAAATAGCTCTTCAGGATATATTTAGCTTCGACAAAATCTTAAAAAACAATACCGTAAAATAGTGCCTATTGCTTAAGAGTTATTTGTTGTTTTTAATATAAAATTTATTATTTGAGAATTGTGGGGTTTTCTATCTATAGATTTTGAGTTCTTCAATGTCTATGAGGTTGTTTTTTATTATATATTTATTTCATTTTTGAAATTAATTATTAAAACTTCAATTCGACATCTTCATTTTTTTAAGAATCTGTTTTCATTGGTTTTGTCGTTCATCTAATAGAGAAGGATAAGAAATTAAATAATCTAAAAGATTAATCAAAACAATGCATTACTCCATCCTGATAATATACAAAAAAAAAAATATTATATCCTTTTCACATGTTATTTAATATTGAAAGAAAAATAATTATGCTATAAACAAGTTAATAATGTTGAGTTTAATTAAGCAATAAAAAAACACATTGGCTTTTTAGGTGAGACTAGAAAAGGAAATCAAAATATAGTTGTAAAATTTAATTTTTTATAGTGATTTTTACAATAATTATGAATTTATATAAATTATTTTATAAATTGAAACATTGTAGATCATCCGAACTTGAAACCAGTAAAAAAAACTTCAATTAATATCTATATTTATTTATTCTTAAAAAAACGATTGTAACAAGAATAATAACTAAGAAACTTTTGTTAAATGTAGCGTATATAAGTAATTTTCACTTGTGATATTAAAATTTCATTCCCTATAATTATCAATTCATAATGGTGAATTGATCTTTTATTAAGTTTCTTACAAATAATAACTACGAACTAAATAATTATTACTTTAAGAATGACAATTAACATAATGTTATCGAATCTAAGAAAAAATACATTTCCATCGCACTCCCTCCATTCCAATTTAAGTGTCTATCTTTTCTCTTTTAGTCGTTCCAAAATAAGTGTCTCATTCAAAAAGTCAATGTACTTTATTTTGTCAATTTACTAATTTATCTTTCAAGTATTAAAATTATAAAACTTGCAAACTTTTAACTATCACATCACTATAGTGGGATTATGGATAAAGTTAGTATTTCATTCACTGTTACTATACTAAAAGTCTTCATCTTTTTACCCAAAAAGAACTTATAATTTAGACGGAGGTAGTAACTTGTACGAATCATTATTCAAATAAAATAATATACTATACATGTGTTAAACCTAAATATTAGATTTAATTTTTGTAATTGTTGGATATTTTTTAAATCATTGCACTGAAATGGTAATTGAAGAGGTTATTTAAGTGTATGAAAGTTGAAATTATATTTTAATTGAAGAAATAGTAAAAAAAGGCATATAAGTAGTTATAATTAAAGATTAAAATTATAAATGATATATAAGATACTAAAACATAAAAAACTTTTTCTATGTAAAAATGTATATAGTTATAGATCTAGATTGATAGCTCCAAATTTAATGAAATTATTTATAAAAAATTGGTGATTTTATATTCTTAGCATTAAAAATAATTATAAATGTATATAAATAATTAGATTTGTATGCAAAATTTATATATACAAATATAGATATGGTTGAATAGATTAATGACATTATCAAAACAAATTACTGATTATAGAATTTGATTTTGAAAAAAATTAGAAACATATAAAAATAGTGAAGGGCTTAGGGTCTGTTTGGTAACACTTATTTACCACTTAAATCTGAATACATTCATCATTTATTCAGTTAAGTACGTTTGATAAGAAATTTGATAATCACTTAATACATTAAGTGTTACTTAAAATTTACAAAAATATCAGAAAATATAATTTTTTTAAGTACCACTTAAAACCTTCAGTACTTAAAATTCAAATCTTAAAATTTTCAATACTTAATTTTCAGTTTTATCAAACAGCACCTTAGTTGTAGATATATAGATATAGATAATCACCTTTTTTTTCCAAAAAAGTTTAACCTCTTATAACTTAGCTTACGGTATGAGAACCATAAAAAGATAAAAAGACATATTGTAAAGAAAATACGTATTTCTATTTTATAAAATTGGTACAATTTCATTGATAGAGAAAGAGCTATGAAGCACAGACACGGGACATAGTGACACGGCAAATTCCAAAAAAATAGGGCATAACACACCTAATACATGTCTATAATTTTATTTTTATTTTTTTATATATACACATTATATTATACAAATACTTCATTTATTACTTAAACAATAAGAACCAAATAAATTTACAAACAAAAATAAACAAATAGGTTAAAAAAATGTCTAACATGTTCAAAATTCTTCATTCCATTATCATAAAATGAGTTAAATGCATATCCCCAAACAACCCACATCTTAGTCTTTCCCTTGTTATATTATGGAGATTTTCTTGATAAAAGACGAAGATTAGAATGTACAAATACCAAATATTCAGCTCTTTGTGGTGTTATCTTGTTTCTCTTCAATGAGTGGATAAATGAATAGGTGCTCCAATTTCTCTCATAAGATAACGAGGAACAAGAATGTCCAAGTAATTCTCAAAGCCAAAGATTGTATTAGGGTGTTGAAGTTTCAAAAGTGACCGACCAAATTACCGGTTCCATAATTCCTCTATCTTTCATGGAATCAACTTATCCACCGCGTGCCAAATTTTTGAAAAAAATCGGGACACTTTTTTGGCATGTCGGACAGGTATTTTAGGAGTGTTCGCATATTCGGCACGGATACGACGATCCTAGACGAATTGTCCGTGCTTCATAGATAAAGAGGATCAAAAGAAATACGTGGCCGTACACAAATAGCTATAGAGGAAGGGGTGTTATTGTCCTTTCACATGTAATGGCAATTATGTCAAAAGAGAACTTCTACCCTCCCTAACTCTAACTCTACCTGAACAGAACAATAATGGTCCACTGACCTAGTTTTTGAAGTCTATAAATATTTTTCTTTACTATCCCCAAGCCAAGAGAACAAAGCAATAATGGTCCTCTGACCTAGTGTTTATGTGTTGTCCTTTTCAGTGGAACAATATTTGATCATCCCAGTTGTCTCACTCTATAGACTAGTATTGGTATCATTTATTACTCTAGAGTTTAATAGTAGCTAACGCCCCTTCACATGTAGTGGCAATTATGTCAAAAGAGAACTTCTACCGCATTGGCTCCCTAACTCTAACTTTACCTGAACAGAACAATAACGGTCCACTGACCTAGTTTTTAAAGTCTATAAATATTTTTCTTTACTATCCCCAAGCCACGAGAACGGAACAATAATGGTCCTCTGACCTAGTGTTTATGTGTTATCCTTTTCAGTGAAGCAATCTTTGATCCTCCCAGTTGTCTCTCTCTATAGACTAGTATTTATATCATTTATTACCTTAGAGTTCAATTGTAGCTAATGCCCTTTCACGTGTAATGGAAATTATGTCAAAAGAGAACTTCTACCGCATAGGCTCCCTAACTCTAACTCTACCTAAACAAAACAATAACGGTCCATTGACCTAGTTTTTGAAGTCTATAAATATTTTTCTTTACTATCCCCATGCCAAGAGAATAGAGCAATAATGGTCCTCTGACCTAATGTTTATGTGTTGTTATTTTCAGTGGAGCAATCTTTGATCCTCCCAGTTGTCTCTCTCTATAGACTAGTATTAGTATCATTTATTATCCTAGAGTTCAATTGTAACCAGCGCCCCTTCACAAGTAATGGCAATTATGTCAAAAAAGAACTTCTACCGCATAGGCTTCTTACTCTAACTCTACCTGAACAGAACAATAATGGTCCACTGACCTAGTTTTTGAAGTCTATAAATATTTTTCTTTACTATCCCCAAGCTAAGAGGACAGAGCAATAATGGTCCTCTGACATAGTGTTTATGTGTTGTCCTTTTCAGTGGAGCAATCTTTGATCCTCCAATTGTCTCTCTCTATAGACTAGTATTTGTATCATTTATTACCCTAGAATTCAATTGTAGCACAAAAAGTAAAATAAATAAAAAAAGATTAATGAAATTTGAACTAATTTGAAATGCAAATGAAACAAATGCACAAACAGGGATGTCTTGGAAAGAAATAGGTCTTATATGTTTTTATATAAGGGAGAACTGTGATTTGTAGCTTTGTAAGTAATTTTCATATGTAAATGATTTTTTAAAGCAAAAAGTTTTATTTACATTTTTTATTCTTTTATTTACTCTTTAACAATTTAGTTCATGCTAATCCCAATGAGCCTCACTCAATATGGATGCAATTTTCTCTCTCCGTCAGCTTTTTTATTTTTCCAAGCAAGCACTTATTACTTCAACAATTTTTTTATATTTTCAAGCAAACACTTATTACAGCAACAACTTTTTATATTTCCATGCAAACACTTATTGCAGCAATAACTTTTTTTTATAATTCCAAGCAAACACTTATTGCACAAAAGACATACATTTGAAACCAAAAAATTAACAAGTGAATAAATGAAGGATTAATTTTACTAAACCCCAATGTACTATTGAATTTAATCAACTAACCTCTCATATGTCCATATCGCCACTTTTACTATTCAGTTTCATCAAATTTCCCCCTTTCCGTCTCATTTTCGTCAATTTCATCAACGGCAAAATAAAATAACTGAAATACCCTTGATTAAAACGATGTCATTTAGATTAAATTACTTTACACAAATTTTTTAATATGGTTATTATCATAAAACCCCCCTCAAGTTTTTAAAAATCATCAAATACTCTCATGCCATATCAAATAACCCCCATGTTGCCCTTTAATCATATTATTAAGATATTTTAATTATTTTATGTTCATATTGCCCTTGAAAATAACCCAATGTTAATTGATAAAGTTATAACTATAGTTAATACTAATTAAAAATATACATTAATATATAAAATCAAAATACCAAACAAGGGTAATTTTATTAGAGTTTATATTTTAATTAAGTTAAATAAAAAAAGATATAAATATATTAAAAAAGGCCCACATTTTTATAAGTAAATTCATAATTATATATATATTAATCTAATAAAATTAATAATAATAATATTTAAAGTGTATTATTGTCAAAGTGTAAAAATTACGCTCAATGAACTGTAGTTAAAATGTAAAAGTATAAATTTTTGATAAAAAAATTTTTTAAAGCAAGACGAGTAGACACCCAAATTCAATTTTTATTTTATACTTAAGTAATTTATATGTATGTATATTACTTATAAAAGTGTGGGGCTTTTTGAATATATTTATATCTTTTTTTATTTAACTTAATTAAAAAAATGAACTCTAATTAAATTTCCTCCAGTTTAATATTTTGATTTTTATATATTAATGTATACTTTTAATTAGTATTAACTATAGTTATATTTTTATCAATTTATATAGGGTTATTATCAAGGGAAATATGGACATAAAATAATTAAAATATTTTAGTAATATGCTTCAAGGGCAAAATAGAGGTCACTTGATAGGGCATGGGGTATTTGACGATTTTTGTAAATTTGTGGGGGGTTTTATGATATTAATCCTATTAAATTTTTTGTCTAAACTACTTTAATCAAAACAACATCATTTTAATGAAGAGTATTTCAGCCATTTTATTTTGCAGTTGTAAAGGGGGGGAAATTCGCGAATTAGCATAAATGGATAAATAATTCATGTTGGGATATGGCCCAAGGCTTGTCATATTTGGGGAAACCGTCCCAAGTAAAGGATTATTTGGGAGATTGGCCCAAATAAATGATTACTTGGGGAAATGACCCAAATAAGGTTTTCACGCGAGAGCTTGCATTATACAGAGAGAGGTATGAGGGACTGATGTGTTCTATAGCTCGCATCAGTAACTCATAACCCTATGTGCTGCTCGCGTAGCGAGTACTACTCGGAATCTAGGGGAAATGCTTGGGATGAGTAAATAGTGGGTTGCAACCTTATTTACACCATCCTAAGCAAAAGTACCTTAGAGAGGCCGATAGTATTCAGGGTCATGACCAAGGCATGCATGATTGGTAATGACCCAGCAAAGCTATAACAACATCCTTGGTTAAAGGATAAATCAGATCCACGATGCAACAAGCGCGGATCACAAGACATGGCACACGGTATGATCCGCGAGGCAACAGGCGCGGATCACAGGACATGGCGCATAGTATGATCCGTGCATAGAATCCGTCTCGGTTAGTCAAGGGTGCAAGATGATACTGTACAAAGTATTTATATCGCAGATTGGAGAAAGAAATCATGTCGTGAGACAGGTGCTGACGTGGCAATACAAATCCGCGAGGATTACTGGACACTTACGTCTATAAATAGAGGTGCGAGAGCTCACTTCAGAAGAGGATTTTTTTTGAAACCAAGGGAGAGAAACTTCTAGAGAGAGAAAGTATTTTTGCAAACACTTGTAACTACAATTTCCTCTTCCATTTTTCTGTAAAGCAAATCAAAAGCATCAGGGCCATTATTTTTCTGACGAACTTGTGTAGAAACAATCTTCACAGCATTTAATCAATTCAATCCCCTACATTAAAGACGAATCCGTTGGGGAGAAGATGTCTTCTGCACAAGTAGAGCCTCGTCAGACTCAGCAGAGGGGTCCACCAACCCGGCGTACTGAACAAGTTGAAGAAGAGGCAGCACAAATGCAAGGAGGTGAACCAGTCCCACCAGCGCGAAGACAACGACATCGCACGAATACTGGTGCGGATCAGGCAGAAACTCCTCCGATGACAGAGCCAGTACAGAATTCAGCAGAATTACCATCAGTTCGACTACAAACTCTTCTCAACATCCAAGAAATGCAAAAGACCATACTTCACTTCATGGAGGCCTCGCGCGTTTCAGCACCAAATATTGAATCACCAAGGATGGACAATCAGACTTTTCCAGAGGATTAAACACAATAACTTTTTCGCGAGTCAGTGAGAACTGAGCCACTGGAGAAAGAGTCATACTTCACCAAGGAACAGTTGCGGGCTATCTTAAATAAAAAATCTGAAATAGAGGAAGTGGAAATAGCCCCACCATACCATCCTAGTATTATGACTTTGCCTTATCCAGAAAACTATGGGGCACCGAGCTTCCATCAATTTGATGGCAAGAAGGGAAATGCAAAAGATCACATAGCCAAGTTCGCGGATGCTCTGGGACCTCACAGAAATAATGAGTATTTGAAACTTAGAGAATTCTCCAAGTCCCTAACTGGAACAACATATACATGGTATACGGGCCTTGCTTCGGCTTCGGTGACCAGTTAGACGGATATGGTGCTCAGATTCTACACCAAATTCTTTCAAGCAGATGAAGAGGTCTCAATGATTTCACTTACAAGGCAAAGACAACGCTTTGGGGAAGAGGCAGCAGTTTATGTCAGAAGATTTCGCGAGGCTGCTTTGCAATGTCATTAACCAATTTCCGAACTATAATTGATCAAAATTTTCATAGAAGGAATGTTGCGGGAATACAGAGTGCATTTGGTCAACCACGAGTTCAAAACATTTTCTGCATTTGTCGATAATGCCCGGAGATTGGGATAAGTTTTGGTTCCCCCGACACGACCAAATATCAGTACTAGGCGGGTGCTAATGGTAGCAACGACGCATAACGAAAGACCCAGGGAAGAGCGTGTCAGAAGATCTGAACCACCCCCTTTACCTTTCAGTGAAAAAGTGGCAGTTGTTTTGTTGAATCAATGGATCGCGGATCATGTCATATCGCTACCTCCAGTGCAAAGGGTATCGCCAAGAGAGGAAAGGATGAAGATCAACTACTGTCCCTATCACAGATCCGTTCGGCATTCCTTGATGGAATGTTGGGCGTTTCGCAGATTGGTACAGCGGAAAATAGCATCAGGTGTCTTGGAAGTGGCAAAGAATGTGGTTTATGAGCCCTTCCCTGCACATGTGGTTGTAGTGACCGCCAGAGATAGTACTGAGAATGCAACAAACGCCGTCAGGTATGAATGCTCGCCAGTGCTTGAAGCAAAAGAGAATGCTAAGATAGACGTTTTCTTTAATGAGCTCCCCATACAGGAACATGTGAAGGAGTTCTTAAAAGAATAAACAGTAGCCGTTCTTAATCATACCATTGTGATTCCATAGCACGATAAAACCCCCAGTAAGATCATATTTTCTGAAGCAGACAGACAAGTACCATTCTTTCACAATTGGCCTCTGTATGTACCAGCTACTGCGAATGGTTGGGAGATGAAACAAGCTTTCTTGGATGGAGGAGCGTCAGTTAATTTAATTCCGCTAGCCACTTTGCGGATGATCAATTTTCCTGAAAGCAAGATCGTAAACCATACCATTGCAGTTACTGGTTTCAATGGAGACCAGCAAGCCACTATGGGATTCGCGACATTGGATCTCAAAATCGGGAAAATAAGGGGGTCCACCAAGTTTCATGTCATTCAAGGGGAACCCTCATATCAGTTGCTGCTGGGAAGGCCATGGTTACATGCATATAGTGTAGTACCATCATCCTATCATCAAGTAATGAAAGTCAATTGGGGAGAAGGAGTAATGACTGTAAAGGCATCTAAGAATCCATTTTACGCATCTGATGCCCATTTTACAGATGCAGTCTATTTCTCGGAATACAGTGAAGAAGATGGGCCCGGTGTTTTTGCTACACCATTACCAAAATGGAAATGACCGGAAGATGAAGGTTCAACTAAACGGAAGCTCAAAGAGGTGAACTGGTCACGGGTCAAAATGCCTGATGGATGAGTAGTGTACAAATTATAACGGGAGTGAGGGTCAGGAGCTTGCACAGTTGGCACTGACCCCGGGATTGAAAAGGAAGATGGTCACCGAGCCTGAGGCACTCAAAACCAAACCGCGACCGGAGCATGGTTTATATGAAGTGGACATAGGTCATGACATAGATCTGCGACCTACCTTCATAAGCAGTACGCTGCCCGACGAAACTAAGAGTACTTTGATAGAATTGCTCAAGGAATTTCGGGACATCTATGCCTGGGATTATAGTTAAATGCCGAGACTCAATATTGGATTGGTAAGCCACCATCTTCATGTGCATCCCGCATCGAAACCAAAGAAGCAAAATCAACGAGTATTTCATCCCGATTTAGAGGTACAAATTAAGGTAGAGATGGAGAAGCTGTTGAGAGCAGGGTTCATCAAGCCAACCTAACATCCGACCTAGCTCACGAACATTGTACCTGTGAAGAAGAAAAAAAAATAGATCCGCGTATGTGTAGATTATCGCGATCTCAATAAGGCCTGCCCAAAAGATGATTTCCCTCTACCCAACATTGAAACCATGGTGGATGCAACCTCAGGACACGAAATTTTCTCGTTAATGGATGGATTCAGCGGGTATAACTAGATTAAGATGGCGCCGGAGGATGCTGAGAAAACTGCTTTTCGTACCCCAATGGGGAATTTTCATTATACGGTCATGCCATTTGGATTTAAAAATGTCGGAGCTACGTATCAACGCCCCATGACAGCTATATTTCATGACTTAGTGCATAAAACTGTGGAGGACTATGTAGATGACTTGGTGGTAAAGTCCAAAGCCATACAGGATCATGTGGGTGATTTGAGAAAAGTACTGCAACGATGTCGCGAGTATAATTTAAAGATGAATCCCCTCAAATGTGCCTTTGGAGTACCAGAAGGAAAGTTCTTGGGGTGTGTTGTACATCGGCAGGGCATTGATATGGACCCAACAAAGGCAAAGGCAGTATTAGAAATGGCTTCACCCATAACTTGCAAAATGTTAAAAACTTTTATGGGAAAGATATCTTATTTGAGGAGGTTTATCCCAGCACAGGCAGAGGTAACTCACTCACTCATGCCTCTGTTAAAAGAAAAGTCTGTATACAGCTGGGGAGAAGAACAACAAGAGGCCTTCAAGAAAATCAAGAAGATTCTGGTATCACCAAAAACAATGGTAGCACCCGAGCCAGGGAAACCGTTGATAATGTATCTCACTTCCACCAATAAATCTGTGGGAGCTCTGTTGGCCCAGGAACATGAAGGGGAAGAAAAGCCTATTTACTATATCAGTTGGGTACTCAAGGGACCAGAGTCGTGATACACATCGTTGGAAAAACACTGTCTTGCTTTAGTATTCGCGGCTCAGAAGTTCAGACACTATTTACTGGCACATCCATTGGAGTTAATCACCAAAAGCGACCCCATACGGTATCTACTCACAAAGCCCATACTCAGTGGAAGAACTGCCCGATGGTTATTAGCACTATCTGAATATGAGATCACCTGTTCCAGACTGAAAGCTGTAAAAAGCCAGGCCTTGTCAGATTTGTTAGCTCTATTTCCTGGGGGAACTGAACCCAAAGTGGAGGAAGTAGGAGTAGCGAGTGTGGCACAAAGCGCGGAATATACTTTAGAATTTGATGGTTCATCCACAGAAAAAAGAAGTGGGGCCGGTTTTATATTGAGGAATGAAGAAACAAAGGAGGAATTAGTCATGGCTTACAAACTTGATTTTCCTTGTACCAACAACATTGCGGAGTATGAAAGGTTGGCTCTAGGATTAATGATGGCCTAGAGGTTGAAGGCAAAAATACTTCATGTAAGGGGTGATTCCAAACTGGTCATTAAGCAGGTGAAAGGGGAGTATGCTGTCAAAGAACCTCATCTTGTGTCTTACAGAACCATCATCCGTCAGATGATAAGAAGCTTCGAGAATGTGGATTTGAGCTGCGAGAGGGCAACTGACGATCCGATGCCTTGGCAACATTGGGTTCGTGACTACAGTTCCAGGGATTAGAGTCTTCTGTGCAAATAGTGCTAAGAACCAACTCTGTAGACAACATCGAGAAGGAATTGGAGGTGCATGAAGAACATGATTGGAGAACACAGATAGTACAAGCTCTATTAAAGAATGATAACAATGCCTTGAGACGAGAATATCAGATCATCAAAGGCATGTTGTATTACAGAGCGGCCGGAGGAATTCTAGCCAGATGCGTAGCAATAAATGAGATAGAAGAACGACTACATAAAACTCACAAGAAAATATGTGGCCAAATAGATGTCAGTCTCTATCGAGTTTTGCAACGAGATGGTTTCTTTTGGCCGAGTATGAGGAGTGATGCGGTAAAGTTACAAAGCAGCTGTCAGAATTGCAATGCATATCCCTCCGCGAACTAAGGTAATGTGGCAAACATAATAGACTGGCGAGACAAATATGTGTATTATCTGAAAAAGGAGGTTTTGCCTTAAAAAGATCACCCGCGATTCAGAAAATTGGCCTCGCGATTTGTCCTACAAGAAGGAAAGTTGTTCCGCAAAATTTTTGAAGGAAAACTGATGAGATGTGTAAGTGAAGAAGAGGCAGGGGATGTATTAAAACAAGTTCACGTGTTTGGTCATCAAGGCCCTAGAAAAATGTTTCAACAACTCCTATCATCTGGGTATTACTGGCCAACAATCGAAAGGGACTGCAGCGATTTTGTCAGAAAATGTCATATATGTCAGGTGCACTGGGATTTGATTCATGCTCTAGGAACTGAATTACACAGTTTAGCAACCCTCTGGCCTTTCCACACTTGGGCGTTGGACATAATTGGACCAATCATATCGCAGGCTCAGGGACATGCGTAGGTGTTAGTGGCAACTAAATTGTTTACAAAATGGGTAGAAGCTATCCCACTGCGACAGACGACAACAGACAATATGGTGCAATTCATAAAGGAAAACATCATCTATCGATTTAGGATTCCAAAGGTGATACTGTCAGACAATGGGACTCCGTTTGTCAATAGTAAGGTCGCGGATTTGTTGGGGAGATACTCAATAATTCATCACAAGTCCACGCCTTACTATCCAAAAGGAAATGGACAGGATGAAGCTTCTAATAAAGCGTTAATTCGAATTATGTCCAGATTGGTGCATGATAATCAGAAGAAATGGGCAGAAGAGCTTCCAATAGCACTGTGGGCACATCGAACAGCATACCGAAGTGCGACAAAAATGACCCCTTATGCATTGGTATACGGAGCAGAGGTTGTGCTACCTGCGGAGCTAGAGGTGGTTGCTAGAAGGCTGACATACAAAAGCAGTTTGGAAGATAGGCTATTGGAGATAGAAGGGTTGGATGAAACAAGGGCTGAGGCTTTTACGAATCAGAAATAATACAATAAGAGACAAGCAAAGAGCTACAATAAAAAGGTAAGGTACAGATGGTTTAAGGAGGGGGGCAGAGTATTAAAAGTGGTACCAGCGATCATGAGAGGACAAAGGGTAAGAAAGTTTGAGGCTAAATGGGGAAGGTCTGTATGTGATTATAAGTGAAGGTAGCAGTGGGTACTACAGAATGGAACATGAAGTTACCCGCAAGAGAGTTGGACCTCTTAATGTGAAATGGATCAAGTTGTACCAATCTTAGCTGAATGCTGATAAATGATAAAATGTACGACATTAACACAATGTATATAAAAGATTTCATATATAAATGTGTATTGAGTACATAAAAAATAATCTAGTATAAGTTGCAGCTAACAGGAGAGGAGATATGGAAGTTTTCATGTTCCTCTTGTAGTTCGCGGGAACGCATGGAATATTCCGCATATTCTTTAAGCCTAAGGGCATCTTGTTCTGCGACAGCTAATAAAGCACGGGCTTCCTCCACTCTTGACATACTGGTTTGGTACTCAGTAAGAGCTTTTACTTCAGCATAATGTTTTGCATATAAGCGCTCGACCTTTTCAAGATGAACCTCCCACCAAGTCACGTTCATTTTCATATTCTTCCAATCCTTGATACGGGCGCGACATAGTGGCAAAGTTGTCGAGGTAAGATCTCGAATACAAGTAGTCGTCAAAGAAGCGAAGGTATCCGTGATAATATGCAGAAATGTGGGTTGGAGAAGGGGGTCATAAAGTTCCATAGTAGCAAACGTCTCTGGATGACTACTGTAAACCCGGTCCAAAATGGCCATATCGCCTGAGTAATATAAAAAGTTACGCCAGTATACTTGATGTTGCTGAGGAGTGTTTTGAGCCAAAGGCGCGGGAACGGCTTGGGGAGGGGGTTAATAAGGTTGCATTTGTATCGCGGATGTAATGTTAGGAATAGATGTATGGGTTTGTGAAGCATGATGAGATGGTATATGTGGCGTGGATGCGGTATCAGGAATAGGTGTATGTGTTTGCGAAGATTGTTGAGGTGACATTTGTTGCGTGGATGTAAGGGCGGGTATGGAGGTATGGGTTTGTAAAGGAGGTTGTTGAGGATGTATATGTGGCTGTTGAGGGTGAATGGGAAGGAAAAAAGAATCGGAATTAGGGAAGGTTAGGTTTTGTAAAGTGTTTGGGGGCGAGGAGAATTCATTGATGAGCGTTTCTGGATCCTCGAACGCGGATTCAGGGAAGAAGGATTCAGGACTCCTGTGGGACTTATCTGCAGAAAAAGGGTTAGAATTAGCAACAAATCAACATCATACAGAAAACTCTATTTAGGAAGTAATGAAGTGAATACAACTTACCTTCGTTCGCGAGCTGGACTTGATTCGTGCCAATGGAAGATTCGACAATAGTTTCCGTGTCAGCCGCAAGGCCCCCGAAAAGTGACCTTTGAATTTGTGGCCCATCTTGCAAAGTAGCAGCAAGCTCAGCAGCAATATCACAGACGAGAGGTTCCATATACCGAATATCTGTGTCAGAACTGGAGGCTTGAGGATTAGGCGTTGCCGCGACATCTATTTCTGAGACAAGATTGGTATCGTTTGCTTCAAGTATCTCCAGAAGACTCGCGGTTTCATTTTGTTCCGCGACATCAAGATTTGTCGGGACCGTGGATTGATCATGAGGGGATGAATTCGAGTTGGATGGCTGAGCATCCTTACGGATAATGGTAGAGATGGGAAGATCATCCCCATCATCTGAATCGGATAGCAGAATCTTCCTCGCGACTTTAGATAGTATCGGTGCCTTCTCTTTTCCCTAATCCGGGAAGTCTGAGAGTATGTCAGCCACCTCGCGATCAGAATCATCAATAGAATGGTCGACTTCCTGATTTACATCTGTTCCAGTCTCGCGAGCTGAAAATAGTCAATAAACATTATTAAGTATAAAAGAAGCAACGGAAATATGAAAGATAAGTAGGATTTAACAAAGTCAGAAAGTACATAAGTATAAGGGATCAGAAGCATGAATATCCTCCACAGCTTTTGCAACTGTATCCAACAAAGAGTTTGCTTTCACTCGCGGAGAGGGCTCTCCAACTCGCGGAGAGGATGTTTCTAAATGTGGAGATAACTATTCCATTTGCGGAGAAGACAATTCAGCTTCGACTTGAGTAACAGTTGCAGTTTCAGCTTCGACTTGATGTGACTGTAAAACAAAAGGTTCAACTCCAAATCCGTCAGGAGAGTGGATCAAAGCAGAAGGATTCGACCTTCTACGAATCAAATGAACAATATCTACCTCATCATTTTCAGAAGTATGAGTAGCATCTTTCAGAATCTGAGCTCTTTGATCTCTTCTTCTCTGGGATAACGGAACGTAGTCTAAAGAATCACTCGCGGAGGTCTCGTACTATGAACCAATGTTAAGGGGATTACCTGCAAGTGTAGGATTTGTTATGGGAGGAGCCCTAATAATCAGTGGAGATGTGGTAACAAAACTCGCGGATCTCTGAAAACAAATAAACGGGTAAAATTGAATCGATGAATACTAGTGACTGAGGATGAGAATGAAATATATATATATATATATATATAAAAAAAACAAATCCTTACCAAGCGCTTTGAAATGGGTTCCTCGCGAACCAGAGTGGCAGGGGGAACTTCAACACGCTCAGAACGCTTTCGTTTAGGCGCAGGAGGAACTTTAGATTTTCCTTTTTTATCCTTCAAAGTTTTTTGTTTCTTAGAAACCGGATTTGAACTACTTGGAGCCTCATGATCAGAAGATTGATGAGCAAGCTTGCTATAAAAGTCGCGGGATCCGTGAAGTTTGTGTAGTTTTAAAGAGGAGTCTCCAGCGAAAACCTTTACAGGAGCAACTGGCCTGGGAGGACCCATCATAAATGTTTGGAAGTTAGTCGTGACTTGAAGCCAAAAGTCCACATAAGCTGCGGTTCGGCCACCTGCTCGAGATCACATGGGAATAAAGATGGCAAAAGAGAACTCCTGGTGTGTCTTCTCATACTCCTCGCGGTACCACACCAGGGCCTGTCATAATTATCAGGAGAATCGCCTGAGGGAGGAGCAACGTAAACTGGAACTGCCTGCTCAAAACCCAGTTGACGAGTTACACGTGAAGGATTATAGACTGTGGTCCGTGAGAAGGATTCGTCAAAAATAGGTAAGCAACACTCAAATGAAAAGGAAGCAAAGATAAGTTCTTCATGGTGTTGATAACCATAAGCGGTCTGCTCCTCCATAGGGTAAAAAGAGGGAAAATAAATGCCATCCAGAGGCATTGAATAAGGTCTCCAGGTAAAATTCCGACTAAAGTCAATAAAATCTTCAAGTCACTTGGTGGAAAGAAGGCCAAACCAATGAGCAGCTCGCGATCTGGGACTAATGGTATCAGTGGTTGAAGATGAAGGAAAACTGAGAGATTTGGGGGCATATTTTGGGAATCTTTCAAAAATAAATAACATAAGGAAAAGTCAAGGAATGTGTGTGCTAATGTCGTACCTACCAACTGATCTTAAGAAATCACTGGACAAGTTGTCTAATTGGGAATAAAGGGTACCCAAAAAGAGAGGAGCTAAGGGAAGCCTGACTCCCCGCGAAGCTATAGAAGCCATCAGAAACACAAGCTTATTTGGTCCATCTTCAGGACGTCCCTGGAAAATGTATCGGTCCAACCAGTAGGCTAAAAAACCTGTTAGTTCATAGTCGCCGTTGAATTCAGGGCCGGATACCGATTCGCGGTCTTGACTGCGAAGGAGAGGCAACTTTGGTTCATACTCCCTGAAAAAGTGATGGCACCAGTTTGAGTTCTTAAGCTTCACACTTTTTACAATAGGAGCCTCATCAAGTATGACACCATATTTGAAGTGACTACCCCTTTTCGCGGCATAAGCCGCACAAGACTGGAGGTGAGAGTGAATCGCCTGGTCTTCTTCATTAAAAGGAAGTGCATTAAGAGACCGCGAATAAAAAACTGGAAGTCTGAACAGCACATAAACATCTTACAGGGTAGGGGTAAACTCCCCCCAAGAGGTTACGAAAATGTGTGAGAAAGAGCTCCACCGCGACACAAGAAGATTGAGAGCATCTGCGTCTCGACGAACAGACAAGTCTAAAAATAATTCTATGGAGTCTAGCAAGCCAGCGTGTCTGAGAGTCTCGCGATGTCTATCTTGGATGAGTATATGGCTAGACCACATCCTCCAATGAGTAATGGGTGCCACATGCCCTTCATATTCTATGAAAGAATAAGGGACATCACCTCTTTCAATAAGTAGGCGAAGAAGGGTGGATTATTGGCTAAGGGGGCTTCGCCATCAGAATGGATGAGCATTGGTTCATCTGTAATGTCTCCCGTGGAAGGAAGGTTCTCGATGGAACCCCAGAAATGATTATAAAAAACCTCAAAAAATGGAGCTTTTCTCCATTCTGTTGGCAGGGGAATAGAGGGGACAGTCCCGGATGGAGGAACTAAGAGCTTGGGGGTTGAAGACTTGGCCATTTTGAAAATAGGGAAGTAAGGATTTAAAAATTAAGACCGCGAAGAAAAGGAAGATCTGAGGATAAAAGTAGTGAAGACAGAATAACACAAAGAAAGGCAAGAAGTAGGGAAGCAGAAAATATGGAGGAAAGAAAAATGAAATAAAATAGACAAGGGGGTTTTTATAAAGGAGGGGGCAAGGAAACCTAGGAGGTGCAATTAATGACCACGGAATCCGAACTGACGCCAAGGGTATCGCAAATTCAAAAGTCGCGGATCCTAAAATATGGACAGTTTGGGAAAAACAAGAAGGATACGGGGAAATGCAAAATAAATACGTACACAAAATGGGTTGAAAAGCAAAAAAAACGAGAAGGAATGGTCGCAGATCGGATTAATTCATCAACAAGGAAAAAGGGTAGCTTTGAAGCAAATAAAGTACATTTATTCGCGAAGCCACAAGTTATTGCACTTTAATACTTGCCCAAATATCAAAGCTCAATGGGGAAAAATGTAAAGGGGGGTGGGGGGGGGGGGGGGGGGGGGGGGGGGGGGGGGGGCGATTCGCGAATTAGCATAAATGGAGAAATAATTCATGTTGGGATATGGCCCAAGGCTTGTCATATTTGGGGAAACCGACCCAAGTAAAGGATTATTTGGGAGATTGGCCCAAATAAATGATTACTTGGGGAAATGGCCCAAATAAGGTTTTCATACGAGAACTTGCATTATATAGAGGGAGGTATGAGGGACTGATGTGTGCTGCTCGCGTAGCGAAACTACTCGAAATCTAAGGGAAATGTTTGGGATGAGTAAATAGTGGGTCGCGACCTTATTTACACCGTCCTAAGCAAAAGTACCTTAGAGAGGCCGATAGTATTCAGGGTCATGACCAAGGCATGCATGATTGGTAATGACCCAGCAAAGCTATAGCAGCATCCTTAGCTAAAGAATAAATCAGATCTGCGATGCAACAGGCGCGGATCACAAGACATAGCACACGGTATGATCCGCGAGGCAACAGGCGCAGATCACAGGACATGGCACACAGTATGATCCGTGCATAGAATCCGTCTCGATTAGTCAAGGGTGTAAGATGATATTGTACAAAGTATTTATGTCGCGGATTGGAGAAAGAAATCATGTCGCGAGACAGGTGCTGACATGGCAATACAAATCCGCGAGGATTACTGGACACTCACGTCTATAAATAGAGGTGCGAGAGCTCACTTCAGAAGAGGATTTTTTTTTAAACCAAGGGAGAGAAACTTCTAAAGAGAGAGAGTATTTTTGCAAACACTTGTAACTACAATTTCCTCTTCCATTTTTCTGTAAAGCAAATCAAAAGCATCAGGGCCGTTATTTTTCTGACGAACTTGTGTAGAAACAATCTTCACAGCATTTAATCAATTCGAACCCCTACAACGGTTGATGAAATTGACAGAAATGAGGTGGAGACTCTGGAGAGGAGGCAATTTGATGAAATTCAATAGTATGGGTGTTTGTGAAATTAACCCATAAAAGAATAAGGATATTCATAGTTCCAAACACACCCAGATTCTCCTCATTTCTCTATATATACGCTCCTAGGGTAAGACCACTCTCATCAACAATTTCTCTCTTTAGGGTTTACATTTCTTTCATTAGTCACATACATTTTAATTTTATATTTTTTGTTTAATTTGTGATCAGTTTGAACATTTGGGAATGAGTACAGATCTGAGGTTTGTTACATTGTTATGAATGAAATAGCTAATTTTTGAGTGATTTATTCACGTTTAGTTGTTTTTTACACAGATCTTTGTAGTTGTAAGTGTTCTACGCTAAATTCATACTATGACAATAAATTTTAAAAAATAGACATTCATTTTCTATATAGATCGGAATGCTGTTTTTTTTTTTTTTACAGTAATAATATATCACCAAACGCTATTAATGATTCAGAATAATAGTTCTCTCTTTACAACCCCCCGTTTCTCTCTTTCTATTCTCTGGGAAGCTCTTCATTTGCTCATGTCAGTTCTCTTTAGGAAAGTTTTCGTTGTATGAATATTTTAGTTGGTTTCATACAAATTTGTTCTTTATATAGGTATGTATATTTGTGTGTGTGTATATATATATAAATATATATATATATATATGCAAGTATAAATATATGCATAGATCGGTTGTTGTCATGGAATTTGTGTGCTACATATAGGAATGTCTAGATCTGTTTTTAGGAACGGTTTTGTGTATCCTATAGGAATGTATCTGTCTATTGTAACAGAATAGTCTATTGTATCTAACTTTTCAGAAAAAAATAGCCTATTGTATATAAACATAAAATGATGTATCGATCTGTTATTTTGAATGGGTTGTAGTATTCAATAGATGTAGTATAGTTATGTATAGATCTCTTGTTTTGAGGTTTTCCGCGGCTCTTTAGTGTATTTAAATCTACCAATTCAATGGGCTAGATTTTGCACTTCAACGTTTAAAACTGGTCATCCAATTTCAAATATATTGCTCATATTAGTCAGTTGTTGTTTTTTCCTTTCTTTGTTTTCACATGTTTGATGGTTGTAATGGTAACTTTTGGTTGTATATTTTTTTGAGTCATTCGCCTTTTTCTATCATTTTTGTTATAAAAACTTTGGAATGATATATAAATTAATATCCTTATTTATTGGTTTTCATCAAATCTTGTATATTTGGGGTTCTATCATAACAACTTGGGTTGGAGAACAATATGCCTCGGTCCGCAGATAGTTAACATTTTCACTATTATTCATTCAACTTAATCTTTCACAATGACACGTTTCTTTGTCTTTAATATATTACCATGCTATTCATACTTATAATGGTAATGGTAACTCAAGTCATAAAATAAAATTGTTTAACATGCTTAAGTTTATGCCTAAAAAATATTGTTTTTGTTCTCTTATTTTTCAAGATTTGTTGGTTGGAAGGGAAAATTTTGGTGAAATGAGCAGAGTCGGAAAAAAAGGTATGAATAGCTCCATATTTTCAGCTTCATATGAAGAAGCACAATATCCTCTTATGACAGCACCAACACCATCTTGAAGGGGGTGTGTAATAGTCAAAATAATGCATGGCTCAATCAGGATGGGCCACAGGACTGATGGGTCATTGATAGATGGCCTGAAGACTGATGGGCCGAAGACGGATGAGCCGAATAATAAATTGGCCTATGGAATTCTCTAGAAGATGAGTTATCCATAAGTCAGGGAATTGTTTTGCTTATGGAATAAAGAATCCAAAAAAGGGTAGTGTTTATCAAATCCCTGATTTAAGGGATTGATAAACTTGGGTAAATGGGCTTGATCCATTTACCAGAATTGTGTATAAATATAAGGCCAAAGATTGAATGAATTAGGATCCAATTTTTGAACCCAATTATTATTGTGTTTTTTTCTGCATCTACAGGTTTTAAAAATCCTAACAAAAAATAAGAAATCCTAACAAAAAATAAGATAGTTCGGTCAAAGGGTCAATGATTAGATAGAAGTCAAACTTATAACTAACAAATCAAATTAGAGAATTCAAACTTGTAAATCTATTTGGTAGATAATATTTGTGTCTATCCTATTGTTGTAACTCACTCTATAAGTAGACACTATGATACCATCATATGGTGTAGAGAAATTTCAAAATATATTATATCTTGTTATCTCATCTAAACTTTATCTCATATTTGTTCTCACTCCTCCTCCTAAAAAACATAGGCACCATCAATGTTCATCTTATATATATAAGAACTAGAGGTAACAACCAACAAACCTAAAAAATGGGTTTCTTTAATAAAGGAAATGACACAAGAAAAAATATCATAGAGATGCCACTACCCACAATAAGTTTAACAATCTTGGCCAATGACAAGACTTCTTATACAAAAGCAACCATGAGCAATGTTTTCCATGGTCAGACATTTGATGCCTTTCACCTGCTTGGAGAAATCATTATCATGAAATATCTTACCACAATCAGAAGTCAATTTCTTCAGGTAGTATTGATGAAGGTATATGATTCTAGAAATGAGATACAAGTTTTCTACAATATGTTTGAAAATTATTTATTTTAGTTCTATTTTTTCTTCCAAAAAACTATGAAAAAGTCAATATACAAATAACTTTAAATTATGCATCTGAACAAGTAAAAGATAAATTCGTAAGGCATACCACTGGCGGGTGGTGCCACATTGCTATGTTATCTTTTGGTATATTACTATAAAAAAGTAGCTTAAGTCATAGAATAAAAATGCTTCACCTATTAAGGTCCATACCTAAAAGTATTGTTTCTCTTCTCTCTTTTCTAGGTTTGCTAAAGGAAATGATTTTGGTAAAATGTCGTAGGGTCAGAAAATACAGTATGAATGGTGATTATGTTATTACATTTTGCAACTTTTGCGGGTTTAATACACTCTTGGGTGCTAGCACTTTATTAAAAGAATGACTTAGTGTTGACATTTTATAATTTTGACATATATTTAGAATTTCTCTCGTTAAAAAGATGTAATCATGTAAAACAAACAAAAATATAAGTACCTTTTAACTACACTACAATATTCTTTTTCGTATATTTCTACAATTAACGTTATTAAATTATGTTAAGCAGATTATAAGCTCAAATATTCTTTTTTCAAGAACAAAAAAAGATAAAGAGTTATATTAATTTTTTTTAGCATGGTCTCTATTTGTAATCTATATGTTTAGAAACATTACCCTCTAGGGCTTGTCTATGTCCATATGTACGTGACCAGAAAGGTGATACTATTAGGGTACAAGGTCTTTGGTACAGTAACTAAAATTTTAGGCTTCTCTGCATTTTTGTGTGTGCAATATGTAGTAATTTTAATATTTGTATTTAGTGAAATGAAATGTGATCGTTTACAAAATATTTTTACTTGTCAATAACATTTTGTCATATTTAATTACAATGTATTCAAATATCAGATTTCTATACATTTTGGACCAAACTTTTATCAACTCAAATTTTGTGTTTGTTGTGAGATGAAATGATGGAAAAATTGGAAAAATTGTTGAATCTAATGTATAAATGAGAATTGTGTGATTACATCACTAAACATAACAAGTTAACACACGTGGTAGGGGTAGACGGTTCGGTCCGGTACCAAGGAACCGAACCGAACCAAATTATTTTTTTTCGGTTCGGTTCCCATTAACGTCTTTCAAAAAAATAAACACCATAATTCAAAAAATAATATAGTTAAAAGCATAAATTAAATTAAATAGAGTATCTCAATTATTACAAATCCAAAATCGAATGCATAATATTGAATACAAACTAAGACATTAGTTTTCAAACTTAACGTTCTCTTTCAAATTTTCAATAAATCCAATGAATGTATTATAGATTACTATAAAATATACAATCAAATTGAAAAGAAACAAATATTATACCGTACCATTTACAAAAATATATATAGAGAGTGAGCAAAATGTTCAAATTTGACATTCCCTTTTGAACATTTTGCTAATATATTAAGTAATGAATGCACTTATATAAGTTTTGAACACTTTATATAAGTTTTGAACACTTTGCTAATATATGAACTAGTGAATGCACTTACATAAGGTAATTTACTATGCAAACTTGATATTGGTACTGTGAGCATCAAGTTTGAACGCTTTGGTCACAGTACCTACTTGATATATAACTACAGTCATTATCATAGATTATTAATATTTGCAAAGTTAATTTTAATCTAATTATCTAACAAAATAAATCAAGTACAATAAAAATCATTTCAATTACTCATAATCAATTATAAAAAAACTAAAGGGAATAAGATAGTAACTAAACCAACTTTGATATAGGACACAAAAATCTAAAAAAATCCTTCAATATCTTAATAAAATATTTAATTGGCCAAAGATGAAATTAAAATTGATGCTAAAAAAGTGCATTAAATTTAAGCAAAGTTTAACTGAGATTAAGATATTTGCTCCTAAATCCTCCCAGGAAAAACACGAGATGCATATAAGAAACCACATTAAATATTAAATAGTGAATAATGAAAATATATTTCTAAACTTTGAGCTAATAAATTCAAGCTATATATCTATCATATGATTCATATGCTTCTCCGTGGCTTAAACAAATACGCCAAAAAATGAAGAAAAAGTAAACTATCAATAACATTTAGAATAGCTTTAATTGACCTTTCCGAATGTCCAATTTTGTTTTTAATACAACAAACACCACTATTCAACAAATCTACATAAATTCAAAGAAAATAACACTCCTCCGTTCTTAATTATAAAAAATTTTGGAGCGTTCAAATTTTTAAAAGTGTAATTTTTATTATAATGTTAATGAATGAAATACCAATTTTATATATGATTTTATGATAGAGATATAATAATTTATCGTGTATATATTTTATAACTTTAGGTTAAATTGATAAGATAAACGAAACACTTATTTTGGTATCCGAATCCTTTACATTACATTAGAGTCCTCTCTCAACTTCTCTTTGGTGATTTTATTGTGGCTTGCATGATGCCACGTGGCTACCAAATTTTAAGGAAAAAAAGCACTCAAAGTCAACAAAAACTCTAACTTTATTCCTATTTCTTATTTTATCCTTTCTCTCTCCACTTTACAAGATGTCAATTAATAAAAACACATTTGCTATATCTACATTAGGAAGAATCGTGTAAATGCCCCCTAATAATTAAATGTGACAAAATTGGTTGGTGAACCATTTGTTCTTCTCATTAGTTCTCATTACTACTTTTACTGTGCAATGAATTTTTCTTACAATTTTTTTCTCTCTTCTGTGGGCTTCTCTCTTTCGATGTCATTTGTTTTTAACACATTCATGGTAATATTTTTTTATTATGGTATTGAAATTTTAGTTATTTATTAAAATATACTTGTTATTTAGTGTTACAAAATTAGTTTTTATTTATTTATTTATATATATATATATAGCTTGCATCCTAACTCTTTTTTTTTTTTTTTTCAAGTGAAGTAAATTTTGGATCAAAGCTTCCTTTACACCTCTTGAATCATGTAAGAAATAATAAACTTTAGAATAAATTAATTTATTTACATATATGTTTATATAAGTGTTCTGTTTAAAATAACTATGATATATATATATATATATATATACCTATCTTATACGGTAAACCTCATGTTCTCTTTGATTGTTAGTCTTAGAAATTTCATATTATGCAAAACTTGGTGCTTATTTAATTATTAATTTCATATTATGCAAAACTTTGTAACTCCCACATATCCCACATATGTAACTCTTTGACTCTTAGTCTTAGAAATTTTATATTTGTATTTTTTTTTACTATCTTAATTTTTTTATTATAAATTGTATTTTTTGAATATGAATATTTGAGCAGTGTATTCCGTGGATAACTCCACTGTTGAAGTAGAATGTGAACCCCATAATGGAATGATATTTGATACAATAGAAGATGCTTATAAATTTTACAATGAGTATGGGCGTAGAGTTGGATTTAGTGTAAGAAAGGAGAATTGTAATAAGAGCACTACATGAGAGGTTATATCAAGATTGTTGGTTTGTTCCAAACGGGGGTTTCGAGTTAAAAACAAGAGAGATTCTATGACAAAGAACCCTAGGGCTGAGACAAGGACCGGTTGTGATGCCTTAATCAATGTTCGATTAAATAGAGGGAGTGGAAAATATTACATAAATAAGTTTGTAGAAACACACAATCATCCATTTGTTATACCCGAATGTAGCCATATGATGCCTTCACAAAGAAGAATTTTTACTGTTCAAGCTATTGAATTAGAATTGGCTGATAATTCTGGGATACCCCTAAGATCTGCATATGAAATGTTTGGAAGACAAGTGAGAGGGAGGGAATCAATTGGTTTCACAAAGTTAGATCAAAAAAATTATTTAAGATCTAGACGACAACGAGATTTAGCAATTGGTGAGGTAGGAAGTGTGTTGGGATATTTTCAGCAACAAAGATTGGAGAATCATTCTTTTTTTTTTATGATTTTCAACTAGATAGTGAAGATCAAATAACAAATATGTTTTGGGCCAATGCGAAAATGATTATGGATTTTTGTCAGTTTGGTGATGTTATGACTTTTGATACAACTTACAGATCCAATAAAACAAATCGACCATTTGGCATCTTTGTTGGACTTAATCACCATCGAAAGACCATAATATTTGGAGTTGCCTCAATGTATGATGAGACTGTTGAATCTTTTATTTGGTTGTTTGAAACTTTTCTCGAGGCAATGTCTAAGAAAAACCCTAAAACAATCTTCACTGACCAAGATGCAGCAATGGCGAAAGCGATATCAGTTGTGATGCCTAAGACATGTCATCAACTTTGTACTTGACATATAATGCAAAATGCAATGAAACATCTAAGTGGTGTGTTTAAAGGTTCAATTGGGATCACTTCTATTTTGGGGAAATTTATGGACTACTATGAGGATGAGGATGAGTTTATTTATGCTTGGAGCACTATGCTAACCAAATATGAAGTTGAAGATAATATTTGGTTGCGTAGCGTATTTAATTTGAGGAGGAAATCGGCAAAGACATTCATAAAAACGACATGGTCTGGAGGCATGAGAAGTACCCAACTTGGTGAAAGTTTTAATGCTTTTATAAAACGCTACATAAGCTCGGATTATAATTTACCAACATTTTTCAAGCATTTTGAACGGCTACTCAAAGACAAACGTTACAAGGAGTTACAAACTGAATATGAACTGTGTCATAAGTTTCCAAAAATTAAAATGAATGCGAGGATGTTAAAACATGTAGCTGAAATTTTTACCACAAATATTTTTAGTGAGTTTCAAAAGGAATTTGAAAAGTCTTTGAATCCCGAAGTGAAAGGGTGTGATGAGATAGGTGGATGTAGTGTTTATACCGTTTTGATATTTGGTCAATCTAGGGAGCGACATGTTAAAAGGAACTCAAACGATTTTTTATCATGCAGTTGTGGAAATTTTGAGATGATGGGTGTTTTGTGTTGTCATGCAATAAAGATACTTAGAGAGGTGATGAATGTTGTTGAGCTCCCTACTGAATACATTTTAAAAAGGTGGACAAGAAATGCAAGAAATGGTTTGGTACAAGATTATCTTGGGCAAAACATAAAAACCAATGCTAGTTTAGAAGTAACAACAAGGTTTAGAAACTTGTGTTACCTATACACTTCCATGTCAGCCGCGGCAGCGGAATTGGATGAAACATACAATATGGCAGTTAAGGATGCAAATGAGATAAAGAGGCAATCGATAAAATGCGAAAACTCAAATTTAGTGGTGAAGATTGTCAAAGTGGTGGCCCAAAATCCTCTTTCATTGTTTGCAGTGAAGATGAAGATGGAATAAATCTATCGGATGATGTAATTCCTACGGGTATCAAGAAAAGGGAAACGTCTAAAAGAGGACGAAGAAGATTGAAGTCATGGGTAGAGAAGAGTCTACAAAAAAATAAGAAAACTTCAAGTCAACCACATCAGGTTTTATTGATTGAACTCAAATTCATATGAACTTTAATTGAATTTATTGTTTTAATTTTTTGTTAATAACTTACATTTTAGAGTATGGAGAATCCTTATACCTCACCAGGATGCAATATAGGAAATGGAGGTACATCGTCATCCACATACCATACATTTGGGGTTAGTATTGTAAATTATTAAATTCAGCTTATAATTTTGATTTAAATATAAATTAACTTGATATATATTTCAGAAT
Organism: Cornus suecica; assembly: GCA_963922005.1. Classification (NCBI taxonomy): domain Eukaryota; kingdom Viridiplantae; phylum Streptophyta; class Magnoliopsida; order Cornales; family Cornaceae; genus Cornus; species Cornus suecica. Next base: position 73,518,835 of record OY998240.1, on the reverse strand, counting down.
TGTGAGGCACCAAATAACTTTGCTTGGATGGGTCATCAATATCTACAATTTCAGTCATTTACACAAGCTTCTAACAATCCATTTGTTACGCAGGTAACACAATAATTATTTATTCAAATTATGATTGTTTATGAAATTGGTGATAGAATGGTAAGTTTGTTATTAATCTAAGGGTTAATTTCAAGAAATCACCCTATACTATCCAATTTAATCAACTAACTCCCACTGTGTTTACTTTGCCCCCTATACTATTCAATTTCATCATTATACCCCCTCACCTCATATTTTGAGTCAAAATGCATAAACTACCCTCAATAGTATAAGGGGGTTTAGTGAAATCAACCATTTAAAAAAATTATTTTTCGAAAATCAATTATATTTTTTGCAAAAATTATAAATTCAAAAATATTTATATATATTTTTTGCAAAAAAATTATTTTTCGGAGGGAGTATCTTATTTTCCAAAATATGAATTATTTCGGATAAAATAATATATATTTTTTGTAAAAAAATTATTTTTCGGAAAAAATCATATTTTGGAACATAATAGTATATATTTTTTCGCAAAAAAAATATTTTTCTGAAAAGATCATATTTTGGAACATAATAAATATTTGGGTTAATTTCAGTAAACCCCCATATACTATCCAGATTAATCAACTAACCCCTTCGGTGTCCACTTTGCCCCCGATACTATTCAATTTCATCAAATTGCCCCCTCACTTCTCAAAATGCCTAAACTACCCTCAATAGTATAAGGGGGTTTAGTGAAATTAATAGTATAAGGGGGTTTAGTGAATTATTTCGGAAAAAATAATATATACTTTTTGCAAAAAAAAAAATATCGAAAACAAATCATATTTTGTTCCAAAATATGATTTTTTTTTTTCGAAAAATATTTTTTTTGCGAAAAAGTATATATTATGTTTCAAAATATGAATTTTTTTTTCGAAAAATATTTTTTTGCAAAAAAGTATATATTATGTTCCAAAATATGATTTTTTTTTTCGAAAAATAATGTTTTTGCAAAAATTATATATTATGTTCCAAAATATAAAATATATATTATGTTCCAAAATATGATTTTTTTCTGAAAAATAATTTTTTGCGAAAAATATATATTATGTTCCAAAATATGATTTTTTTCCGAAAAATATTTTTTTGCGAAAAAATATATATTATGTTCCAAAATATGAATTGTTTTCCGAAAAATATTTTTCGGAACAAAATTCATATTTTGGAACATAATATATACTTTTTCGCAAAAAAAATTCAAAATTTGGAACATAATATATACTTTTTCGAAAAAAAATATTTTTCAGAAAAAAATCATATTTTGGAACATAATATATATTTTTTGCAAAAAAATTATTTTTCAGAAAAAAATCATATTTTGGAACATAGTATATATTTTTTGCAAAAATATTATTTTTCGAAAAAAAAATTCATATTTTGGAACATAATATAAACTTTTTTGCAAAAAAAATATTTTTAAAAAAAAAATTCATATTTTGGAACATAATATATACTTTTTCGCAAAAAAAATATTTTTCGGAAACAAAATTCATATTTTGGAACATAATATATACTTTTTCGCAAAAAAATTCATATTTTGGAACAAAATATGATTTTTTTTCGAATTTTTTTTTTTTTTGCAAAAAGTATATATTATTTTTTCCGAAATAATTCACTAAACCCCCTTATACTATTGAGGGTAGTTTAGGCGTTTTGAGAAGTGAGGGGGCAATTTGATGAAATTGAATAGTATAGGGAGCAAATTGGACACATAAGGGGTTAGTTGATTAATCTGGATAGTATAGGGGGGTTTACTGAAATTAACCCTAAATATTTTTCAGAAAAAATTATTTCTCGGTAAAAAATCATATTTTGGAACATAATATATATTTTTCGGGAAAAAAATCATATTTTGGAACAAAATATATATTTTTCGGAAAAAAATCATATTTTGGAACATAATATATATTTTTCGCAAAAAAAATCATATTTTGGAAGATAATATATATTTTCCGCAAAAAAATTATTTTTTGGAAACAATTCATATTTTGGAACATAATATATACTTTTTCGCAAAAAAATTATTTTTTGGAAAAAAAATCATATTTTGAAACATAATATATATTTTTCGCAAAAAAAAAATTTTTCGGAGAAAATTCATATTTTGGAACATAATATATACTTTTTCGCAAAAAAAATATATTTCGGAAAAAAATCATATTTTGGAACATAATATATACTTTTTCGCAAAAAAAATATATTTCGGAAAAAAATCATATTTCGGAACATAATATATATTTTTCACAAAAAAATATTTTTCGTAAGAAAATCATATTTTGGAACATAATATATATTTTTCGGAAAAAAATCATATTTTCCGAAATATATATATATATATATATATATATTTTTTTTTTTTTGAAATTTATAGTTTTTACGAAAAATATAATTTATTTTCGAAAAATAAATTTTTTAAGGGTTGATTTCACTAAACACTCTTATACTATTAAAGGAGGGTAATTTAGACATTTTGACTCAAAATGTGAGGAGGATGGGGCATAGTGATGAAATTGGATAGTATAGGGGTAAAGTGAACACAGTAATAGTTAGTTGATTAAATTGAATAACATAAGAGAGTTTCTTGAAGTAAACCCTTAATCTAAACAAATTATAATTGTTTATTTGTCTAAGTTTTATTTATTTTTTATTGTAGACTATTGATTTGAATTTTAATGGAATGACATCCAATAATCTAGACGGATCTTTTCCTTCCGGTGACTTTATATGATTGATGGTTATTTTCATCCAACATTAGATGCATATACGATAAATTCATTTAATTTTTAATAGTAGGGTGTGTATAAATATTAGTTTTGATTTTCATTTTGATTTTGTTGTGACAGTGTTGTAGGGTGTGCATTGATTGTTTTGGAACTATATGTTGTTCTTTGGGGCAAGACTAATGAGAGGAATTTAAAGAGGAAGATTGTAGCGGCAATAGTGGACGAATTATTTTACCAAACTCTAATTCACTATCTGTATTCTGTTATGAATTTAAAAACCTTGTTGTTATGCCAAAATTGAGTTTAAAAACCCTAATTCACTATATATTCTCTTATGGTACCATAGTGTTTGAGATGTCTATATCAATATATGTGTGGGACTGTTGAAAAATGATACAAATAATGAATTCAAGATTTTCATATAAAAAATGGATAATGATAATTAATTTTTTAATTGCAGCAAAGAGAGGAGGTGTATATATGTATACGTATATATATCAATTAATTATAGGCTATATAAGCTCTCTGTTATAGATAAAAATTTGTAACATTTAATTGTAAGGGTGCACGTTTTTTTTATAATGCGGAGAGGGAAAGAGTGTTTGCATTAATTATGGCATCTTGTAAGAGAAAAGTAAAGTGGAGAGAGAAAGGGTAAAATAAGAAATAGGAATAAAGTTAGGGTCTGTTTGGTAGAACTGTTTTTGTGTTTGTGTTTGTGTTTGTGTTGAAATAAACAAAAAATATGTTTTTTGTTTTTTTGTTTATTCATCCAAAAACAGAAGTATGTTTGAAAGGGATGTTTTTTGGGTTGAAATTGAAAAATTAAAAATCAATAATTAAAAATTAATAATATAAATAATAAATAAAATAAAATAAAATAATAATAATAAATGAATACAATAATAATAAATAAATATAATAATAAAAAATAGACTAAATAATAAATAATAATAATAAATTAATAAAATAAATAATAAATTACATAAAACATATTTAAAAATATAATAAAATTAACAAATAATAAACAAAATGAAATAAATAATAATAAAAAATAATAAATAAATATAATAATAAATAATAAGTAAATATAATAACAAATAAATACTTCATAATAATAATAAAAAATGAGTATAATAATAATAAATTAATAAAATATATTTTTAAATAATTAAAAATGAATATATAATTTATAAATAAAATGAATTAAATAATGAAATAATAATAAATAAATAAATAAAATATATTTATAAATTAATATATAAATTAATAAATACTAATTTAATAATATAAATAATAAATATAATATAATATAATAATAATAATAAATGAATACAATAATAATAAATAAATATAATAATAAAAAATGGACTAAATAATAAATAATAATAATAAATTAATAAAATAAATAATAAATTACATAAAACATATTTAAAAATATAATAAAAATAACAAATAATAAACAAAATGAAATAAATAATAATAAAAAATAATAAATAAATATAATAATAAATAATAAGTAAATATAATAACAAATAAATACTTCATAATAATAATAAAAAATGAGTATAATAATAATAAATTAATAAAATATATTTTTAAATAATTAAAAATGAATATATAATTTATAAATAAAATGAATTAAATAATGAAATAATAATAAATAAATAAATAAAATATATTTATAAATTAATATATAAATTAATAAATACTAATTTAATAATATAAATAATAAATATAATATAATATAATAATAATAATAAATGAATACAATAATAATAAATAAATATAATAATAAAAAATGGACTAAATAATAAATAATAATAATAAATTAATAAAATAAATAATAAATTACATAAAACATATTTAAACATATAATAAAAATAATAAATAATAAACAAAATGAAATAAATAATAATAAAAAATAATAAATAAATATAATAATAAATAATAAGTAAATATAATAACAAATAAATACTTCATAATAATAATAAAAAATGAGTATAATAATAATAAATTAATATTAAATTAATAAAATATATATTTAAATAATTAAAAATGAATAAATAATTTATAAATAAAATGAATTAAATAATGAAATAATAATAAATTAATATATAAAATATAATTATAAATTAATAAATAATAATTTAATAATATAAATAATAAAATATATTATAAAGTGAAGAAAATGTAAGTGATAAACACCCCAATAAACACCAAATTCATGTTTATTCTCATATGCCTAAAATTTGCCTAAAGTGAAAAAGTGTTTTTAAACACACATATCCCAAAAACACTAACCAAACAAGTTTATAAACACAAAACATATAAACAAACACAAAAACACCCCAACCAAACAAGCCCTTAGAGTTTTTGTTGACTTACAAGAGTGTTTTTTTTCCCTTAACATTTGGTGGCCACCTGGCATCATGCAACCCACGAGTAAATTACCGAAGAGAAGTTGAGAGAGGACTCTAGTGTAGAGGATCTGTGTCCTATTTTAGGATGGTGAAAAGAGGAAAAATGAACACTTATTTTGGGATCAATAAATACATGAAAGAGAAAAGAAAACAAAAGGGCATAATACTATTGTGCTGGATTCTATTTTGGTCTAAACAATATATAAAGGGTAATTTACACAAAATTCTCTCAGATTTTAGGATTTAATCACCAAATCCTTTGTCGTTCGCCAATCCACTAACATTTCAGATTTTAATTAAATACCCCTCCAACCAATTTTATGTCAAAATGACTTAAATACCGATCACATAAATTATAGTTTTACCCCTCATGTTTGGACATATTACACTTACCCCCCTCTTGTTTGGATAATTACACTTTCTCCCATCTATAAAAAAATATTATATATAAAATTCGAAATATATATATATATATATATAATTTGAAACAAATATATAAAATTTGAAATATATTTCATAAACAATATATTAAAATTTTAAAATAATATATAAAATTCAAAAAAATATATAAATTTTGAAATATATATATAATTCAAAACAAATATATAAAATTTGAATTTTTTTATAAAATTAGAAAAACTATATAAAATTCGGAAAAAGTATATAAATTCAAAAATATATATATAATTCGAAACAAGTATATAAAATTCTAAAAAAATAGTTAATTTTGAAAAAATATATAAATTTCAAAACAAATATATAAAATTTGAAAAAATATATAAAATTCAAAATATATATATAAATTTGAAAAAATATATATATTTCAAAAAATGAATTTTTTTTTTTATGTCACCACGTAAGTGGCACGTGACAATGTGTATGGTTTGGACTAGACATGTGAGGTTGAATGGGAACCCATGTTATGTTGTGTACTTAAATATTTATTTTTTATTGTATTGTTTTAAATGGATAAAAAATTATAGGAAAAAAAGGTAAAGGTGCGAAAGTTGGACAAGAAGAAGTGAGATATGTTAAGATGGTGAGCTGATTGCTTGTCTCTTCTTGGATACTCATCATAATTTTATTTTTCTTTCTTTTCGATTTTTTTTGGGGGTAAATTTATATATATATATATATATTTGAATTTTAAATATATATTTCAAAATTTATATATTTGTTTCGAATTATATATATATTTTTTCAAATTTTATATATTTGTTCAAATTTTAAATATTTTTTTCGAATTATATATATATATATATATTTATAGAGGGGGAAAGTATAATTATCCAAACAAGAAGAGGAAAAGTATAATATGCCTAAAAATGAGAGGTGAAACTGTAATTTATGTGAGAGTCAATTAAGTCATTTTTACATGAAAATTGGCTGAAGGAGATATTTGATTAAAATCTGAAAAGTGAGGGGCTTTGACAAACCGATGGAGTTTGATAATTAAATCCTGAAACCTCATAAGTTATGTGTAAATTACCCATATATAAATGTTAGATTTCCAAATTTTTGAGGATATGAGTAAAACCAAAAGAATTTAATTTATCCTTTTCATTTCTTCAGCTGTTATAAGCAGATTTCATTTATCAGTAACTATAATAAATACGGAAATCAAAATTTTAGAAGTATTAAGAACAAATATTAAAAATTAAAGGAGACTATGTGGTTAGAGTACACAGTCTGAATTAATACGATTTTGAACTAAATCAGAATTAAATTTATTCTAACAATAAAAAACATATATGTTCGAACGCTTCGAATCGGACATAACCAGTTCAGTTTTATTTAGAGTCGCCTTTTTAATTTAATTTTCTTATTTTCTAACCTCTCACAATATATATATATATGTATATATATTCAATCAGTTTATAATTCACTAATATTGTTGTATAAGCGGAATTAATCCAAAAGAGTTTACATGAAAATCACGTGCCGGGAATAAAATCATAAACAATGTGGTGAGGTCAACCACCAACTATTCCATTTTCTATGCTTTCGTCACTTGCAATTTTCCCCCAACTTCTCTCTCTACCTCTACACCAATCTTCACCTAGGGTTCGATAATCCTTCATGAGTCAGCTGTTCATACTCTCAATTCAATTGGGTAAGATTTCAATTTCAATTTTCTGTATTTTAGATTCCTCTTTTTTGACTATCATCATCTGAATTCTATGGCCTTATAATTGTTGTCCAGATCAAGCGATTCGTAATGAAATTTCTTGGTAGATTTGGACTAATTAGAGCGATATTGTATATTCATTAATTTTGATTTGGGTATTCGTTTGAGTATATGCCTGAATTGGCGGTTGTGTGACCTAATTTGTTGTGAATGCTAGATTTGCTTGGTAATTGAAGGTGTTAACCTCGGTGGGTTTGTTTGATTTTGATTGTATGCAAAATATACATCATTTTTAATTGGATTTGAGTTCTGTTGATATGTTTTTCAGCTCTCTAATTGAGAATTGTTAAAGATGTACATGGTTTTCCTCATGAAGAGTATGTTATATGAGTTAGGTTTAGGGTATGAGCTTGTTTAAATTTAATTAAGGATTGTACGAGATGCGTAAAAAGGATATCTTGAACTCTTGGAGGAGCTATTGAGGATGGAAAATGAGAATCTGTCCCGAATTAAGTAATTTATCTAAGGTTTATTACCTTTACTCTCTCTCTTCATGTAAGACTTGGCACTTTGCGATATCATACTGCATTAGCGTAATGAATATACCTACGGTGAGGAAAGCACAAAAATATGAGGAAAACAACTTTTTGTTGTTGGCATAATTCATGGATATCGGTATCTTTGGTTTGCTAAATTCAACTTTACTTTCCCCCTTTTTAATTTGATAGTAGAAGAATGTGATTGCAATCCCATTGATTCTGTGAAACATCATGTTATTGTTGGTCATTTAATGATAGAACGAATTGCTCTAGTTCTTATATTTCTGTGGTGGATTGTGCAGTTCTTTTCGATAAAATAGTTGCTTAAGTTGGCATTTACATGATGAAAGTTGTGGATAGGCTATCCGGATGATGATTATACTTTTGTTCCACCAAAATGGAGGATGAGAATCGGCTTGAGCTTAGGTTAGGTTTGTCTTTGGGTGGATCATCGGGCGATTCAGAGGGCAAAAATGATATCTCCGCAGATACAAACGCAAATAGAGGCGATAGAGGCAACAAATTGGTGGATGATTTCAAAAACTTTCTTCATGGTGGCACTCAGAAACAGGAGTCTGACACTGGGCCTCAGAGAAGTGATACTGTAAAACCTGAGGAGAACTTCTTTAAGAACCTTTCTAGTGATGTGATTGACGTGAATGGTTCTAGAAACTTAAATCAGGGAGTGCTTTCAGTTCCAAACAGTAACAGATCTGCTAAAGTTGAAGAAAATATTCCACAGGCTGCTAAGGAACCTAGCAATTTGTTTGATGAGATAAGCCACCAGAAGAAGCGTGAAAGAGAATCTTATCATGCTGACATACATGACAAGGGCAGAACATCACCCATTTCCATAAACACAGACGATGGCTCAACTGCTGATAATGAAGATGTGGCTGATTCTGAATTCGAGGGTTCAACCTCAAGACTGCTTCCACACCATGATAATGGCTCCAAAAGATACATTGGATGTGGTGGCTCATCTGAGGTTCCTAAGGAGGTTCACATGGTTAGTGATTCAACTGTAGTGGACTTCCAAGGGCAAAAAAGGTCTAAGTTTTCATCAGAAAAAGAATTTAGCATTGGGAACATGCCATATAAGAGCGTTCCTTTCTTGTCCCAATCAGCAAACATTATGAATTTTCCTCACTCATTACACGTGGAGTCGAACTCAGGTAGTGCACCCAGCACTCCGGGCTATCCAATGTCTGGCATGATGCAGATGATGGGTGTTGCAAATAGCGAGAGATCGGGGGCCCAACCTTTGATACCTGTAAGTTTACCATTGATGTTTGGCTGTTCACCTGTTCAGCTTCCGTCATTGGATAAGGATAGTTCCTGGACAATGGTTTCGCATCGGCAACTAATACACCCCTCCCTTGTTGGCAGGGGTCTGCCAAACCCAGACATACAAACTGATGGGCTGAAGATATGTCAAGGTTTCTCTCTCTCTTTCTTTTCTACACTTTCTTGAGCTTTAGGTAGCCATGAATACAACTTATAAAGATGGAAATGTCTTTGTTAATATAAGAAGGATTCTTTTTCAGTCATATGCACCACTATGAGGATTTTGTTGCTTGATTGCAAGTGTTGAGTAGTACAATATTTTTCCTTCAAATGTTTTTTCACCTGGCAAGGATGTAAGATGTATCACTTAATATATCTCGTTAAGCCTTATGAAACCAGGTTGGTGCTGTAATTTTTTTATATATACAGGGTTGATAAATGGAAAACATAACAAATGAGAAATACTTGTATGGGGCATATTTATTGTACAAGAGAATTGGGTAATATTATAAAAATTTAGTAGGTAAACTAATGTTCTGAAAAGTGATTTCAATATGAAAACTTTTTCCTCTGTAATATTAATTCTCTCTGGTACTGTGTTTTATTGTAACAATGTGATTCTAAATGAGTTTCTTTCCCTAACTCTTTCCATATGGTTGTAGCTGCCATGCCTGGGATGCCACATAAGTCTGAAGCTCCACAGTATGATGGGAGGGGTTTAGAACGTGCCAAGGTTGATGGAAAAGAGCATGCCACGGGTGAAGGTTCCTCTTCTCAGACAAAAGATGATGAGAAGGGTAGCAACATGATTCTCAGGGCAAAAGATTCATCTGACCACCCTTCTGAATATCCAACAATAAGGCCAGGTATTGCTGCAGACCTGAAATTTGGGGGATGTGGTTCGTACCCAAATCTACCATGGGTTTCCACAACAGGTCTAGGTCCAAATGGAAGGACAATATCTGGCGCTACTTACAGATATAACGCAACCCAGATCAGGATTGTTTGTGCTTGCCACGGGTCACACATGTCGCCTGAAGAGTTTGTTCGGCATGCCAGTGAAGAGCAAACAAATCAAGCTACTGGTGGTTTGGTGTCATTTCAAAGTAGCAATCCTGCCTCATCTGCTCAAAGTTGATTTCTTCATTCCCTTTTCAGATAGAGTATTGACAGTTGATGCGACGTGGAAGACCCGCCTATGGTGTTGTGTATCAATTGTAAGGTTCCTCTTCACTTGACTCACTATACATGTGTAGTTATTCAATTTTCTTTTGATGCTGTCTTAATGCTGCAATTTATAATAAGGCTTTTGTAATAATCTTACAGCTTTGCCTTTGTCAGGCAGATATATTAAGCATCTATTTTGGCATTGATACCTGTCTAAGATATGTGTTCTCTCGGGTGTTATTGATGTAAGATAAAGCTGGTTCTAAAGGTCTGACATAATAAAAATATCTATGAACTTGGTAATTTGTCTACTTACATATTGAAAATCTGTAAAAGTTTCTGGCCTGTTTGGTTCAGTGTCACCACAGTTTCTCTTAGGGGCGAGCAATTCACTCGCTAGGGGATGGGATTCATTCACTTGCATTCCTGCTAGCACTACAAAAAGCTCCGGTCTTAACGCCCCTACTACTGCTGTGCAGCCTCACAAAGTCTTATATCTCCATTCTTATTTCCCATTGGAACCGAGTTAGCAACCCTCGAAAGGTAAACAACTCAGGGAGTAAGAAAGGGCTTCAATATATATAGAAAGAAGGGGCGGAAAAGGAGACCACCCTAAGGAGATAGAAGGAGCATAATAACTAGCCTTGGAAGGGCCTCGAAGGGATGCGAAGAATATTTAAAACCACTCTCGAACCCGAACTAGTCTAGTCGGAATGGAAGGGCAAAAAATCGATTCTTTGCGTATACTGAAAAACAGAATGCATTAGTAATGAGGAATTGTCAACAAACAGATGCATTTTTTCCCCCTACTTGCCGAGTCTCAGTTGGGAAATGGAATGCAGAACCAAATGGGCCCGTGGTTCGGCTTTTGAAAGATGTGTAAATCAGCAAGCCTGTGACAAGGGTTTCCCGGGGTTTGAATCCCTCCTCGCCCACAACCAGACCAAAGGGAAGGACCTTTCCCTCTGAGGGTAAGGGAATCATGATCTGGATAGTGGACCAAAAGCTATGGAGCTTGCTTGGGTGTGGGTCTTTTGCTCCCCTTGATAGATCACTGCCTTTCTCAGTTTATACATGCTGCCTTCTCTGAACTTAGTTTTAGTTATTTATATCACCTGCATTCTGATAGATTCACATAGGAGAATATTGAGAGAATATTGAGAATTGGCCTTGTTTGGATCGACTTTTCAGAAACTGCTTTTGGCTTTATGGAGAGAAAAATTGTTTTGAACGGTGTTCGACAAATCTTTTAAAAGAGCGTCCGGGCCTTGGAAAGGCGTTTAGAATAAGCCAGAAGATATTAGTTTTTCAAAAGGGCTTCCGCTTCTTTTTGTCTTCTGTGTAAAGCCAGAAGTAGAAGCTTTACTAAATGGGGGCTAAGTAGTATGTGAGTGGATGAATGGGTGAGAAAACATAGCATGCAGACGAAGTTAAAGAAATTCATTGATGATTAATACTGCATTAGGTTGACTGTAGAGTTAAAATTAATAGCACATGTTAAAGAACTGATTTATTTATTCGGATTTATGTTAGATTCACACAATACAGAAGCTTGGAATGCATTTGTGCTCTCTTCTTGAAGATGAAATCTAGTTTTCCAAAGTGAAGTCCGGAGGCTGTTTATTTCTTTGCTTCTTAACACATACTTATATTAGATAGCGTATAAATTTCATATGGATATCGATGACACATACTTTGTTGCAGTATTTTTTTTTTACCTATTTATTTATTTTGTGTGTGTTCAGAAGGTGAGGAATTATGAGCAATTGTTATGACTTCTACGCTGATTTAGAAACTTGAAATATTTGCTTTCTTTGTTAAAAATAACATTTGTCATAATCACAATGGTCCACCTCTATCAGCTGACTGGAAAGATTATTGAATTCCGATCAGGCGAGTAATGTAGAGAAGGATAAGATGTTTGAACTCATAACTATATTAGTTTCCCCATTTTTGTAATTACAAGCAATATTATATAACAAAAGTTATAGAAATTACAGAACATAAAAATGTCTTCATCTCAAGAAAATCTCGCAATGGCTGGAATCTCACTGAAGAAATTTGAATTAGCTCCTCCCGGTCGTATTTTTCCTGAGATGAACAAAAAGATAGTTAGAGACTCGTGCAAGGTAACCCCACACGAATCGGGTAAGGCTCGGATTATGTCCGCGGTTGTAATTCTAGCAAATTATTTGCACATAGTAGGAATCGTGACACCAAATTTCAAATCTTTTCTAATTAGGTTGATCTTCAATTTCTTGAAATGTTTTTATATACGTAGGCGGAAAAGCCCCTGAAGTAACCTTATAAAATACTTTGAAGAAACTACTAATACTAGTAGGTTTGCACAACCATAACTTAGCTACTCCATTTATATTTTTTCTATTGTTATTGAATACATTCTCCTGACAAAAATAACGCAAGTTAGGAAAACTGTTTGGGACACCAATCAGGAGATATACTATATTTTTATTGGGTAAGTGACAGCAATCAATATTTCTTGTTCAGCAATTAAGCATATTACATGTCATGGTAGTGGAATTATATAATATATTGATGACAGTTTACATTGTTCGTTAGCCGCTATCTTATTATAAACAAGTTGTCACTGACAAAATGTTTTGCAAATTCCAAGTTTAATTTATTGCATTGTTTAAACAAGTATTTCAGAAGTTGATTTATGTGTGGCGGAATCAAAACTGACGGTTAGATTTAAGTTTTTTAAAAAGGGTTATTATCAGAAACCCCCTAAAATTTTCAAATTGTTCAAAAAATTACTTGTGGTTTCAAAAATCCGATATGATTTCCAATTTAATCAAATACCCCCGGCCCTTTATAAGATTATGAAAATACCCTCCAAAATTCTAATTTATTCTATTTAAATCCCAATTAAACTCTAATTCCTTCTATTTATCTCAATTAATCTCTAATTCCTTCCATTTATCACAAACCAACTTTCTCTCACTCATTTGTTCCAAAACTCTAATTTTTTCCATTTATAAGAAACCCACTTTCAATATAAATCCTAATTTTAACTCAATTCAATTCTAATTTCTTCCATTTATCACAAACCTACTTTATCTCGTCCATTTACTCCAAAACTCTAATTCCTTCCATTTATCACAAACTCAATTTCAATTTAAATCTCAATTTAAATTTATAATTATATATCTCTCTATATCACTATATATATATATAAATCATATATACGTACTTATTTATACATGTATAAATACTTATTTATACATGTATAAATAAGTACGTATATATGATTTATATATATATATATATATATATATATATATAATTATAAATTGAAATTGAGTTAAAATTGGAATTTAAATTGAAATTGGGTTTGTGATAAATGAAAGAAATTAGAGTTTTGGAGTAAATGGGTTTAAATTGAAAGCGTGTTTGTGATAAATTGAAAGAATTAGAGTTGAGTTGGGTTGAAATTGAGATTTAAATTGAAAGTGATTTTATGATAAATGGAAGGAATTATAGTTGAATTGAGTTAAAATTGGGATTTATATTAAAAATGGGTTTGTGATAAATTGAAGGAAATAAAGTTTTGAAGTAAATGAATGAGAGAAAGTGGGTTAGTGATAAATAAAAGGAATTAGAGTTTAATTGGGATAAATGGAAGGAATTAGAGTTTAATTGAGATTTAAATTAGAGTTTTAGAGGGTATTTTCGTAATCTTATAGAGAGCAGTGAAATATTTGATTAAATTATAAAACATAGGGGGGTTTTAAAACCACGGGATTTTTTTTGAATAATTTGGAAACCATAGGAGGGTTTTATAATAATAGCCCTTTAAAAAATAGCAAAACAGGTTGATGCACAATGCATCATGTCGTTTGGATTCATTTTTCAAAAGTTATTTTTGCCTTTCTGGAGTGAAAACGATTTTGAACGATGTTTTGATAATAAATTTAAAAGAACTTATGAGTATTGAAAGAGTATTTTAAAAAATTTAAGGGTTCCAAATTTTCAAAATAGCTTTCCTTTTGTGTAAAAGTAAAAATAAAAATAAAAACTTTATCAAACATAACATATACTGCTCGATTTTGCAATATTTTAAAAGAGTATAAACACCCAGGGACGGATACAATTCAGGCCTAGGCCTAGTGGGGGTAAACTTTTTTTTTTTATATATTTTTTATTTTAAAATTTTAGATATTTAGTATTTAGTTCCTACTAAATTTTTTTTTATCTTAAGTACCACAGGATTTAGATTTCTTTACAAATAAACCCCCATTAAAAATTTGTTTTAAACCCTACTGAAATAAATATATGTCATTTATACCCCAAAAATCTAAAAAAAATATTTTTAACCCCATTGACACGGATCCCAAAATCGGTCAATGCTGACACCGATATATAGTATCATTTAATATTGCTCTTTTGATATTTTCCGAATCATTTAGACCATTACTGCAACTGAAAATATACTAATACTAATATATTTTTCAATCCGATCCCGTAACCGCAGTCAGCAACCAATATCGCAAGGGCCAACAACAGTGCCTTTTTGGATATATCAAGAGCTTGCATCACTTTCTCTGTTATTCAAAGCCTATAAACAAAATTGATTCGCGATTATGAATTTATGCATATTATATACATCTCTTGGTCCTCAAGAAAGGAGTAATATCCAGTCAAACTTGGACATCGGATCGAACAGAAATTACACGTGACCTTGCAAGCTGAACAGAAATTAGTATACCTTTTACTAAAATTAAATAATGGAGATAATTACACAAACCTCTCTTGAACTATGACATAATTGTAAGCGGTTCCCCTAATATTTTAATAATATCACAAAATCCTTCTTAGTATCATCGGAATATTGATCCGGAAAAAAATAGTAGTGAAATGACATATACACCCTCTTATATTCTGAGATATTTAGAGAATCTTTCAGAGAATGCTGAATTTACTAACTTGCCCTCAAATTGAAGTTTTTTGTTTTGAATCACCAAATAATGCTTCCACAAATGGTAGAAAGAGAATGAATTTTTTTTAGAGAGAGAGAAAGTAAGTATTCATAACCTTCTTAAGTAGATTTATATAGAATAGCAATGAGGGCAAAACGGTCAATCAAATTTAAGATATTTAAAGCAAATGTAAGGGTAGTAATGTAATTGCACGAATAGTAAGGGTAAAACAAAAATTTTGATCAAAAAAATCATTTTTTGACTAATAAAACAATTTTTCGGCATTGACTTTGAACGAAGGAGGATAAATAAGACACCGGAGTTAAAATCAAGAGAGGTTTGTGATATTATTTAAATATTGGGAGAATTGCTTGCAATTATACCATAGTTCAGGGGAGATTTGTGTAATCATCCCTTAAATAATCACCTACATTTAAGAAATGAAATGTGATCATCTATGAGCTCTTCAATTTTTTGCAAACTTGTAAATCGCACAAAGAGCGGATTCATAAATAGTAGCTGGTGATAGTCAACTCGTTAGATTGCGTGAGGCCAATACTAGATATGATTGACCACTCTTCATTATGATTTAAGGTATTAATTACCTATCTACTTTAAAAACTTAACATTTAAAGGAATAGCAACCTTAATATATAACCTTCAATATAAGGTTCTTCCCTTACATACAAGAAAAGACCTAGCTCTTAGCTAATAGCTGAAAAATTAAATGAATTAGTTGCTGCATTGAGTAATTAAAGAGTAAATAACACTTTGACTCCCTCGAAACATGATATATATTACACCTGCGCACTTTTTTTTGAATAATTATAGTTTCACCCCTTTACCCATAGCTATTTTTCATGAGTTTAAATATTTTTGCATCTAGTTGTGGGTATTTTAGACATCTCACCTATGAACAAAGTGATGACGTAAGCGTTGACTGAGTTTGACCATGCCAGAAGTTCAACTGAGGAGGGGTATTTGTTACAACATACAAATTTGAGGGTATCTAGCTGTAATTATCCAAATAACAGGGAGTGCGGTTATAATACATCATATCTAGAGTGGTGTAACTGTAATTTGTCCGCAATTAAATGATTAAATTTAACAATACTCCATTATATACAGGTGATTTTTCTTTTTAAGTCCGAATAACAGTGCAAGGCGGCTTTTTTAATTAAATCCACTTGACAATGTTTGCCCCCTTCCCCAAGAATTTGAAAAAAGAAGCAAAGTCATACAATCTATGGAAACTCTTAATATTATAGTTATATATACGTCTACATGTGCATTTGAGTATCAGAGTATGTGTCTATATATATATTTATTTATTATTACATGAGTTGCGGGTGAGCCACTGAGGCCTATAAATAATAGTCCTCACACAACAAATCTAGCTACCTATTATCACACACACATACACATACTACCCTTTTATTTAAAGTCCAGCCAAGTTTATAAAGTTCAATCTTACAATGAATCAATTTGTTGTGTTCATTTTGCTACTTTTGTTCTTCTTCAATGTCAAAGCAAAATCTTCTAGCTTTGAGGAGAACATGCTTTCCCAACCCAATTCTCAAAACACAAACACAGACACAAAATTCATCATTATTGTTGTCTCTGTCATGATGTCCCTAATATTCATCATTCTCGCATTTGCCAAGTTCTGTCATGGCACATTGTCTAACAATCAACAAGCTTATGAAGACGGACTCACTCAATCCACGTCTCGATTCTCCGGAATCGATCAAGCAGTGATCGAGTCTCTTCCATTCTTCAAATTCTCTTCCTCCGAGGGGTCAATGGAAGGACTTGAATGCGCTGTTTGTCTATCTAAATTCGAAGAAAATGAAATTCTTCGGTTACTGCCCAAATGCAAGCATGCTTTTCACATCAGTTGTGTTGATCAATGGCTCGAGAGGCACTCAAGCTGTCCTCTATGCAGGTCTAAGGTCAGTGCTGATGACCTAACACACTCAACGCGGCGAGAGGACTTAAACTTGGAGCTTGTTGTGCAGGCAGAGGTAGAGCATGATGAGTCTTCAAGATTGAGCATTATAAGCAGCTTAACGAAATCCGAAAAGGGTAATCAAGAAGAAGAATTGCTAATCCAGGAAAGTTGTGTTCGCGATGATGATGAAAATGCTTTGCGTAAGTTGAAATATAGATGGAGCAATGTGAGTTCTTCTGACCTCATGGTTTTGAATTCGGAGATGCTCAATGCTATGTCAAGCAATAGATTTTCTTCCTTGAATACGAATAGTCATCGATTTATTGATAACGGGAGAGGGGTTGTTGGCATGGAAATTCTGAATTCGGTTAAAGAGAGAACGATGTCTGAGATAACGGTTCATCCAAGATTCGGAGAGGGGAGTATGGAAGTTAGTGTTGGAGACTCTTCTCTTGCTGAAAGTAGCGGCGAAGAGGAGAGGTTGAGGAGGCTTTGGTTGCCAATTGCAAGAAGAACAGTTCAGTGGTTTGGCAATAGAGAGGAAAGGACACAAGACTCTCACAGCACTAGAGTGTCACTCAATGTGTAGTTTTGCTTTGTGTACTAGCTAGTGAGGAGTTTGAAACCAGCTCTCTATGTGTTGATCACATTAACTAGTACTCCATTCAAACCTGTCTTATTTAGTACTCTAGTTAAACTGATCAGGAGGAGCAGATGGATCATTCATTTATTTATTTCCATTATTTTGGAAGATCATTTTTTTTATTATTATTGTACATAGATTTAGTAGAAAAAATGAATATGTTGAACCTATTAGGGGTGATGTCTCGTGGCTGTATGTTGTATCTGTTTGTCAATAAAAAGGAGGGGGAAAAGAAAACCATATGAATTATCTTCTTCTTTTTTCCTTTCCTCGAAGGACAATATTTATGTCCTGCCCTATGATATGAGGACCAATTTTGTCCTCCCCACTAATGTGCTAATGTGGTACAATACAATTTGGATACGTGGCGAATTTTTTTTTGAAAAAGAATTAACACTAATTCATGTTTTAATGAATTTAAATCTATCTTCCTTTTATAAAATGATTTAGCCACGTGTCCAAGTGTTGGGGTTGTCCCATATCGGTTGTGAAAGGGGTTGTTGGTCAGTTTATAAGTGTGAGGGAAAACCTCACAATTTGAGCTAGCTTTTGGGATTAAGAGAAGCCCAAAATCACCCAACACTAGTATCAGAGCTAAGGTTACCAACAAGTCTAGGCCCAATAGTTTTCGAGAGAAACGGGTAGTCCCTACTCCGACCCAAGGCTCAATGTGTGAGGGGGAGATTGTTGGGGTTGTCCCACATTGGTTGTGGAAGGGGTTGGTGGTCATTTTATAAGTGTGAGGGAAAGTCTCACCATTTGAGCTAGTTTTTGGGGTTGAGAGAGACCCAAGACTAGGGCTGCACACAAAATTGAATAACCAAACCAAATGAAATCTGCGATTTTGTTCGGTTCCAAGGTGATTCGGTTACGGTTTTCAAAATTCAAAAATTGATTTTTTCGGTTCAGTTTCAGTTTTCAATCACAGTTTATATATATATATATATATATATATATATATATATATGTACAACAATTTCATCAATGGAATTGAAAGATTATGGACAGAACTAACAGTTTGTGTCCCATTACATGTGTCTAGGTCGATTGTACATCAAACCAACATGATCTTTAGGTTAGTTACTGTAGCGGCACACCAATATATATATATTTTTATATATAAATATATTTAAAAATTATAAGTGATATAAGTGATATATATATAAATTATCAAAAAAAACGGTTTCTTTACCTTGGGTCTATTCATTCTATTACAAATTATCTTTACCTTTTAAAAAAATGATAGTAGAAACCGAAACCAAACAAAAAAAATGGTTTGGTTTGGCTCAGTTTTTTGCATTAACGGTTCGGTTTCAGTTCTCATTTTTAAACAACCAAAAATATCGGTTCAGTTTCGGCTTCAGTCGAAACCGAACTGAACTGTGTGCACCCGTCCCTACCCAAGACCACCCAACATTGGTATTAGAGCCCAGGTAACCAACAAATATAGGCCCAATAGTTTTCGGGAGAAACGTGATGTCCTTGCACTGACTCAAGGCTCGATCTGTGAGGGAGAGATTGTTAGGATTGTCCCACACCGGTTGTGGAAGGGGCTAGTGGTCAGTTTATAAGTTAGTTCTCATGGGACATGATCCAACAATAAAAACTTCCATATTTGTGTGTGTATCTTGCGGTATACGTAATTTAAAATCTACATCATAAATAAATTATATTAATATTAAAAAATAACTAAAGATAATTAAAATTAAATTGTCATTGTAATGCTATTTAATAGTTTGTATTTTGTTAGGATATAGAACTATCTAATTAGATAGATACTCATATAACTTATACTAATATTTAATAGTTTGTATTTTATCAAGATATATATCTACCTAATCAGATAAATATTCACGAGTTTAATTTTAATTAGTCCAAATAAAATTCTACTTGAATTTGGAGTTAGAATAATAATTCAATTAAATTTAGATATAAAATTTTAATTATGTAAGGGAGTGTCTCGCAAGTATTATTTGGGAACTGGCCCAAAATGGTTTATACGCAAGAAAAAGCTTTACACAAAGGTATCTATGAGGGGACTGATGTGGGTATAGCTAACATCTAAACTCATAGCCCTATATGTTGCTTGCGTAAGAAGTACTACATGGAAATCTAGGGAAATGCTTCAAATATACAAATCGTGGGTCGCAACCCTATTTGTGTCATTCAAAGCAAAAGTACCTCAGAAAGGCCAGTAGCACTCAGGATCATGAAAATGGTATGCATGTAAATAGGTCATGACCCAGGAAAAGGCTATAAATATCACAATTCCTAAAACAAGGAAGGACAAAGGGAAAAAAGAAGTGTCGCGAGGAAGCTGTGCGAATCATAGGTCACGAGGTCACACTCCCAAGGGGTGCTGATGTGGCAAAAGCTATGCGGATCAGAGGTCGCGAGACACCTTATGGATCTCGCGAGATGTACCATCCAAGGCGCAACAATGTGCTGACATGGCAAAAACACTTAGCGAAGAGGGACTGGGTCACAGTGTCTATAAATACTGACCCAAGTTTTCATTTTAGAGGACTTCCAGACTTAGAGAAAGAAAGTTCTAAAGAGAGAAAGAATGGTTTGCAAGTGATTGACTAGGATTATTTCTCTTTTCTTCTTTCTTCTTTCTATAGTTTTGTAACTCATAAAAACAACAATAAAAATCATCTTTATCAGGGAGTGTTGGAGTGTGTAGAAACTATTTCTAAATCAATCAAATAATGAACCCCCTACATTAAGGCGACTCTGCTGGGGAAGAAATGACTTCTGCACAAGCTAACCCCCGTCTAGTTCGACGAAGAGGGCGCCCGCCAACAAGGCATACCATACAACATGAAGAACAAGAAACAGATCAAGGGGTAGAGCAAAACGAGGAGCCTGAACCAGTTCTACTAGTATGAAGGCAACATCGTCATGCAAACACTGGCACGACTCAAGCAGAGACTCTTCCGATGATAGATCCAATACCGGATCACCAGAATTGCCACCAGTTTTGCTTCAAACTCTACTTAGCATTCAAGAAACTCAAAAGGTTATTCTGACCTTATAAAAGCTTCACAGCCCTCGGAGCTGAACTCAGTATCTCCTCAAGTCAAAAATCATGCTCTACCAAAAACAACACATATACAGGTTGAAACACTGGAGAAGGAAGCTTATATCACCAGAGAGCAACTGCGAGTTATTTTAAATACAAAAGCTGATGTAGATGAGGTAGAGACAACTCCACCATACCATCCAAGTATCATGGCCTTACCATATTCCAAAGACTATGGGGTACCAAGTTTTCAACAATTTGATGGTAAGGATGGCAATGCGAAAGAGCACATCTCCCGATTTGTGGATGCTTTGGGGACTCACAGAAATAACGAGTATTTGAAGCTTAGAGAATTTTCCAAGTCCCTGACAAGTACTGCATATACTTGGTATATTAATCTAGTTCCAGCCTCAGTAACAAGCTAGACATATATGGTAATCAAATTCTACACCAAGTTCTTTCAAGCGGATGAAGAAGTGTCGATGCTCTCACTCACGAGATAAAGACAACGATTGGGAGAGGAAGTGGCAGCTTATGTCAAGAGATTTCGCGAAACTATTTTACAATATCACGAGTCACTCTCTAAGCTCCAATTAATCAAAATATGCATAGAAGGGATGCTGCGAGAATACAGGGTACACTTAGTGAATCACCAATTCAGAACTTTTTCAGCATTAATTGATAATGCGCGAAGGCTGGGAGAAGTTCTTGCACCTCCAACGCGACCAAGCATTACCACATGGCGAGTGGCGATGGTAACAACCACACAGGATGAAAGAACATGTGGAGATCGTGCCAGAAGATCTGAGCCACCTCCTCTGCCTTTTGGTGAAAAGGAAGCGATTGCTTTGTTTAATCAATGGATCACTGATGAGATTATATCACTGCCTCCAGTACGGAGGATGCCAACGAGGGAAGAAAAAATGATAAATAACTATTGTCTTTATCATAGGTCCATTCGGCATTCTTTGAGTGGGTGTTGGGCGTTTTGCGGCATAGTACACAAGAAAATAGCATCAAGAGCCTTAGATGTCGCGAAAAACATAGCTAATGAACCTTTTCCTATACATGTGGAAGTAGTAAGTGCTCACGAAGACACTGAAGAAATGACGAGCATGGGGAAGTGTGAATGTAATCCTGCTCGCAAAATAGTTGATACTGCTAAATTTGAAGTTTTTTTCAATGAACTTCTAATATAAGAGCATGTGAGGGAATTTTTGAAAAAGTAAACAATTGTTGCCCTCAATCACACCATCGTGATACCACAACATGGGAAAGCCACAGGCGAAATCACGTTCTCAGAAGCTGACATACAAGTTTTATATCCTCATAATAGACCTCTTTACATACCTGCTATTATTAATGGTCGTGAAATGAAACGGACCTTTCTGGATGGTGGAACATCTATCAATATAGTTCCGTATGCAACTTTGCGAATTATAAACTTTCCCGAAAGTAAAATCGTGACTCGTGCTATTTCAGTTACTGACTTCAATGGGGACCAACAAACCACTATGGGATTCGCGACATTGGATCTTAAGGTTGGGAAAATAAAGGCCCCAACAAAATTTCATATTATCAAGGGAGAACATTCATATCAATTGCTACTAGGAAGGCCGTGGTTGCATGCGTATGGCGTAGTGCCATCATCTTATCATCAAGTGATGAAAGCTAATTGGGGAGAGGGAATAATGATCATTAAAGCATCAAAATCCCCTTTTGTGCCTCTGAATCTCACTTTGCAAATACAGTTCATTTCTCAGAATACGAAGAAGAAGCTGGTCGCAGTGTCTATGTTACCCCGTTGCCAAAATGGGAGGATTTAGAAGTTGAAGCTTCACTAAAAAGGCGGGCAAATGAGGTTAATTGGTCACGAGTCAAAATGCCTGATGGGCGTGTTGTATATAAATTATGACAGGATTGGGGGTCAGAAGCCTGCACCGTTGGCACTGACCCCGGGATATCAAAGTTGAATCCGTGACCAGAACATGGTTTACGCGAGGTTGATGTAGGAGACAGAACAACACCGCGGCCAACCTTCATAAGCAACATCTTATCCGAGGAAACAAGAGTATCTTTGGTAAATCTGCTCAAAGAATATCGTGATGTTTTCGCTTGGGATTACAGTCAGATGCTGGGGTTAAGTACTGGGCTAGTCAATCACCATCTCAATGTACACCCTGCGTTGGAACCAAAAAAACAATGACAACGGGTATTTCACCCAAATCTAGAAATACAGATTAAGGCAAAAGTGGAGAAATTGTTAAAAACAGGATTCATCAAGCCTACTCAGCATCCGACATGACTCGCGAATATTGTACCTGTGAAAAATAAGAGTGGGCAAATTCGAGTCTATGTGGACTACCGCGACCTTAATAAGGCCTGCCCAAAAGATGATTTTCATCTACCTAACATCGACACTATGGTAGACGCAACTGCGAGACATGAGATATTTTTGTTAATGGATGGATTCAGTGGTTACAATCAGATAAAAATGGCACCAGAAGATGCTGAAAAAACTATTTTTCGTACTCAAATGGGAAATTTCCATTATACAGTAATGTCCTTCGGACTTAAAAATGCTAGATTTACATATCAAAGAGCCATGATAGCCATTTTTCATGATATGATGCATAAAATAGTCGAGGATTACGTTGACGATTTGGTGGTCAAGTCCAGAGCAGTCCAAGATCACGTGGGTGATTTAAAGAAAGTATTACAAAGATGTCGAGAGTATAACTTAAAATGAATCATTTGAAGTGTGTTTTTGGGGTACTCGAAGGAAAATTTTTAGGGTATGTTATACATCAACATGGAATAGATTTGGACCCAATAAAAGCCAAAGCAGTGCTGGAGATGACGCCACCTATAACCCGTAAGTTGTTAAAGTCTTTTATGGGAAAGATCTCGTATATCAGAAGGTTTATCCTGGCTTTAGCAGAAGTCACTCATCCCCTCACGCCCTTAATGAAAAAAAAAAGGAAACATATTATTGGGGAAAAGAGCAACAAGATGCTTTTGAAAAGATTAAACAGGTTTTGACGTCTCCCAAAACGATGGTGGCACCACAACCAGGAAAGTCATTAATAATGTACTTCATATCCACCAATAAATCAATAGGAGCATTGTTGGCTCAAGAGCATAATGGGGAAGAAAAGCTGGTATACTACATCAGTCGTGTGCTCAGAGGCCAGAATCATGATATACATCTCTGGAGAAACATTGTTTGGCTTTGGTATTTACGACATAAAATTTTTGGCTTTATCTATTGGCTCATCCGCTGGAGTTGGTGACTAAAAGCAACCCTATTAGATATCTGCTTACAAAGCCCATACTCAATAGAAGAACAACGCGATAGCTACTGGCATTATCCGATTATGAAATTACGTGTTCTAAGCCAAAAGCAGTAAAAAGCCAAGCATTATCAGATTTGTTGGCTTTATTTCTAGGAGGTTCTGAGCCCAAAGAAGAGCATATGGGAATAATGGGTGTGGCACGAACTGCAGAATATACATTAGAATTTGATGGTTCTTCCACCAAACAAGGAGGTGGGGCTGGATTTGTATTAAGAAATGAAGAAACAAAAGAAGAAGTGGCCATGACCTACAAGCTTGATTTTCCTTGCACCAACAACATAACAGAATATGAAGGTTTGGTGCTAGGTTTGATGATGGCTCAGCAATTGAAAGTGAGAGTCCTGCATGTAAAAGGGGATTCCAAACTTGTCATCAAGCAGGTTAAAGGTAAATATGATGTCAAAGAACCACACCTCGCGCCTTACAGAACTCTCATAAAACAGATACTAGAAACTTTTGAATCTGTAAACTTTCAACATGAGTCGTGAGAAGGAAATCGGCGTTCTGATGCATTAGCAACAATGGGCTCGCGACTACAGTTTCAAGGGAAAGATGTTACTTTACAAATATTACGAAGAACCAGTTCTGCTATTAGATATAAAGAGGAACCATAACTCTTCCCAAAACAGGATTTGAGGGAAAATATAGTACAAGCTTTGTTAAGAAATGATAACACAACCATACGATGAGGATACCAAATCATAAGAGGGGTGTTATATTATAGAGCAACAGAAGGAATTTTAGCCAAGTGTATACTGATGAGTGAAGTACAACAATTACTACAATAGGCTCACGAAAGAATATATGGGCAAATGGATATGAGTCTCTACAGGAGTGTGCAACGAGAAGGATATTTCTGGCCAAACATGAAAAATGATGCAGCCGAGCTACAAGATAGATGCCAGAACTATAATGTTTATCCTTCCGTGAGTAAGGGAAACTTTACGAAAACAACTGACTGGCAGGAAAAGTATGAACTTTATCTGAAATGAGGGATCTTGCCTGAGGAAGACAAGTTGCGATTCAAAAAGTTGGCCTCGCAATTCATCATCCAAGATGGAAAATTGTTTCGCAAAAGTTTCGAGGGAAAACTACTGAGATGCATTGATGAGGAGGAAGCAGGAGAAGTACTGAAACGGACCCATGAATTTGGGCATTAAGGTTCAAGAAAGGTGTTCCAGCAATTTCTCCTATCTGGGTACTATTAGTCAATAATGGAAAAGAATGTTGGTAACTTCGTCAGGAAATGTCACATATGTCAAGTGCATAGAAATCTCATTCACGTTCCAGCAGCATAATTGCACAGCCTGTCCACTCCATGGCTCTTTCATACTTGGACATTAGATATAATTGAGCCAATCACACCATAGGCTCAAGGGCATACATGGGTTTTAGTCGCAACTGAATTATTTACAAAGTGGGTGGAGGCTATTCCATTACGGTGTACAACAACAGATAATGTGGTACGATTTATAAAAGAAAATATCATCTGTCGATTTGGGATACTGAAGGTCATATTATTAGATAACGGGACTCCTTTTATTAACCATAAAGTCGCAAATTTGTTAGGAAGATATTCAATAATTCATCACAAGTCAACATCATACTATCCTAAAGGGAATGGACAAGCTAAAGCTTCTAACAAAGCATTGATTTGAATCTTGTCAAGGTTGGTACAATATAACCAAAAGAAATGGGTAGAGGAGCTTCATCTAGCATTATGGGCACATCGGACCTTATATCGAAGCGCAACAAATTTGACTCCATACATGTTGGTCTATGGGGCGGAAGCTGTATTACCAACAGAATTGGATGTAGCGGCTAAAATATTGATGTCAAAAAATAGTAAGGAATATAGGCTACTGGGAATTGAAGCATTGGAATAAATAAGGGTTGAGGCCTTCACAAATCAGAAGATTTACAATAAACAGCAAGCAAGAAGCTACAATAAGAATGTATGATATAGATGGTTCAAAGAAGGGGACAGGGTGTTGAAAACAGTGTCAGTAATTATGAGAGGACAAAGAGTTAGGAAGTTTGAAGCTAAGTGGGAGGATCCTTATGTAATTACAAGTGAAAGCAGTAGTGGTTACTACAAAATGGAGTACGCGATCACTCATGAGATAACTGAGCCCCTTAATGTGAAGTGGATAAAACTGTATCAAGCATGAAGTCTTTTGCTATGAGAAAAGATGATAAGATGAATTACATAGAAAATTGGAAAGAAGAACCAGAAATGTGTAATAAGAAATGTTGAAGTATGTGATGTCATTTAATAAAGATATGTGCACAGAATATGATCAAAATCAGTGTATACATCATAAAGATAAAAGTACAAAATAGGACAAGGTACTAAAAAAGATCATTGGTGATAAGATCTGACAGCTTAAAACCCTCATGCTCCTCCCAGTACATACGAGTCCTCTCAGAATGAGCTGCTATGTCTTGAAGTTTTTGATCCTCTTCCTCAAGTAAGGCTAGTCTCCTGCGAGCTTCTACTATCTCGGCCTATTTATCCTGTCGAATGGCACGATCCTTGAGCTCAGTAAGATGATGATCATAAAGCCTTTAAACGGTATCTAGGCGTGTCTCCCACCAGGACACATCCATACCAATTTTCTTCTAATCTTTTATGCGAGCATGACATCTGGGAGGTGTATTAGGGATAAGGTCCTGAATGGAAGTCCCAAATAAAGTTCTGAAGACATCTGCGATAAGCTGAAGGTGGAAGGCTTGCAGGAGTGGCTTATGAATTTCCATTTGCACAAATGTCTCTAGATGAGCAGCCACGATCTGATCTAACACATGAATATTGCGCGGATAGCAAAGCCACAGATGTCAAGGCACTAGTATATGTATATTCTGAGAAGCATCTATTTCAGCAGGAGGAGATTCGCAAGAAGGATTAGGCTCGCGAGAAGAGGGACTAGGTTCGTGGGGAGAAGTAACAGTCTCGCGGGAAGCATCGTGTGGTATCACTAACAAAGGCAATTCATCTTCAAGATTTATGTCTGAAGTCTGTGAAATCCTTTGAGCATTAACCATGAGCTCATTAACCATGGCTTTGCCTTCAGAGTCAAGGCCTAAATGGAAAGGGAAAGATACAAATGTCGATATAGACGGAAAAAAAAGGGGGGGAAGAATGATAAGGAAAACTAGAGCAGGAAAGATATACCCTCTTCCACATCAAGAATGATACCACCAAAAAGAGAACATTGAATTCGCGACCCATCCTCAAGTGTTGTAGCAATCTCTGTGGCGACATCACCACCAATAGGCTGCAAATGGTTGTCATCTACATTCTGATCTTCTATCTGATCATCAATAGGTATACCTACAACTAGAGAAGTGGTAGCAGCAACCTCAGGAATGGATGAATGAGGAGGTAAGAGGTGAATAGCTGGCTCTGAATGAGGCTCAGTTGGTACCTCGTGATCTGCTGCTGCCTCAATCTCGCGATCTGCTAGTTCCTCGCGGACTGCTTCAGGAGTAGAGGTTGCGGAGAACACAGTGTCGCGAGATGAAGATGACTCATCATCCTCTTCAAAAGTCAGTTGAGTAGACTTTTTCAATAATGTGTTAATGGGGAGATGGTCATCCTCATCATAAGAAGAATCTTTGAGGGAAAAATTAAAATGGAGACCACCCCCGGGAAAAGTAGGAACATGAGGAGAGGTTGTCTCGTGAGAACCTAAGAATTTATATGGAAAATGGTATCAATAATGTGAAATTAATAAGGGGAAATGACATGTAAGAGAAAGAGTGAGGTGACTCACTTTGAGAAATCACTTTTTATGGAAGAGAGGAAAGGATGTCAGCAACCTCTGTCTCATTTATACTATTTGATAGACATAGCAATGTGAAATAAATTAAATGATGAAAGGAATGAAGGAATTCTTTTTTTAAAAAAAAGGGGTAAGAAGGCTACCAATATGGATATGGTCGCGATAAATCCCATGAGTGCTCTCAAGTTCCGATGCATGAGCTGAATTAGTAACTCTAATATCCTCCACCACACGAGCTACTGTGTCTAATAAAGAAGACGTAACATCAGCCTTTCCCTTGTTCTTCAACTTAGCTAAAGCCAACTTTCATCTTTCGGCTAAAGGTACCTTGTCTGGGTTTGGAATATCTCCTACTGTATGTGGAATCACCTCTGATTGCACTTCAAAAGTAGTGGATTATTTGTCCTTTGATGAAGTTTTTGTAAGCTTACGTTTTCGTGTCAAAGGTACTTCCTCCGAGCTTGGGGTCTATCCTGCTAGATGGGTCTTTGGGGCAGAAGTGAGAGTTTTTTTCCTTTTCACGAGAGGTACTTGATCCAAGGACTCTACATGAATAAAACTTTTAAGCTGAAGAGACAAGGGAACATTGTCCAACTCATAAGGCAAGTGAGGAATACTGATGTTACCTATGGGCTGGGCACTGGAATGACTGGAATGCTGCAAAGGAATGAAAAATGATTATATTAGTTCCAATAATTTTTTTAATGTAGGTGCATGCATGAAATAACAAAGGAAAACAGGGATAGATAAATTACAAGTCGCCTTGCGATGGGCTCCTCACGGATAGGTGATCTCGCGGGAGGAACTTCCACGCGTTCTGAGCATTTGCGAGTTGCGATAGAAATCCCTTGAGAAGTTTTGGATCTTGATCTTTTAGGTGCCTTAGAAGGCTGGTGGCATGATCTTCAATAGGCTCATCTTGAGCCAAGTAGTCAGGTGCCTGAAGTGCTAACTTACATTTAGGACCTCGTGAGCCTAGCGGCTTGCGAAGCTTCAAGGACATATTTGAAGCATAAACAGGGACAGGGTCTATAACAACATAAGGATCAGTCATGAAAGCCTAAAATTTATTCAGCTGCTCCTTAAAAAATTGACATAAATGGGAGTTACACTACCCCTGCGAGTGCCTAGAGGGATATATATGATGGTGGAGAAGATACGGAGACTTCTTTCTAGAGACTTGTGATATCGGATAAGTGCTCTATCAAAGTTATCCTCACGAGAGACATGAAGAAGGGGAGGAATTGCTTGATCGAAGCCAAGTTGACGAGAAACTCATGCAGGGTTATAGGCAGTAACTTTGTCAAAAGTCTCGCCAAAAATGGGGAGATAGCATATGTATATGATGGTATAAAATATGAGATGGTTAGTGGATTCTAATTCATAAGAAACAATCTCGTTTTCGGGATAAAAACCAGGGAAGTGGAAACCTTTGAGAGGAGATGAGTAAAGACGAAAGAAAAACTCTTGAAAAGTGTCAAGAAAGTCAGATAAAGTTTTGGAGGAAGAGAGAGATGACCAACAAGAGGCTCGCGACCTCAAAGATGGGGTCGCGATAACAGGGGTATTGAGAGAAGAAAAGGAAAGAGGGGTGGGGGCATAGTTTTGAAAGCGTTCAAAAAGGAAGAGAGTAAGGAAGGTATTTGACATATGAGTGCTAATGTCATACCTACCAAGTGATCTTGAAAAATCAGTGACAAGAGCGTCTAGTTGGAGATACAGGGTACCAAGGAACATAGGGGCAAGAGGGATTTGTATACCTCACAACAGCATGACAGCCAAAAGAAATACAAACTTACTAGGGCCAACCTCTGGTCTGCCCTGTAAAATATAGCGGTCCAACCAGTACGCGAGGAATCCAGCTAGTTCCAAAGGACTATTGAATTGGGGGCCTGGAGCTGACTCGCGAGTTTTGCCTGGTGCAGGCTTCTGTTAAGAGTACTCACGAAAGAAATGATAACACCAAACAACATATGATAGTTTAGGGTGGCTTGACAGTGCTTGCTCAGGGAGGAGTACTCATTTGTCAAACCAGCTGCCTCGCTTGCAAGCATAAGTACCGCAAGCACGAAATTCGTTAAGAATGACTTTATCCTCAGGAGCTACCAAGGGAGCCTTGATAGGACGCGAATCTAGAATAGGGAGTCGAAACAAAACTATTACATCCTCAAGTGTAGGTGTGAACTCACCCCAGGAAGTTATGAAAGTATGAGAATGAGTGCTCCATCGCGAAATAAGGGTAGTCAGCACGTCCACGTCACGACGAACATAGAAATCTGAGAAAAGTTCAATGGACTTAAAAACCCTTGCACTGGCTAAAACGGCGCAATGAGGATCTTGACTGAGAATATGGTTGTACCACATTTTCCAGTCATTGATGGGTGCCACATGCCCCTCATATTCAATAAAGGAAAAAAAGGCATCTCCCATTTCAATGAGAAAATGGGGAATATAAGAAGTGGGGATGAAAGCGAAAGTGGCCTCATGGTCTGGATCCAAAGTGATTGGATCACTGGCAATGTCATTCACAGAAAAGTTCTTCAACTCTAATCAAAAGGTGTCATGATGAGTGTCAAATAAAAGGGATTTACGCCACTCTAAAGTTTGAAGGACAGGGGGGATAATCCCAGAGGAGGGAGCGAGAAGTTTGGGAGTAGAAGTTGTTTTAGTCATCTTGGTGAAAAAAAATGGAAATAAGGAAAATGAAGAAAATATTCACGAGGAATATAAATGGG
Organism: Cornus suecica; assembly: GCA_963922005.1. NCBI lineage: Eukaryota > Viridiplantae > Streptophyta > Magnoliopsida > Cornales > Cornaceae > Cornus > Cornus suecica. Next base: position 73,488,058 of record OY998240.1, on the reverse strand, counting down.
TTGAAATATATGAGAAAAACAAGTAAAAGAAAAGGGCAGAACAGAACAGATGATAGAATAATAAAAGAAGGAAGCTCTGAGGAAAAGGTAGGTGAAAAAAAATTAGGAAAATGACAAATATGGTTTATATAGGGGATGGGCGCGGAAACCGAAAAGGCGCATTTAATGTGTGAGGGAGGCGAAAGGTCACTTAACCAAGCGCACCAAGATTGGTCGCAGATCCTAAAGGATAAAATATTTTGAAAGTCTGAATTCAAATATAAATAGGCAAAATTGAAGGCATATATGGGTAAGAATGGTAAAAGGAAGAGTATTGACTTCGCGAAATGGATCTTAGCTTGCGAAATGAGTATTTAACTTAGTGAAAAAGAAAAATAAAAGATTTATCGTGATACAAGAAGGCACAAAGAGGCATTTCGCGACAATGACAAAGCATTCACGAAAGGAATAAATCGCATCAGGAACTCGTGAGATAAAGATTGTTGCACTTTAATACTTGGCTAAGTACTAAAGCGCAATGGGAAAAAATGTAAGGGGGTGCCTCGCGAGTATTATTTGGGAACTGGCCCAAAATGGTTTATACGCAAGTAAAAGCATTACACAGAGGTATTTATGAGGGGACTGATGTGGGTATAACTAACATCTAAACTCATAGTCCTATATGCTGCTTGGAAATCTAGGAAAATGCTTCAAATATACAAATAGTGAGTCACGACCCTATTTGTGTCATTCAAAGCAAAAGTACTTCAGAGAGGCCAGTAGTACTCAGGGTTATGAAAATAGTATGCATGCAAATAGGTCATGACCCAGGAAAATGCTATAAATATCACAATTCCTTGGACAAGGAAGGACAAAGGGAAAAAAGAAGTGCCGCGAGGAAGCTGCGCGAATCATAGGCCTCGAGGTCACACTCCCAAGGGGTGCTGATGTGGCAAAAGCTATGCTGATCAGAGGTCCCGAGACACCTTATGGATCTCGCGAGATGTACCATCCAAAGCGCAACAATGTGCTGACATGGCAAGAGCACTTCGCGAAGAGGGACTGGGTCACAATGTCTAAAAATAATGACCCAAGTTTTCATTTTACAGGACTTCCTGACTTAGATAGAGAAAGTTCTAAAGAGAGAAATAGTGGTTTGCAAGTGATTGACTAGGACTATTTCTTTTTTATTTTTTTTTCTTTCTATAGTTCTGTAAATCATAAAAACAACAATAAAAATCATCTTTATCAGGGAGTGTTGGAGTGTGTAGAAATTATTTCTAAATCAATCAAATAACAAACCCCCTACAAAGTATAAATATTTAAACACTAAAATTCTTCACACTTCTAATAGTAGCATAGATATATACATCAGATATCTTCAGCGGGTAAGACACGGAAGAATTATAAAAATGACATGGAAAGAAAGTAGTTCTTAGAAATAAAAACACGCTAGCACAATTCATATAATATTAATGCAAAAATATTTATGATGATTTACTATTAAGATCGGTAAATTTCTACATTGGTTCAAAAAAAATCTACAGTCATTTTTTATTTTTCTTCTGAAGCATGTATTCATTATTTCGGTAATTTGAGTTCATCTTATTTCTCAAATTTTTCTTTGTTAATTCTTTCATTATGTAGTATATTGGGCTGGTTTAAAGCTCAGCCCATAGTGTTTACAAAAGAAGGAAACCCCACAGGAAATATGAGCCCAAACAGTGATAACTAATTATCAGAATCCTCAATATGGATTGGAATGAAGTATCTGCCAATTGACAAAAGGAACTTATCTGCATATCGGTCCATTGGGTTTAAATATCCTCACCCATTCTCTATTATCTGTTTACTAACACTCATTTACTACTCAAATCTAAACATACTCACTTGAATTCACTTGCTCCGCACCTATCACAATAATTCTTAAATTATAAACGACAATTCCTTTATTTATGTCAATCGCATTTAACGATCATTATTACAAGTGAGTATGAATTTCCTACTTACCAAAGAGTAAGAAATCATTTTCGTTCAACATTTTTTTAGTTAAGTGCATTTGATAAAAAAATTGAACATCACTTAAAATATTAAGTGTCACTTAAAATAAAATAAAATTTTAAGTGACGTTGTCATCATTTAACACTAAAATCTGAATACTGAAAATTTTTAAAAATATATTTTTTTAAACATCACTTAAAACCTTCCGCACTTAAAAATCTTATATTTTTTAATATTTAATTTAGGAAAAATTTAAAAAACGACAACTTTTGGACCCTATATTAAAAAAAAATGACAACTTTCAAAAAATAATTTAAAGAAAATTTCACTTAACAAAAACAATTACAAAAGGGACAACTTTAGTTAAAATAATTTAAATTTTGACAAGTTTAAATAATTACAAGACTAAAATACCCCTCACTAATTTATAAATGTTTTTACATATTTATCCTTCAATTATATTATTTTTGTAATTATTTTTGTTAAGTGACCTTTTGTTTAAATTATTTTTAAAAAATTTTGCAAAAATTATCATTTTAAAAAAATTTCGTTTAATTTAGAGTTTTATCAAACAAGCCTTCATTTTTGGAAAGATACACTTTTTTACTTCTTGTTTTCCCCCATTCTCGGTTTGATAGTTAGATTTTGGAATGACACTTTTTTACTTCTTGCTTTTAAAAAATATATATTTTCAAAAAATTAAATGAAATGAATCATTTATACTGTTTTTATAAATTTCAAATTTGATTCTATTACATATTAATTGACGGTTAATAGGTTGGCCTAATTTGAAATTATTACGGTCTTCACAATGTGAATTATTACCATTTGACTATTTTTCTCCAATTCATCTCTCTACTCCCTATCTCTTTTAACGACTGGATTGTGTCTTTGGAGACCACATTGGCAAGGGCAACTATCATTTATATACATACATACATATATATATATAATATATATATTCCAACCCCTTTGTTAATTATATTCGGGTCCCTGGCATGGTTTTGCCACTTGAGGAAAGTAAAAGGTCCTACTTTTATACTTATCTGTCACAACTTCCATTAAATATCAGTCTATTCATGGGTAGAAACAACAATTATTATAGCCTTTCAAATTTTTTGCACCTTGGTAAACGCACATATATATTTAAATGTAGACACTTGTATATAATTAGTGAAAATTTTCAGGTGATCACATGTCCTTACCATAAAAACCTGGTGAAAATTCTATTCAACAGAATCAACACTATTATTGCCCTCTAATTAGGAAGTCTTAAGATGTTCACTTCTCTAGATAGATTTACTACAGAGAAGAATACACAGGTTTTGGATTGATTCACTAAAACATATTTTAAAAAATTGATCCACTTTCATATGTAAAATCTGCAAAAGTTCAATTTAGCTTTTGGTTCATTTAAAGGATTTGTTTTTAAAAAAAATGATAACTTTTGAAACCTATGTTATAAAAACGATAATTTTTACAAAGTAATTTAAAGATTAGGTCAATAAACAAAAATAATTACGAAAAAAATAACTTTAAGGAAAAATGTTACAGATTTGACAAGTTTGGTATAAATATAGGACTAAAATATCCCATAAATTTGTACAAATTTATGGGATGAAATAAAAGTTTTACATGATAAAATAAAAGTTTAAGCGGATAAAATAAAAATTTATTAGGTGAAATAAAAATTTATTATTCCAAATCCAAAAATTTCATATCCCACGTCAAAATTTTTACCTTGTAAGCATTATGGATCAAAGTTGTATTTTTCTCTTTCTCGTAATTTTTTTTTTTCATTGACCTTGTTTTAAATTACCTTTTGAAAGTAATTGTTTTTATAATATAAACTCCAAAAATTATTATTTTTGTAACATAGGCTCCAAAAGTTGTCATATTTTTTTTTCTTTTTTCTTTTTTTTTTTAAATTAGCCGCCTCAAAAATAATGCAATTCAAAACACTTTTTGTGACACATAATCAATATTTTGTATTACAAGTCACTGCTTGTGTCATTTTATAATATATTGACTACAGTAATTACTTTATGTACGTTGTCGTTAGGCGGCTTAGAGCCCTTTTGTATATTGTCCTCCATGACTGCATGCGCAACCGTTAGGAACATGCATTTTCTTTTTTTCTAAGTTAGTTTCTCAGTGAGATGATGGGAATAAACTACAAACACATAAATGCGTCAACTGATTTTGGACTATAATTTTTTTTTTCTTTTTAACTTACGTTAGTGTCTTCGGAATTAATATTTTTGAATTGAATTCGAAGGAATTTGTTAAAAAAGCCTACCTCTCTCAAGAAATCATTTTTTGAAAGTGTTACAAGGATTGACCCAATAATCTCTATAACATTACGGAGATAGGAACTCACATTCAACGATCATCTAGGCACCGAGAATTCTATTAGGAATTAATTTTCTTTTCTACTTAAGAATTAATTTTGCTCAAGATCATACACACAAAAAAATCAACAACTTCTTTTATTTCAACAATAAAAACACTCAACAAGAATATATCACTCACAAATCTATCATTTTTGTTTTTTCTCTCTCCCTCTGTATTTCTTCTCTACAAAACTCTAGCCACCAGACTCCAATATATATAATTAACATGGATTGGTGAATAAGTTAATCCTAAAATGAATCCTAAAATTATGATCTCCTAATAAAAAAAGGAAAACTAAAAACTTGCAACTGGGCAACCGAGTACTCGGTGAAACTCTCACCGAGTACTCAGTGAATGTGCAAACGTGTGCAAGTCTGCAAAACTCACTGCCACTTTTTCCACACCTGCGCAAATTCGCACACTTGCGCAGTTACTGAATACTCGATGATTCTTCAAAGTAATTCTTGTTTTTGCTTCAATTATCTTCATCAATGCTAACATTACTAATCATAACATCACTTAAATTTCACCACACCCTAACAAATTCGTCTTTCCACCCATCTCCGTCTCAGGGCAAAATTGAAGAAATTTTAGTTGACTATAACTTTACATATTATAAGGAAGTATTTTAGAATCCAAATTAGGGAAATATTAGCCAAATTTTAAAGGTAAATTATACTTTCATTTCTTCGAGATATGACTTATTACAGTTTCACCCCATATCTTTTGGATAATTACAATTTAACCCTCTCAAGTTTGGAAGCTGTAACAAATACCCCTGGGATGAAATTCCGACATGATCGAACCTAGTCAATACTAGGTGAAATGTCTAAAATAGCTCCAAACTTATTGTTATGAACATTTTGCTCCAATCTACTATACTATTACTTCATTTTGCCCTAATTTGGACAATTACGAACAAAGCAAACAAAAAACCTAATTTTTACACCATAATTGAGAAATATTCAGAGGTATATATGTCATTTCACTTTTTCAATCATCGAAATTGGGCTTTGATGACCTAGAGGGAGTGAAACTATAATTATCCAAGGACAAGAGGTGAAATTATAATAAATCATATCTTGAGAGGTGAAAATGTAATTTATCCAATTTAAAAAAAGTCTAACCCCTAAAGACAATTCTAGTCCAACTTTAAACCTATAGCATTAGTGAACTTTTCTCATTATATAGTTTTGAACATTATTATCAATTAAAGAAGATCTCTTTTCAAGAAACTGTTATATAAGTTTTACATGTTTCCAAAAGCTCATGCCATACCCATATGAGAATCTGAAAAATGGCAGCGACTCAATCATATTGCTAAATGCAAATAACAAAAATGTAACATACAAGATACGAATATGATATCAAGCACGATTTTTTTTTATCCAATCCCTATTGAATTCGAATTCGAATTCACTAAATTATTGGGCTTGTTTGTCTGAATTTCATGTTTACATATGAACCTGCTCTACATTGTTTGACAAAATTTTAAGTCAACTCATTTAGTAGACGTTTTTCTAGAAAATCAAGATTAGACCAAGAAAAAAATTCACTTGAATGGGGTAATTATTGGCTAACTATAAAATTAACGTTTTAATCAAGATTGTTGGTACATACCCAAAATATATATATATATATATATATATATAATAGATAAGAACAAAAAAAATTGTCAAGGTTGGTGTATGGAGCGAACTCACCTACATTTTATGGTAGCTAAGACAGATACTTCTTCTTGACTTTGTGGGTATATCTGGAGCTTGTGATGCAACACATTTTTGACTTCTACAAAGCCCATCCCAATCTTCTACAATATTATTCAACCAGATAAACATAGCTTTTCACTAATATGGCATGGGAAGTGGAAAAAAAAAAAAGAGCTAGAGTAAAACATTTAAATTGTTTAAAATACATTTGAGCCACTAACACATGTCTGTATGTGTACGTGCCTATGTGTGTGGATATATATATATGTGTGTGTTACACTGTTCTGCGTGGCATGATTGATGGCGTCAGGCGCTCAAAACTTCTAATTTAGCTGATAAAACTTTTATGATATGTTCTAATTTTGTGTAACTAGGCCATGTAATGCCTCCCAATTGTCAAAAGTCAAACATGTAATCAATTATGAGCTTCTCTGCCTTCTCATCACTATCGAACTACAAAATTTAAAAAATTGCAACTATACAAATTATAATAATTTCTCAAATCGGGACACACAAGAACAGCCTATGAAGTAACCAGAACAAGTTATAAACTAAAAAGGGTCCTTTTGGGGGAGGCATATAAAAAAAAGTTTCCTGTATAACAAACCTCTTGTCATACCATCATCAAAATTAGTATACACTCCCCTACCCTTTTTCCCTCTAGATGTATATTTTCCGGCGACGCTTTCACCGGAGAATTGGAGCCATGAATGATTTAGGTGTGTTGTTCATAGTACTACTAAGTTTGTTGTTTTTTCATGTCAAAGCACAATCTCCCTCTGATGAGGATGATGTGCCTTCCCAAGAAGCAGGCACTTTCCAACCAAGCATAAAAGTTGTGTTTGGTGTTTTATGTGTCATGTTCGCGCTCACATTCGTCCTCCTAGTCTTTGCAAAGTTCTGTCATGGCTCATCGTCTGTCGATACCCATCACCAAGCCCGAATTGGGAGGACTCAATCAAGGTCTCGCTTCTCTGGAATTGATAAAACAGTGATTGAGTCGCTGCCATTTTTCAGATTCTCTTCGCTGAAAGGCTCGAGGGAAGGACTTGAATGCGCTGTGTGCTTGTCTAGGTTCGAAGACACTGAGATTCTTCGGTTACTTCCCAAGTGCAAACATGCTTTTCATATCAACTGTGTTGATCAATGGCTAGAGAAGCACTCAAGCTGTCCTCTATGCAGAGTCAAGGTCAGTGCTGAGGACCTCACATTTTTCGCAAACTCAACTAGTTTGAGGCACATGTGGGACCACTCATTGCGGCGAGAGGACTCAAACATGGAGCTATTCGTTCAGCGCGAGGAAGACCATCATGGCTCTTCGAGGTTTAGTGTTGGAGGTAGTTTTAGGAAATCCGAAAAGGGTGAGGAAGAAGAGGAATTGGGAATTCAAGAAGAGCGTAATGGTGATGAGGATTTGAAGACTTTGCATGAGTTGAATCATAGGATTGTTGTGTCTGATGTGGTGCTCAAGAATAGATGGAGCAATGTGAGCTCTTCTGATCTCATGGTGTTGAATTCAGAGATGCTTAGTGCAATGTCAAGCAATAGATTCTCTTCTTTGGATGCAAATGAGGATCGATTCGCGACGAAAGGTTTGAAGATGAAGGAGAGTGATTCATTGTTGTTTTCAGATCTTGCAAACACTTCTGAGTCCTTAAGTCAAACTTCAAGATTTTTGAGTCCCAACGCCGAGAGATCGATGTCAGAGATAATAGTTCATCCAAGATTCATGGATTTGAGCATCAAAACTAGTAGTAGAGATGCTTGTGTTCCTGAAAATAGTGTGAAGGAGGAGAGGTTGAGGAGGCTTTGGTTGCCAATTGCTAGAAGAACAGTTCAATGGTTTGCCAATAGAGAGGAAAGGACACAGCAGTTGAGCAACACAAGACAGTCCCTCAATGTGTAAATTTTTTTTTTTTCTTGATTAAGTGATACTGAATGTAAAATTTTGCTTTTTGTTTCTCAACCCTGTTTGAAACTTTTTATAGATTTAACATATTTACAGATGACCAGATGTATCATCTATTTACAGTTCATGTTTATGAATTAATCATGCTTTTGATATAAATAGATCTAGTCAAACCATTTAGTATAAGTTTTAAACATAAAATCCAAATTTTTTTGGAAGGTATAATTTCTCAAGAAATACACAACCATATGAACATCTTTTTTAATCTTCTTCTTCTGGATATTAATATTTCATAATTTTTCCATTTGTGTTTCATGTAGCATGACAGCATGATTTATTTGTTAGTAGTAATGACTCATTTCCTCGAGGATCGAGAAGAGAATTGAAGCAAAAGAGGTCAAAAGAAAAAGTTTCGGTGAAGAACCACAGAGTCCTCACCGAGTACTCGGTAAGTGCGCAAGTTCGCACTTGAAGAAAATTGGCTAGAGAGATGTGCGCAAGTTCGCGTCATTGCGCAGACACCGAGTACTCGATGGGTGAGAGTTTCACCGAGTACTCGGTAACCCAGTTTCGGGTTTTATTTAAATAGAAGGACTTTATGACTCCTATTCTAATTGGGATATAATACAAATTGACTTGTTCTCCAACCTAGCATTTCCTATAAATACATGGGTTATTCCTATTGTATTGTGTGACACAGAAACACAATATCTGATATATATTGTGAAAAAAGGACAAGAAGAAATACAGATTGAGATTCTTCTTGGTGAGAATTAGGAATAATATATGCTTATATTAATTCTGGTGATACGGGCGTGAGTATACACTATGTGTGTATGATATGCGGATCATTCTCTTGTAATCCTCTTATTGATTATAGTGAAACGGTGCTCTCTATGGACGTAGGCCGATTTGGATGAACCACGCATATATCTTTGTGTCAATTGTTTTGGTGTGTGTTTATGTACAATTTCTAATTTGCAGGTACACACGGCTTCGAATCAAGGAGTTGGAATCCTTAAAGTGTTCTTGGGCGGGTGTAAAAACCCTAACAAGTGGTATCAGAGCTCTAGGTTGGAGCAATTCCTGAAGTCGATTCGACATCGAACACCTAAACTGAACTAGGTGGGAACTATGGGAGAAGAGAAGGCAACAATGATCGACAAGTTTGACGGTGCAAACGTTGTCTATTGGAATATGCAAATTGAGGATATGTTATTCCAGAAAATTTTGTATTTACCATTAGAAGGGAAGAAACCAGAATCGATGAAAGAAGATGATTTGACAATCTTAGATCGAAAGGCTTTCGGTACGATTAGACTAACATTGTCAAAGTCTATTGCTTTCAACATCAAGAATGAGAAGACTACAAAGTCTCTCATGGATGCTCTTTCGAGCATGTACGAACAGCCGTCTGGAGCAAATATGGTACATCTCATCACTAGATTGGTCAATCTAAAGATGTCCAAGAATAGAAAGGTCAGTGAACATCTCAGTACTCTTAATGAAATTGTTGAGCAGTTGGAATCAGTTGATATGCCAATCACTGACAAAATGAAAGCGGCTTTAGTTTTAAGTCAATTGCCAGAGAGTTGAAGTGTCACAGTGGCCGCAATCAGTAGCTCTTCAGGAAAAGAACCGCTACAGTATGATTTAGTAGAGATCAGAAGACAAACGTCAGACTCTTCTAACAGTGGCTCAGCACTGAATGTTGACAGCAGAGGCAGATGTTGGAACAGAAAGAAAGACGGAAGTCAGATGCGTGGTGTTATAAGTCGAAACATGGAAGATCACAGTCTCGAGGTCCTAGAAATTCCAAAGAGATCAAGTGTTGGAATTGTGAAAAAACTGGTCACTTCAAGAGTCAGTTTAGATCACCATAAAATGTAGCAAAAAATAAGACTGAGACAAATATTGTCTTAGAAGAATCAGATGATGCGTTGATATGCTCTTTGGAGAGCAAAACAGAGTTTTGGGTTTTAGACTCTGAAGCATCATTCCATGCTACCTCAAGTCGAGAGCTCTTTGAGAGCTATGCACCTGGAAACCTCGGCAAGGTTTATCTAGGTGGCGATCAACCCTGCAGTGTTGTTGGCAAGGGTAAAATACATATCAGACTCAACGAATCGATATGGAAGCTAAGGGATGTGAGACACATTCCATACTTGAGGAAGAACATGATCTCAGTAGGCCAGTTGACGAGTGAATGTTATGTGACCACTTTCAGTGAAGATAAATGGAAGATTTCCAGAAGGGCTATGACTATAGCATGAGGAAAAAAAGAAGGTACGTTCTACACAACCACCAATTTTAGCACAATGATTGCAGTTGCAGAAGGCAAGGAGGATCACAACTTGTGGCACCAGGGGCTTGGTCACATGAGTGAAAAAGAGCTCATAGTTATGCTCTCGAAGGGAAAACTACCATTGAAATCGATTGACATCGACTTCTGAGAGTGTAAGTAGAAGAGGGTTAGTTTCAAGAGCAACAATAGAAGTCTCATAGTGGAGAAGCTTAAGCTAGTTCACATGGGTGTCTGGGGGCTAGCAACTGTCTCATCTCTTAGCAAAAAGTCTTACTTCGTGACTTTCATCGATGACCATTCCAGGTGGTATTGGTTTACTTCTTGAAACATAAATCTGAGGTGTACGATGTGTTCAAGAAATGGAAAGCCATGGTAGAGAACGAGACAGGGTTGAAGGTAAAGAAACTGAGATCCGACTTTGGTTCTGGATTCAAGAACTTTTGATATGAGAACAATATCAGATTAGAGAAAACTGTTCCGAGTACACTACAGCAGAATGGCATATCATAATGTATGAACCAAAAAGGGACTGAGATAGCCAGAAGCATGCACATTCAAATAGGGTTTTCGGAATAGTTTTGGATAGAAGCAGTCGGTACAATATCGTATCTTATGAATCGTGGTTCATCAGTACCATTGAAGCACAAAATACCAGAAGAGGTATGGAGCAGTAAAGCACAGAGTGATCCTGTGTATGTTGAGATAGAAGATGTTCTAGACAGTGAGAGTCCTTAGTCAGAAGAACATATTGCAGACAGCAAAACTCAACAGGATGATACACCGCAGACTCCGACTCCTAATTTTGTGTTTAGGAGGACTTCATGGCCACATATGCCTAATTTGAGATACCTGAATTATTTTTTATTCACATATGAAGATGAACCAGAATGTGATGATGAATTATGCAGTGCAGCAGATGCGAGCCAGAGATGAGATGAAATCCCTTATCTCCATCAATACATGGAAGCTAACCGAGTTGCTGGTAGGGAAGAAAGCTCTACATTCTTCGGTTGTGAAACTGAATACCATTCATTCAAGCATTATTGAAGCAGAAGTTTTGCATCTAGAGTTGTTAGATGAAAAAACTGTTTTCCTCCAAGATGACCTAGAGGAGGAGTTTTATATGCAGCAACCGGAAAGTCTCTCAGTGAAAGGGAGAAAGAAGACAGACGCGACAAAGTTTGCAAGGCGAAGTCAGAAGCAATAGTGGTTGCAAGACAGAGTGGCCAGACGCAATAGAGGTCGCAGATTCTATAGAAGACTAGATATTACTCATGCAGTGGGAGCTATCAGCATGATCATGTTGACCAAAGTGGTGATAACAGAGAAATTGAAGTTTTGCGCAACTTCGGTGGGTCTTCAAGCTTGAAGACAGGAATGAGGGCACCGTTAGAAGCACTGATAATTGATGGAGTTGATTGATTGGGTGGAAAGTCATTAAGTGGAAGATTGTTAGCAGTAATGACTCCTTTTCTCGAGGATCGAGAAGAGAATTAGAGCAAAAGAAGTCAAAAGAAAAAGTTTCGGTGATGAACCACTGAGTACTCGGTGGAGTCCTCACAGAGTACTCGGTAAGTGCGCAAGTTTGCACTTGAAGAAAATTGGCCAGAGAGATGTGAGCAAGTTCGCGCCATTGTGCAATCACCGAGTACTCGATAACCCAGTTTCGGGTTTTTTTTAAATAGAAGGACTTTATGACTTTTATTCTAATTGGGATATGATACCAATTGACTTGTCCTCCACCCTAGCCCCTCCTATAAATACATGGGTTATTCTTATTGTATTGTGTGACACGGAAAAGACATAGAAACACAAGATCTGATACAGATTGTGAGAGAGAACAAGAAGAAATACAAATTGAGATTCTTCTTGGTGAGAGTTAGGTATAATATATGCTTATATTATTTCCGGTGATACAGGCGTGAGTATACACTGTGTGTGTGCGTGTGTATGATCTGCGGATCATCCCCTTATAATACTCTCATTGATTATAGTAAAACGGTGTTCTCCATGGACATATGCCGATTTGGCTGAACCACGTATATATCTTTGTGTCGATTGTTTTGGTGTGTGTTTGTGTACGATTTTTGATTTGTAGGTACATACAATTTCAAATCAAGGAGTTGGAATCCTTAAAGTCTTCTTGGGCAGGTGTAAAAACCATAACATTATTACATATTATTTGGTTGTCCTTGACTGAAGCAAGCTCTCTCACACACACATTTAAATCCAAGATGATGATGAATAGAAGACAAAGTTTTCAATTATTTAATCCCCAATAAAATGATAGAAGGTCTTAGAGTACTCAGTCCATGCCAATTTACTATTCCATGGTGGGTATTGTTTATTCATTTATTCTATAAATTGTTCTCTCTTTTATTCAATTTAGTTGAATTGGTTCTTGTTAGTTGTTACCATCGTGCTGATAATATTTAAAGAGATGAAGAAAAGAGATATAATAGGATAGGTTGGTTGTCCAAACAGAACAGACATCACCATAGCCATCACAGATCCATTTTATATTGGAAAATGAACTATCTGATATCATAATGTTGAACCAAAAAAAAAGAAAGAAAGAAAGAAACAGAAGATTATGAAGATTGATGACAACTCTGTCATCATGTGTATCTTAAAATAATATATAACTACGCCTATACATATGTATAATATGTATTGCTATTAGTTTAAGGGTTAATTTCAGTAAACCCCCCTATACTATCCAGATTAATCAACTAACCCCTTGTGTGTTCACTTTGTCCTCTATACTATTCAATTTCATCAAATTGTCCCCTCACTTCTCAAAATGCCTAAACTACCCTCAATAGTATAAGGGGGTTTAGTGAAATTAATAGTATAAGGGGGTTTAGTGAATTATTTCGGAAAAAATAATATATACTTTTTGCAAAAAAAAAAAAAATTTGAAAAAAAAACATATTTTGTTCCAAAATATGAATTTTTTTTCGAAAAATATTTTTTTTGCGAAAAAGTATATATTATGTTCAAAAATATGAATTTTGTTTTCGAAAAATATTTTTTTTGCAAAAAAGTATATATTATGTTCCAAAATATGAATTTTTTTTTTGAAAAATAATTTTTTTGCAAAAATTATATATTATGTTCCAAAATATGATTTTTTTCTGAAAAATAATTTTTTTGCAAAAACTATATATTATGTTCCAAAATATGATTTTTTTCTGAAAAATAATTTTTTGCGAAAAATATATATTATGTTCCAAAATATGATTTTTTTTTTCCGAATTTTTTTTTTTTTGAGAAAAAGTATATATTATGTTCCAAAATATGAATTTTGTTTTCGAAAAATAATATTTTGGAACAAAAATGTATATATTATGTTCCAAAATATGAATTTTTTTTTCGAAAAATATTTTTAGAAAAAAAAAATCATATTTTGGAACATAATATATACTTTTTCGCAAAAAAAAATATTTTTCGAAAAAAAAATCATATTTTGGAACATAATATATATTTTTTGCAAAAAATTATTTTTCAGAAGAAAAATCATATTTTGGAACATAATATATATTTTTTGCAAAAAAATTATTTTTCGAAAAAAAAATTCATATTTTGGAACATAATATATACTTTTTTGCAAAAAAAATTCATATTTTGGAACAAAATATGATTTTTTTTCGAATTTTTTTTTTTTGCAAAAAGTATATATTATTTTTTCCAAAATAATTCACTAAACCCCCTTATACTATTAATTTCACTAAACCCCCTTATACTATTAATTTCACTAAACCCCCTTATACTATTAATTTCACTAAACCCCCTTATACTATTGAGGGTAGTTTAGGCATTTTGAGAAGTGAGGGGGCAATTTGATGAAATTGAATAGTATAGGGGGCAAAGTAGACACACAAGGGGTTAGTTGATTAATCTGAATAGTATAGGGGGGTTTACTGAAATTAACCCTTAGTTTAACTCTATAGTACTATAAAGTTTAAGATCATATAGTTTCTGTCTCATTGCACATAGTAGTATGTGAAATTTTGTATTCAGCCGTCTCACCATCTTCTTAGGCAGTGGTTTAGCTTTTGAGCTAATAAAACTCAGACTCGTCTGATTAATTACTACTCTAATAAGCCTATTCTGTAACAGAACAGAACATTAAGGCGGAGAATTTTGGGGTTGAAATCTTCAAATATTGGTTTCTACCGTACAAAATAAGTAATTCATTTAATTTAATATAAATAAAACTAAATTAAGCTAATTTTGAGCAAGAGTCACAATACTTGTCATTCCAAAAATACCCTCCAATTTTGCACACTTTCACACACTTCCCAAGTGTCAATAGTTGAATGCTGTGCAACCAAAATAGTCATTACATAACCCCCAAAGATATCCACATAACTACCTATCTGTGTATGACTAACCGTTTTTTGAAACTTCCCTAAACAGTTTTTTTCGCCTGTGAACCTCAATGAACATGATTAATGGATAAAGAAGGAGATCAAAATCAAGAAGAAATAAAAAAGAGAGACATGACCAAGCTCAAAGGGAAAGAGCTAGGAGTCTCATGTATGTTGAACACAGAGGTTGGAGCTGTTCTGGCTGCGATTCGACGCCCACAGGAACACAATGCCCAATTCATTCCTACCCCTGAAGACACCTGCAATTCCACCGTATTACAGTTGCTGAAATCGCTGCGAACCCACATATTTAATCCTCAACAGGAATGGAAATCAATCGATCCAATGGTATATCTGGCACCGTTTCTTGATGTGATACAAAGTGAGGATGTCCCAGCTTCTGCCACCGGCGTTGCCCTCTCGTCGCTCCTGAAAATCCTCAAGTTTGGGATATTCGATGAGAAGACTCCGGGAGCCAGAGACGCTATGGATTCAGCTGTCACTGCCATCACAAGCTGTCGCTTGGAGAAGACGGATCCGGTCTCTGAAGATGCTGTAATGATGAGAATTTTACATGTTCTGATCACCATAATTAGGCACCGTGCTGCAGTTTTGCTCACAGACCACGCGGTTTGCACCATTGTCAATACGTGTTTTCAAGTTGTGCAACAGTCAGCTAGCCGGGGTGATCTGCTGCAACGTAGCGCGAGGTACACAATGCATGAGTTGATACAATGCATATATTCTCGGTTGCCTGAAATAGAGGTAAAAGAGAGTGACAATTATGAATCAGACGGTGAAGATAGCAGTTTGGATTCGGGTTGTGGAATTCGCTCTGCAGTTGATATCTTCCAGTTCTTGTGCTCTTTACTGAATGTGGTGGTTGAGCATCCAGAGGGATTCGCAGCTCAAAGTGCCGATGAAGATATTCAACTTTTCGGGCTGATTTTGATCAATTCTGCAATTGAGTTGAGTGGTGACAGCATAGGAAAGCACCCCAAGCTACTGAGGATGGTCCAGGATGACCTGTTTCACCATCTGATCCACTATGGAATTTGTTCAAGCCCATTAGTCCTTTCCATGATTTGCAGTACTGTTTTGAATATCTACCACTTTCTTCGAAGGTTAACATTTGAAACTCGAAGCTAAGGGTCTGCTTGGTTGTGAATTTTAGTACAATTTTCTGTAAGTTTATAAATCAAAATCAGAAAACTGTATAAAAGCTCTACTTGATTCAGATTTTTAAAAGCTGTTTTCTGAAAACTCGATTATAAAAAATGTCTGTTTTCAAAAAACTCACTTTTATTGTTATCTGAAAACAGTTTTCTGTCTGGAGTTCTTGACAACTGTTCAGATATACAAATCAAGGAAGCCTTAATTTTCTTCCAAGTTCAATATGCAAATTTTGAAGTTAGAACCAAAATGTCACCTGATTTTTTGTAGGTCTATTCGTCTCCAACTGGAAGCTTTTTTCTCATTTGTGTTGCTTAGAGTTGCAAGTCCAGCAAACTTAGTCCAACAGCAGGAAGTCGCGGTTGAGGCCATTATAAATTTCTTCAGGCAGCCCACCTTCGCGCTTGAAGTCTATGTAAATTATGATTGTGATCCAATGTGCTGCAATGTGTTCGAGGATACTGTCAAGTTGCTCTGCAAGCATGCATTCCCCTCTGGTGGCAATTTGACAAGTCTACAGGTTCAAGCCTTCGATGGCCTTGTAGTTATTATCCACAACATTGCTGATAATATCAACAAAGAAAACGATACAACCCCTTCTGGACCCTACCCAGTTGAAATCTCCGAGTATAGACCTTTCTGGGAAGAGAAATCCAAAGAAAATGATGAATCAGACACTTGGGTGGAATACGTGAGACTAAGGAAGGCACAAAAGAGGAAAATTTTAATTGCTGGCAACCATTTTAACCGAGATGAAAAGAAAGGTTTGGACTACCTAAAAATTTCTCACTTAGTCTCCAATCCTCCAGATCCAAAAGCCTTTGCTGTCTTCTTCCGCTACACTCCAAGGCTAGACAAGACCATGATTGGTGATTATCTTGGCGACCCTGATGAATTCCACATCCAAGTTCTCAAAGAATTCACTGACACATTTGAATTTTCTGGAATGGTTCTTGACACTGCTCTGCGAACTTATCTAGAGGCTTTCCGGTTGCCAGGAGAGTCCCAGAAGATTCAGAGGATCCTTGAGGCATTCTCGGAGAAATATTATGATCAGCAGTCCTCGGAAATTTTTGTAAGCAAAGATGCAGTTTTTATTCTTTGCTACTCCGTCATTATGCTCAACACTGACCAACACAATCCGCAAGTCAAGAAAAAGATGACAGAGGAAGAGTTCATCAGGAACAACAGAGCTATCAATGGTGGGAAAGATCTCCCAAGAGAGTACTTGTCGGAGCTCTTCCATTCCATTTCAACAAATGCCATAACCCTTTTTAGCCAATCTGCTACAACTATAGAACTCAACCCAAGCAGATGGGTGGAGTTGATAAATCGAGCAAAGCTTATGAAACCTTTCATATTGTGTGATTTCGATCGCCGACTGGGGAGAGATATGTTTTCTACCATTGCTGGTCCCTCGGTTGCCACACTTTCAGCAATATTTGAGCAGGCGGATGAAGAATCAATCCTTCGTGATTGTATTGAAGGACTGTTTTCAGTTGCTAGAATTGCTCAGTATGGATTAGAGGACACTCTTGATGAGCTGCTTGCCTCATTCAGCAAATTCACTACATTGTTAAACCCTTATGCATCTGCAGAAGAAACCCTTTATGCTTTCAGCAATGACATTAAGCCAAGAATGGCAACCCTCGCGGTTTTCACCATTGCAAACAATTTCGGAAATGCAATCCGAGGGGGTTGGAGAAGCATTGTAGACTGCTTGTTAAAACTCAAGAGGCTTAAACTACTTCCCCAATCTGTGATCGAACTCGAAAAAACTTCCACTTCATCATCTGACCTTCAATCACACTCGAGATCAGAATCAGGCGTGATCTTTCCAACTCATGATCCTAAGTTCACCTTTGACCGCCAGAGTTCTGGCGTAATGGGTAAACTCTCTCATTTTCTCTCAATGGAGAGTGTAGAAGATTCTCTCAACCTTGGTGTGAGTGAATTTGAACAGAATATTAAAATCATCCAACAATGCAGAATTGGGAGCATTTTCAGCAATACTTCAAATTTACCTGATGAGGCATTGCTGAATCTCGGGCGCTCTCTCATATTTGCTTCTGCAGGGAAAGGCCAAAAGTTCAGCACACCGATTGAAGAAGAAGACACTGTTGGCTTTTGTTGGGATTTACTCCTCATCATTGCTTCAGCCAACACTCACAGGTTCTCTGCATTTTGGCTTCAATACCATGATTATCTCCTCGGAGTTGCTCAGCTTCCTATGTTCTCTCCAATCCCTTTTGCAGAGAAGGCCATTGTGGCCCTTGTGAAGGTCTGTCTAAAGCTCCTTTCTACACACCAGGATGACAAACTCCCCGAGGAGCTCATCTTCAAATCCATAAATTTAATGTGGAAGCTCGAAAAAGAAGTCCTCGACACCTGCTGTGAATTCATAATAAACTCAGTGAGCAAAATTATAATAAACTATCCTACAAATTTGCAAACCCAACTTGGATGGAAGTCAGTTCTTCATTTGTTATCAATCACTGGTCGACACACTGAAACATATGACCTTGGAGTTGAGACTCTCATTGCTCTGATGTCCGACGGGAACCATGTCACGCGCACAAACTATGCATACTGCATTGACTGTGCATTTGGTTTCGTCGCGCTAAAGAACAGTCCACAAGAGAAGAACATGAAGATATTGGATTTGATGTCTGATTCAGTGAATTTGCTGATTCAATGGTACAAAAGTGGATACTCTGATCCAGGGAGCATTCCGAGTATCATGAGCAACACGAGTAGCTCCTCCATGGAAGAAAATGCAAAAGCTCTTAGCTATTCTAACTTCACTATTCACTTATTTCTCAAACTAGGAGAATCGCTTAGAAAAACCAGCTTGGCACGAAGAGAAGAGATAAGAAATCATGCTGTCATATCTTTGCAAAAAAGCTTCACGTTAGCTGAGGAATTATATTTTACACCAATAAACTGTGTTAACTGCTTTAACCTTGTGATATTTGCCATGGTCGACGATCTACACGAAAAGATGTTGGAATATTCGAGGAGGGAGAATGCTGAAAGGGAGATGAGAAGTATGGAAGGGACACTGAAGATTGCAATGGAGCTCATGACAGATGTATATTTGCAGTTCTTGAAACCGATATCAGTGAGTCCCGGATTTAGGACATTCTGGTTAGGGATATTGAGAAGAATGGATACATGTATGAAGGCTGAATTGGGAGAATATGGTGAGTCGAGATTACATGAGATAGTTCCGGAGTTGCTGAGAAAAATGATCGCGATGATGAAGGAACAGGAGATATTGGTGCCAAAGGAAGATGATGATCTTTGGGAAATAACCTACATTCAGATTCAGTGGATTGCTCCTTCACTAAAGGAGGAAATGTTTCCTGATGAGTTTTAGTGGGCACAGAAAAAATAAAAAAATTATACTTTTGTTAGTTCTACATAATTGACAGTAGTACTGGAAACTAGATCATAACCTTTTAGAGAAACTGTAGTTATAAACAAAACAAAAAATGTGAGAAACAAAACAATTTTGAGTCTGTTTCATGATTTAGTTCGATCATAGATGCAAAGATATATTGGATTTAGAACTTTGAAAATATTGGTCCACAAGGGCATGTGTACATAGAGATACTATAGCATGAAGTAAGTATTTTAAGTTGTACTGCCTCAATCTGGACCTCTTAACATGTGAAGTTGTATTGGTGACTCAAGGTAAATTCCTTGGTTTATTCACATCCTATAGTTGCTAAAGTATTACTCCACAACAAAGTTGTTAGATTTTCAGGTCGAACACATCTGTAGCATTACCAACCCAATCGAAATACTCCAATCCCAAAAGTAAATCAATTTTATAACAACTTGCTTTTGCCTATGCTCCTCTGCGAAATTAGTGGAGGAGGTGCATTATACGCGAGTGACGCAGTTCACATGCATTGTGCACCTCCTCCACCGATTAGAGGATACCATGTGACATATACCCGATCACTGAATAAATTTCATCGCATCAATTGAACAAGAAGGCCGCCTCTCCTAATACTCGCATGTCCAAACTAAATTACATACATAAAAAAAATTATTTTAGCCCAGGAGAACATTTTATCTTTAGATTCTAGCTTGGAAAGCAATAAACTTCAAATTTGTTAGCAGAGACTTTAAAATTTTCCAAATCTGAATTGATAGCTAAATTCGCAGCAAAAGCACCGAAAAATCTGTTGTTGAAGAACTTCAATTGAGTGAGTCTAGGTAGGGTTCAAAGCAAGAGTTTCTGGAATTTCGCCTTGGATATTGTTGTTATAGATGTTTAGTGATTCAATATGCAAATTAACCAGACTTATCTATAAATTCTTCCGGTAAGAATGCTGACAGAGGCGTCAAATCCGATAAATAAAGGAATATTGATGAATAGCAAACATATATATATATATATATATATATATACCTGCATATGAACCATGTTTATTAATCCAGCAATGGAATCTTTGACAGAAAGTCTATTGCTAGAGAGAGATGGAGACGAAATGAGGTTTCCGGTAGACTCCGCGGGTGTGTTTCCGGTGAGGTATAAATTCTCAAGCTTCTTCAGCTTTTCGATTGTTGAAGAGGATGGACCTGTTAAGCAAGGGCCTAGTGAGTCAACTCAATAAAATTACTCTAATGAAGTAATTTCTTAACAAACAATTTAAACAAATAATTCACAATAATTTAATAATTATAAAATGAAATTCAACCTTCAAAGTAATATTAAGGTAAATTACTCTGACCTCCCTTGAGGTTTGGAGTAATTACTCTAAAATTAAATTAGTAAAAAAAAATTAGTCAACCTTCCCTGACATTTGTTTGACTTTACTCCCTCTACCCCTATCATAAACCCCATTTAAATAAGTTAACTATAGTTGAAAGAATAGAAACAAAAAACCACTAATACCCTCAACATCTGCTCCCAAATTTTAAAACCTTAATCCGATTTAAAAAATAAAAATAAATATTTAACCGCAGTGCACACTGCTGTTAAATTTTTATTGTCTCCAACAACATTTCGCGAGTGACAACTTTTTGCACTTTTTTTTTCTATCATAATTATTTTTTCTCCCCCACTTACATGAGCAGTTAAAATTACCCATATGCAAAATCGACCAGGTCACTCACTATATTTGTTAATTAGACAAAAAATTAGTCAGCTACTAGTTTATCACTCCAAGGTGTATTTTCAAAAACTCCCATGTGTATTTTATGAATCAAGTACTTTGCTATTCGTTGTGGTGTATTTGATTTCAGAGTGGGTTGCTCAGTAATGGGATTTATGTGGGTTTGAATGACCGCAAGTTAGGATTGTTTTATTGGGTAGAGGAGCTGGTGCGGCAATGTTACGCGGCAACAACTAAAGTGATGGTAATGTCACTGCGGTGTTATGGTTAAAAAAGGAAATTACATACACAACAAAAAAGGGAGTTGTGACTGAACCATAAGTTGAGGGTATACTTGTAACTGTGTATTGGATTGTAATTTATTAACTGATGATTAATCTCACCTGCGGGTGTTAGAGTAACTTTGTTAAAACTTTAATTTGAGGGTAATTACCTCAAACCTCAAGGGAGGTCAGAATAATTTACCCTAATATTAATATGAGGCAAAAGAGCATAAAAACCCCTTATGCTTTTTTTTATCCCATTTCACTACCTTCATCTTTCTAAGGATTGCAAATTGCCCCCTTTTGTTTATATTAAATTAAAAAAAAAAAGATATAAAATTCAAAAAATTATATATTAAATTTCAAAAAAAATTATAAAATTTAAAAATAAATATAAAATTCAAAAAAAAAATATAAAATTCAAAAAAAACATATAAAATTTGAAATATATATATATAATTCAAAAATATATATAAAAAATTAGAAAATAAATATAAAATTTGAAAAAAATATATATATAAATCGGATATATATATATATATATATATATATATATATATAATTAAAAAAAACATATAAAATTCGATTTTTTACAAACATAGAATTTAATTTTTTTTTTCTTCCAAAAACCTCATTAATTGATAAAATCAAATAGTGTTATGTTGTTAAATCAATTCACCTCCTACACTTTTGACATTAGAGATCAAATAGCCAGATAGAGACAGTCAATCAATGCATACCCAATGTGACCAAAAGATTAATAATGCTTTGTTACGCTCAACTAAAACCAAAATTTGAATTTTATATAAAATATATATAAAATTCAAAAAAAAACTATATAAATTCAAAAAATATATATTTTGAAAAAACAAATATAAAATTAAAAATATATATGTTTCTGCCAAATGTTATTTTGGTGTATTGTACTTTGGTTACTTTAAATGTTGTTTTGGTGTATTGTACTTTGGTTCCTTTAAATGTTGTTTTGGTGTATTGTACTTTGATTACGTTAAATGTTGTTTTGGTGTATTTTACTTTGGTTACTTTTATTTTTAATATTTCTATTTACACAACTATTTGTAAAAAAGTAAATTTTATATGTTTTTTTTTAATTATATATATATATTTTTCCGATTTATATATATATTTTCGAATTATATATATATTGCTAATTTTATATGTTTTTTCGAATTTTGTATTCATTTTTGAATTTTATAAAAAAAATCAAAATTTTATATATATATTTTTCGAATCTTATATTTATTTTTGAATTTTATAATTTTATTTTAATGTTATATATATTTTTTGAATTTTATATATATGTTTTCAAATTTTATATTTATTTTCGAATTTTATAAAAAAATTGAAATTTAATATATATTTTTTTGAATTTTATATCTTTTTTTGAAATTTAATATAGACAAAAAGGAATAATTTGCAACCCTTAGAAATGTGAGGATAGTGAAATGAGAGTAAAAAAAGCATGAGGGATATTTTGCAGCATTTATAGGGGGGCCTTAGTATGGAGCATATGTGACAACTTATTTCTTGATTTTTTTCAAAAAAAAACAAAACTTAATTCTTGATTTTGTTTGTGAAAAAACAATTCAATATGTTGATGTGAAGTAAAATAAAGGAGAAAGGTATCCTTGTAGGGTGCACACGGTTGGGTTCGGTTCGGTTTGGTTTCGACCGAAACTGCAATCGAACCACTATTTTCGATTTTTTTAAAATAAAAACTGTAATCAAACCGCTAGTAAAAGAAACCGAACAAAACCAAACCATTTTTTTCGGTTCAGTTTCGGTTTTTATAATTGTCTTTCAAACAAATAACAACGATATAACTCAAAAGATAATATAACTAAAAGCATAAACTAAATTACATAGAATAAATAGTTCATGTTTCAACTATTACTAAACACAAAATCAAATCCATAATTAATGGAATAGAAGTATGTCGTTCAAAATTACATCACACACTAGTTATCTAAGATAAGATAATACACTTAAGATAATATTATATTATTAATACATATATAATATGAAATATTATAATATATTTAAAACCGGTTTGGTTTGGTTTGATTCGGTTTTTAACCAACCAAAATCGTAACCGAACCAAATCAACTTAAAACCAAACCGAACTGTCGATTTCGGTTCGGTCCGGTTTGGTATTTCGGTTTTTCCGGTAACCCTAATCCCTTGTGTCCCAAATTCTAAGTTACTTTTTGGAATTTAATTTTGGGAAAATATCATTGACCTCCTCATGTTAGCTTTTTCTATCACTTTCACCCCCTCCATCCAAAGTCAACGCGGTCAAAGGGGTAAAGTACCATAAATACCCCTCAAATTCATATTACAGTTTACCACTTAAATTATTCAATTTCACAATCCCCCACCCCAATGGGTAAATTACAATTTCACCCCCTAAAATTTGAAAAATATTTAAAAATTTAAAAAATATATAAAATTTGAATATATATAATTTGAAAAAATATATAAAATTTGGAAAATATATACAAATTTTGAAAAAAATATAAAAAATTGAAAAAATATATAAAATTTGAAAAACATAAATATCATTTGAAATATATATATATAATTTGAAATAAATATATAAAATAAGAAAAATAAACAAAATTCGAAAAAAATATATAAAATTATGAAAAAATGTATAAATTTCGAAAAACATATATAAATTTCAAAAAATATATATAAAATTCGAAATATATATATAAATTTAATATATATATATTCAAAATATATATAAAATTTGGAAAATATATATAAAATTTGAAAAAAATATAAAACATCGAAAAAATATATTAATTTCAAAAACCATAAATAAAATTTGAAATATATATATAAAATTTGAAATAAATATATAAAATAAGAAAAAATAAACAAAATTCGGAAAAAAAATATAAAATTATGATAAAATGAATAAATTTCAAAAACAATATATAAATTTCAAAATATATATATAATTCGAAAAAAATATATTCAAAAAATATATATAAATTTTGCAAAACATATAAAATTTAGAAAAATATTTATATAATTTGAAATTTTGATGGTTCAATCTTCCAAGCAAAAAATTGCATAATAGCTAGCTTCTCCCATTAGATTTATTAGATTTCTTTTTGATGGAATTATATATATATATTTCAAAATTTATATATCTTTTTCGAATTTATATATTTTTTCGGAATTTTATATATATATTTCAAAATTTATATATCTTTTTCGAATTTTATATATTTATTTCGAATTAGATATATATATTTCAAAATTTATATATGTGTTTCAAAATTTATATATATATTTTTATTTTTATGTTTTTTTTTCAAAATTTATATATTTTTTCCAAATTTTATATATATATTTGAATTATATATATATTTTGAATTATATATATATATTTAAATTATATATATTTTTTAAAATTTTAAATATTTTTTAGAATTTTAGGGGGTGAGACTGTAATTTATCCATTAGGGTGGGGCAATGTGAAAATTCAATAGTCTAGGGGGTTTATTGAGGGTAATTTCGTAATTTTACATCTCCAAGGAGGTAACTGATATATTTAAAAATTTAAGGGTGCCTGTGCAATTAGGCCTTACCTCAAGGGAGGTCAGTGATATTTTCCCTTTAATTTTTTAAGATGATGACTAGTATTGTAGTAAAAGTGAAAGAAATATCAATTTTATTTATGATTTCGTCATAATGATGTGATGAATTTTTTTAAAATGAGAACTTGTATGTACTAAAAGTGAAACAAATATCAATTTTATTTATGATTTCATTATAATGATATGATGGTTGTATAAATGTTTTATAATTTTAATATTTGAAGATTATATTGATAATTTGACAAAACAGAGTTTGTTGACTCTTCCACTTATTTTGGAAAGATTAAAGGAAAAATGGGAACACTTATTAAGAACAGATGGAGTACAAAATTATTTTAGTTCTTATACAAATGTTTAAAAATGGCATGTTTTCGAAAGTTCTTGAAGATTAATAATATTTACACTCTCAAAATTTAGTTTTGTTTGGATTCACTAAAAAAAAATGAAACAATAATAGTATTAGTTTTGAGGAAAAAGAATAAAAGAAAAGATTGCAGTGAATGATATTTATACTTAAATAAAATGAAGAAAAAAAGAGGAAGAAAAATTGTTTTAATTTATTTATATTTTAATAATTTCAGTTACTTAAATAAAGTTCATGTATTCATTTC
The DNA here is from genome assembly GCA_963922005.1 of Cornus suecica. Taxonomy (NCBI): domain Eukaryota; kingdom Viridiplantae; phylum Streptophyta; class Magnoliopsida; order Cornales; family Cornaceae; genus Cornus; species Cornus suecica. The sequence goes on along the minus strand of OY998240.1, from coordinate 73,462,580 downwards.
TTCTTCATTTTCTATTAACATCTATATTAATTTGCATGAAATGATATCTTCGATTCAAATTATAACTATTGTTGATAAATTTATCTGCCGACCTTGATAAAGTGCTTTATTTCAACATGCCAGTCAAAATATTTTTAGAAATTAACCCAAAATTTAGTAATTTAGATGAAATATTCACAGTTGCAAGGCTGACTCGAGTGTGTTGTTACTCGGTCGATAGAGATGATCGGAGACGTAGAGAAGATGATCGGAGTAGGCCTCGTGTGGGGCGCCACAAACGCCCTGATGCGCCGCGGAGCCCTCATTTGGGACCAAGCCCTAAAATCATCTCCGCCGTCCAACTCCAACAACCACCCATTGCTCTCCACCCTCAAGAATTGGTTCAACCTTCTCTTGATTTGGCAATACTCTATTCCTTTTCTCATCAATCTCTCCGCCTCTGCAACTTTCTTCGCCATTCTCAGTGACACCCCCATCTCGCTCGCTGTTCCGGTCACCAATGCCACCACGTTTGCCGCCACCGCCGTCTTTGGGTTGCTCTTGGGGGAAGAGACCCGTGTTGGGCTGGCTTTGTTTGGTACTTTTCTCATTGTTCTTGGTGTTTATATTTGTATCATTTGATTCGGTTTTTATCTTTATTTTTATTTTTGTGGTTTCTTTGAAAATTGTTGTTTGCATTTGAAACCCTTTGTCCGTTTTTGGGTGAAGATTGAATTTTTCGATATTTGTTGTATGGGGGTAATGATTGTAGGAAAATCATTAGATGGTATTTTGAACCTTGTGTAGGAGAACCCATTGTTTTGTTGTAGATGAAAACATGGAAAATTCTTAAAATATGGAGAAAATGTCATGATTGTTAATGGGAATTCTGAATTAGCATTTTAACCTTATATTTCTTTGGATATTAGTTGAAATTGTGATAATTTATGATCACAATGCAGAGTAGTTAAAAAATTCATGGTTTAATCATTTTCTCGGTCAACATAGCCACAGATTTACTGGTTCTTTTAGTCATAGTGAAAAGGTGTGGAGGAACCATTTGTGCTGATAAGACTTGGTTTGTTCACTCAGAGTAATGGAGGTCATATGTTTCTATATTGTAGATGAGGGTGTCTTTGTAAACATATTAGTTTGGATTCAAAGAGGTGTTGGTTCACAGATTTATATTATAATTATCTGAGTCTCACATTACATCTTAAGTTTCTCAATGTTTCCACATGAATATCTGTAATTTGTAGTGCGCGGCTTTGTATTAAAGCGGTAGATTAATACCTTTTATGTCATGCATCGGTCTGAGGCTGCTGGGTAGTTCGTATACAGTAGTAATTAGAACCCAGAAGATTAATAACCTGATCATGTAATGGGAAATACAAGAATAAATCGTTTGAAATACAAGAATGAAAATAATCAAAACACAAAAAAACTTATTTTGTTGTGAAAACTGGATGGATGTAGACTAAGAAACGGAACCACACCAGGATTTCGGGACTATTGATCTTCAGGTTAATACTGTGATTTAGAACATTCAGGTGGCATCTGTCCATTGAATCTCTTAGTATCTTTGCAGTAGTCGTAGATCATGTAGTTATTTCTAACCCACTGCATCTGACCTAGCTTACCATAGCTCAATCGGCTATATACTGGGGAGGTCCACCAGTTGGAAGGGGAAGGGGTAGTGCACTGACTAATGCTAAATGGCCCAGACCACTTGCAAGCCCTTGCCCTGAAATGGCGGAATCTGGCAATGAAGGGGGCACTATTCCAGTCGATCTTGACTAGGCCACCTCTAGTTGCCCAGTTATCAGCGTTCCATAGGCTCGAGTAGACCCTCATCCCTTGTCGATTTGGATAGGCAATCCCCTCGCTCTGATAGTTTCTGAAGACTCGAATTGGCAGACTATCAACGTACCACCTGATATCATAGACATATCAGTTTCATGAACCCTATAAGGTTGAATTAAAATCACGGTTTTGAAAATTCCTGCAATGCATAGTTTCATGAACCCTATAAAGTTGAATTATGACATTTCAGAGAATCTGTGACTGTATTGTTTGCTTTTTCAAAATTCTTTTACCTATGCAAGTAGAAAGGGTAAATTTGACATGTTAGAACAACAAAGGTGTTTTGTTCAAATTAGGATTACTTACACAACTTCAGAAGGGTTCCAGTGTATGGTGTAGTTGTGAAAATCGGCAGTTGGGTCAAACCATGGGTAGAATTGCTGCTCTCTGTTTCCTTTCCCTTGGGTATAGATGTTTGTGTGAATAATGTAAGGTTGTCCTGATGAGTTCCCTAAGAACTCAAAGTCAATCTCGTCGTGCTGGTTCCCAGTAGACGAAAGCTGCCAAAATATAACAAAGGAGATTAAGCATTATTGTTCTAGCATAGATTTTTTTTCATTTAGGTATGATTTATATAATTGATTAATCCAGATTCCTTAAAGAGAAAGAGATGTTTGTAGTATAGAAAATATATGGTTTTCATCAGGTTGCTGCATTGTATTGTCGGAGAGCTAGTCTAGAATCTAGATATGTATTGAATCATTATGTGCCTGAACAAGATTTCTTTACCCATTTGTCCTTCTCGCAACGGATCTACATTAGCCATTGATGTCTCATACTGAAGCTTTTTGAACAAAAGCAAGGAATATTAATTTTCTGTTAAACATAGTATGTTAGAGGGTCAAACTAATGCACTTACATAGTAGGCTGTGACAGTTCCGGCAGAGTTCCCAGGTACCAGCTTGATTAGCGTTTCAATGCTTCCGAATAGGAAGGACCTCTTTGTTTGGACACCCGAGCCTGAAAACCAAAACCACAGGTAGCCTTTTTCTTAACAAGATTCTTAAACGAATTTTAATCACATCATTAAGTTTATATATAGTGCACTTATTTCACCAGTCAAACTCCAACGAGATTTCATGAGTCATTTCATTATCGTTTATCGATTGTTTGCAGTTATTAGATTCACAAGTTGTGGGATCTCTTTTCGAGCATTCAGCAGATTTCACTGTGCATTTAGCACAAGATGGTATTCAGCAACAGAAACAGTTTGTGTTTTGTATGACCTTCTTGTGGGAGTTGTGTGTGTCTGTGTGTCTGTGTGTCTGTGTCTGTGCAGCGTATTTTGATAATACGAAATGGAACTACTTAAAAGTATGTTCAGGTTCTAAATGCTCGTGATTATAGTTAACAAATTGCTTTTTGGTATGTATAAATATATATACTATCTGAACTAATATCGAGTATTGAAACATGCATTGTACAAAAACATCGAAAGCAGTAGTCAGGTAAATGATAAACAGGCAATTTATGTACCTGAAGTTGTATCTAACACAAGTTGAAGATCGTCGCCGCTGCCCAGAATCGAAGATTGTTGAGCACCCCAGTTAAAGAACATGCTCTTGTAGTAGTTAGCTTCAACTGAACCTGACTGAAATGCAATTAGTGAAATGCATAAAGCTATGAACAAAGCTTGAACACTACCCATTTCAAATTTTCAACCCCAATAGAATAAAACTATGTTTGTTGTTGTTTCCACTCTGTTTTGAAAAATTGTAATGTTTGAAATAAGATGTTTAGGATGGGCTTTATATAAGTCCCTAACAAGAAATGAACCTGCTAACATAAATTTCGTTTTGAAATTTTCTTTGGTTATGTAATATTTTGACCTTGTCATGGTTGTTGATGTACATACATTATTATTACAAGCAAGAACGCTCAATTTAATTTTCGGTTGAGACTTGAGAGAGAGAGAGGTGTCAACGTGTGCTGCTCATTAGGTCTCTGTCAACACTTCAATACCGCAGTTTTTGCGCGGTGTAGAATGAAATATTAATTTTGCAAACAAGAAATTGATTTACAAACTAAGATTGACATAGGTATTATGTGTTATGTATATATATATATCTATATATTTATATAGTTTATGTAATACATGTATGAGATGTGTGAAAAAGGGCATTGAGTAATGGACTTAGTGAGGTAGTATTAGCTGGGACGCGGTGGTGGTAGAAAGATGACGTGCATCAGACTAAAGCAGGGGCTGGACAGCTGGGGATTCTGAAACAGGTAGTGCACTCAACTGCTAAACCCTAATTTTTAGCAACAGAGAAAACAAATTTGTAACATTATTTAGGGTAAATAGCATTAAACCACCCTCAACTATACTCTCTCTCCCAACTAACCCCCTCAACTATGTTTTTGACTATAAACCCCCCAAACTATCATAATTGTTACAATTCAATCCCTCCCATCATAACACCGTTAGTTAAATTTAGGGTAATTTGCACTCAGATCTCCTAAAGTTTAGGTCAATTGCACTCACCCTTTGAGATTTCATTTTCCTTACAATGACACCCCTTGAAGGGGTTAAGACCCCATGAAATGACTCTTGTGCCCTTGCTTTAGTGTAAAAGGCATTTTGGCTAAATTAATGGACCAAACAACCCTTGTATATTAAGCTTAATTTGAAAAACTTTCCAAGTACTTTGGATACAATAATTTTTGAAATAGGGATATCTACATATAGGTAGACATAAAGATCACTAATTACAAATAGGTAAACTTTTACCTTTCAATTACTAATATATCAACTTAAACTAAACTAATTACAAATGGGTCAACTTTTTTGTTTAAAGACTCAAATTCCCCCAAAAAACTCCAATATTCTTTTTCTTCTTCTCTCCCATTCCAAAATCTCCAAACACTCAAAAATAAAAATAAAATGTTTCGGAAAAAATATAAATATTTCAAAAAAAATAAAATATTTCGAAAACAAAATGAGGAAAAAAATATTTCGGGAAAAAAAATATTTTGAAAAAATAAAATATTTTTGGAAAAATAAAATATTTCAAAAAAAATGAGGAAAAAAAATATTTCGGGAAAAATAAAATATTTTTGGAAAATAAAATATTTTGAAATATTTTTGTTTATTTCTTTTTCACTTTTTTTTCTTCTTTTCAACGAAATGTGTTCAAGCCTTAGACCTCTTGGTGATTACAATGCAATATTTTGGAGTCAAGTGTGTTAAGAAGTATAAAGAACGAGTTGATTGAGTTGAATTTGTTTTGAAATTTGGTGTCTTAAAAAGTAATAAATCTTAGGTGAGTTATATTTAGATAATTTATTTCAATATGACAGTGGACATAATTTGAATCTTACTTGTTTAGTATGAATTGCTTTGAATGCATGTCATAAAATATTTTATTTCCCAAAATATTTTTATTTTTTCCTGAAATATTTTATTTCCTAATTTTTTTTGAAATATTTTATTTCACCCAAAATATTTATTTTTCCCGAAATAGTTTATTTTTTCAGAATATTTTATTTTTCCCGAAATAATTTTTTTCCTCATTTTGTTTTCAAAATATTTTATTTTTCCAGAAATTAATATTTTAATTTTTTCGAAATATTTATAATTTTTTCGAAATATTTTATTTTTATTTTTGAGTGTTTGGGGATTTGGAATGGGAAAGAAGAATAAAAAGAAGATTGGAGTTTTTTTGGGGCTATTTGAGTCTTTAAACAAAAAAGTTGACCCATTTGTAATTAGTTAGTTAAGTTGATGTATTAGTAATTGAAAGGTAAAAGTTTACCTATTTTTAATTAGTGATCATTATGTCTACCTATATGTAGATATCCCTATTTCAACAATTCTTGTATCCAAAATACTTGAAAAGTTTTTCAAATTGAGCTTAATATACAAGGGTTGTTTGGTCCATTAATTTAGTTAATATGCCTTTTACACTAAAGCAATGGCACAAAAGTCATTTCATAGGGTCTTAACTCCTTCAGGGGGTGTCATTGTAAGGAAAATGAAATCTCAGGGGGTGAGTGCAATTGACCTAAACTTTAGGGGATCTGAGTGCAAATTTCCATAAATTTAATTAACGACGTTATAACGGGAGGGACTGAATTGTAATAATTTCATAATTTGAGGGACCATCACTTAGTTGAGGGGGGTTAGTTGAGAAATATAGTATAGTTGAGGGGGGTTTAATGTTATTTATCCCATTATTTATAAATTTGTCAAGTTATATGTTATTGTATGTTTTTGATCCAATCCTCCCACTGAATGTTTAATTGATCAAATAATACGAGAAAAAAAAATAGTGATGAATTGGGAGGTTAGTATCACTAAGATATGTATCTGGTATTAACAACATATATATTACCATTAATACATTACCATATTTAATTTGTATATTAGTTGTTTATATTGTAATAAGTAGAGTATATATGAGATTCCATATTTAGCTAAATATAGAGCAATAGCAGAAATTAGGCAGATTTTGAGGCTTGTATTATGCTGTTCAAATTCTATTTAATGGAGGAACCTCTCACATTGAGGGGCAATGAGTACAATTGACATGGTATCAGAGCTAGGAAATTTGAAGTCGAGTTTTATATTTTTTATGATTTTCTCGGGTGGGTTTTCCCTCTTTGGTGTCTGTTGTTTCCCTTGGTGTTATTTTGGTGAGTTTCTCTAGTCTCTTGTTGCCTATCGGAGATTTCTATTTTTCTGAGTTTCTCGGGTGGGTTTTCCCTTTTTGGTGTTTGCCATTTCCCTTGGTGTTATTTAGGTGACTTTCGTCAGTCTCTTATTGGTTGTCGAAAATTTTTGTGGCCTGACTGTTAGAAATTTGTGGAAGTTTACACGATCCTAATTATCGGAAAACTTCTGAGGAGGTTTTGTAGGCTGCTTCGGGAGTGTTTGTGGGCTGTTGATTTTTTTTTTTCCTTTTGGCTATCATATCAACATGCAACACTGATTCTTTCGGTGTGCGTTTCACCGGTAAAAACTATTTTGCCTGGGAGTTCCAGTTTTAGCTCTTTGTTACTAGAAAAGAATTGTGGGGTCATTTTAATGGAAGTGATCCAGTTCATATGGATCCTATGAAGTTAACTCAATGGAAGGTGAAAGATGCTCGGGTAATGACGTGGATTTTAGGGTTCGTTGATCTTCTTATTGTCTTTAACTCTAGGTCGTACAAGACTGCAAAAACCATGTGAGAATATTTAAGGAAAGTTTATCATCAAGACAACACGGCGAGACGATTTCAATTGGAGTATGAGATTGTTAGTTATACTTAAGGCAATCTATTCATTCAAGATTATTTTTCCGGTTTTCAGAATTTATGGGCCGAATTTTTTGATATGGTTTCTGCAAAGGTTCCAGCTGAATCTCTCTCTGTTGTTCAGGAAGTTCATGAACAAAGCCAAAGAAATCAGTTTTTGATGAAATTGCGCTCTGAATTTGAGATTACTCGTTCCAATTTGATGAATCAGGATCCTTCTCCGTCTTTGGATGTTTGTTTTGGAGAACTACTACGCGAAGAACAACTCCTCCTAATACATGCCACTTTTCAGCAAAACCAAATGGTATCTGATGTTGCTCCAGTTGCATATGTAGCTCAAGGCAAAGGAAAGGGATATGCGTAAAGTGTAGTGTTTCAGCTGTAAGGAGTATGACCATATTGTTGCCAAATGTGTGAGGAAATCTTGCAACTACTGTAAGAAACAAGGTCATATATATCATCAAGGAATGTCCTACACAACCTTAGAATCTTCAGACTAATGCTTATCAAACTACAATCAACACTTCTTCTTTTGCTCAAGTGCCTTTAAACAACTCCTCTACTGCTAGACCATCTGTTCTTACTCCTGAAATGGTATACCAAATGATTGTTTCAGCTTTTTCAGTAGTAGGACTTCAAGTTAATGGCAATGTTTTATATATCTCAATCTTGGCTGATTCAGGTGCATTTAATCATATGACCAGTTCATATGAAAATCTTCAAAATATTCGTCGATACCCTGGTACATCAGATATTCAAATTGCTAATAGGAGTCACTTAGCTATTAAGGTTGTTGGAGATATTAATGCATCTTTCAAAGATGTTTATGTTTCTCCTGGACTCTCTACTAGTCTTATTTCTGTTGGTCAGTTAGTTGATAATCACTGTGATATCCATTTCTCTCGTGATGCTTGTCTTGTGCAGGATCAGGTGTCGGGGAAGATACTCGCGAAGGGGTCTAAAGTTAAACGATTGTTTCCGCTGTATTTTTTCATTCCAAGTTGTTTATCTTTGGTTTGTATGAAGGTTAATAATAAGAGTGAAGTATGGCACAAATGTTTAGGTCATCCGAACTCTGTTGTTTTGTCTCATCTTTTGAACTCTGGTTCATTGGGAAATAAAAATCAATTCTCTCATAGTCTACCTTTTGATTGCTCTACCTGTAAATTAGGAAATAGTAAGGCTCTTCCTTTTTCTTCTCATGGTAGTCGCGTTGCAAAGTGCTTTGATATTGTGTATAGTGACATATGGGGTGTTACACCTATAATTTCTCATGCTCAATATAAATTTTTTGTGACATTCATTGATGACTATAGTCGGTATACTTGGGTCTATCTTCTTCGGTCCAAATATGAGGTCTTTTATGTTTTCAAAACCATTGTGGCGTATGTTGAGACTCAATTCTTTACCGGGATAAAAATTTTGCGATCAGATTCTGGTGGGGAATATATGTCTAACGAGTTTCATGATTTTCTATTCTAGAAAGGAATTGTCTCTTAATGCTCTTGTTCTTTTACACCACAATAAAACGACGTGACAGAATGAAAGAATCGCTATCTGTTAGATGTTGTCCGCACTTTATTGCTTGAATCCTAAGTTCCTACTAAATTTTGGGCCGAGGCTTTGTCTACTGTAGTTTATTTAATTAATAAACTGCCCTCTCGTGTGTTAAACATTGATTCTCCATAATATCATCTTTATCAATAACATCCTAACTATCTTGATATGCATACTTTTGGTTGTGTTTGTTTCGTTCATTTACTTTCTCATGAATGTCATAAACTTTCTGCTCAATCTGTTAAGTGCGTTTTTTTGGGATTATAGTAATTCACACAAATGTTATGTTTGCTATGACCCATGTTCTAACAGATTTTGGATTTCTCGTCATGTTGTTTTTTTTGAGACCCAAACATTCTTTACTGCTCATGTTGAGTCATTGTCTGAAATAAGTGTCCTTCCTCATTTTGATGACTTGCCTCCTTTACTTGAGAGGTTCAAATCTGGATTTGTGTATGCACGACGTCAACTGACTCCGCCCCTTCGATAAACTGAACCGTCACCTGAGATTATTTTGACGGATCTTCCCGAGCCTGACTTGCTACCCGAGACTGATCCTATTGATCCTTCCGAGCTTAACACACCTCCAGAAGTTGGTTCTAGACATTCTACTAGGGTTTCTCGTCCTCCTGATTGGTATGGTTTTTCTCATACTTCACTTAATGCTACTTTATCTTTTATTCCCATTCCTACATGTAATTGCGAGGATGTTAAACATGAATGTTGGCGGAAGGCCATAGATGAAAAACTTCAGGCTCTCTAAGAGAATCATACTTGGGACATTGTTTCTTGCCCTTTTAATGTTAAAGCTATTGGTTGTAAATGGATGTATTTAGTCCAGCTTCGTTCTGATGGGACTTTGAATTGTTATAAGGCACTGTTGGTTGCAATTGGTAACATGAAGGAATATGGGGTGGATTATGAGGAAACATTTGCTTCGGTGGCAAAGATGACTACAATACGTACTGTTCTTTCCATTGCAGCCTCCCAAGGCTAGTAACTTCACTAGATGGATGTTAAGAATGTTTTTCTTCATGATGACCTCAAGGAGGATATTTACATGACTCCTCCACAAGGCTTATTTTTTTCTTCTTCTTCTTCTTCGGCTGTGTGTAAGTTGAAGTGGTCTCTCTATGGCTTGAAATAGGCTCCTCGAGCATGGTTTGAAAAGAACCAGTCTACATTGCTTCACTTTTTTTTGTGCAGAGTCAATATGACTCCTTTTTGTTTCTCTATAAAACTTCTATGGGTATTGTTCTGCTACTTGTTTATATGGATGATATTGTCATTACCGGAACGGACTCCTTGATGATTACCCTACTTCAGTATCATACTTGTTTATATGGGGTTGGAATTACATACAGATTCTTCGGGCATATTTCTGAATCAACAAAAATATACACATGATTTAATCGCTTCGGCTGGTTTACAAGATTCTACTTCAGTGGATACTCCCCTGGAAGTTAATGTGAAGTATCGTGGTGACGAAGACGATCTCTTCCCTGATCCTACTAGATTTCAGTAGTTGGTTGGTAGCTTGAACTATTTGACTATTACACGGCCTGACATCTCTTTTGCTGTCCAACAAGTTACTCAGTTTATGCAAAATCCACGTCATCTTCATCTAGTTGGTGTTCGTCGTATTATTCAATATCTCCGAGGATCCCCCAGCTGTGGATTGTTCTTTCCTGCGGGTTCTCCTCTTCGTCTTGTTGCTTATAGTGATGCTAATTGGGCCGGGTGTCTAGATACTTGTTGTTTGGTATATGTTTTTTGGCGATTCCTTGATATCTTGGAAGAGTAAGAAGCAATCATGGGTTTCCAAATCCTTAACTGAGTTAGAATATCGTGCCATGTCTGCTGCTTGCTCAGAGATAATTTGGCTTCGTGGGCTTCTAGTTGAGCTTATCTTTTCTCAATCTGAACCCACTCCTCTCCACGCTGACAACACGAGTGACATTCAGATTGCCACCAACCCTGTTTATCATGAGCGTACGAAGCATATCGAAGTGGATTGTCACTATATTCGAGAAGTCGTGGATGCTTGTGTCATCACCCTTCCACAGGTCTCCTCCGCTCTTCAGATCGATGACGTGTTCACCAAGGCCATGACCCGGCAGTGCCATTCTTTCCTTATGGGCAAATTGATGCTTCTTGATCGACCATCATCAATTTGAGGGGGATGTCATTAAGATATGCATCTGACATTGACAACATATATATTACCATATTTTATTTGTATATTAGCTATTTATATTGTAATAAGTAGAGTATATATGAGATTCCATATTTAGTTAGATAGAGAGCTGAAAATAGAGAATATCAGAAATTAGGCAGATCTTGAGGCTTGTATTATGCTGTTCAAATTCTATTTAATGGAGGAACCTCTCACATTGAGGGGCAACGAGTACATTTGACACTTAGGTACCGTTTCATAAAACTGAATTTTAAGTACCGAAATATTTAAGTGATAATTGAAAGTAAAATTGTTGCAATATTTTTTCAAACTTTTAATCTTGGTAGGTAGTGCGCTCATCACTTAAAATTTCATATTATTTTAAATGATATTTGTGGTTTTAAATGATATTAAAATTAAGTTAGTCAATCCTACTCATCAATTTATCCACTTATGAATTCATTATTCTGCTTGTCAAAAAACTATCCATGAAATATAATTAATTTTCTTATTGAAATAAGATAAAAAAAAATGATAGATGAAATATTCTTTATTAAATAGGAATAACTTCATTGTCTTAAATAAAAAATTTAAGTAAAGGTTATTTTACAACAATTCAAGTAAATTTTGTATATATAATTATACTGTATGAAAAACATAGTATTTTTATCAGTTATTTATTAGTTTTACATGAATACGGTTTAAAATAAAAATGAGAAATTTGAGTTTAGATAATAAAGTTTAATAATAAGTTAACCATTTTAAAAATAAATGTTAGTTACAACTCTATCTATTTTATTTTTTATTAGTAAGATATTTAAAATAAAAAAGTAACTAATAAATGACAAGTTTTATATATTTTTAAGGTGTAACTTTTTATAGAAAATATAATAAAAAAACAAATAAGAGGGGTTTTAATGTAATTTACATTGTTTTAATCACAGAGTAAATAAGACTGTGCGCGCGACTGAGATACAGAGAAGAAGCGATGGATGGAAGATGATCGGTGTAGGCATCGTTCGGGACCAAACCCTAAAATATTCTCCACAGTCCGATTCGAACCATCGCTTACTCTCCTTCCTCAAGAAATCCAACCTTTTCAGGGTTGTATATTTTGGTACATTTCTCATTGTTCTCTGGTGTTTATATTCGTATAAGTTGATCATACATTTGATTTTTTCTGTTTTCATTTGTAAGTGAACCCTTTACCCATGAAGATTCCATTTATTGCTGTGAAATTGAGGAAAAGGGTTAAAAAGAATTTGAATTTAGAATATATATATATATATATATATATATAGCTGGGTAATGGTTATAGGAAAATCGGATGATATTTTGAATTTGTGTTGAACAACCTATTGCTTCAAAGTAGTGGCAGTGTTTGATGTTTTAGTGCCAAATATATGCATAAAGCGTCTGTGTGCTAGATGTTTTGCTCTCTAGATGATTAAGGGTGGGACTTGATATTAATTAGATGAAAATAGTTTGGTTTCAAATTTGATGTGGGTCCACAAAATTGTTTATGTTATGATTATTTTATCTCTGTTTCCACATGAAAAATTAGTAATTTCTGCTGCTCAATATTTCTGGAAGAATGTAAAAAGATTTTGCTTTGTATTGAAATGATTCATTAAACTGTTTTGTTACATGTATTGTTCCATTGTTACTGGATATTTTCGTATACAGTAGAGACTAGAATCAAAATAATGAATGACCGGATCATATCGTGTGAAATACAAGAATGAAAAATAATTATGACACAAAAGATACTTATTTTGTGTTCAAAACTGAAATGTAGACCAAGAAATGAAAGCAACAGAATTCTTCATTAGGGATGGCAATAATACCCGCTCCAATGGGGAACCGCCCCGCCCCGCCCCGTTTAGCCCGGGTATGGGGACCTGATTACATCAATGGGGATGGGGCAAAAAAAAAAATCTCCGTCGGGTTCGGGGGTACCCCGCCCCGGTTGTATAATTACAAGCATACCCTTAGTATATAATATATATTACAATAATATATATGTAAAAAATATATATATATATATATGTTTAAGATATAATTTTTTTTATATAAAATGGTAAAATATATATATATATATATATAACCGGGGCACGGGGTGGGGCTGGGGCCGGGGGTGGGGCAAAAAATAAAAAAATTATCGGGGGCGGGGCGGTTATGGGGGGACAAAATTGTCCTGGGTTCGGGGATGGGGTTGGGGATCCCTACCCCCCCCCCCCCCCCCACCCCATTCCATTGCCATTCCTATTCTTCATCTTCCCAAACCAGACAACGGTTTTCGTCTCTTTGACGGTTGTTGACCATGTTAGTACTGTGATTTATAACATTCAGGTGGCATCTGTCCATTGAATCGCTTGGTATCTTTGCAATAGTCGTAGATCATGTAGTTCTCTCTCACCCACTTCATCTGGCCTAGCTTACCATAACTCAATCGGCTATATACTGGTGAGGTCCACCAGTTAGCAGGGGATGGGGAGCTGCACTGACTAGTGCTAAATGCCCCGTCCCACTTGCAAGCCCGTGCCCTAAAATGACGGAATCTGGCAATGAAGGGGGCACTTTTCCAGTCGATCTTAACTAGGCCGCCTCTAGTTGCCCAGTTATCGGCGTTCCATAAGCTCAAGTAAACCCTCATACCTTGTTGATCCGGATAGGCGATCCCCTCACTCTGGTAGTTCCTGAAGACTCGAATTGGCAGACTGTCAATGTACCACCTGAAATCATAGTCATAATTTTAGGTTTCGGTATTGTTCATCTTGTGGACTAAGTAGTTAAAACTACACTTCATTTGGAAAAGTCCTATAACCTTTTAAGGTTGAACTATAACATTTCACAAATAAAAGTGTCAGATTTTCGTTCCTTTATTAAAATTCTACATAATCGTGTCGTTGTAGTGAAGATACGATAAAGTTGACATTTTAGTATAACGGAGGGCAGGTGCTTCAATTAGGTAGACTTACACAACTTCAGTGGGGTTCCAGTGTATGGTGTAGTTGTGGTAATCAGCCGTTGGGTCAAACCATGGGTGAAATTGTTGTTCCCTGTTTCCTTTCCCTTGGGTATTGATGTTTGTGTGGATAATGTAAGGTTGTCCTGATGAATTCCCTAAGAACTCGAAGTCAATCTCGTCGTGTTGGTTCCCAGTCGAGGAAAGGTGCCAAAATGTAAGCAGATTGGTCATTTTTGTGCGCTTATTGTTGAGGGTTAGTGGTTTTTTTTTTAATTTAGGTCGGAGACGTCTGATTGTTGGATTTGATCAACCCACAATCCTCAGAGAGAGATTTTAGTATTAGAAAATATATGTTGTTATCAGGTTATTGCTTCCTCCATGAACTTGTTGGATAGCTGAAGTCTAGATATACAAGGTAAGGATTATCTATTGTATGTGGAAGATCAGTCTTTAGCACTTACACAGTAGGCAGTGACAGTTCCAGCGGAGTTCCCAGGTACCAGCTTGATTAGCATTTCAATGCTTCCGAACAGAAATGACCTCTTCGATTGGACACCAGAGCCTGAAAACCAAAGCCGAAGGTAGTCTTTTTTAAGCAAGATTCTTGAAAAAATTATAATCACCTATTAAGTCTACATGATGTAGTTATTTCACCAGTCGAACTCCTAGGATATTGCATGAGTCATTTCTTTGTCGTTTATTGATTGTTTCCAGTTATTAGATTCACGAAGTTCTGGGATTTCTTTTCAAGCATTCAGCAGATTTCACAGTGCATTTATCATAATATCATAAGATGTTAACAGCAATAGAAACAAATATTTGTATGATTTGTATAAGCTTCTTGTTAGAGTTGTCTCCTATGTCCAAAGCTTAATCAATTTGTGTGTGTGTGTATGTGCAGTCAATTTCTTTCATATGCTAGATTATACTATTGAACTAATACATCGAAAGCGATAGTAGGTAAACGATGAACAGGCAATATGTACCTGAAGTTGGGTCCAACACAAGTTGAAGACCGTCGCCGTTGCCGAGAATCGAGGAATGATGAGAACCCCAAGTGAAGTACATGCTCTTGGAGTACTTAGCTTCAACTGAAAAACTTGACTGAAATGCAATGGCTAGGATGCATTGTGGTATGAACAAAGCTTGTATACTCCCCATTTCAAATATATATTCTCTGCTGTTTTCACTCTGTTTTGAAATGGGATGGTTCAATTAAAGGTTTGTGATGGGCTTTATATATAAAGCCCATAACAACAAATGAACCTACCAATATGAATTTCGTTTTGAAATTTTCTTTTCTCCTATGGTTGTGTAGTATTTTGATGCTGTTCCTATTGGATAAATGTTTTAATTTTAAAATATGGAGAAAATGTCATGATTGTTAATGGGAATTCTGAATTAGCATTTTAACCTTATATTTCTTTGGATATCAGTTGAAATTGTGATAATTTATGATCACAATGCAGAGTAGTTAAAAAATTCCATGGTTTAATAATTTTCTCGGTCAACATAGCCACAGATTTGCTGGTTCTTTTAGTCATAGTGAAAAGGTGTGGAATGAACCATTTGTGCTGATAAGACTTGGTTTGTTCACTCAAAGTAATGGAGGTCATATGGTTCTATATTGTAGATGAAGGTGTCTTTGTAAACATATTAGTTTGGATTCAAAGAGGTGTTGGTTCACAGATTTATATTATAATTATCTGAGTCTCACATTACATCTTAAGTTTCTCAATGTTTCCACATGAATATCTGTAATTTGTAGTGCGTGGCTTTGTATTAAAGCGGTAGATTAATACCTTTTATGTCATGCATCTGTCTGAGGCTACTGGGTAGTTCGTATACAGTAGTAACTAGAACCCAGAAGATTAATAACCTGATCATGCAATGGGAAATACAAGAATAAATTGTTTGAAATACAAGAATGAAAATAATCAAAACACAAAAAAACTTATTTTGTTTTGAAAACTGGATGGATGTAGACCAAGAAACGGAGCAGCATATTTTGTTAACTTTCCAAACCACACCAGGTTTTAGGGACTATTGATCTTCATGTTAATACTGTGATTTAGAACATTCAGGTGGCATCTGTCCATTGAATCGCTTAGTATCTTTGCAGTAGTCGTAGATCATGTAGTTATTTCTAACCCACTGCATCTGACCTAGCTTACCATAGCTCAATCGGCTATATACTGGGGAGGTCCACCAGTTGGAAGGGGAAGGGGCAGTGCACTGACTAATGCTAAATGGCCCAGACCACTTGCAAGCCCTTGCCCTGAAATGGCGGAATCTGGCAATGAAGGGGGCACAATTCCAGTCAATCTTGACTAGGCCACCTCTAGTTGCCCAGTTATCAGCGTTCCATAGGCTCGAGTAAACCCTCATCCCTTGTCGATTTGGATAGGCAACCCCCTCACTCTGATAGTTTCTGAAGACTCGAATTGGCAGGCTATCAATGTACCACCTGAAATCGTAGACATATCAGTTTCATGAACCCTATAAGGTTGAATTAAAATCACGGTTTTGAAAAATCCTGCAATATATAGTTTCATGAACCCTATAAAGTTGAATTATGACATTTCAGAGAATCTGTGACTATATTGTTTGCTTTTTTCAAAATTCTTTTACCTATGCAAATAGAAAGGGTAAATTTGACATGTTAGAACAACAAAGGCATTTTGTTCAAATTAGGATTACTTACACAACTTCAGAAGGGTTCCAGTGTATGGTGTAGTTGTGAAAGTCGGCAGTTGGATCAAACCATGGGTAGAATTGCTGCTCTCTGTTTCCTTTCCCTTGGGTATAGATGTTTGTGTGAATAATGTAAGGTTGTCCTGATGAGTTCCCTAAGAACTCAAAGTCAATCTCGTCGTGCTGGTTCCCAGTAGACGAAAGCTGCCAAAATATAACAAAGGAGATTAAGCATTATTGTTCAAGCATAGATTTTTTTTCATTAAGGTATGATTTATAGAATTGATTAATCCACATTCCTTAAAGAGAAAGAGATGTTTGTAGTATAGAAAACATATGGTTTTCATCGGGTTGCTGCATTGTATTGTCGGAGAGCTGGTCTAGAATCTAGATATGTATTGAATCATTATGTGCCTGAACAAGATTTCGTTACCCAGCTTTGTGAACAAAAGCAAGGAATAGTCATTTTCTGTTAAACATAGTATGTTAGAGGGTCAAACTTCTGCACTTACATAGTAGGCTGTGACAGTTCCAGCAGAGTTCCCAGGTACCAGCTTGATTAGCATTTCAATGCTTCCGAATAAGAAGGATCTCTTTGATTGGACACCCGAGCCTGAAAACCAAAACCACATTTAGCCTTTTTTCTTAACAATATTCTTAAACGAATTTTAACCACATCATTAACTTTATATATAGTGCACTTATTTCGCCAGTCAAACTCCAAGGAGATTTCATGAGTCACTTCATTATCGTTTGTTGATTGTTTGCAGTTATTAGATTCACAAGTTGTGGGAACTCTTTTCGAGCATTCGCTGTGCATTTAGCATGAGACGGTATCAGCAACAGAAACAGCTTGTGTTTTGTATGACCTTCTTGTGGGAGTTGTGTGTGTGTGTGTGTCTGTTCAGCATTTTGATAATACGAAATGGAACTACTTAAAAGTATGTTCAGGTTCTAAATGCTCGTGATTATAGTTAACAAATTGCTTTTACATATGCATAATTATATATACTATCTGAACTAATATCGAGTATTTGAAACATGCATTGTACAAAAACATCGAAAGCAGTAGTCAGGTAAATGATAAACAGGCAATTTATGTACCTGAAGTTGTATCTAACACAAGTTGAAGATCGTCGCCGCTGCCCAGAATCGAAGAATGTTGAGCACCCCAGTCAAAGAACATGCTCTTGTAGTAGTTAGCTTCAACTGAACCTGAATGAAATGCAATTACTGAGATGCATAAAGCTATGAACAAAGCTTGTACACTCCCCATTTTAAAAAAATAGTTGTATTGAAAATGGGAGGTTTAGGATGGGCTTTATATAAGCCCCTAACAAGAAACGAACCTGCTAGCATGAATTTCGTTTTGAAATTTTCTTTGGATATGTAATATTTTGACCTTGTCACGGTTGTTGATATTCCATAAATTATTATTACAAACTAGAATTCCAAATATAATTTTCAGTTGAGACTTGAGAGAGAGGTGTCAACTTGTGCTGCTCATTAGGTCTCTGTCAATTACTGATATTGTCAAACACTTCAATACCGCTGTTTTTGCGCAGTGGAGAATGAAATATTAATTTTGCAAACAATAAATTGATTTATAAACTAAGATTGACATAGGTTTTATGTGTTTGTGCATATATATATATATATATATTATATGTATATATATATTATGTATCCAGTATACATGTATGAGATGTGTTAAAGATGGTATGAGGTAGGATTAGCTGGGACGCGGTGGTGGTAGGAAAATGACGTGCATCAGACTAATGCAAGGGATGGACAGCTGGGGTTTCTGAAACAGTTACTGCCCTAAACTGCTAAACCCTTAAATTTTTAACAACAAAGAAAACAAATTTGTAACGTTATTTATACATTTGTCATGGTATATGCTATTTTATGTTCTTGATCCAATTCTTCAACGAAAGTTTAATTGATCAAATAATATATATATATATATATAAAATAGTGGTGAATTGGGAGTTTAGGTATGGTTTCATAAGAAATATTTAAGTGATAATTGAAAGTAAAATTGTGAAGGCAACGAGGGGTGAATGCTTTGCGGATCGACCATCAATCCATTTAAACCTCATTCACTTTCTCATCTTTATCGGATGTAGGACAAACGTAGATATTCTTTATTAAATCTGGGTAAGTTTATAGTTAACTCTTGAATCTAATTATTTAAATAAAAATTTTAAGTAAAGGTTTTTTCCGAATAATTCAAGTAATTTTGCTATATATAAATATACTGTATGAAAAAAGTTGTATTTTTTTATCAGTTTTTATTTATTTATTAGTTTTACATGAATATGGTTTAAAATAATAATTTACGGTAATATATTTTAAATCAAAATTATTTAAGTTTTAGTTTAGATAATAAAGTCTTAATATTTAATAATAAGTTAACCATTTTTTACATGTCAGTTACAACTCTATCTATTTTATTTTATTATTAGTAAGATATATAACATAGAAAACAAAGTAACTAATAAATGACAAATTTTATAAAATAAAAAATGGGCAAATGGCACAAAACACCTCTATGGTTTCAAAAGTGTGCGGAAAACCCCCCTATGGTTTGGCAAAAGTGTGCAGAGTCACCCCCTGTGACACTGTTCATGCCACTTTTTCGGCCAAAAAAGAGTCACCTGAGTTCCATATGACATATTTTCCTAAAATCCCAAAATTCTCTTGCTCAATTAGCTAACTACCCTTGCCCTTATATAGATATATGTATAGCTATATTGCATATAGGTTTGACTTTCTCTCTCTTCTTCCTCTTTCCAAATCTGGTTCAAGAACTTGGGCACCTCAAATTCAAAGTTTCTCTTCCTCTGATATGGCTTCCATCTCTATCTCTCAGTTACTGTTAAAGCCCCATCTTTTTCTCTCTTCTTCCTCGGCTCTCTCCATCTAGCTAGAGCTCACCAAACAATCTCAATCAAATAAATGCAATTCTGTCAAAAAATACAAAATTGAAAAGCTATAACAAACCCAAATACGATTAGAACAAAAAAAATGATTCTAAAATTGAATAAACTTGCGAGGAAATGAAACAAGATTAAAAGAGCGAGCGCAATGAGGGAGTCGAGACCACCAAGGTACAGATCCGGAAGATAATTGGTGATAACGAATGCGTAATAGGTGACTCCGACGATGCCCATCACCAAAAATGTAATGTCCGGTATTTTTGAGTGCTAATTAAATTTTTTTGTTAATAATTAAGTGCTTATGTGATTCTGTGTTTAATGTGTTTATGTGCTTAACATGACTTACATGTTTTATGTGAGATTAAATTTGTAAGTTGCATGTTATATTTTCATTTTGAGAATAATGAAAATTGTTGAAAATAATTTCGGGAAATAAATGACCAAATGGTGAATTGGTATTTTCATATTAAGATTAGAAATTGTAGAGATTTAGCTAAGTGTTAGTGTATGAGTGGTATGATGGTAAATAGAAAGGAAGACATGGGGTAAAAGGGTAATTGAGAGTCTTGATGACACTCTTGTAATTAACCCTAAGTCGAGATGGGTTTGGTATTTTCACACTTTAATGTGTTGTCTAATTCTCCACCATTGATTTCAAGTCTTCCACCTTTGCTCACAACCCTTGGATCATAAGGCCTTGTTTAAATGACACACAAATGCATGAAAGCATTATTCTTGGTCTTTCATTTGCAAGACCAACTTTGGACCCTTGGATCTTTCCTACATTTTTCTAGCTTTAATGTGCACCATTGGATTGCGAGAGATGTGAGTGGAGAATCTCTACACTTCATAAGTCTTCCATTTGCAAGACTTCTCTATTTCTCTACAAAACCATTTTCTCTCTACACTTCTCTTTCGCTCTTCTCCTTCATCACTTCTTCATTGATTTCATCTCCTTCCACTTGGAGTTTGAATAAGTGTTCAACATGAGAATTTCTTGAATTGCCCTCCTCTTCAATTTGCTCTAAGTATTGGGGTAAGTTTCTAACTCTCTTGAGTTTCGAATTTCAAATCCTAGAATTTCCATTCTTGAAGTATTATGTTCAACTTACGATTTTTTGTTTTCTTTTCTCTTGAATCTTGTTAAGGACCATAAGTTGAACATTTTTACCGATTTTCGGTTATTGAAAGTTTGGAGTTCATCTTGTGATTTTGATCTCACTTTTGGGTTGGAGATTTTGGTAAGGTCATAACTATCTCTTTCCTCTTGAGTACATTCTTTTATGAAACCCTAGTTTAGTAATCATTAGGGCTGGTTTAATTATTGTGATTGGAGCCACTTTGATGATTTTGGTTTATTGTGACACCATTGTAATATTGTTGCTCATTGAATGGTGTGTTGCTAGTTGGGAGCTACCCTTTTGATCACTTGACTTGGTAGCTTGGCTTGGACATCTTTTGGCAACCTTGCATTAGCTTACTTGGATTGAGGTAGGGGAAAAACGAGTTGTTTTAGTTTTTGTACGAGGGTGTGTGCGTCTATGTGTATATATGCCGTATATATATATATATATATATATATATATATATATATATATACGAGTTGAGTCTTGATAACCTAGATGGTGAACTAGGCCCTTGAAAGCATGATTGTGTGATATAAATGTTTGTTGTGGTTTATTGCTTATAAATGTGAGATTATGAACATATTATTAAGTTGGACATAATATATTTCATAACGAGATAAAACATATATTATGATAAGATGTGGCTAAATTGAGAATTTTTGCATATTGAGTACATTGTGTCGCGTGAATACATTGGTGTTGGTTTATGCCGGTCACGTAACTATGTGTGAGTTATCTTGTGTCGGATCATCGTAAAAACTGGCTTGGTGGTGCTTCTTGCTTCAACGAAACTAGTCTTCCAAGAAATAGAGACGATAGGGGGAGGACTTGTTCCAAACTTTATTTTCACGACCGTGTTCGTGTTTACGGTATTCCACATTGAGAGGGCCTAATCTCAAGGAATGATCGGTACGACACTCTACATTCCTTCATGAGTTTGTATCCTCAAAAGTGAATGGTTAGAGAATGATCCCGTTGACCCTTAGAGTTAGGGTGTGTGGTTGTGCGTGTGTACCATGAGGTGTGTTGAGTCACATTGCACTTAAATTGTCATATATGAAATTGTGATAATTATGTTGAAACATGCTATATTTTTGGATGATTATGGTGTGAGCATGTTGGGGAATTGTTTGTTGGGTTCGATGGGGTCCCGGATTAGCGTGAGAGCCATGTAGGACAAGAGACCGACCTAAGATTAGTAGCATGTGCCTTTGGTGGGTTATACCACTCGGACTACTGAGATTGAGGCGATGACGCTTCCTCTACTGGGCTAGTGAGCTCACCCCATGACATATTATATTTTTGAGGTGATGATCCCGTTACAGGAGGTTCGTAGCCCCTCGATGGATTATGGTGTTTTGTCCGTCCTTTTGTACTTATAGAGATGGACTTTAGCATTTTGTGAAGTATAAGTGATACATGTATTCACATGTTTTTTTTTTTTTTTTTTTTTTTGCAAACTTGTAATCTAAATGATGAATTACCTTTCTTCTGTCGTCTAGTATGTTAGCCGGGTGAATCGTATTTCAATGTATGTCCCTTGGAGCGCTATGCGCGGGGATTCTATTCTTTTGGTGCACTTCGGTGCCGGTAATGTAAAAACACGTACTTTGATCATCTATGACATGTTTCGCCTTAGGACATTTGAATGTAGTCTTTGAATATTTTCATTTTGAGTTATAAAGAGGATTATTGCTATTGAATGTGGTTATTAGGAAGTTGCCTGAAAACGACATTTTTCTAGGTTTTCAAATAAACCTTTTTTTTTATTTGAATGGAAAAACCCGTTTTCGCCCACCCCCGTAGCCCCGACAAATTATCTTGTTTTAAAAATGATTTAAAACTCATTTTCATAAAACTTTCGACTTTTAGAAATCGATAGTACTAAAACGGAGACCGGGGGCAAAAAGAATAATTTTAATAAACCTTAACAAAATGTTTTTGGTTTAAAAATTTACATTTGGTGAACATAATATGGAGTAAAGATCTAATTATGAGTAAATACATATATAGGAACGTGTACGTAGTTGTTTCGGTGATTTTAGGACCAATTAGAGGTTTTTTTTTGGTTCATAAGTCAACTGATGGCCCCCATTAGTCGGCTGATGGCCCTTATCAGTCGACTGATTTCTCCTGAGTGTCTCAGTGCAGTCCCGTTTCGACACTGCTTCACCATTTCGATCATATCTCGACCTACATGTGTCCGATTGAGGCATTCTTTAGTTTTATGGAAAGATGACTTCGAGTTCTTGAGTTTAGATTTTTGAATCACTTCAATTGAGTCATTTTTTTAGTACGTAATGGTCATTTGAATATGACGGTATATTTTGGACTTTTACACGTCGCGACGCCCGATTTTGAAAATGTCGTGGTTTCCACCTCGTACCTTCGAATTTGGTTCCGTTTGTTACTACGACTTGTTCTATGTCCAAAATTTGTAGTTACACTTTGAAATTATTATTTTACCCCTGAAATGGCCATTTTACCCTTGGATGAACATGGGCTCTTCAAATGATTCGTTTAAGGTGCCGATTGTTTCATTTCACCTTCTTTTAAATCCCGAGTGATCTTTTTTGGTATCTTTGAGATATAAAATGACTATTTTACCATTATACGGGTATTTGACGACTAAATGATCTATTTTTTCATTTCTTTTCACTTTTGCATTCACTCCCTTAGCTTTTAGGCTCGGGTTTCAGATTCCTGAGAAATTTGGGGCGTGACAAACAAGATCGTGATCGAGCCCAGCCCTCGCAGGGTCATGCAAAATTTGAACACATTCCACGCCATCGCAACTGTTGATCTATACATATTTTAATATATGTACATATATGTATATGTTGGCTTTGAAATTAACGGTCGGACAATAATACCTGTTTTGATGATCACAAACCATTTATGTGTGTTTGGTACTAATGAAAATTGATTTATATGTTTCAGCAAAAGACAGGAAAAGAATACTCGGAAATGAATGCTTAACAACAAAAGCGAAAAATGGAATTCAAAAGAGCAAAAATAACGAAGGACAAGATGGTCAACGAAAAGCTGAAATTGAAGACTCAAGACCGGGGTAGATAGGTCGGGGTGCGAATACTGTAAAAAATTATTTTATGCGTTGATTAGTCCTATAAGCTCAAGTGATAAAAAAATTGAACTTTAAATGAAACAAAAATGATCATCTCAAGTCGTCGGGTTTCACCCAGTCGACTGGCCAAGCCATGACAGTCGAATGGCAGTGACCTAGTCAACTGCCAGTACAAAACTGGACAGTCGACTGGAACAGTCAGATATTTTGAGAACATATAATCGCATTAGGCAGTCGACTGGCTCTTGAGGCAGTCGACTGGATTTCTTAAGGCAGTCGACTAGAAGAAATCGTTGGGAAAACTAATTTTAAACTCTGATTGGAGGGAGTTGTCTAGGATTGTAAAGGCATTCGATTAGCTGACCCAACTTTTGACAAAAAGTTATTTTTAAAAATGTTTTTGCCCTTTACTTGGTGTATTATTCTCTCAACTTTTCCAAACTCATTCTCCTACTCTTCAAGTGTGAGATTCACTCTCTCAAACCCTAATGTGCCATATATATAGAATGAGATGAGTATTTTGGAAAAATATAATTCTAGTGTGAGAAATTTCATAACTCTTCATCTTCATCATTCTCTCTAGCACACTTTGAAAAAGCCATTGAAGGCAAGAAGCAAGGAGCTTGATTTTCAACTAAAATCTTTTGAAAGTTTTAAACTCTAGTGTTGGTTCTTCTCTCCAACACTCTCTCAAAAATCCATTGAAGGCAAAAAATAAGAAGCTTGATTTTCAACTCAAATCTTTTGAAAGCTTTAAACTTTAGTGTCATTTATATTCTCTTGTGCACACTTGTTGAAATTATTCATTTGAGAGTATTCATTTAGAGTTCTTGAAATATCACTTAAAAATACTTGAGCTTATATTGATCAATCTTTCATAAAAACCTTAGGGTTTTGAGTATTTTTATTTCTTGAGTGATATATTGATTGCATACACGAATTTGTGATCTTGGGTTAGTAAGTCCCATTGGTTCAAGAGAGGATTGTTCTCTTGAATGTGAGACGAGCTCGTTAGCTCATGTGTCAAGGTTTGTTATTTAACCTGTGAATGAATAGCCATAGTGAAATGATCGAGAAAAGTCTCAAGTAGGGGTTATTGAGCCGAGGAGTAGGAGTTACCGAACCTCGAAAAATGGCGGTGTCAATCTCTGTCTCTATCTCTATCTTTGTTTCCTTATTTCAACATCTTGCATGCTATAGTTATTTCATTACTTTGCATGATATATTAATTTTGAAATAAATTTGTTAGATCAACCAACTTGAATCTTCAAATTGGAACTATTGCTAGGTTATTGAACTAAGTGATTATCAAGTATAGATTGCTTTAATTTTTGAAAAGAATAAAGAATTTATTCAAACACCCTATTCACCCCCCTCTAGGGTTAATTAGTGACTAACAATATGTATATAAATCCTTCTTAAATTGTTGACTCTACACATCTAATGATTTGTTCTGTTTGTTAGGGTTTATGGATTCCAGATACGAGTTTGGAAACTATTTAGAGAGAAGAAAAAGAAAAACTATCCAGAATTATATACATATATATATTGGATATATGATAATGATAGAAGACGGTGAAGTTTTAAATTGATTGTGATGCAAAAAAAAGTTTCAAAATTTGAAAATCTCCACTCATAGTTCACGAAAAACCCTCAAATTCGAAGCGTTTCAAACCAGGGGTTTCTTCGTCTTTTCACAATAAAAATGTATTTTCATTAAATTATAAAATAAAATTTTAAGGGTATAAAAGTAAATGCACAACCTCGTCACTGGAAAATGGCTTCAAGGCATCAAAGTGCACATTTTGCAAAGTATAGGGGTGTTTTAAAATCAGGAGGGGGATTTTGTGCACATTTTGGAAAGTATAGGGGGTTTTGCGCCATTCACCCAATAAAAAATTATAAAAAATCTATAGTTAATTATAACACATTAATAGTTCTCAAGTGCTTTGGGAGTGAAGAGAGACATATATATTTTTATACTCCTAAATATATGGGCTAATATCACTAACCTTTTATGTATTTAGGTCTAATTACACGCGATACCCTTAATGTTTCTGAAATCCCACTGCCCTTTCTTGCCTTTAACCCTGGTGTAATAGTTAGCTCATTCCTTCTGAAGTCAACACTGTAATTTGACTTTTTGAGTCAATAAAGTTAGTTTTCAGCTAAAATTCCCAAATTACCCTTAGTATGTTAACAATGACACTTTTATCCTTACTTTTGCAATAAAAAAAATACCAAAATACCCATACACTTCATACCCTAATTGTGTTGTCCCAATTCATATATATATATATATATATATATAAGATAAAAAAGAAAAGGTAATCCAAATTAATTCCTAAACAAGATAGTAAGTATACATGCACAAAATAGAAAAAAGAAAGAGATTTTATAATGTTATGGGGTGGGGTCCAATATCACCCACCCCTATTTCTTTTGTCTATTGATTGTCTCATCCAATATGCCTATATATTGGGCTGTGGAGTGTAGGGAAAAGGTCACAAAAGATAAATCAATACAAAGCTCTCTCTTTCTTCATTCTCTCTATCTCTAGCTATATGCATATATATTATATACATGTTATTGTATATATATTGCTATGATGTTGTTTTTCTATTATAAGTTCTGCATATCTTGTTGCTTTATAAGACGTTATCAACACGACTCTACCAATCTAAATTGATGATCGGTTTCTACCAATCTAAATTGATACGGGTATGTTTTCTTTCTTGTAAAGAAAAGAAAAGCATAACAGATGCTTACTTCCATCTCCGATCCAATTATATGGTCGTCGGTGATTGGTAAGAAATTTTGGTATATCAATATATATATATATATATATATATATATATATATATGTATATGAGTGTAATATGCAGGAAGTGATCAAAAGAGGAAGAAATGAAAATAATGCCTATGGAGCCACTGACACGCATATATTAATATATAAATGTATATCGTCACTTTGAATTTGCGATTACCAATGCTCATTTCTTGTACTCACATCCCCATATGTATATGTGTTAATTATATATGAAACCCCTGAACTTTATGATATTACAGATTGACCTCTGACATTTATTAATGTTACAGTTTGACCACTGCAGTATTATAAGTTGACCCTGAAAGGTTACTGAAATTATAGGTTGACCCCTAAATTTTACTAGAATTATAGTTTGACCCCTAAACATTGCTGGAATTACTGGTTGACCTCTGAACTTTACTGGAATTACAGTTTAACCCCTGAACTTCACTAAAATTGAAGTTTTGATTATTAAACTTTGTAATAATTATATTGTTCAATTTGTAATTATATTACATGGTTGGTTCTACCACCTATTTATTATAACTATTTCAAATGGTTTAGCGAGAAGTCTCCCAATTTGATTTTATTATTTATATGGTCGAGCCAGAAGCCTCCTATCTTGATTTTATTATTTACTTGATTGATCCCGCAGACTCCCACACTTTAAATTATTATTTGATTGGTAGAGCTTGAAGTCTCTCAAAATGTAATTCTATTATTTTGATTAGTTGATTGAGATTAGAGTCTCTCATATAATTTTATAAACCTGAAATTTCCCACAAAGATTAAATTTTTTATAGGCATGAAGCCATACATTATTATTTAATCTGGGATTTCAAACAATTATCAGAATTTATTTACAAACCTGAAGTTTGAATATGCTTGATAATACTTTAAGCCAGAAGCTTAATAATGATTTGATGTTTATCAGAAAATTGACCTTTCTACAAATAATAGCATGTAGTCTATTGCGAGCCCGAAGTCTCATAATTATCAGTGGCCATAAGTCCATTACTTTTATGACAACTTGAAGTTGCACCAACTTACTGAATTATTATTTATTGTTATAAGATTTAGAATTGTGTTAAAAGGACATAATGTTGTCATGCTTGAATTTGTCCACTTTTCTGCTCCAGTGTAGCAACATAAGGTGTGAATGTGCTAGAAAAAAAATGGCCGTTGCTAATTTTATTCTCAAGTCATCTGGAATAGGTAATTTAATTGAATCCAAGAGTGATTTAGCAATTAATAAGGTAGTTCAACAAATTGGGTTCTTGGGATTACAAATTTCCGACAAAGAAAATTTTTAACCTAGAACCTTACTAAGTATTTTGAACTTATATCGAGTCTATTGGTACTCGTGTTTCCTCTATAATTCCCAAAAGGAATGTCACACCTAGCCACCTTAAGTGATCTATCAACAAGCAAGAAAATGAAAAATGTGTCAAGATTAAAACATATGTTACTTATACTGCTAAGCCTTACTTTATGTGTGGAATAAAAGAACATTAGGCGCATACCTGCAGTATGTTTAGACATTTGGAAAATCTATATCAAGCCTCTGTGAATTTAAAAAGGAAAAAAAATTGAAATTAATTTTCTTGATGGATATATTTGATTTTAATTGTTTAGATTTCTTTACTAACCCTATTGGCCAGAAGCTCATTAATTTTGTGTCAATCTGAAGTTGAACAAATTTTACTAAAGGTCCTGCAAACTATATTAAAGGCTTTAAAAGAGCTAGTGTTTTATTAACCTATGAAAAATGTTATACTTTGATGATGCATTATATTTCTCCAAATTCAGGAGAAGTATGTTAAGTTTTAAATATATTCATCAAAATGAATATCATAATGATCATGTTATCATCTTCTTATATCATGCCAGAAGCATGTACCGGAAAAACTCCCAGCTTTTCTCTTATGGGTTATATTCTATAACTATTATAATAGTTTAATCATATGCAATGTTACACCAGAAGTGCTTCAATTCAGATTTATTTTGAAAAAGAAAAACTATTTTAAAGAAGAGAAAATTACATTACCATTATCTTACAAGATGACCTATGAAGGGATCAGAAGGAGACAAACGTCGGGCGGACCTCGAAGCACTCTCATTCTCATCAAGACAATCACCCGTGTAACTCTCACGAGCTGATCTTACATGAAGTCCTGGGCATGACTCTCGTGTTGGATGGCCTCCTCAATCAGTCTTCTGGACTCTGCCCTGGCTTGCTCCCCTGTTAGGGTAACGCCAATCAAGGTTAATACCGACGAATTCCGAATCAACAAGAATAACATGTGCAAGCTCGAGTTCATCGGGCTTAGTATCAGTCAAGCACAATGAGCTTGTTCTGTTAACATAGCCAGCCAGATTATCAAGGGAAAAAGCCTGAAGAAAATAAGGCACCCCAACTTTGAAACCAGTAAAGGTCTCTGTATATCGACCCTGGATATGATTCAGGGTATTTACACTCCAGAGGCGACATTGGAGGTGACCCCAATTCATCAAGTCCTTAAGAGAATTCCTCCGGTAAGGACGCCTAACGTGTACTGGAAATGCAGATCTGATAAAAGGAACCAAGGAAAAGCTAGGCACATCTGCAGCTGGTGTGGCACTAAGAACCATCGGAGAAATTATAGGAGTGTACCCCTCAAGATCCAAGTCTATAGGATCCATGTTGGCTTTGGCACCTGAAGTGCTAGCTCCTTACATAGAGCGGGACACTGGGGTAGAGGTACCGGAAGAAATCACAACCTTCATCTTCTTTGAAGGAGGATTATTTGTATAAGTTGTAAGGGATCGAATTGTCCTTATACGAGTGATAACCCTCTTTGGAAAAGGATTATCTGTTCGATCTGTAGGGGATCTAAATGCCTTTCTACATGTGATACCCCTTCGTATCTTGCGAAGGTTGATGGGCATATTGTCCTCAGAAAAGGACTCATGCGAAGGCTGATGTTGATCCATTCGTGGTGAAGGAGAGGTATATTTCGGATCTACAGAAAGAATAGTTGGATTTACAAGAAAGAAATTTCTAGGTCATTAATGCAGAGGATGACAGAGAAGTGAGATATTTATAAAGGATTACCAGGGGCAGAATTTGACACGGAGGCTGCCCAAGGACCTTCCAGCCATGAGTAATCATCTGTGACAAAAATCTCATTGAAATCATCCATGGGGATCGCCAAGGGAGATGAGAATTCTTGATTATCCTCCGAAAAAGGAAACAATTTTTTCAGAGGGATCCATTTGAAAGAAGGAAGTAAAGAGACACTGATTTGCGCTCTATCTATTCTCTTTCAATATATCTATGTCTGAATCAGATATATTATGCAACATTTATATTTAGATATATCAAAGTTCTGTTTAGATTTTATCCTAAGATCTGGATCTTCAGCTTTAAGATCAAAACAAATAAGGCATCAACTCAAGAAGCTGTTAAATTAAGTTAATGCTTATACTTATACTAATGAGGGGGAGAAAATATTTTGCAAAACAAATTCGTTCAATTGATAATGTGGCAGAGGCATTGTCAACTATTATATTCAAAAAGCTGGTGTAGAATATTGAAATAAGTCGACTCAAAGATATCTCATCATGAAGTAATGCAGTTATACACAAATAAGGGGGATAAATTATATGGAAAAAATAATTGCATGTTGTACTCTTTTTCCTTCGACCATGTTTTTTCCCACTGGGTATTCCTGACAAGGTTTTAATGAGGCAACAACAATGCAATACCATATTCATCTACATCAGCATATTGTACTCTTTTCCCTTCAACCAGGTTTTTTCCCACTGGGTTTTTCTTGGCAATGTTTTAACGAGGCAGATATGATGCATCATTTCCAGCTACATTAGATGACTGTACTCTTTTTCCTTCATCATGGTTTTTTCCCATTAGGTTTTTCCAGACAAAGATTTTAATGAGGTAGAATTTATCCCATGTAGCAACACAAGAATTTTGTACTCTTTTTCCTTCGATCAGATTTTTTCCCATTTGGATTTTTCTGTCAAGGTTTTGATGAGGCATTTTTTTTAGTGTATTGGACCCCAAGGGATAGTGTTATAATGTTATGGGATGGGGTCCAATATCACCCACCCCTTTTTCTTTTGTTTATTGATTGTCTCCTCTAATATGCTTATATATTGGGTTGTGGAGTGCAAAGAAAAGGACACAGAAGAGAAATCAATAGAAAGCTCTCTTTCTCTCTCCATTTTCTCTATCTCTGCCGATATGCATATATATATATATATATTATATACATGTTATTGTATATATATTGCTATGATGCTGTTTTTCTAGTATAAGTTCTGCAGATCTTGTTGATATATAAGAAGAGATGATTTGTCCTAATATATATATATATTGTATTATATATATATATATATATATATATATATATATATATATATATATATCACATCAACATATTTACATATACCCACTGCCACGCCACCACCTCTTCCATACCCACCACCTCTTCCATTGCCATCGCCTCCACCATAGTCACCACTACTGCCTCCGCGACGGTTGCCACAACCGTCTTCCATTGCCATCGCCTCCACCATAGTCACCACTACTGCCTCCGCGACGGTTGCCACAACCGCCTTCGCGATAGTCGTAACCTCCTTCACACCATGAATCTCTCACTCCTTGCAAAATTTCATAATAAACTCATAGCAAATCCAAAAAATTGGATTCTCACCCACCAAATCCCATCCCCTCACTCCACCCATCCAACCCCTCTCACTCACTCCACCTATCTAGTATTTGTTGCGAGAGATTTTGATGATGAATGATTGAATTTGGAACAAGTGAAAGGTTGGATTGTTCTAGGATTTGGGCTTAGAGGGCAATGAAGTAATTCTACTTCAATCCAAAATATTTTACAAATATGTTTTTTGAGTTAAGGACATTTAGGTCATTTTACATTCAATTTTGCCCAGGACCCTTTTCCAATGCTATGAAGGGAGGTTAGTTGAATTTCAGAAATATTAGGGGTACCGTCTGTAATTAGGCCTAATTATAGGGAAAGTTTGTGATATTTACCCTAACAATATAGGAGTACTTTTAAGAGGGGTTTTAATGTAATTTACCTTGTTTTAATCACAGTCAGTGAGAGAGTAAAGAAGACCGTTCTTTGTGCGAGTGAGAGAGAGGAAGAGATTGAAGAGGATCGGTGTAGGCATCGTTCGGGACCAAACCCTAAAATTTTCTCCACATTCCGACTCGAACCCCCGATTACTATCCTCCCTCAAGAAATCCAACCGTTTAGGGTTGTATCGTTTGGTACATTTCTCATTGTTCTTTGTATGTATATTCCTATAAGTTGATTAGACCCTTGATTTTTAATGTTTTATTTGGAAATTTTATTTGCAAGTGAAACCCTTTACCAATGAAGATTCTATTTAATTGCGCTGTGAAATTGAGGAAAAGGGTTAAAAATAACTTGAATTTTGAATATAAGTTGCATATTGTCAATAATTATAGGAAAATAAAATGATATTTTGAATCTATTGTATATTAGACATTTGCTTCAAGTAACTTTGTGTTTCATAGGACTTAATATTATACGATGAGGGTGTCTTTAGAATTGAAAATAATTTGGTTTCAATGTGGGTCCACAAAATTGTTTATGTTATGATTATTGTATCTCTGTTTACACATGAAAAATTTGTAATTTCTACTGCTCAATATTACTGGAAGAATGTAAAAGGGTTTTTTTTTTTTTTGATAAGGAATGTAAAAGGGTTTTGCTTTGTATTGAAAGATGATTCATTAAACTGTTTTATCACATGTATTGTTCCATTGCTGCTGGATATTTTGTTTACAGTACAGACTATAACCCAAATAATGAATGCCCTGATCATACAGTATGAAATACAAGAATGTAGTATTTTGAAATACAAGAATGAAAATACTACATTCTTGTATTTCATACTGTATGTTAAGCTTTTTTAAGCTCCTTGTATTTTTTATTCTTCTTTTCAGGGTGTTTTAGATGATGTATAGGTTCTTACACCCTTGTCTTTGCTCCTAGGCTTTTGCATATGTAGCCTATTTTTTGCCCCCTTTGTTCCTTGCCTTTGTGCTTGGTTTGTTCTTCTTGGGTTTATTAACATTTATTTACCTAAAAAAAAAAACTTTTTGTTTCATAGGAATTAATATTATACGGCGAGGGTGTCTTTAGAATTGAAAATAATTTGGTTTCAATGTGGGTCCACAAAATTGTTTATGTTGTGATTATTTTATCTCTGTTTACACATGAAAAATTTGTAATTTCTACTGCTCAATATTACTGGAAGAATGTAAAATGGTTTTGCTTTGTATTGAAAGATGATTCATTAAACTGTTTTTTCACACGTATTGTTCCATTGCTGCTGGATATTTTGTTTACAGTACAGACTATAACCCAAATAATGAATGCCCTGATCATACAGTATGAAATACAAGAATGAAAAATAATTATGACACAAAAGAAACTTATTTTGTGTTCAAAACTGAAATGTAGACCAAGAAATGGAAGCAGCAGAATTCTTCATATTCCCAAACCAAACGACGGTTTTCGTAGCTTTGACTGTTTTTAGTACTGTGGTTTATAACATTCCGGTGGCATCTGTCCATTGAATCGCTTGGTATCTTTGCAGTAGTCATAGATCATGTAGTTATCTCTCACCCACTTCATCTGGCCTAGCTTACCATAACTCAATCGGCTATATACTGGTGAGGTCCACCAGTTGGCAGGGGATGGGGAGCTGCACTGACTAGTGCTAAATGCCCCGTCCCACTTGCAAGCCCTCGCCCTGAAATGACGGAATCTTGCAATGAAGGGGGCACTATTCCAGTCGATCTTAACTAGGCCGCCTCTAGTTGCCCAGTTATCGGCGTTCCATAAGCTCGAGTAAACCCTCATACCTTGTTGATTCGGATAGGCAATCCCCTCGCTTTGGTAGTTCCTGAAGACTCGAATTGGCAGACTGTCAATGTACCACCTGAAATCATTGTCATAATTTTAGGTTCCGGGATTATTCATCTTGTGAAACACTTAATTTGGAAAAGTCCACTAACCTTTTAAGCTTGAACTATAACATTTCACAATTTAAAGTGTCAGATTAAAATTCGTCGTCATACGTTAAAGTTGATATTTTAGTATAACGGAGGGCAGGTGCTTCAATTAGGTAAACTTACACAACTTCAGTGGGGTTCCAGTGTATGGTGTAGTTGTGGTAATCAGCCGTTGGATCAAACCATGGGTGAAATTGCTGTTCTCTGTTTCCTTTCCCTTGAGTATAGATGTTTGTGTGGATAATGTAAGGTTGCCCTGATGAATTCCCTAAGAACTCGAAGTCAATCTCGTCGTGCTGGTTCCCAGTTGAGGAAAGCTGCCAAAATGAAAGCAGATTAGTCATTTTTTCTGTGCTTATTGTTCAAATATAGGGTTTTTTTCTTTTATTTTAGATCGGAAATGTGTGATTGTTGGATTTGATCAACCCGCAATCCTCAAAGAGTGAGATTTTAGGTTATTAAATCCTGCACGAACTTGTTGGATAGTCAAAATCTAGATATAGAAGGTAAAGGGATCTTTGTCGTCCGTTGAGGATGAGACTTTTGCACTTACATAGTAGGCAGTGACAGTTCCAGCGGAGTTCCCAGGTACCAGCTTGATTAGCATTTCAATGCTCCCGAATAGGAAGGACCTCTTCGATTGGACACCAGAGCCTGAAAATCAAAGCCAAAGGTAGTCTTTTTTAAACAAGGTTCTTGAAAAAGAATACGATCACTTCATTAATTTTATATGGTGTACTTATTTCGCCAGTCCAACTCCTAGGGTATGTACTCATGAGTCATTTCGTTATCGTACATTGATTGTTTCGAGTTATTAGATTCACAAGTTGTGGGATTTCTTTTCAAGCATCCGGCAGATTTTACTGTGCATTTTTCATAAGATGGCACCGGCAATAGAAAGTTAGAAACATAAATTTGTATGATTTGTATAAGCTTCTAGTTAGAGTTGTCTCTTATAAGTTATATCCAAAGCCTAATCAATTTGTGTGTGTGCAGTAAATTTCTTTCATATGCTAGATTATACTATCTGAACTAATACATTGAAAGTGATACTAGGTAAATTATGAACAAGCGATGATGTACCTGAAGTTGGGTCCAACACAAGTTGAAGATCGTCGCCGTTGCCGAGGATTGAGGAATGATGAGCACCCCAAGTGAAGTACATGCTCTTGGAGTACTTAGCTTCAACTGAAAAACTTGACTCATGAAATGCAATGGCTAAGATGCATTGTGCTATGAACAAAGCTTGTTTACTCCCCATTTCAAATATATATATTCTCTGCTGTTTTGAAATGGGATGGTTCAATTTAGAGGTTTGTGATGGGCTATATATATAGCCCATAACGACAAATGAACCTACCAACATGAATTTCGTTTTGAAATTTTCTTTTCTCCTATGGTTGTGTAATATTTTGACCTTGTCATAGTTTTTGATATTCATATATTATTATTTTTAAACAAAAAGAACCCTTTATAATTTTCAGTTGAGTCGTAAACTTGTGCTACTCATTAGGTCTCTTTCAATAGGGTCAGACCCCACATGCAATAATCCTTTTTTTTTTTTTTTTTGAGAAGCAATAATCCTGTTTTTCTGATGCAAATTATTGATTTATAAACTTTATTCGAAATTGGTTATAAACACAGATATATATATATATATATATATATATATATATATATATATATATATATGTGATATTATGAAGATATGTGCTATATGTTGAATGAGTAATATTTAGGCATACGCGTTTGAGAGATGTTAAGGCAATGGTGGTACAGTACATAGAAGGAAAGTACGTGCATGAGACTAATGGAAGACCAGCTGTGATGGCTCGATCAAACATGCCAATACCATCCATTTCACATGAAAGTGGTAGACGTGAACACCTCAACTTATTCTGGTTCCAAGTCTTTAAAATGCAACTTGCAAGTGATGATTTCAGAATGTAAAGAGACAAATATGTGTATGTGTATCTAAGTGTGTGTATTTCATCAACTTCAAAGTTATTTATTTAATTATTATTATTATTATTATTATTAGATACCAAATTCCTAATGGTCCAGTTGTACAGGTCCTCGTGATTTTTTTTTTTCTTTTTGTGAAATTAGCGAATTGCATTTTTTTTTTATATTTTTAATTTAGAGGTGATCTCACTATTTTCAGTTGCTGAGAGGTTGTACAACGGAAGTGGTTGATTTGGTTTTCATTGGGGGTCTTACCATTTTCAGTGTTTTGAGACTCTGTACGTAAGAGTAACAAATAGATTGTTCCACGGAATTGTAGGTCTGAGTTCAAAATGGAAAATAATTTTTTGTGCATGGACTAGTGGGGGGCCACCTGAATTTTTTTTCTTTTATATTTTTTATTCTTAAATTTAGGATATTTAGCATTAGCCCCATTAAATTTTTTTATTTTTACATTACTTCGCTTAAAATTAAAAATATTGAGACTATGCCCCACTGACCTTCTAGATCCGTCCCCGCATGCAGAGTGCCTTGACTCTGTCCATTTAGTTGACCCTGTTAAATTTGTAGAACCTAGTTAGATTTGAACAAGTTTTCCTCATTATCGAATACTCATCAGTTAAATTTTTACTTATTTTTTTATTTTTTCAGTAAGAATATCTTTACTTATAACATTCATTTTGAATTCTCCCAGCCTTCAAATTTAGATTTTCAGCCGCACTAATGTCAAACATATTCATACATTTGGTTCGAAATTAAATAAACAATGTGAAGTTAGGAACTTTTGACCACATGGTCACTCCTGAAATGAGAATTTGAGACCATTATGGTATGATCAACATATAATTTAACAGTTTTACCAAGGGTTAATTTCAAGAAACCCCCTATACTATTCAATTTAATCAACTAACTCACATTGTGTTCACTTTGCCCCTTATACTATTCAATTTCATCATTATGCCCCCTCATCTCATATTTTGAGTCAAAATGCCTAAACTATCCTTAATAGGATAAGGGGGTTTAGTGAAATCAACCATTTAAAAAATTTATTTTTCGAAAATAAATTATATTTTTTGAAAAAATTATAAATCCAAAAATATATATATATTTTTCGCAAATTATTTTTTTCGGAGGGAGTATATTATTTTCCAAAATATGAATTATTTCGGAAAAAATAGTATATATTTTTCTCAAAAAAAATATTTTTCAGAAAAGATCATATTTTGGAACATAATATATATTTTTTCGCAAAAAAAATATTTTTCAGAAAAGATCATATTTTGGAACATAATATATATTTTTTCGCAAAAAAAATATTTTTCGGAAAAAAATCATATTTTGGAACATAATAATTAATTTTCGGAAAAAAAACATATTTTGTAACATAATATATATTTTTCGAAAAAAAATTCATATTTTGGAACATAATATATACTTTTTCGCAAAAAAAATCATATTTTGGAACATAATATATATTTTTTGGAAAAAAAATCAAATTTTGGAACATAATATATATTTTTCGAAAAAAATTCATATTTTGGAACATAATATATACTTTTTCGGAAAAAAAACATATTTTGTAACATAATATATATTTTTCGAAAAAAATTCATATTTTGGAACATAATATATACTTTTTCGCAAAAAAATTATTTTTCGAAAAAAATCATATTTTGGAACATAATATATATTTTTCGCAAAAAAATTATTTTTCGTAAAAATATCATATTTTGGAACATAATATATATTTTTTGCAAAAAAAAATATTTTTCAAAAAAAATTATATCTTCTAAAATATATATATATATATTTTGAAATTTATAGTTTTTACGAAAAATATAATTTATTTTTGATTTTTTTTTTTTAAGGGTTGATTTCACTAAACCCCCTTATACTATTAAAGAAGGGTAATTTAGACATTTTGACTTTAAATGTGAGAATGAGGGGGCATAGTGATGAAATTGAATAGTATAGGAGGCAAAGTGGACACAGTAGGGATTAGTTGATTAAATTGAATAATATAAGGGGGTTTCTTGAATTTAATCCTTTTAACAACCATTTTACATATATTCGATCACAAGGGATATTAAAAATAAATAAATAAATAAAAGTGTTGTGGTGAAGGCAACAAATTAAGCTACTATAATTTTATGAAAATCTGAGCAAGAAAAATTCTAGATCTACATTCATTACCTCCCAGCCCATGATGAAGAACCAAAGCAAATTAAGCTACTAAGATATAATTGATTTCTTGGTCCTGGTTTTACAGTTTTTGTGGAATTATTGTTTGTTTGTACATGTTAACTAAGCAAGGTCCACAGAAGATTGGGAAGTAGTAGGCCCGATTTACCAGGTTCTATCATTGCAAGGCTTAATCACACTCGATCAAAAGAAGAGTTTGATCCTGACTTAGAAGGAATGTTAGTTATATGCTTAACACATGCAAGTTGAACGTTGTTTTCAATGAACTGGACATAAGGGAAAAAGGCTGCTAGCTAAAGGTAGCTTGTCTAGCTCGCTCAGGAATTGGGAAAAGTTGAGAACAATTAAAGTGGTGTATGGGTGCGTAACGCGTGGGAATCAGCGAAACAGTTCGGGCCAAATCCTTATACTCTTTTGTTTCTGTTTGTTGGATTCGGCCAATGGACCAGTTAATATTTTGTTTTGGGAATCAGCGAAACAGTTCGGGCCAAATCCTTATACTCTTTTGTTTTTGTTTGTTGGATTCGGCCAATGGACCAGTTAATATTTTGTTTTCTGGAACATGGGAAATGCCCCGAGTATATTTCTACTTGAGAAAAATGATATTCTCCTTCTTCTCTAGGAAAAAAAAAACAATTGATTGTTGTGATTGAGATTCCAAATTCCACTTTTGGTTGTTAGTGGTGGTATATATATATATATATATATATATGTGTGTGTGTGTGTGTGTGTGTGCGCGCGCGCGCTTACTTCAACTTCTCAAACAAATAGTTGCACTTAGAGCTACCAAATCCATACTTTTTTTGTCACTTAAAAGAGTATAACAAGTATTCTTATATATCTACCATTGATTGACAATACTACATTACTATCCTCCATTAAATGAGAATACTACATTAACTGTTTTGTCACTGTTTGCACAATAGGATCACAGAGTAGTAGTACCTTTAACTTTGGTTCTAACTTTACTGAAATTACTTATACGAACAATGAAAATAGCTTAGAGGGGGTGAATAAGCTTTTTGTGAATTTATTGACAAATTAATAATAATTGCGAAAAAGTCAATTTTAATCCAATTCTCTATCAAGATAAATCATGCAAAGAATAATCTAAGTGCAGAAAATAAAACAATAGAGACACGATATTTTTACGTGAAAAACTTTGGAAATACTCCAAGTAAAAACCACGGATACGCTCGGGTATCGATGCACTATAAATTAGAGAATTTGTACAAACTCTATGAAAACAGTATTTACGACCGATGTAATCAGTTGTTCTTCACTCGACGTCTGAAAGTCTAGATTCACTCGCACTCTACGAAGCTCTTACTCCGTTCCGTACTCTGACGGCTTTGTTTCTCAACAGATCAAATAACCACGAAGCCTCCTACTCCGATCTCCATACTAAGACGGCTCCGTTTCTCAAACGGATCAAAACAACCACATTGCATAAACTGGTGTGTTGATTTTTCAGAAACTAGGTCATTCAATTGTGCATAAGATCGTCGATGTAGAAACACAATTGAACAAACCCTAATTCATGAGAGAAGTAGAAGATATAGAATCACTCAATGGTTTTTTTTTCTCTCTATCTCTGGAGAAGAATATGAATATGTATAAAAATTGCAGAGATCTCTCAATGGCTTAAAAGTTGCCTCCCATTTGTAGAAGACCTTGGTATTTATAAACAGTGATGAAGCAAACCCTAAGTTCGTCCTTTCTCGTAATTTCACACCCCACTATGATAAACCCTATATTCTAATGTACATATCTGTATATTCAGTGCATTAAGGTATAAAGTCGTAGCCACGAACAAATCAGGGCAATATGGGAAATTTACAATTTTAAAATCATCCTGTCGCATCTGCGCCTTACGCCTTACGCGTAGGGTTCAGGCATAGATTTTCACTTTCTATACACTTTTTGCTTCTGTAGGCGTAGGTCAAGCGTATGTATTTTCATGGAAACCTCTTTTCTCTACAACTGTGCCAAAACGGCCGTCTTGAATCCACAATACTTTTTGCTTAAAGTGACAGCTTTGGAAAATGTCATTTTCGCCCTCCGGGAGACATTTTTCCTCAATACACTCACTTATGCACTTCACTTGTATTCTTCACTATTTCAATGCTTGATTTCGCCTTTGTCAAAGCTTGTAAATGTTGTTGAAACCAAACCGACCTATCTAACTGATATGTGTTAAATATTAGACATTTTGACCCCCTAACTCACTATTGTTACATTATTTCATTCCATTATTTGGTATTTTTATGTTATTTGTGTGTTAAAGCATGCTTCAGGAGCTTAAGGAAGAAATGAAGCTAAATTCGGTGAATTAACTGAAAAGTGTGTTCTTTATATTCAAAGAGAAGAGTTAAAGAGGCAGTCCGAGACAAAAATGGCTCCCAGAGGGCAAAAATGGCATTTCCAAAAGCCGTCATCTTTAGCAAAAAGTATCATGGATTCAAGGCGGTCATTTTGGTGCATGCCCGGAGAAAAGTGGTTTTCCATAAAATACCTATGCTTTCAGTTTCAAAAAGTGGCT
Source organism: Cornus suecica (assembly GCA_963922005.1). Taxonomy (NCBI): domain Eukaryota; kingdom Viridiplantae; phylum Streptophyta; class Magnoliopsida; order Cornales; family Cornaceae; genus Cornus; species Cornus suecica. Next base: position 73,422,356 of record OY998240.1, on the reverse strand, counting down.
GGAAAACACATTTTTAAGCTTGGAGGTACTATTAGAAGTACGCTTGAAGCGTAGGCCAGGTATGCTTGAAGTGTATTTACGGCAAGATTTTGTGATTTTCAATGGTTTTTGCATGTTTTACCCCCGGTTCGACTCCAAGACGTGCCTGCGACTCCAGAATTCTATATACATGTATATACACATATATATCAGATTTTAGGGTTTACATGAGGTTTAGTGTGAAAAGACTGAAAATGACTTATCTACACCATTGGCTATATATACACGATCAAAAATCAGTGTTCGGGGTCGTTGATTTTGTGGTTGTTAAGTCGTGACTTTTAGAGGTTCGCGTTCATTCAGAGAGGTTCATTTATTCAGAGTATTCAAACCTAGAGATCCGGAGAAGAAGACTATGGAGATCGTTTGTACATCACTTGTAACACCCCATGTTATTTTCCCAATTTTCTGGAATTATTTCCAATTTATTTTTGGTTGTGACGTCACTTGTTCATGACGTCATGGTTATTCTTGGTATTTCATGTGTAAATTTTTCGCGTTTACGTCTGCACTTTACTAGATGACGTTACGATTTCTCCTCGATGATTTCGTGGACTTCCTTTGGTGATTACGGGACTTGACATGATGTTTTGTGTTTCGGACGTGGCTAAAGGTTTACGTGGGCTTTAGTGCCGATTACATGGATTCGTTTAGACGCTCGACGTTTGGTATTTCGACTGGGTGGTGACATGCTTAGTATGCCCGACGTTTAATGCTTCGACGCTGTTGTGCGAGTTCGGCATTTAGTGCGTTAAGGGTTCGACGTTTTGTTTTCCCCTTGTAATGGGATTAGTATGTGTTTCATTTGATTGACGTGCCTTGTTTAGCTGGCGTTCTTAAGAGTATTTCTATCACTTAACATCTTGTCAGGCTTAGGATGTGCTAGGTGACGTGAGGAATTATAATTTTCTTTTGTATTTGGTTTAGTACGTGCCTTGTTTGACTGATGTACTTTGTGTTTGTATATACGTGTTTTGTTTGCTTGGTGTGCTTATTTCTTCGTGTTTTTAAGTGCTCCTACGTGTTGATGTGGCTGTACTTGATTATTATTTTGGATTCTTTTCGTGCCTTATTGCTTGTGGTTATTCGGTGGGTCTTGTACTTACCCGGTGTTACAGTAGTTGGATTTTGTACCTCAAATTATTTATCCTCGCTAGTATTATTTATCGGGTGTCCCGTAGATTTTCCGGCTACTCGTGTCATGATTTAGGGATTTTTTGATAATATTCCATATATTATTATTTATTATTAAATGGAGGTTAAATATTTTATTTTTATGCGGTACCCAACTAGGAGGATTTTTGAATTATTTCCTTGCGAGAGTTTGAACCGGTGTTTTGGTGATTGGGTTTTTACCCCGAGCTAGTTATACTAGTTATAGTAATTATTGGGCGTCCCGTTTATATTTACGGGCTCGTGTGATTTTATTTGGGGGTTCCCGGTATATTTTCGGGATTTATTATACATATATTATTAATTGGGAGAATATATATATATATATATATATATATATGTGTGTGTGTATGTGTATTTATATGTATATATAAACTTAATGGAAAATATATATATGTATGATGGATATTATGTGTGTGACTGGTATAGAGACGACTCACACGACCAAATCCCTTTTAGTGTCTTCTCCAATATTCTTTTCAACAGGCTACCGATTCTCCCTCATCTGTAATCGTTTATTTAGAGGAAGGGAGAGAAAGAAAGTCGCTGGAAGAAAATCGCGACTGGTGGTTGTGGTCGCCGGGCTTGGTGACGAGGGTGGGTTTTGGTGGTGGCGATGTGTAGCGGTGGTGGCTTACGATGGAGCTACAGTTGGCGACACAGAGGGAGAGAGATGGGTTCGCGATCTGGAGCTGGGGTTCGAGCTCGTCGCTGATAGAGGCGACGACGACGATAGTTGGGGCCGGTGTTCGCCGGCTGTAACAGGCAATGGTGGTGGAGTGACGGCGGCGACATGGAGGTCGCTGGTGGTGGCGACGCTGGTTTGCGCCGTGATGGCGCGTGCACAGTGGTGAGTCGGCCAGACCGAGTTTGGTCGACTCAGTGCCGATTCGTGCTTTATTTGGCATGAAATTTTGAGGAAAACTTCGTATCGATGCTAGGTACGACATACTAAAATTTTGTATTTTTCCGTTGAGCGGTTTGTCCAGAAATTCAATTTATAGGTTCGAATTTTCGTTTGGGTTATATTAGATTTATTCAAATTTATTAATCAATTGCTAATGGGCTTTGTATATATCATATAGGTTGTCAAGACATACGTTTCAGTATATTCAAAATAATTTTTGGACGACTTTAGTCAGCGGGTTCTATATTCGGGCGCCAACACTGTTCGTGACGGACAGTTCAGGACTGGTTGTAAGCAATTAAAATAGGTGGGAATTTACATATATATATATATATACATATCTGACACTCACTAACAGTGCGTAGAAAACGTTAATAAATCTTCGTTGCATGTTTATGGGTAAATAAAAATATTTAATTAAATTCCTAGTGATAGACGAAAATCTAGGGATTTTATAAAATTTATAAAATCCCCATAATTGGTTTAAATGATGTCGGAAATAAAAATACTTCGGAAAAATTAAATTAGAAGGTGTATGTGAACGTAGATCCGGTTAATTGATTCTCCCCTATTATTTATATTGAAATTAAAAATAAGTTAGGGGATTTACGAGATCAAGGAAAGTTAAAACTTAGACACGGTCTTAGTTCCCTTTTAAGTTTATTTTTCTCGTATAATATAATGAAGTTATATTGCGAATTAAATTGTCCCTGAGGTGGACTAATTTGAAAATAATTATTGAAAATTAAATTAAAAGCATGCGAGCTAGCTTATAAGAATTTATTAGTATCGGGAAATTGAGAACCCGAATGATCTTGAAATAAATTGACGTGATTTCCTGCTATAATTGAATTATAAAGCATGCTTTTAAAAATGAAAATGATTATATATTTTGGATTGGTTGTATAAAAACGGATTGTGAGACATATATTTGTCAATTGATGATGTTATATTTTGATTATTGATTCATTGTTGAGGCATGACATACATATTTCATACACCATGAGCATTGATATTGCATTGGGTGTGGTTTCATGTCTCATTCATACACCATTGGTGTAAGTGAGTCTTTCGGGTAGTCACAACAACTAGTCAGGCAGTGTCTCTCGCTACTGGCGGACTAGTAATCCGGGAATCAGGGAGGCGTGGGAGGATGTGATCCGAACACAGTATGTTTTTCACGAGTTGATAAATTCCTCGTAGTTGTGTTACTTTGGCGACATTATACCCGGTTGTCCCATGCTAGATAGGGTGTTGTTGGCATTGGCATTGCATAACATTCACATTGAGCTTTCATTCATTTATATAATCATTTATTGATCTTTTATATTGTTGATATTTGCTATTATTGAGCAGATGATATTTGTATTGTAATAAAATTCATGCTTTTCCTTGGGAGCTACAACTGAGTGGCTGTGATTGGGATAGTATTTGTAAATTCATTAAAAATTATGGAAATTAACTCAATGTGAATAAAAGTTAAAGATTTTAAAAATTTAGAAGAAATGAAATGTAACAATGTTAAAACATGTATTAGTGGAGCCACGATTGGCATGTGTTCCAGGTGGTTACGTGAGCATAAGTGGAAATAGGCTTTGGGGTGAAACTATTCCCCTTGAGTTGGGCTCTAGTTGAGCTGGTTAACGATGTACTGAAACTTAATTGAGTTGAGTGTGGATATAAATGAAAAGAGGTTTTGGTAATTAACTGCCCCTTCCCCGAGTTGGGTGTCTAGTTGCGTTGATTAACGCTTTAGAGGGACTTAGTTGAGTTTGTAATGTTCGGCCATATAGGCCTTCGTGGTTGGTGAGTGGTACTACCACGGGTTGATTGTTAGACCACTTCGGTGGTGTGAGGAGTTTAGAAATTCAAAGGTTGCTCTAGGCTCATAAATCTTGTCGTCTCTCTCTTTCGACTGTTGATATTTATGGGCTTGTTATTCTTTCCTCCCATTTGTGGGAATATTGTTGAGTATTAAACCGTGGTTATTCTAATACCTTGAAATATGGGTCATGGTTTGGATCTTTGGGATCAAACCAGGGTTTTCTCAAAGTTTTGAAAACTTAAAGCTTTTGAATTTTTATAAATCGTGTTCTTTAATTACCCTGGTGCCGGTTAACTATTTTTGAAAGTCAGAAATCAAAAACTTTTTTTGTAAAATATGTTTAAATTCTTGGGATTAAGAGTACCGAATGCAAATTTGCTTTTAAAAGAAATTTTCAAAAACATCATTTGAAATTGTTTTGTAAAATCGGTGAATTAGGGCACGGGTTGCCCATGTTCTAGAGATCTCAATGTTATTTCCGAGATCACTGCATCGTTAGAGGTCGATAAATCCAGGTTTCTCCTAGCTTATTGTCTGGGATTCCTTCATGTGCCCAGTTTTGTTTGGGCATTCTTTCAGGATTATTTTTATAAATTTTTAAATAAATGTTAAAGGTCTTAGGACCAGATTTGAAAAAATTAATTTGAAAAGTGATTTTAAAATGGTTATCGTTTTGAACTCTAGTAGTTTTTCTTTCTCCTATAGTTATTCCTTGGGTTTGAGCCCGGACTTGTGATGTTGAGTTACGCACACTTAATGTGATTCTTTTTGTTTCGGTTGGGTTCAGAGGCGTTGGAACCAAACAGATTTGACCAGGTCCTAAGTTTTTCTTAAAAACCGGTTGAATCATTTGGGGTTCAACATTTTTCTTTAAAAACCCGAGGACCATGGCATCTGTTTGGGACTAAATGACTCCAATAACCCTTTCTAGTGCCTAGATAGGCAGTGTGAGTTAAAGATAGTTCGGTTGGTTACTGAATCCGGTGTGGAGATAGTATCTTCCCTTTTTATGTCTCCTCGAGTGAATGGGTTGGTTCACTGGTTATTGTAAGTAGAAGAACTGAATTGAAGATAGAAAATGTGAGAGCGACTTTCTCTCTAGGAATGATTTGATAGCGATGCTAATTATGAGCGATGATCGATTTGTGGGTATGGTTATGATGATTCACTTTTGGTAGTCCTAGTGAGTGATCTATTTACCTCATAGGAACCTTGAGCAGCGTGCTAGGTGCACAGTATGGTAAATAGTTAGTCCTTGTTGTATCTATAGATGAGAGTGGGGTTCAAATTGGTTGTCTATAGGCCTAGGTGACAGGCTTAGTTATTTACAGGACGTTATATATATATACGTATACATGTGTTGTTTATATTTTCATTGATCTGTAGTTCTTATGATATTCGTAGTGTACTTGAGGTTAGTGATGATGTTATTGATTGGGTCTCGGATTGGCAGGGTGTCATGTGAGACGATTGACTGGCCTAGGATAGATGCATGCACACTGGATGGTTAGCGTTTTCTAGACGGCTATGAGTGTGATGTTTTGATATTATGGTGAGCGCGTGGTTTTGCTCACCCCCACAACAGGTTGCAGGTTTGCAGGTGGATGCAACACAACATACTCGGCGGCGACGATACGGGTGATTTGGGACGGTAGTTTTGTTCCTCCTTCCGTAATCATATTTATGTATTCTTTTATTCTCTTGGGAGCCAAGCTGTTGACAGATTCCCTTGTGTTGTATCTTCAGTCCATGTATTTATTATTTTGAGGTGCCATTGTATATGTTCGGCACTACCATTGAATTTTATGTATTCTTATTTAAGCTTGGTGGCTCAGTCGGTTTTAGAGGGGTTGTGTAGAGGTATTGGTGTTCTTTTCCATTACCTCGGTCCCTAGTAGGTTTCTGGAATGTTGGGTTGCATGCCATTGATTATATTTCTGTTGTTATGGGCAGGTTATTCTATTGATTTATTTTTGGGTTGTCCAGATGTTCCATTTACAAACGGAACTCTGTCGGATTTTCGTTAGAATTCATTACTGATTTTCTATCACTCGGGTGGCATGGAATACTTTGTTTTCACTCTTATTCCATGTATGTCGTTGTTGTTATTGATTCTAGTGGTCATTTTCCGTGACGTCATACCTCAGGATTCGCTGATTCTCTGGATTGGAGTCTCTGGAATAACGGGGCGTGACATCACCGATGTAGTCACCTTCTACTCTGTCCAACTAACTCGGTATCTAGGTTTTTCTAGCAAAACCCTAGCCAAGTAATGTAGTTCTTTCATTGTTTTTAATTGTAATGAATGGGAAACTATTAACCATACTGTGATGATTGTAGTAGTTAAGAGACCGTACTGATTTGCAATATAAAATTATATGTTTGTTCTAAATTCTTATCTTAGATGGAATGAATGTATTATTTTGCACAACTATGATTATTCAATATGAGCAGAAACTCGGATGCTTAATTATGGTTTTCTACACAATGGTGGTAATGAAACTTGAAACCCTAGGTTGACACAGGATGTGCCTTGGCGATTTAATATAGATATGCTTTAGTTTATTTTCATGCAGTAAGAGTATATTAGAGTAGTATAATTGGCATGTACTAGTTAGGTCAGTCATGAGACGGGTTATCGCAATCCTTTTTGAGGTCGTATTTAGCTATTTGCGGTATGACCTGATTCGCAGTTATGGATCGCCCTCTTATAATTGATACAGTGAGGAACTATATTATGCAGTTAATGGTAGAGCGATGAAAACCCTAGTTTTCTCTCTCATCTGAATCACAACCAATTTACTTTGCTTTCTAGATAATTTTAGTTAAAATAGATAATTTGGTCTTTGACCACCCAAACAAACCATTTTTCAGAAAATATAATTCAGTATTTTTAAATTGCTAAAGTGAACAATCTCAGTCTCTGTGGGATCTATATCCCTTACTCAAGCCATTGCTATTTTACAATCGATACGTGCGCTTACGTAGGGTAAAACCTAGGGTGTCTTTAAGATGTTTTTAATCACGTATTTTGTATACACTTGATGTCACACCATTAACACTTAACATGGTTATTGTCTAGAACATGCCATAAATAAATAATACTCAAAAGTGTTCTTACATTTACCTTATACATCTTTTCTTTACTTTGGGCTCCTACTTAGAATCCGATTCTTCTCCAATTACCCTTTCACTGGACAAGTCAAGTGAAGGTCCCATCCTGCATTCAAAGGACGAGATCCACCATGCATCCAATAGGGCCCATCATCATGCACCAAGTAAGGCCCACCATCATGCATGCATCCAAAGGCCAAGATTCACCATCTCACCTGTGGAACCCTCACTTGACCAATCCAGTGAGAGGGTAATTAGAGAGGATTAATTTTCTCTTAAAAATTATAATCGTGTAGCTCATTTGTTGAATAAATGAACTTTCAATTGTAAGTTTGGTAATCTTATGTCGTCTATCGGCCTTTCTTGGCTATTTGTAGCCATTGAGGGGGATTTTCTTCTTTGAAAAAATAAATAAAATAAAAATAAAAATTGCTTTGTACACATAGTAGCGTTAAAAATAGCCCTAACTTTACGTAATTAACACAGGCAGCTTTTCTCATGTTACTGGCAAGTGTGATGCTACTCAGACCAATACTGGTTAGTGGTAACTATGGCTGCAAATGAACCAAGCGTTCGGGAGCAGGCTCGGGCTCGGCTCGTTAAGAGTTCGGCTCGTACACGTTCGTTTAGTAAACGAACCGAGCCTGAGCACAATTTTTAGGCTCATTTAGTAAACGAGTTGAGCTTGAACATTATTAAGCTTGGCTCTCCAAGCTCGTGAATAGGCTCATCTAAGTTAAGTAGTAAAATTATCTTATATTTGACAAAAGAAAGTGTTCAAGTTGAACAAATTATGAAGATATTTGTGAAAATATTATAGGAATTATACGATCATAACATAAAAATCAGTCATAAAAATATATATTAGTGGAAATACGTTAAAAACAGACATGCAACAACTCAATCCAAACATTTATTGGTAAGAGTAATATATGTTGCAATTCAAACGAGTCGTTCGTGAGCAAGTTCGGGCTTGACTCGTTAAATCTGACGTTCGGCTCAGACTCGTTCGTTAAGCAAATGAGTCGAACTTGAACATATTTTCTAGGCCCTTTTAGTAAATGAACCAAGTTTGAACATTTAAAAGCTCGATTCGGCTCGGCTCGGTTCATTTGCAGCCTAATGGTAACATGCACCTACCTAGTATGTGAGAGTGACACCTGAAATTCTTTTTAGCATCTTTAAAATAATAGCATTACCTTAAAACCTTGATTTCTGTATTGTGTCTCCAATTACATAAGAAAGTGGTAATCCTACAATAATTTTGTTGGTGTTATGGGCTACAATGATTGAAAGCTGTAGTTTCAAAACAACTTTAATTTGCTGAATTGATTTGAAGTGATTTTGTCTGTCATTTCTCATCAGAGGAGGCTTATACATTGTTATGATTGTACGTATAGGGGGATCTTTCTAATACACTACATTTTCCATGTTAGGTGAAATATGGCAAAAGTTCTTTGGGGAGGCTTGTAAGAACATATGTGCATGATATGTTCAATATAGGCATCACAAACTAAGACAGTTGTTAAGGACTAAATCTTATTATTGTTATTTTCCTTTCAAAACAACTCGCAAATCATTTTGTTTCTACGGAGATTAAAGGTATGTTTGGTTTGTAAAGAAGGTCTCTAAAATCAAACATTTTATAACTGACTTTTTTGAAAGAGTTTCAGAAAACTTAACCAAACAAATTTTTTTTATAATTTTCTTATTTTCAATTTTCCGTAAATATAAAACTGTTTAAAAAAATGCAAACAAAGTATGTCTTAAAACTCTCGCATTTCATTCTGGGAGGTAGATAAGTTAGTTACAACTTCTGGTCTAGCTAAATTTTACATCCATAAACTAGTGCAGACACGGACCTAGAAATTTAGGTGAGTGGGGACAAAATTGTTATAATTAAAAATTCAGTGGAATCTTAGGGTGTTTTTGAAAAATTTTAGTGGAAGCATAATCACAATTATTTCAAATTTAAGAATAAACACATAAAAAAGAAAAATTCCAATGGGGGCCACCGCCCCCACTCGCCCCAACACAGGTCCGTGCCTGAACTAGCTGATGTTATAGATTGGAACAAAAATTCATGATTGCTTGTGCGTGAGAGAGTTTCACGTACAAATTCCTGCATTTATCCGAGCGATCCATATACCACGAAATTTTTTTACTCGTTCTTGACACACTTAATTAGCATTCTAGCTAATAAATTGAAGATGATGACACTATTAGCATCACACAGATCGACCTAGCATTGATTGAATCCATCCACCAAAGAAATCTTATTGGTGTGGAAGAACTAATTACAAGCATAATTCTAATATTAATTCATGGTTAATTAATTACTTGCATTTCTAAGTGTGGAAGAACTAAATAAAAGCATATATAGCGCATAACCATAATTCTAATATTAATCATATCACCAAAGACGTATATATATAAGTATGTGTGTTCCTAGTGAGACCATGCACAGTACATCAGGAAGACAAATTAACATGATTGATTTGAAGATCTAGGATATCCCCTTTAATTAATCACTATGTTTAATAAAGTTAATACTATTGAACAATAGGAGTAAGAGAATACAAACATTCTAACTCGGGTTTAAAAATAAAAAATCAAAGTTAAATAGCGTAAAAGCGAGCTTCCATGCCATTATTTTTGGTTCAAACTTGCTATTCTTAATTAATTAGATGAAGAAATGATCTCCTTTATGCAGAAAAGAAGTCTAATTAGTGATCAAACAAAAGCCATGAAGTTGCTCAATTTGTTTTTTATTTTTTGGTTTTATTTTTTGAATTAATTATAAAGTTCAAGCCATTATGTTGAACTGTCAAATTATAAACAAGATGATAAAAAAAAATGAATCCATACATTAATGGAGTGGAAGAATCTGCAGACTAGAGTGAAAGTTTGAGCTCCAAATCAAGTTCTTGATTGTCACTTGATCCAGAGTTGTGACTGCTTGAACCAATCGAACCGCTCCGATCTTTCTTTCTCTTGTCTTGCTGTGAGTCCTATGAAATGAATTAGATTATGGGATTAGAATACTCTACTAATTACCATTCTTCAATTATTATATATATGTACCAGCATTGTAGATATATGTAACTAAATAAATAAAATATATATATATACCTCAACTTGTAGGTTCATTAGGAGGTGTCTAGTCATGCTTGGTTGTGCAAAATGTTGGATCTCTAAGTTGTCATTGCCGGGATTGTCCCATCTTATAATTGAACATATATTGATTTAGAGATCAAGCATACATATAGTTGAAAACAAATTAATGCCCTTACTTACAATAAGAATTTAGCTTAGGAAATACCTTGCTGCAGTGCTAGGTTGAGAATCTTCATATCTTACATTTTTCCTTTCTAATTCGCCCCAACTCATCTGTATCAAAATCAATTTAAAAAAAAATCAATTTTTTTTTCATTGCATAAATATGTAGAAACAAACAACGAAATCTCTATGGTGAAAATGAATTATGTCAATTTCATTTAATTATTCTCTCTTGTTGCAAGTGTCAACCCGCTAATACTTTTCAGAATCGATGATGAAATGATGAGAAAGATGATAATATATATATATATATATATATATATATATATATATTTGAAAATTGATGATGAAGGAGAATGTATAACACATCTAATTATCAAGTTTGATCACACAACTTCCAAACAAATGGAAAAAGGTCTAATTATAAAATATTTAACATGTTAAAGAGAAAGACACTTTGATATTGTTTGAAACTACTGATGATTGACTATATCAAGAGTTTTACACCTTCATTTATCGGAAAAAAAAAAAAAAAAAAAAGAGTTTTACGCCAGCCCTAGATCTCTCTCCCTCTCAAGAACTGTATGGACTGTGAGACACATGAATTATTTGATCAATGAATAAAAATATGGTAATCAATTAAGTGAAAGAGAAAAGAGGGAGGATACCTAGGATTATATATGTGTGTGTGTATATATATATAATAGAATTATCTTTTGAACTAAATAGTGTGCACTAGTACATACCATGAAATTCTGTTGGCCATGGAAACCATATGAAGATGAGGAGGAGGATGAGAAGGAAGACGAATATGGTACACGAGAATAGCCCATTTGCTGTGATCTCATGTCCTCCTACATCAACATAATTATAAGAACAAATTAGACTCCTTAAAATTCTATAGAACTATATATATATATATATATATAGAGAGAGAGAGAGAGAGAGAGAGAGAGAGACCTGGTTGAGGGTGGTGGGGTAAACAGGAGTAGTATGAAGAGAATTAGGAAGGTTGTTAGAAGGCAATTGGCTATGGAGTCTAATCTTCTCTAACTGAGCAACACCAAGACCTCTCTGTGGTTGTTTTGGCTTCTCTGAATTGTTCTTCTTCCCTCTTCTTGATGTTGATGATCCTCCTCTAGATCTTTCATTCTCTCCTAGGTTTGTCTCCCCAAAATAACTGCTTCCCATCTCTCTCTCTCACTGGATGCTAGAGAGACAAGTAATCTTTGTTTGATATATATATATATAAATATGTATGTAATATTTTATGAACTCTCTGTTTTGTATATATATATAATAGTAGTACTGCTGAAACAGCTAGCTGCTTTGATCACCCAAATCTTCAACACCGTTAAAATTAAGCTGCTTGCTTGCACCACAGTAATTATTGCATCGCTGGATCAGATATTGCATTATATATTGTCCTATTCAGTATATCATACATCTATATCTACCTAGATTTTATGTCCTCGTTCTTCGCTCACTTTTAAGAATTCCAATCTATACATATTTATCAGACTAATCATTGTTTATATAAAAAAAATATTTTGGCAAATATTTTTTTAAGCTATGTAAAATTATTTTATTATTTTTTTATTTTTAAACATATGTATTTCAGTTTGGCAATATTTACAATAATAATAATAATAATAATCATGGAATTTTAACATAAGGAATACTAATATTTTATGAATTTAATCTATAAATAAAGTTTGAGAATATTTTTAGTTGTAAAATATTTCCAACACACTATGGCCCCGTTTGGAAACTGTGTTTTTGTTCTGTTTTTTGTTTTTTGGCACTGTTCAAGAGAACAGAACATGTTTGGCAGCCCTTTTTACTGTTTGTTCTGTTCTCAATTTGGAAACTGTTTTCGTGAATAGTAGAAAAAACAAGGGAACAACAAAAACTTGTTTTTTTGTTCTTTTTGGGATTTTCCAAAAAAAATGAATTGTAGTAGAGAGGAAACATTGTGTGAGAATATGTGTATTTTTTTGCCCCAAACATGTTTTTTGTTCTTATTCTTTTGGGTGAGAAAATAAGAACAAGAACAAAAATTGTTCTTATTTTTTTATTCTCAAAACAAAAACAAAAACAATGGTTCCCAAACGGACCCTATGGGTCCGTTTGGATACCCTGTTTTTTGTTTTTGTTTTTTTACTGTTCACAAGACTAAAAAAAAAAACACGTTTGGCAAACGCGTTTATTGTTCACTGTTTTTTTCCCAAGAAAACTGTTTTATGTGCATAGTGTGTAAAAGTGGTGAAAACACCAAATACAACTTTTAGTTGTTTTTTGAGTTTTTTCACTGTTTAGGTGGTAAAAACAGTGAAAACACCAAATCCATAAAATACAATTTTCACCAAATAAAAGTGGTGAAAACACCTTCATCCAAACGCTTTTTTGTTTTTAGTTTTTTCCTGAAAAAAAACAAAGACAAATACAAAAACAGTTTTTATATTTGAAGACAGAAAACAACTACAAAAAACAGGCTTTCCAAACGCACCCTATAAAAAAAATAAGGGCTTTAGAGGTACAAATTGCAGCTATTATTTTTAGAGTCGGAGAGTTAATTATGACCTAAAATCCTTACATTCAAAAACATTTTGGGTATAGTGACAATAAAAACTTGATGTTATATTATATCTAAGATTTCCTAGATTAAATAATTAATTCTTTGAGTTATAGATACATTTTGTTTTGGTAATGAACAAAAACAACAACAAAAACAATAATTTTAAAACATAATTTACACCCAAGCAAAGAAAGCTCCCACATAATGTGAAGAAAGTCGACGGTGAGAGTCTCGACTATAAGTCTTTAGATATGTTTCTAATATATATCTACAAAATTGAAAAAATGAAAGTACGAACAAATCGCGTAGAATTCTCGTATCTTTGTACGTGTGTAAAGATGATACAAAAAGAGTTTATATTAGAGATTAGTGATTATTTATGATTTTTTGTTTTACTTTTAATTGTGTATGGTTTTTTAGGTGTTGGACTATGTAATGAAAAGGAACTCTAAAAATATTAAATAATACAAAGAAATTTTTACCTAATAAATCGGCATTTGTTTTTTCTTTTCAAGAGGATGAAGTTCTGGCTTATGTGGTCTAATATAATTTTGATATGTGACTAAATCTTTTTTAAAAATGGAGGATAAAGATAAAATTAATGAAAAAAATATTACCATCAATTTCTTTTTAAAAGATTTAACCATGTGTCAATTTTTTTTTTTTATCAATTTGATTCACTACCAGCTAAATGTTATGATGAGATCGAGATTGAGGGCACTCCTACTCAATCAATTCTAGCCTTAATCAATATTGTGTTATTAACACAATTAGTGATGGTAATCCTACAATCAAAGGGTGTTAATCACGAGAAGGTCGCTAATTCATTGAGGTGTACGTCTTTATCATAGACTTAGCTAGCTTGCTCTTAGTTTATCACTAATGGCAAATGAGTTCGAGATGAAGGACTTAGGTGCAGCAAAACAGATTCTTGGTATGAGAATCAACAGAGACAAATAGAAGGGTATTTTGCAGTTGTCACAGGCTGACTATGTTGAACGGGTTCTAAATCGGTTCAACATGAGTGATGCTAAGCCGGTTAGCACACCTTTGGCTAGTCATTTCCGATTATCCAAAGAGCAGTCTCTCAAGTCAGAAATAGAGTGGAACAACATGGCTAGTGTTCCATACGTTTCAGTTATTGGTAGTTTGATGTATGTAATGGTTTGTATTAGACCAGATATTGCATAGGCAGTGGAAGCAATCAGCAGGTTCATGTCAAATCCAAGGAAGACTCACTGGGAAGTAGTGAAGTGGATATTGCGATATTTACGAGGTACCACAGACAAATGCCTTTTTTTTTTGGAAAAGGTGAAGTGAATTTGCATGGCTATGTAGATTCAGATTTTGTTGGTGAGATAGACCACAAAAGAAGCATTACTGGTTATGTCTTTATAGTAGGTATTACAGCAGTCAGTTGGGTTTCGCAAATACAGAGGATTGTAGTGTTATCTACTACAGAGACTGAGTATGTAACCGTAACAAAGGCTAGCAAAGAGATGATAAGGTTACAGGGTTTGTTTGCAGAGTTGGGATTTGAGTAAGGGAATAGTGTTTTGCATAGTGACAGTCAAAGTGCTATACATCTGGCAAAGAATTCAATCTTTCATTCTAGGACCAAGCATATAGATCTTCGTTATCACTTTATCAGATCTCTATTGGAGGATGAAGTGTTGAAACTTGAGAAGATTCAAGGAAGCAAGAATCCGACCCACATGTTGACCAAAGTGGTGACAACAGAGAAACTGAAGTTGTGCGCAACTTCAGTGGGTCTTCAAGCTTGAAAACATAAATGAGAGCATCGTTAGAAGCACTGATCATTGATTGAGTTGATTGATGGATAAAAAGTTGTCAAGTGGGAGATTGTTAATTGATAACTCATTTCCTCGAGGATCGAGAAGAGAATTGGTGGGAAAATGAAGTCTGAAGCAAGTTGTTGTTGAAGAACCACCGCGTACTCGATAAGAGCGAAAGTCGTGCGAACTTGCGCATAAGTGGAAATTTGGCCAAAAGGTTTTGCGAATGTTCACGCACTTGCGCATCCACCGAGTACTCGGTGACCCATATGGGGATTTTTATGGAAAGACTTTAAGACTCCAATTATGTTTGGGATTTGATTCATATTCACTTGTCCTCCATTCCAGTCTTTCCTATATATATACATGGGTTATTCCTATTGTATTGTGGTGTGAGAAAAACACAGAAACACAGATTAAGAGAGAGATCAGAAGAATTACAGATTGAGATTCTTCTTGAGAGAGTTAGGAATAATATATGCATATATTATTTTCGGTGATACAGGCGTGAGTATACACTGTGTATGTGTGTGTGTATGATCTGCGGATCATCCCCTTGTAATCCTCTCTTTGATTATAGTCAAACGGTGTTCTCCGTGGACGTAGGCTTATTTTGGCTGAACCACGTATATATCTTTGTGTCGATTATTTGTTGTATGTTTATGTATGCGTTTTATGATTTGCAAGATTCATGGTTTTCAGAAGAGGGTTGAAACCCTAATTTTTATTTTCGTTCTTGGGCGGGTGTAAAAACCTTAACATCCCAAGCTTCAAATTTAGATTTTCAGCTGCACTAATGTCGAACATATTCTTCATACATTTGGTTCGAAATTAAATAAACAATGTGAAGTTAGGAACTTTTGACCACATGGTCACTCTTGAAATGAGAATTTCAGACTATTATGGTATGATCAACATATAATTTAACAGTTTTAACAACCATTTTACATATATTCGATCACAAGAGATATTAAAAAAAAATAGTAAGGCTACTATAATTTTATGAAAATCTGAGCAAGGAAAATTCTGGATCTACATTCATTACCTCCCAGCCCATGATGAAGAACCAAAGCAAATTAAGCTACTAAGATAGAACTGATTTTACTTACCAAAAAAAAAAAGATATCACTGATTTCTTGGTCCTAGTTTTACAGTTTTTGTGGAATTATTGTTTGTTTGCACATGTTAACTAAACAAGGTCCACAGAAGATTCGGAAGTATTAAGCTCGATTTACCAGGTTCTACCACTGCAAGGCCTAATCATACTTGATCAAAAGAAGAGTTTGATCCTGACTGAAAATGAATGTTAGCTATATGCTTAAAACAAGCAAGTTGAACATTATTTTCAAGGAGCTGGACAGAAGGAAAAGAGGCTCCTAGCTAAAGGTAGCTTGTCTAGCTCACCCGGGAAGTGGGAAAAGTGGCGTATGGGTGCGTAATGCTTGGGAATCAGCAGAACAGTTTGGGCCAAAGCCTCATGCTCTTTTGTTTCTGTTTGTTGGATTCGGCCAATGGACCAGTTAATATTTTGTTTTATGGGACATGGGAAATGCCCCAGGTATATATCTAATTGAGAAAAATGATATTCTTCGTATTTTCTAGGAAAAAAAAAATAATTGATTGTTTCCAAATTCCACTTTTGGTTGTTGATGGTAGTATATATATGCGCTCTTACTTCAACTTCTCAAACAAATAGTCGCACCTAGAGCACCAAATCCATACTTTTTTTGTCACTTAAAAAACTATAACAAGCATTCTTATATATCTTCCATTGATTGACAATACTACATTACTATCCTCCATTAATTGACAATACTACATTAGTTGTTTTGCCACTGTTTGCACAATAAGATCACAGAGTAGTAGTACCTTTAACTTTGGTTCTAACTTTAACTTATACATATTTTCTTTATTTGGGCTCCTACGTACCTAGAATCCGATTTTTCTCCAATTACCCTTTCACTAGACTGGTCAAATGAAGGTCCCATCTTGCATTCAAAGTAAGGTTGTAAGAATTCCGATTCTGTACGATTTTTCTACGATTCTATTGCGTTTTTATAATGATTTGATGGTTTCACTCTTTATATGAAATATCCAAAAAAATTATGATTTAGTCCAATATCCCAATATATGGCCTAGATTTATGAGAAAACATTTAAATTGCCAATGTATTATAAAATCTTGAAATTCTAATATGATTTAGAGTTTTAAATTAAATATTTAATTATTAATATTTTTTTAAAAAAATTAATACGAATTGCTAGAATCTTACGATTCTACAATTCCGATTCTACCTAGAATCACGATTCTGACAACCTTGATTCAAAGGTCGAGATCCACCATGCACCCAAGGACCTACCATCATGCATCCAATAGGGCCCATCATCATGCACCAAATAAGGCCCACCACCATGCATGAATCCAAGGGCCAAGATTCACCATCTCATCTGTGGGAGTATTTTTCGGTAGTAAGTGAGAATATTTGCATTCATATTATCTTGTGTGTTATATCATAGCTTATTTGACTTGTGTGTGTGAACTCATGAATGCGTAATTACAAAAGAATTGAGATGTTTGTAGGTACCATCACTGGAAACCTTCACAAGACTTCACTCGTCCACTAGGGGTAACCTAAGGGTTTAAAAGGCTTGTTACACGTGCTAAGTGTAATCGTTGACCCTCATGAAAGCAAGGGTTTAGGTTAGAGTAGATAGGTTAGATAAAACAAGAATCATCACAGTCAATTATCTCTGAGTTTATTGCTAAGGGACTAGCAATATGTAAGTTTAGGGGTGTGATAGGTGCTCAATATTGGTCATTTTTCACACATATCTTGTGTTTGTTATGTCTTTACATTCCATTACTTGGTATTTTCATCCCGTTTGTGTGTGTAAGCATGTTTCAAGAGCTTAATGAAGAAATAGAGTTAATCTCAGTGAATTAACCTGAGTTTGTGTTCGTTTCTATCTCGAGAAAAGAATCAAGAGGTGTGTTAGAGCAAAGAAGAGCTACCAGAGGGCAAAATGGTCATTTCCCGACATCATTATCTCACCGAAGGGAAAAAATGTCATTTTCAGACATTATTACTTTAACCAAAAGCATCGGGAGTCAAAGGTGACCAATCTAGCTCAAATATGAAATAAACGAGTTTACAGCAAAAGATGCATAATACCCTACGTCGTCAGAGAGAAAAAGAGGCAGATTGGACCTGAGCTATGCTTTAGTTTGTACCCTATGCCCTAGACCTACGCCTAAGCATAGGTCAGGAGCGTATGTCCCACCTTGTGGCCACGTGACCCCTTTACGTGCAGAAGTTGTTTAGGAGTTATTTCAGAATTTTCCAGTTTTGTCCCTGCTTCGATATTTTAAGTGATCGGTGATTCTAGACCTCTACATACAGGCTTATACACATATTTACATCAGATTTTAGAGACATTATTCATGTATTATGAAATTACAGAAAAAGACAACCATTAGGATTTCCCTCACTTGTCTATAAATATGAGAGGGTTAGGTTTAGAGAGGTGTATTATTTTGGAGTTATGGTTCTGATTTTCACGCACGTTCATTCATAGAGTTCTCATGTTCAAAGTTCAACTTGCTTCCATTGAAGAGAACTACCATTGAAGACCTAGAGATCCAGAGGAGAAGATTATGGAGAGCGTTTCTACACCGACAATGCAGACTCTCTCCACTGTGATCAACTAACTCAGTATCTAGGGTTTTCTCACAAAACCCTAGCCAAGTAATGTAGTTCTAATTTTATATTCAATTGTAGAGAGGGGAAACTGTGATTATACTGTGATGATTGTGTTAGATGAGATACTATTTTATTCGTGATACAAGTTTATATATTTGAATTGATTCTTGTCTTAGAATTTTTGAATGTATTTATCTTACACAATCACAATTATTCACTATGGGCTGGAACTCGGATGCTTAATCTGTGATTTTTTACACAATGGTGGTCATAAAACTCAAAACCCTAGGTTGACACAGGTCATGCCCTGACAAACTAATATAAATATGCTTTAGTTTATTTTCATGCTTTAATTTACTTTTCTACATTTACTTTTTGTTAGTAGTTGGCATGCACTAATCAGTTTAGTCTTGAGATGAGTTGTCGTGATCCGGTTGAGAGTAATCATTTTTGGGGTCAAACTGCTGGCACGGTGCAACTTGATTCATAGTCAATGGATCGCCTTCATGCAATTGATATATAATTTGAACTATATTATGCGGTTAGTGGTGGAGTGAGGAAACCCTAGTTTTCTCTCTCTCTCTTGATCACAACCATTATTCATTATTGTTTTATGTTTTATTTTCATTAGTATTAGATAATTCACAAAACCAAACTCTTTTCGAAAAAATATAATTCAGTATTTTTAGACTATTGAAGTGAACAATCTAATATGCTTTAGAGTTTTAAATTAAATATTTAATTATTAATATTTTTTTAAAAAATTAATACGAATTGCTAGAATCTTACGATTCTACTTACGATTCTATCTAGAACTCCGATTCTGACAGTCTTGATTCAAAGGCCGAAATCCACCATGCACCCAAGGACCCACCACCATGCATCCAGTAGGGCCCATCATCATGCACCAAATAAGGCCCACCACCATGCATGAATCCAAGGGCCAAGATTCACCATCTCACCTGTGGAACCCTCACTTGACCAATCCAGTGAAAGGGTAATTAGAGAGGATTAATTTTCTCTAAGAAATTGTAATTGTGTAGTTCATTTGTTGAGTAAATGAGCTTTGAATTATAAGTTTGGTAATCTTATGTCGTCTTTCGGGCCCTCTTGGCAATTTGTAGCCATTGATAGGGATTTTCTTCTTTGAAAAAAAAAAAAGAAAAAGAAATTGCCTTGTACACATAGCAGCGTTGACAGTGATGATACTCAGACCAATACTGGTTAGTGGTAACATGCACCTAGCTAGTATGTGTGATTGACACCTTAAATTCTTTTCAGCATCTTTAAAATAATAGCATTACCTGAAAATCGTGATCTCTGTATTGTGTCTCCAATTACATAAGAAAGTGGTAATCCTACAATAATTTTGTTGGCGTTAAGGGCTACAATGATTGAAAGCTGTAGTTTCAAAACAACTTTAATTTGCTGAAGTGATTTTGTCTGTCTTTTCTCATCAGAGGAAGCTAATACATTGTTATGATTGTATAGGGGGCTCTTTCTAATACACCACATTTTACATGTTAGGTGAAATATGGTAAAAGTTCTTTGGGGAGGCTTGTAAGAACATATGTGCATGATATATATGTTCAATATAGGCATCACAAACTAACACAGTTGTTGAGGACTAAATCTTATTATTGTTATTTTCCTTTCAAAACAACTCGCAAATCATTTTGTTTCTACGGAGATTAAGGGTATGTTTGATTTGTAAAGAAGGTCTCTAAAATCAGGCATTTAATTTATAACCGACTTGTTTGAAACAGTTTCAGAAAAATTCAACCAAACAGATTTTTTTACATTTTTCTTATTTTCGATTTTATGTAAATATAAAACTATTTTAAAAAATGCAAACAAATTGTGCCCTAAAACTCTCGCATTTCACTCTGGGAGATAGATGAGATACCACTAAGTTAATTACAACTTCTGGTGTTGCTAAATTTTACATCCATAAACTAGTGGATGTTATAGGTATGAACAAAAATTCATGATTGCTTATGCGTGAAGAGAGTTTCACGAATTCTTGCGTTTATCCGAGCGATCCACATACCACGAAATTTTTTTACCCCTTCTTGACAAACTTAATTAGCATTCTAGCCAATAAATTGAAGATGATGACACCATTAGTATAACACAGATCGACCTAGCATTGATTGAATCCATCCACCAAAGAAATCTTATTGATGTGGTCTCCCATCTGAATACCAGTGCCAAGTACACACTCTATAAGTGATCATTAATTAATTCATGGTTAATTAATTACTTGCATTTCTAAGTGTGGAAGAACTAATTAAAAGCATATATAGCGCAGAACCATAATTCTAATATTAATCATATCACCAAAGACGTATATATTTAAGTATGTGTGTTCCTAGTGAGACCATGCACAGTCCATCAGGAAGACAAATTAACAGGAATGATTTGAAGATCTAGGATATCCCCTTTAATTAATCACTGTTTAATAAAGTTAATACTATTGAACAATAGGAGTAAGAGAATAGAAACATTCTATTCTTAGCGTGAAAGCGAGCTTCCATGCCACTATTTTTGGTTCAAACTTGCTATTCTTAATTAATTAGATGAAGAAATGATCTCCTTTATGCAGAAAAGAAGTCTAATTAATGATCAAACAAAAGCTATGAAGTTGTTCAATTTTTTTTTATCTTTTTTGGTTTTATTTTTCGACTTAATTATAAAGTTCAAGCCATTATGTTGAACTGTCAAATTATAAACAAGATGATAAAAAAAAATGAATCCATACATTAATGGAGTGGAAGAATCTGCAGACTAGAGTGAAAGTTTGAGTTCCAAATCAAGTTCTTGATTGTCACTTGATCCAGAGTTGTGACTGCTTGAACCAATCGAACCGCTCTGATCTTTCTTTCTCTTGTCTAGCTGTGAGTCCTATGAAATGAATTGTGATTATGGGATTAGAATACTCTACTAATTACCATTCTTCAATTATTATATATATGTACCAGCATTGCAGATATATGTAACTAAATAAAGAAAATATATATATATATATATATACCTCAACTTGTAGGTTCATTAGGAGGTGTCTAGTCATGCTTGGTTGTGCAAAATGTTGGATCTCTAAGTTGCCATTGTCAGGATTGTCCCATCTTATAATTGAACATATATTGATTTAGAGATCAAGCATACATATAGTTGAAAACAAATTAATGCCCTTACTTACAATAAGAATTTAGCTTAGGAAATACCTTGCTGCAGTGCTAGGTTGAGAATCTTCATATCTTACATTTTTCCTTTCTAATTCGCCCCAACTCATCTGTATCAAAATCAATTTCAAAAAAAATCAATTTTTTTTTCATTGCATAAATATGTAGAAACAAACAACGAAATCTCTATGGTGAAAATGAATTATGTCAATTTCATTTAATTATTCTCTCTTGTTGCAAGTGTCAACCCGCTAATACTTTTCAGAATCGATGATGAAATGATGAGAAAGATGATAATATATATATATATATATATATATATATATTTGAAAATTGATGATGAAGGAGAATGTATAACACATCTAATTATCAAGTTTGATCACACAACTTCCAAACAAATGGAAAAAGGTCTAATTATAAAATATTTAACATGTTAAAGAGAAAGACACTTTGATATTGTTTGAAACTACTGATGATTGACTATATCAAGAGTTTTACACCTACATTTATCGGGAAAAAAAAAAAGAAAGAGTTTTACACCAGCCCTAGATCTCTCTCCCTCTCAAGAACCGTATGGACTGTGAGACACATGAATTATTTGATCAATGAATAAAAATATGGTAATCAATTAAGTGAAAGAGAAAAAAGGGAGGATACCTAGGATTATATATGTATATATGTATATATATATATATATATATATATATATATATATATAATAGAATTATCTTTTGAACTAAATAGTGTGCACTAGTACATACCATGAAATTCTGTTGGCCATGGAAACCATATGAAGATGAGGAGGAGGATAAGAAGGAAGACGAAGATGGTACACGAGAATAGCCCATTTGCTGTGATCTCATGTCCTCCTACATCAACATAATTATAAGAACAAATTAGACTCCTTAAAATTCTATAGAACTATATATATATATATAGAGAGAGAGAGAGAGAGAAAGAGAGAGAGACCTGGTTGAGGGTGGTGGGGTAAACAGGAGTAGTGTGAAGAGAATTAGGAAGGTAGTTAGAAGGCAATTGGCTATGGAGTCTAATCTTCTCTAACTGAGCAACACCAAGACCTCTCTGTGGTTGTTTTGGCTTCTCTGAATTGCTCTTCTTCCCTCTTCTTGATGATGATGATCCTCCTCTAGATCTTTCATTCTCTCCTAGGTTTGTCTCCCCAAAATAACTGCTACCCATCTCTCTCTCTCACTGGATGCTAGAGAGACAAGTAGTCTTTGTTTGATATATATATATATATATATATATATATATATATATATATATATATATATATATGTAATATTTTATGAACTCACTGTTTTGTATATATATATAATAGTAGTACTGCTGAAACAGCTAGCTGCTTTGATCACCCAAATCTTCAACACCCTTAAAATTAAGCTGCTTGCTTGCACCACAGTAATTATTGCATCGCTGGATCAGATATTGCATTATATATTGTCCTATTCAGTATATCATACATCTATATCTACCTAGATTTTGTGTCCTCATTCTTCGCTCACTTTTAAGAATTCCAATCTATACATATTTATCAGACTAATCATTGTTTATATATAAAAAAAAATTGGCAAAATATTTTTTTAAGCTATGTAAAATAATTTTGTTTATTTTTTTATTTTTAAACATGCGTATTTCAGTTTGGCAATATTTACAATTATAATAATAATAATAATCATGGAATTTTAACAGAAGGAATACTAATATTTTATGAATTTAATCTATAAATAAAGTTCGATAATATTTTTAGTCGTAAAATATTTCCAACAGACTATATAAAAATAAGGGCTTTAGAGGTACAAATTGCGGCTATTATTTTTAGAGTCAGAGAGTTAATTATCACCTAAAATCCTGACATTCAAAAACATTTAGGGCATAGTGACAATAAAAACTTGATGTTATATTATATCTAAGATTTCCTAGATTAAATAATTAATTCTTTGAGTTATAGATACATTTTGTTTTGGTAATGAACAAAAACAATAATT
This sequence comes from Cornus suecica, assembly GCA_963922005.1. NCBI lineage: Eukaryota > Viridiplantae > Streptophyta > Magnoliopsida > Cornales > Cornaceae > Cornus > Cornus suecica. The sequence goes on along the minus strand of OY998240.1, from coordinate 73,398,754 downwards.
TTAAAACATAATTTACACCCAAGCAAAGAAAGCTCCCACATACTGTGAAGAAAGTTGACGGTGAGAGTCTCGACTATAAGTCTGTAGACATGTTTATAATATATCTACAAAATTGAAGAAATGAAAGTACGAACAAATCGCGTAGAATTCTCGTATCTTTGTACGTGTGTAAAGATCATACAAAAGGAGTTTATATTAGAGATTAGTGATTATTTATGATTTTTATCTTTTCCTTTTAATTGTGTGTGGTTTTTTAGGTGTTGGACTATGAAATGAAAAGGAACTCTAAAAATATTAAATAATACAAATAAATTTTTACCTAATAAATTGGCAATTTTTTTTTTCTTTTCAAGAGGATGAAGTTCGTCCTAGCTTATGTGGTTTAATATAATTTTGATATGTGACTAAATTTTATTTTTTAAAAAAAAAGAGGAGGATAAAGATAAAATTAATGAAAAAAATATTACCATCAATTCCTTTTTAAATGATTTAACCACTTTTAAATGATTTAACCACGTGTCAAAATTTTTTTTTATCAATTTGATTCACTACCAGCTAAATGCTATGATGAGATCGAGATTGAGGTCACTCCTAGTCAATCTATTCTGGCCTTAATCAATATTGTGTTATTAACACAATTAGTGATGGTAATCCTAATCACGAAAAGGTCGCTAATTCATTGAGGTGTACGTCTTTATCACAGACTTAGCTAGCTTACTCTTAGTTTATCACTAATCATGTAAGATCAAGCCAATTAATGTGGGTCTTGCTTGTCTGGTGGCTTTTCAGTTTCATGATTAAATTGCATCATTAATAAATACCTTATAAATTTATAATACCTTAATTTTGTAATTTTATATGCAACTTCGTTAGAAACGTAAAGCATCGTATGATGTTGGACCAAATCACACATTTCACTGTAGATTCTAGAAATCTTATGACAACTTCACAGGGAATATAAAAAAATTTGTATTTCATTTGAAAACTTCCCAAATTTATACGCAAAGTTTTAGAATATAATAGGAATAATTGGATTTACTTACATCCGTACTTTTCTTAATATAGATAATTATAATTATTATTACCTTCCCTCCTGTTTATAATTTAAAATAAACATTTTTGTTCGGCTAACTTTCGAGTTGATCAAAGATACTCATCTTATGTAAGTAATTTTTCAATAATGAGTTGATTATGATATCATCATTTATTTGTGAAGATATTTTAAAAATAAATACAGGGGTATAGGTGTAATTTCATTTTTATGTCAACTAGATATGAACGTTAATCACTCAAAAAAGATGAAATTGTAATTATTTAAAAAATAAAAAAATTTATTTATTTAAATAACAAAAGATACGGATGTAACAAAACCGTAATTATTTTAAAAGCAGAAAACTGTAATTATTTAAATTACATAAGATGCGGATATAACAAATGTCAAGAGAATCCTCAAAATTACTGTTACCCCAAGAAGGACCATACTAAATATATTCTTCATAAGGTAAATTTTCAATAAAATTTAAAAATCCCACCAAATCTAACATAGCTGTTCCACGCATGATTTGTGGGTCATGAAATTGAGAATCCTCTCAATTGTTAAGTAGACACGTGAACTTAAGCATATGTTAAATACCAAAATATCACATCAATCTCTAGATTCAAAGCATATGTATGTCCTTCTTTTAATATTTTATTAGCCGGTGAGTTGTGGCCCTAGGACGTGTCCTTTGCCTTGTGGAAAGGAAAAGGGTTTACTATCATGAGAAAGGTCTCATACTTCGGATTGAATTGCAATTAATTAATATTAGGTCCGTTTGGATACCCTATTTTTTGTTTTTGTTTTTTTACTGTTCACAAGACTAAAAAAATAAATACGTTTGGCAAACGCGTTTACTGTTCACTGTTTTTTTCCAAGAAAACTGTTTTCTGTGAATAGTGTGTAAAAGTGATGAAAACACCAAATACAACTTTTAGTTATTTTTTGAGTTTTTTCACTGTTTAGGTGGTAAAAACAATGAAAATACCAAATTCATAAAATACAATTTTCACCAAATAAAAGTGGTGAAAACACCTTCATCCAAACGTTTTTTTGTTTTTAGTTTTTTCCTGAAAAAACAAAGACAAATACAAAAACAGTTTTTATATTTGAAGATAGAAAACAAATACAAAAAACAGGTTTTCCAAACGCACCCTTACAAATTATGGCTCGAGAGAAATAAAATATAAAAAATATATATATATATACATTTTTGCGTAGATAAATATATATGTGTATGTATATATTTATGAGTTAGAGCATAAAAAAGTGGCTAAGTACATCACGAAGTCTATTTACTTACAAACTTGAACTCTTATTTCAATTCAAACCCGATTTATAAATAGTGGAACTATGATTTCGTGGTTTAATTCTGATTTTAAGCTTTAGATGGATATGAGAGAAAAGAAAAAGAAAAAAAATATCATAAGTTATAGGGAAAAAGAAAAGAAAGGATAACAATATTTTAAATTTATATTTGGATAAATTATAAAAGAAATGAAATGAAATGATATCATTCTTGTTTGGATAAGTCAAATGTGAGAAAAGAAATGAAAGAATAATAATTAAATAACTAGTATATTCTTTAGTTAATAAAGTTATTCTTTTAATTATAGATGATAGTTTTGTTATTTTAATACTTAAAGTTGTTATCATTTATTTTCTCTCCAAATTTTCTTATTTTTGGAGGGATAACACCTAAGAGTTTTATAGTTATAATCATATCCCTCCAAATCCTTTCTTTTCTCTTATAAGTGGCAACCCAAACACACAACTCCCTATCTTTTCTTTTCTTTTTTCCTCAAATCACTTCAAATTCTTCCTATCAAACGAAGCCTTAAGTTCTATCATCTATGGAACCAAATTGGACTGATTTATAAATATTATAAATTTGGGATTGCAAAAGAAATATATATTGTAAGAACACTTTTAAATATTGTTTATTTATGGTATGTTCTAGATAATAATCATGTTGAATGTTAGATACGTCGTTTTGATTTCAACGACATCTACAACATCGACAAAGGCGAAATCAAGCATTGAAATAGTGAAGAATACAAGTGAAGTACAAAAGTGAGTGTATTGAGTAAAAATGTCTCCAGGAGGGCAAAAATGATATTTTTCAAAGTCGTCAATTCAAGCAAAAAAATTCGGGGAGTTAAGAGGGTCATTTTGGTACAGTTACAGAGAAAAGTGATTTTCATATAGAAGCCTACGCCTACAAAAGCAAAAAATGGCCAGAAAGTGGAAATCTACGCTCAGACCCTATGCCTAAGGCTTAGGTGCGGCTACAGTATTTTTCAGCACAAAATTTTGGTCAACTTTGGGCAGCCATATCTCAGTCAAAACAGCTCCTAATGGGGTCATTCTTAATCCTAACATCAAGACCTTGAAGTCAGCTTTCCAAAATGATATTACATGCCTCCATCCAATGTGTGTAGCTCCATATATGATCAAAAGAGTAAGAGGTGTCCTGCAGAAAAAACTAGAAATTTCATAATCGAACTGAAATTTTATTTTGACTCGGATTGATCCATGTTGACTCGGATGACTTTGAATTCGACCCAAACACCTATAAGCACGTGCATATCACATATTATACATTATATTGAAGAGTTTAGCTCAGTTGAGTGTAAAAATTACACAAAAGGATAAGGTTAGGGCTTTTCGTTGACTTTGTCTATAAATATCAAGGTCTATAACAGAGGAGGCCACGTCTTTGAGAGATCTCTGCAATTTTTCTACAGATTCATATTCTTTTACAGAGATATATGGTGAGAGAAGATCATTGAGTGATTATCTATCTTCTAGTTCTCTATTGGTTTGAGTTTTCCAATTGTGTTTCTACATCGATAATTCTCATGCACAATTGGATGATTTAGTTGCTGAAAAATCATCACACCATCTATTGCAACGAGGTTGCGTTGATCCATTGAGAAGCAGAGCCGTCTGAGTGCGATGATCAAAGCAAGAGGCTTCGTGGTTATTTGATCTGTTGAGAAACAGAGCCGTCAGAGTAAGGAGCGGAGCGAGAGCTTCGTGGAGTGCGATTGATTCAAGTTCGTCAGACGTCGAGTGGATAAAGGCAGATCTGGATGGATTTGTAAGTCTAAAATTTCATAGAGTCTGTGTAATCCTTGATTCATAGTGCATCGATACCCGAGCGTATCCGTGGTTTTTACTTGGAGTATTTCCAAGGTTTTTCACGTAAAAATATCGTGTCTTTATTGCTTTATTTTCTGCACTTAGATTATTCTTTGCATGATTTATCTTGATAGAGAATTGGATTAAAATTAAATTTTTCGCAATTATTATTAATTTGTCATTAAATCCACAAAAAGCCTATTCCCCCACCCCCCCCCCCCCCCCCCCCCCTCCCTTAGGATATTTTCATTAATCGTCTAGGTAATTTCAATTGGTATCATAGCGTGGTTGTCCCATTTTAGGTTAACTACGTAGAGTTAGATCTTGAACTTGGACGATGGACGTACCTCGTGAAGGAGGTTCTGTATATAGGTCCCCTTTGTTTGATGGCTCTAATTACACGTATTGAAAAGCAAGAATGAGAGCATTTTTTAAATCACTAGATGAGAGAGCTTGACTTGTCGTAGAGGTAGGATATTCACCTCATACTGTGATGGATGCAATGACTAGTAAATCAAAGTCAAAACCATCAAGTGAGTGGACTGCTGTAGAGACAAACAGTGCTAATTGAATGCTTTATACACTGTTGTGACTGTGAGTGAATTTAAAAGAATTACCACGTGAGAAATTGCTAAACAAGCTTGGGACATTCTTCAAGTAACTCATAAAGGAACTTCAAAAGTTAAGCAATCGAAACTCCAAATTCAAAATTCAAAATTTGAACAGCTTAAAATGGAGGAGAATGAGGTTTCTGGTGACTTTGAGGCTAGATTAACTGACGTAGTAACAAGTTGTCACAATCTAGGAAGCTCATTCCAGATATTACTATAGTGAAGAAAATTCTTAGATCTCTACCTGAACGTTTTCGGTCTAAAGTTACCGTCATATATGAAATCATGAGTTTCAAGGAAATTAAACTTGAAGAGTTGGCTGAGAATTTAAAATTATATAAGATGGAGATGCGTGCTTAATCCTCTAAGAAGTCAAGTGGCATAAAAGAGAAAAGCATAGATTTTAAAACCATTAGGGAGGATCCTAGTAAGTCTGATGAGGAGGGTAAGAGTAGACCAATACAAATTGATATGATAATGAAGCAGTTTCATAAATTTTTAAAATATTTTTTTAGTCAAGAATTGATTAGATGACAAAAATTTGAAGATAAATCACATGATTCTAAAAATAGAAAAGTTCAAAATCGGAATGACAAGGGTGACCCTAAAAAGAAGAAACCTCAATGTTTTGAGTGTCAAGGGTTTGGTCACATAGCTGCTAAGTGCGCCAATAAGAAGAAAATGACAAAAGGTCTAGTTTTTACTTGGAGTGATGGATCTGATGATGGAACAACTAGTGCCTCTGCTGAGTCTGACGAGGTTGATGAGTCTGAAAATTTCACTGTGTTTACTGCACATAGTAAGAAAGTTGAAGAAATAGCTGCAAGTTGGGCAATATCTAAGGATGATGATTCTGAGGATAATGAAGATCGTGGGGACTTGTATGAAGATGCATACAATAAACTTTATGAAAAGTCTGTTCATATGAACAAAATCTTCTCAAAATATATAGCTCAGTTAAAAAATGTTGATAAGGAGAGATAGTCCTTAAGAAATGAGGTGACCAAGTCTGAACAAGAAATGACTCAGGCTTTGAAGAGAGTAGATGGTCTCAATGAGAAATTAAGGACTCTAAGATTGGAATTGAGTGAGAAATCTACAAGGATTAAGGGATTGGAAAAGGAATTGAAGGATGTTAACTCAACTATCCATAAATGGTCTAGTGGAACACTTAAGCTGAATCATATGTTGAGTATGGGAAAATCTGCAGGAAATACAAAAGGGTTGGGATTCAAAGGAACATTGAGTGATTCAAACATCGTTTCCAAAACAACCTTTGTAAGGGGTTCCCAAGAAGCATCTAGTTCTTCTCATGGTAAGTCTGATAGGGATCTAAATGATCAATCTTATGTCAGAAAATCTTTTGAGATTAAGTATCCATTTACCTCTAGAGTCAATAAGGGTTTAAATCATTTTTATCAAAGGTTTATCCCAATATATCATCACTGTGGAGTGAAAGGTCATATTCGACCCGTGTGTTCAAAGTTAAGAGGAGAAACATTGAAATCAAAGCGGAAGCATAGAATTCAAAAAAGACCTAATGTTGAAAATAAAATTCGGGTGTTGAGTGAAGAGGTGAAGAGATTGTCTAGGCTAGCAAATAGAGCACCAAAAATTAAACAAGTGTGGGTTAGGAAAGATGAATTACATTTTTTGGTGCTAATAATGCATGTAGAGCGCGTGACTCTAATTATGAGAAATGTCTTAAATGTATATCCACAGATTCTCAGTCAACATACATATCTACAAAACCATTAGATTTTCAAAAGCATGTGTTTCTTAGAAAATCTAGTGGCATGTTATCATTAGGATAGATGTCTTTAAATGTATCATTCTAGGAATATCTTCCAATATCTTGTATCCTAGAATTTATACATTATCATGCATTTTTTTTATTTGCATGTTTATTTTTTATTGTGCATGCATTATGTTTTGCTACTATTAGGATTATTTATGCATGCATTATTATGATAACAAATTACCATAAATATTATAAAAATAAAATAAAATCTTAGCATGTTGAGCTTGGCTAAATGTACAAATGGTTGTCATATTTCACTATATTCTTATATTTACTTTTCTTATTATGCTTATGAGAATTGGAGTTGTTAGTATGACATGGGGTTATGAGTTGTTCACTTGTCATGTTTAAGTACTATTTTTTAAAACTCATCAAATTTGGGTGCTTGTTTTACTTCGGAGATGATTGTAATACTTGTTGAAACTTTTGATCTTTTTCATCTAATCTGAAGTGATATGTAAGTTCATGAGTTATGCTAGATTGATCTATGTTTTTGAATATTTTTTGCATGCTTATGAATGTTGTGGTGATGTTGAAGGAGGAAAGAATGAGATAATTAAAATATAGAAATACAAAAAGTAATTCTTCTATTTGAGTAACAGAGCCTCTTGCCTCAGTAAGCATTGAGTGTTTGTGTAAAAATGGGAGAAGACTAATGAACATAAATCCCATGAAATAAGCTCAGGCCTAGTTGGTCGGGACTAAAAATCCTCGCTGGAAAGTCCGAAGCTTAAAAAGATAAAAAGGGATATGGTGAAAAGGTTGAAAAGATTAAATTATGTTCCCTTAATTAGCAATAAGGTATGAGTTAAATATTTGACTTCTAACTTGGGTTTTGGACTGAAGTATCATCACGGTTAGTGAGAAAATTAATATAATTAATACATATTGCTTTCATCTTAGTTGTTTACTTGCACCTGAATATATGTAAATGTTATGTAAAGTCTGTCATGTGACTACTTATGACTACAAGGTATGTATGCTAATTTTTTTCACTATCATGTGTATAATAGCTAAGTTGAATATGAAAATATGATATGTTAATGATTAGTTCATTGTCTCTACTGCCCTACTCACGTGTTTCTAAGAATAAAAATATTTTTTTTAATTGAGCATTTTGCATTCATGCATTAGTATTAAGTTCATGCATTGTAGAGATTTTTGTTACTTGAGAATCTGGATATAATCTAATAGAGAACTTTATCTTAGTACTTAGTGCTTGGCTTAGATTCTCTAGAGTCTCCTATGTGATCTTTTCCCATGTTTTCATCTTGAGATTTTCCTTTGTTTATGTCATGTGCTTTGATTGTTTTTATTGTTCCTTGTCATTTCAATGACAAAAAGGGGGAGAAATATTGAGTAAGGGGGAGTAATGGTTTTAGGGGGAGAAGTATTGAGTAAGGGGGAGAAGGAGTGTGTGTTTTATAATCATTATGCTTACATAAATATTGTGTTTTTCTTATGATCATTTTATATATATTTTCCACACTTGCGTTTAATGGTTTGTTTAGTGTTATGGTTACATGATTGGTAGACCGTCATGAAAGCAAGGTGACAGTTTATATCTATGTTTTTCGGTGTGTGTTCATAGGTATAGATGTTATGTTGTTATTTGTGAGGCTATATTGTAAAACATGATTTTGTCTCAAAAATGTCAAGGGGGAGATTGTAAGAACACTTTTGAGTATTGTTTATTTATGGCATATTCTAGACAATAACCATGTTGAGTGTTAGATAGGTCGTTTTGATTTAACGACATCTACATGCTTCGACAAATGCCAAATCAAACATTGGAGTAGTGAAGAATACAAGTGAAGTGCAAAAGTGAGTGTATTTAGTAAAAATGTCTCCCGGAGGGCAAAAACGGTATTTTCCAAAGCCGTCAATTCAAACAAAAAGTTTCGGGGAGTCAAGAAGGTCATTTTGGCATAGTTGCGGAAAAAAGTGATTTTCATGAAGAAGCCTACGCTCAAGTCTACGCTTACATAAGCAAAAAGTGGAAATCTACGCTCAGGCTACGCTCAAGCCTACGTTTAAGACCTATACCTAAGGCTTAGGTGCGGCTATAGTATTTTTCAGCACAAAATTTCAGTCAACTTCTGGCAGCTATATCTCGGTCAAAACAAGTCTAAATGGGAAGATTCTTGATCCTAACATCAATAGCTTGAAGTCAGTTTTCCAAAAACGATATTACATGCATCCATACAATCTGTGTAGCTCCAGATATGATCAAAAGAGTGAGAGGTGTCCTGCAAAAAAAATTGGAAATTTCATAATCGATCAGGCTGAAATTTTATTTTGACTTGGATTGATCCATGTTGACCCGGATGATTTTGAATTCGACCCAAACACCTATAAGCACGTGTATATCACATATTATATATTATATTGAAGGGTTTGGCTCAGTTAAGTGTAAAATTACACAAAAGGGTAAGATTATGGTTTTTTCTTAACTTTGTCTATAAATATCAAGGTTTACAACAAAGGAGGCTACGTCTTTGAGAGTCTCTGCAAGTTTTCTACAGATTCATATTTTTTTACAGAGATATATGGTGAGAGAAGATCATTGAGTGATTATCTATTTTTTAGTTCTCTTTTGGTTTGAGTTTCTCCAATTGTGCTTCTACATCGACAATTCTCATGCACGATTGGATGATTTAGTTGTTGAAAAATCATCACACCATCTATTGCAATGAGGTTACGTTGATATGTTGAGAAACGGAGCCGTCTGAGTGCGGAGATCGAAGCAGGAGGTTTCGTGGTTATTTTATCCGCTGAGAAGTGGAGCCGTCAGAGTACGGAGCAGAGCGAGAGCTTTGTGGAGTGTGAGTGATTCAAGTTCGTCAGACATCGAGTGGAGAAAAACATATCTGAAGGGATTTGTAAGTCTAAAACTTCATAGAGTCTGTATAATCCTTGATTCATAGTGCATCGATACCCCGAGTGTATCCATGGTTTTTACTTGAAGTATTTCCAAGGTTTTTCACGTAAAAATATCGTGTGTCTCTATGGCTTTATTTTCTGTACTTAGATTATTCTTTGCATGATTTATCTTGATAAAGAATTGGATTAAAATTGACTTCCGTCCCCCCTCCCCACCACCTCTATGATATTTTCATTGATCGTCTAAGTAATTTCATATATAATGATAAAAATTTAGTAGGAAATTAAAATTGTTTGTCAATATAACAAATTAAAATAAGAGTAATAACAATTTTTACTGTTATTATAGATTAAAAAAAATGTAAGATTGAAATTTTAAATGATAATTTACCGTCCGCTGCTAAAATTTATAAAGGATGATTTTATTCTTTTTTCGATAACCGGGATGATCCAGACCAGCTAACGTAGTTAGGAGGATTTGAACCTAGGACCTCATGATGAAGGATCCGGGAACTCTTCCATCCCATCCACCGGTCCAGATTATATTTTTATTCCTTTTATATTGGTTGCAAACGGCAACCAACGCTAAAGCCCTAATTATTTTTTTTGTACTGTGAGGTTTGGTTCCGAATTCTTTAAAATTCGGTTGTGACAATTTCATGCCAAAAAAAATCCTAAATATATAGGTTCAAACCTACATGCGTAACATTAGATCTGCATGATTGATAGAATATTAAACAAAATTTAGAACTACCAATGTTGGACCTATAAAAAAATGTCATGAGGTCATGGATGATGCGAAACTAAGCTTTCTTTCTCATTCCATGCTGTTCGGAATTAATTAATGTAGGCCATCAAATATAAATCTACTACTATATAGTCTGCACATGTGAGCACACATACAGAGATGGTGTTTATAGTAAATTAACTACATGACAATCCAATCGGATGAATGTTGATCACACACTAGCTATATCCTAAACTGAATATTATAGAATAAATGGTTTGTTTTGTTAAGTTTTCCATGAATATTGGACCATCTTATAAGACACAATTACAACAATTAATTATAAAGGTATTTCCAACCCTAGGTAAAGATATGGGTATTTTTATTAGTCAAATTGCTGAAATCATTAACTCGGACGGGTGGGTGGGATAAAAAAGTTCTTGGATCCTTCACCATGAGGTTCTAAGTGTTAGAAATATGATAAAACAACTTGCACTTAGAATTAAACAAAATAAATCATTTGGCTTAGAGGCGCATAAAACGCTTCTTGAAGATAGTCGAAGCCTCCCATAAGGTGCAAGGAATAATGGCAGCCTTATCTCCGGGATTCAACCAAGCCTGGACTCTATCATACCACAGTGTATTTGCACGATACACTATTGGGTGTAACACCTAACCTCTTTTCAGAATGCCCAAGAAATAAAGAAGAATATAAATGAGAAAAAAAATACTTGGATTATTTTTCCACGTCTTCAAGTGAACATCAATGAGGTCTTTATATAGGCCTCCATGAGAAGACTTCATAAATGAATTAGTTTTTCCAAGTACATGAATAAATAAGATTCATTTGGTTTGGTTAATGAATCACAAAATTCAATTTGATAAACTTTGAATATACATGTTCAAAATAAATCAAGTAAATGAACCTTATTAATTATAAAAAGAGATAAGTTTCACAATTTTCAAGAAAATAGTTTTGGGTTCATTCTAGAATATTATAGAAAATTTATTTTAAAAATTCATGTAGAAAAATAATTTTGAAACATAATTCTAACACTAGGATCACATTATTTCAACTATGTTTCCGTAGAGGTTTATCCGATCGTTAATTTTAGGGCTCTCAAAAATTAGTCGAGGTGCGCCTATAAGTTGGCCCGGATAACCCCGGTTACCCAAAAAACAAAAAAAAACAAATTGCTCATCCCACTCATCCCATTCCTTATGGTTGTGAATTATAGAATGCAGTGTCTTCCATCACTTCTTCTCCAAAAAAAAATATATATATATATATAATATGCTTACAACCACCAAAGCATTAAAACATTGACATTTGACATCCTAAAATATTCAATTCAACTCTTGTGTCTTTTTATATGACACATATATGATTCCTGCAGACTGACTAAATACTATCTTGCCACTTGGTCTAATTCGGTATCCTTTATAAGCCTCAGCTATATTAATTAGTTTAAAAGAACATACTTTCTGGTTCTAAAAACTAAAAAAGTCATAGACATGTTTGTTCAATTCTTTTATATATTTTTCTCAAATAACTTAAAATCATAAAATTAGGTGACATAGTTAATTTTCAAGACGAAAAAAATCTTCATTAATATAGGGCAAGTTCTGGCGAAAGATGAAAGTTATTTCTATCAAAATTCATAACTCGGTGTTCATATGTTTAGAATTGTTATGTATGTATTGTTATAGATACTTTGTTTTGCAGTGGATTTATGCCTGAACAGCGAAAGGCACGCCCCAGTATCGTTTTATGCATTATAAGATTCTCCTATTACCTTAATAATATAGTTAATTAAGGGTGTGTTTGATAACACTTATTTATTACCTAAGATTGAAAAATTTTAGCACTTATTCAGTTAAGTGTGTTTGATAATAATTTGAATATCACTTAATACATTAACTATCACTTAAAATGAGACAAAATTTTAAGTGATAGAGTCACCATTTAACACCGAAGTCTGAAGACTGAAAATTAACAAAAATATCAAAAAATATAATATTTTTAAACATTGCTTAAAATTTTCAGTACTTAAAATTCAGATATTAAAATTTTCAGTACTTAATCTTCAGTTTTATCAAATAGCATATACAAGGTGCTGCTAAAACCTTCATATGGGTTTAATTATTTGTCTCCTCTTCGTTGTGTGCCACTGTGTTTATGTCTCACATATATCTATATATGTATATATATATATATTTCTGAGCTTAAATAAAGAGGAAAATGATACAAGATTCTTGGAGAGGATTCTAAATATGTTTTCCATTTTTAAGTACCATGTTTCATGTTTCTTGTTCATTTTCTTTTCTCTACTTTTATTTTTCACTAATATAAAAAAAAATATTAAGTGATTTTTACGAAGTGAACATATCAATCCTATAACTTTAAACAGCTCTCTTCGCAATTGATTCAATTGGCATACCTTTTCTTATTGTCGACTCTAAAATAATTTTATAACTTTAGTAAACGAGTTTATTCATGAGCTTAGTAAGCATATTTATGAAATATTAAAATTTGATTTATTTATTAAACAATTCTAACAAAAAATATTAGCCCTTAACTCATATCCTAAACCAATGAGAAAAACCGAACTGTTAACAAGTTGAGTCTAACTCTATACACGAAAAACTCAATCCAAATGGAACCCTAACCAAGAGTCCATGCAATGGACTACTCGCAAATGTAAAAGCTTATAAACAAGAACATATTAATTTATGAATGTTCATACTGTCATACTATATATCCGCAATAGGGTTGCATGTAAGGATATATAATACATATAAATATAAATAGGAAGAAATTAAGATAGATACTGTTACTTCTATAGTTTTTTGGAAAAATTATACAAACTATCCTTGAACTATGACCTAATTGCACGCGGTACCCCTTACGTTTCAATAATATCATAAACTACTCTCAAAATCACCTCTGTTGTAACACTTAGCCCCTTCTGTTCAAAGTCAACGCCAGAATTGGTCAATAAAGGTTGTTTTTGTAGTGAACTTCCATTTTTGCCCTCATATCATTGCATGTTCCAATTTTGCATACAAAATTACTTAAATACCCTATTTTTTTTGAATTTATATATAATGTTCCAAAATATGAATTTCTTTTTTCGAAAAATAATTTTTTTGCAAAAAAGTATATATTATGTTCCAAAATATGAATTTTTTCCGAAAAATATATATTATGTTCCAAAATAAGATTGTTTTTTTGCAAAAAAGTACTTATTATGTTCCAAAATATGAATTTTTTTTTCGAATTTTTTTTTTTTTGCGAAAAAATTATATATTATGTTCCAAAATATGATTTTTTTTCCGAAAAATATATATTATGTTCCAAAATATGATTTTTTTCCGAAAAATATATATTATGTTCCAAAATATGATTTTTTTTTGCAAAAAAGTACTTATTATGCTCCAAAATATGAATTTTTTTTCGAATTTTTTTTTTTTTGTGAAAAAGTATACATTATGTTCCAAAATATGATTTTTTTCCGAAAAATATATATTATGTTCCAAAATATGATTTTTTTTTGCAAAAAAGTACTTATTATGTTCCAAAATATGAATTTTTTTCCGAAAAATACTTTTTTTTTGCGAAAAATATATATTATGTTCCAAAATATGATCTTTTTCGAAAAATATTTTTTTTGCGAAAAATATATACTATTATGTTCCAAAATATGATCTTTTCTAAAAAATATTTTTTTTGTGAAAAATATATACTATATTCCAAAATATGATTTTTTTTTAAAATAATTTTTTTTCAAAAAATATATATTATTTTTTCCGAAATAATTCATCTTTTGAAAAATAATATTCTCCCTCCGAAAAATAATTTTTTTGCGAAAAATATATATATATATTTTTGAATTTATAATTTTTGGGGCAAAGTGGACACCGTGGGGGTTAGTTGATAAAACTGGATAGTATAGGGGGTTTCTTGAAATTAACCCTAAAATATAATATAAAATAAGGGCTTTTAAGTAAATTCACTCACAAATCTGACTGGGGCTGTTCTAAAGGGTAGTAACTGATATTATTCAAACGTTAAGAGTACTCTCTGCAATTAGGTCATAGTTCAGGGATAATTTATATAATTTTCCCATAGTTTTTTAGTGAAGTAAATGTCAGTGGGGCGTGGACTTGTGACGATGTCATGCAACGGATTTCAATGAGAAAAAAAAAAAAAAAAAAACTCTCCGGTTAAAAAGATTATTAATTCACCAAGTGAGTTGTGCCTTGTGAGCCTCAGCACTGCTATTATAATAATAATGTCATGCAATATGGTTATATAATATATATATATATATATATATATATATATATATATATTGTTAGGATTTTTACACCCGTCCAAGAATAAAATTAGGATTTGCTAACTCTATTAGCCAAGTCACGAATACTTGTAAATCAGAAAACGCATACAAACACACATCAAACAATGGACACAAAGATTTATAGTGGTTCGGCCAAAATAAGTCTACGTCCACTGAGAGCACCGTTTCATTAACGATCAAAGAGAGGATTACAAGGGGTTGATCAGTAGATCAAACACACGCGCACACACAGTGTATACTCACGCATGTATCACCGGAATAGTATAAGCTTATACTTATTCCTAACTCTCACCAAGAATAATACTAGTTTGTATCTCTTCTATTCTCTCTATTTGTGCACACAATAGAATAGGAGAGACCCTATATTTATAGGAAATGTTATAGAGGTGGTTTTGCCTTTTAGTCGATGTGGGACAACTTTCAATACAAAGTAGTCACCCTTTATATATAACAATCTCCCACTTGACGAATTTGCCATCATCAATCAACTCCATCAATGATCAGTGCATTACGATACTCTCATTCATGTCTTCAAGCTTGAAGACCCACTGAAGTTGCGCACAACTTCAGTTTTTCTCTTATTACCACTTTGGTCAACATGACCATGCTGATAGCTTCCACTACATGAGCAATATCTACCTTTCTACATAACGTGTGACCTCTATTGCGTCTGGCCACTCTATCTTGTAATCACTATCGTTTCTGACTTCGCCTTGCAAACTTTGTCACGTCTGTCTTCTTTCTCCCCTTCACAAAGAGACTTTCCGGTTGCTGCATATAACACTTCTCATTTAGGTCACCTTGGAGGAAAGCAAATTTGCCATATAACAGCTCTAGATGCAAAACTTCTGCTTCAACAATGCTTGAATGAATGGTATTCAGTTTCACAACCAAAGAATGGAGAGATTTCTTCTCTACTGGAAGCTCGGTTAGCTTCCATGTCTTGATGAGGATAAGGGACTGCATCTCATCTTCCATCACAAGCTCCCGCTGGCTCGCATCTGTTGCACTTCATGCTTCATCATCATCTGGTTCATCTCCATCTGTAAGCAACAAATTCTGCAGTGTATCAACCTGTTGAGTCTTACTATCTGCAACATGTTCTTCTGACTGAGGACTCTCACTGTCTAGAACATCTTCTATCTCAACATACACAGGATCAATATGTGCTTTACTGCTTCATACCTCTTCTGGTATTTTGTGCTCCAACGGTACTGATGGACCACGATTCATAAGATACGATGTTGTACTGACTGTTTCTGCCCAGAACTGTTCTGGCAACCCAGCCGAATGCGCATGCTTCTGGCTATCTCAGTCACTTTTAGTTTCATACATTCTGTTACACCATTTTGTTGTAGTGTACTTGGAACAGTCTTCTCTAATCTGATACTATTCTCATAACAAAAAATTTTGAACTCGGAGTCTTCGTTTTCTCCACCAAAGTCGGATCTCAGTTTCTTTACCTTCAACCTTGTTTCCTTCTCTACTATGGCTCTCCATTTCTTGAACACATCGTACACTTCACTTTTATGTTTCAAGAAGTAAACCCATATCATCCTGGAATGGTCATCGATGAAAGTCACGAAGTAAGACTTTTCGCCAAGAGATGAGATAGTTGTTGGCCCCCAGATACCCATGTGAACTAGCTCAAGCTTCTCCAATGTGAGACTTCTGTTGTTGCTTTTGAAACTAACCCTCTTCTGGTTATACTCACAGAAGTTGATGTCAATCGATTTCACTGGTAGTTTTCCCTTCGAGAACATAACTGCGAGCTCCTTTTCAATCATGTGACAAGGTCTCGGGTGCCATATGTTGTGATCCTTTTTTCCTTCTGCAACTGCAATCATTGTGCTAAAATTGGTGGTTGTGTAGAGCGTACCTTCTTTTTTCCCTCGTGCTATAGTCATAGCCCCTCTGGAAATCTTCCACTTATCTTCACTGAAAGTGGTCATATAACCTTCACTCGCCAACTGGCCTACGAAGATCAGGTTTTTCCTCAAGTCTAGAATGTGTCTGACATCCCTCAGCTTCCATATCGATCCACTGAGTCTGATATGTACTTCACCCTTGCCAACATCATTGCAAGGCTGATCATCATCTAAATAAATCTTGCCAAGGTTTCCAGGTGTATAGCTCTCGACTTGAGGTGGCATGAAATGATGCTCTAGAGTCCAAGACCCAAAACTCTATCTTGCTCTCCAAAGAGCATATCAACGCACCATCTTCTGAAACAAAATTTACTTCAATCTTGTCATCCGCTATACTCTACGGGGATCTGCACTAGCCTCTGTAATGACCAAGTTTGCCACAATTCCAACACTCAATGGAATTTTGAGACTCCTGTCTCGACTTGGAACGACCACATCTATTACTTCCGCATTTTCTTCTGTTTGAACCTTTGCCTCTGGTGTCGACATTCAATGTTGAGCCACTGTTAGAAGAGCTTGACTCACTCTGTCTTCTGATCTCTTCTGTGAGTACCATACTTACTACGTAATCATACTGTAACGGTTCCACCCCTGAACAGTTACTGATTGCAGCCTTTGTAGCGCTCCAACTCTCTGACAATTAGCTTATAAGAAAAGCCGTTTCATTTTGCTAGTGATTGACATCTCAACTGATTCCAACTGCTCAACAATTTTATTAAGAACACTAATGTGTTCACTGACCTTCCTATTCTCAGACATCTTCAGATTTTCCAATCTAGTGATGAGATGTACCACATTTGTTCTAGACGGCTATTCGTACATGCTCGAAAGAGCATCCATAAGAGACTTTGTTGTTTTCTCATTCTTGATGTTGAAGGCGACGGACTTTGACAACGTCAGTCTAATTGTACCAAGAGCCTTTCGATCTAGGATTGTCCAATCCTCGTCTTTCATCGATTCTGGCTTCTTCCCTTCTAGTGACAAGAATAATTTTTTCTTGAATAACACATCCTTAACTTGCATCTTCCAATAAGCAAAGTTTGTACCATCAAACTTGTCGATCATTGCTGTATTTTCTTCTCCCATAGCTCCCACTGAGCCTATTCAAGGTGTTCGGAGTCAAATTATGCAAAAATGATCGCACGGTTGCGTCTGAAACATTTCTAAATCTTAATAACGCCTCTGACCGCGTCAAAAATGGGTCAAAAAGAACTCCAAACAGGTGAAAAAATAAATCTGCACAAAAGACAGAAAATTGTTGACGACGTCAGTACCTTCTCGGGGAGCATTCCAGCACCTATGGGGATAATTTTTGTGTCAAAACATTGGTCTTCGAAATAGTTTTCCGTCGATATTTTATACTCCTTGTATGGATCAACGATGCTCTGCGAAAGAGCCCCGAACCAAAATTGTTGCGCGTCGGAGCCGAAAATCTGGCCGGAACTTCAGGTGGCGCGTGGGGGCGCGTGCGGAACTTTCCGGCGACACGCTTGACACTGTTGACTTTGTCTCGTCAATATGAAGTTTTTGGTATGGTTGGGTTCTGATTTTGGGCACTTTTGAAATTTGATTCTGGACCAGAACGAACGGACTTCTTCTCTACTTCAACCTGAAGTTCTGATACCACTTGTTAGGGTTTTTACACCCGCCCAAGAACAAAACTAGGGTTTCCTAACCCTATTAGCCAAGCCACGAATACCTGCAAATCAGAAAACGCATACAAACACACACCAAACAATGAACACAAAGATTTATAGTGGTTCGGCCAAAATAAGCCTACGTCCACTGAGATCACCATTTCACTAACGATCAAAGAGAGGATTACAAGGGGTTGATCAGTAGATCAAACACACGCACACACACAGTGTATACTCAAGCCTGTATCACCGGAATAGTATAAGCTTATACTTATTCATAACTCTCACCAAGAATAATACTAGCCTATATATCTTCTATTCTCTCTCTCTATTTGTGCACACAATAGAATAGGAGATACCTATATTTATAACATATAAATATAGTAGGTGATTTTGTCTTTCAGTCGATATGAGACAACTTTCAATACAAAGTAGTCACCATTTATATATAACATATATCGTATATGTATATATATATATATATATATCATATATGTATAACATTATAGTTATACACCATATACATTATAGTTATACACGAACGAGATATATCCTGTTAATTGGACAGATTTTTAATGGAAGTATATAAATGCGTTTCAGTTTCTACGACTACCACATAGTGATAATGTCGTACAAATATTGGAGGAGGCAGCATATAATATACCTATGGATATATTTTAGATAGGTATATAATAGCTAGTTAGATATATATATATATATCGCAAGAACATGTGTGGGTATATATTAATATAGTTGAGGGTAAATTACAGTTAAACATCTTTGAAATATGATATATTGTATCGGCACTTTTTATTATTTTGATAATTACAGTTAGACCTCTTTAAATTTGTAAATTATAACAAATATTTTTCTAGTTATAACTTTTTTAATGATAAAATGTGTATCCTAATTAGATGCAAAGATATTTAAATTCATAAAAAAATAATCATGAATAAATAAGTTATTTCATAATTAAAAAAGATAAAATTATAATTCTCATAATGACAGAGGGGTGTAGGTATATTATAATGTGTCGTGTAGTGCATGCCTCAATTAGATTAAGGTGCATTATTGTCTCGGAACCTTAGGGATACTAGATATCTTTAGGTTATGATGCTCAGTTATTAAATATTTATCAGAATCCATGTTTAGCCAATGTGGAAGATTTTCTTCTTGACAAAGAGTTAAAAAAAATTGTAATAAATTCGATAGCATACGTGTTCATACAACTGGAATAGGAGTCTATATAGGACCTTGGAAACTACAGAGAAAGAGAGAGTCCTGAACGTACCCACATGTGAAGATGCTACATAGCTCAACACTTGGCTACTTGAGCATATTAAAATGTATATATATATATATATATATAATAATAATAAATAAATAAATCCCCATAAATTCTTGACTAAGAAATGGACAATATTAATAGATTTGGTCTACCTTCGTCTCCTACTTCTTAGAAAATATCAATCCAATATTGTTAGAACCAACATCCTCACTGCTCTAAAAATCTTTCTTGGATATGATTTGGTTTTTTCCTTAATTAATTAACTGATTAACTGATATGATTTGATATTATTATTAATTAATTGGATAATAATTAAGTACAAGAGTTCAGATTTAAGTTTGGAATACTTTGTGTAATTCGATGACATACTAGCTTGACTTTTAGGATCTTGAGTTTTTCTTCCGAATCCTCCTTGTTATATAGGCTGGATTAGCTAGCTTTGATTGGTAGTCTTTATTACTTGTTTGACAACTATCATATGATAACTTGATCTCCACTTTAAATGTGTAATGTGTATAGCATTAATTGTATATTAGCTATAATCTTCACTTTACATTACTAATGTCATGATGTGAACAGTACTATACTCATTTTCACATATTTTGCATTTAGTATTATTAATTAATTTGATTAAGATGGTGTGGATATGATTCTTTTCTTTTCTATGTTTTGGGTCTCACATTTAGTGAACAATATTTTAAAGAGAATTTCAGTTATTGAAATATGTTTTATTAATCTACCAAGAAAGAATAAATGGTTTTCTTAAATTAATAATGCATGCATGGACTGATCATGGACACTGCATATCAATAGAAATGAAAATCTCTCTCTATTTTTTGTTTTCTTTTTGAATTCTAAATTGTTAAAAGGTTCTTAAACACAACCATGAATTTCTGTTAATAGTTTAGAATGCGACCCAAACACAAGAACTATTAATTATATATAAAATAATTAAACGTACGTAATTATGTATATGACTCCGACTCTTCATACGACTGTAACTACCGCTTGGAGATTTGAAGCACACTTTCGCCTAACGGATTCTAATGAAAAAGACGTATTATATGTAACGGATTAATCTAATTAAAATAGATATAATATATATATATATATATATATATATATAATTCTAAGTAAAATATTTATATATACATGTATATATATGCGTGTTATAAATGTTCATCAAGTCCCCGTTTGGCATGCGATATGTTTTTTGTATTTTTGTTTTCGATAAGAAATCAATATATTTTTTGGGCTAATGCATGTTTGAAGTGGTCTGCCCGGTAACTTGAATAGTTGAAAGTTCTAGAAAAAATAAAAATATCAATTTTGTGTTTTCTATAATTTGCTTCAACACTATAAAATATAGTTGGCCCAAACTTAGAACATATTCAAATTTACACTACAAAATGATTCTGATTTTAAATAAAAATACCTACAGTAAAAAGATAACTATAACATTCTGTATAAGCAAGCCAGTAGTACAATAAACATGAATATATGTGCTATTATATAACAGGTAAAAGTTTGCAATGATTGAACTCTTAGATATGGTGACTCCTTTCCTTGCAGGGAAAGTTAAACTTAGCCACTAAGCTATCTCTATTTGACTATGATTTTGTTATATTTGGTGACTCCTTTGTTAAGGGGGAATATAACTTAGCCATCAAGCAATCACAGTTATGGTAGGAGATCAATTCCTAATTGGATTGATTGACTTGTCCTCCACTCTAGCCTCTCCTATAAATATAGGTGTAGCCTATTGTATTCGGTGTACCAGGCAGATAGCCAGATTAGGTCGGCGCCAGAGGGCCAGATTAGGCCGACGCCAGAGGGCTGGTACCGGTGTGAGTGAAACACCTAGTGCGAGTAAAGCACATGCGGTGCGCAGAGAAGTACACAGAAATAGAGAGAGAGAGTTAGGAATAATATACGTTTATATTATTCCGGTGATACAGGCGTGAGTATACACAGTGTGTGTGCGTGTGTGATCTGCGAATCACCCCCTTGTAATCCTCTCAGTGATTTTTTAGTGAAACGATGCTCTCCGTGGACGTAGGCTTATTTGGCTTAACCACGTATATATTCTTGTGTCGATTGTTTGGTGTGTTTGTGTGCGTTTTCTGATTTGCAGGTGTGCACGGCTTCGTACATAGGGTGTGCGAACCCTAACAAGTGGTATCAGAGCCCCAGGTTGGAGCAAATCACGAAGCCCGACGATCTGGTCCAGATCTGATTTTTTCGAGTGCCCTAAATTAGAAACCGACCATACCAGGAGCTTTGTCTCGACGAGACGAAGCCAGTAGTGTCAAGCACGTCGACGGAACGTTCCTCACGCGCCCCCACGCGCCGCCTGAAGTTTCGGCCAATTTTTTTGTCTCCATCGAGCAGCAGTTTCGGTTCGGCGTGATTTTCCGGAGCATCGTTTATCGGAACGAGGCTTATAATATATCTACGGAAATAGAATTCGAAACCCGACGTTTTGACGCAAGAATCAGCCAAATCAGACTAGGGACGCGCCCGCACGCACCCAGAGAAGATACTAACTTCGTGATTAAATTTCTGTCTTTTGTGTGAATTTTTTTTGGCCCGTTCGGAGTCGTTTTCGACCTGTTTTGGACGCGGTCAGAGGCGTTCTTAAAGTTTTGAACTGCCCCCGACGCAACCGTATACTCGGTTTTGCGTAATTAGACTCTGAATATCTCTAATAGGCTCAGTGGGAGCTATGGGAGAAGAAAAGACAGTAATGATCAACAAAGGTTGCAAGGCAAAAAAGTCAGACACGATAGCGATCGCAAGACGGAGAGGTCAGACACAACAGAGGTCACATTGTCTCCACCATACCAGATATTGCTCATGCAGTGGGAGCTATCAGCATAGTCATGATGACTAAAATGGATCTTCAGGCTTGAAGACAGAAATGAGAGCATCGTAATGCACAGATCATTGATGGAGTTGATTGATTGGATGGAAAGTCGTCAAGTGAGAGATTGTTAGATATGGTGACTCCTTTCCTTGCAGGGAAAGTTAAACTTAGCCACCAAGCTATCTCTATTTGACTAGGATTTTGTTATATTTGGTGACTCCTTTGTTAAGGGGGAATATAACTTAGCCATCAAGCAATCACAGTTATGGTAGGAGATCAATTCCTAATTGGATTGATTGACTTGTCCTCCACTCTAGCCTCTCCTATAAATATAGGTGTAGCCTATTGTATTCGGTGTACCAGGCAGAGAGCCAGATTAGGCCGGCGCTAGAGGGCCAGATTAGGCCGACGCCAGAGGGCTGGTACCGGTGTGAGTGAAACACCTAGTGCGAGTAAAGCACATGCGGTGCGCAGAGAAGTACACAGAAATAGAGAGATAGTTAGGAATAATATACGTTTATATTATTCCGGTGATACAGGCGTGAGTATACACAGTGTGTGTGCGTGTGTGATCTGCGAATCACCCCCTTGTAATCCTCTCAGTGATTTTTTAGTGAAACGGTGCTCTCCGTGGACGTAGGCTTATTTGGCTGAACCACGTATATATTCTTGTGTCGATTGTTTGGTGTGTTTGTGTGCGTTTTCTGATTTGCAGGTGTGCACGGCTTCGTACATAGGGTGTGCGAACCCTAACAAGTGGTATCAGAGCGTTTTCTGATCCTAACAAGGATCACACCATTGTTGAGATATGTGGGGCCCGTAATTCCCAACAATTGGTATCAGAGCCCAGGTTGCGATTCGTGGTGTTAACCAGTCGGAGTGGGCTAGCGTTGTATCGACCAGCGGTGGCGGCGGAGGCCGGGAATGGCCAAGTCGTATGTGCGGCGGAGGCCGGTGATGGTCAAGTCGTATGTGGTGGCGTCGTATCAACTAGCGGGAGTCGACTGGTAGCCATGTGGAGAATCCTCGAAATGTCGAACGGAAGGTGAGCCCTCGGATTAACTCACGATGGACGGATGGATGATCGTTTGAGGGGAGGCTCGGACCATGAGATGTGGTGATTTGTTCGAGAGGAGGATTGTTAAGTATGCGACCAAAGTCCCACATGGGTTAAAAGTGGGAAGGATCATGAGTATATAAAAGGATGTACATATCTCAATTGGAGTGAGGCCTTTTGGGAAAGCCCAAGAGCAAAACCGTGCGGGCTAGGCCCAAAGCGGACAATATCACACCATTGTTGAGATATGTGCGGGCCTGTGAGGCCCAACATGAACGAGCCGAAGAAGCCCAAATCGAATGCTTTGCTTGGTGACCTCAGTGAAGGTTGAGAAGCTGCAGTGAATACTTTGGCGCTCGTAGCTCACCTTATATGTTGTGTTTTTCAAGGAATTGTCATCTCCTATGTAATGCTTGCACGTCAAGACCAATATATATATATATATATATATATATACACCGACCACTATAAGGAGGTTGGATTAGCTGAATCGTGACAAAGCTGTCAAGAAAATGGGCGGAGAAAATGTCTTGCCGATAAACAGTAGGTTGTGCGAAAGAGCCACTTGCTTAGGAGGATATGCATGGTATATATATATGTTGGGTCGAACCAAGGTTCAAATGCAAACACACACACATAATGGACACCAAATATATAGTGGTTTCCCAAAATTATGGGTATGTCCACTTTGAGAGAGGTTTCACTATCTTCGGTTTAAAACAAACCGGGTATGAATGGAGGGAGGATACAAGCTTTACTCTGTCTCTCAACTCTACCTCACAACTTTCTCTTTTTCATCACAGAAACACTTCTCTGTGGCTTACAAACTCTCAACTTGTGTATCACTATGTTTTACACTTATCACACATATGTTTCTTCACTTGTTTATACCATCAGTACAACATGCCTTATATAGGCAGAGAAAGAAACCAAAAACAAACACATCAACATGCGTGGCTTTGAAGTCTTCACACGTGGGCGACGCCTCCTTGCTTAACTCTTGGTGAAGGCGTGCTTGTGGATGGTTGATGGTTTGGATGCATACGGCTATGGTTGGTTGTATATGGCAGTGGGTTGGTGGTGGTTTGTCTCTTCCACATGCAGGTATGGAAACCTACAATTCTCCGCCTTCCATACCAATCAGAGGAGAACGTCTTCACCTGATCTCCCCCTCACTGCCAATTTGGGGCTGGTGTTAAACCAACTTCTTCTTTGCAAACTTCTAGCTTTTCTCTGGACAAGCTCTTGGTCATCATATCTGATCCATTATCATCTGTGTGAATCTTCTCTAGCTGTAGAAGTTTATCTTCGAGCACGTCACGGATCCAGTGATATCTGACGTCGATGTGTTTGGAGCTTGAGTGGAAGGTGGAATTTTTGCTAAGATGAATAGCACTCTGACTGTCACAGTATATGACATACTTTTCCTGCTCTTGTCCCAGTTCTTGAAGAAATTTCTTCATCCACAAGAGCTCTTTGCATCCTTCTGTTACTGCAATGTATTCAGCTTCTGTGGTGGATAAGGCAACACACTTTTATAATAGGGATTGCCATGAAACTGCTCCCCCTGCAAAAGTGATTAGATACCCTGATGTGGATTTTCTGGAGTCACTGTCTCCGGCCATGTTTGCATCTGTGCAACCTTCCAATAAAGGTTTACCACTACCAAAGCATAAACAAATATTGGTAGTTCCTCTAAGATACCTGAGGATCCATTTTACTGCTGCCCAATGGTCCTTTCCAGGATTTGACAGATACCAACTGACAACTCCAACTGCATGAGCAATATCAGGCCTCGTGCATACCATGGCGTACATCAAACTGCCAATTGCTGAAGCATAAGGCACTTTCTTCATTTCTGTTTTTTCTGTCTCACTTGAAGGACACTGCTTCATATTCAACTTGAAGTGGCTTGCAAGTGGAGCACTGACTGGTTTTGCTTTGCTCATGTTGAACCTTTCAAGAACTTTGCCGATATACCTTTCTTGAGATAACCAGAGCTTGTGTTTCAATCTGTCTCGAGAGATCTGCATTCCCAAGATTTGTTTTGCCGGTCCCAACTCCTTCATAGCAAATGACTTGCTCAGCTCCTTCTTCAATTTGTTGATCTTGCTGCTGTTATGGCCAACGATCAACATATCATCGACATATAGCAAGAGGATGATAAAATATCCATCAGGAAATTTCTTGACAAATACACAATGATCTGCAGTGGTTCTGTTGTACCCATTCTGGTCCATGAATGAATCGAACTTTTTGGACCACTGTCTTGGTGCTTGTTTGAGCCCATAGAGACTCTTCTTCAATCTGCACACAAGATTTTCTTTTCCCCTGGTTCTGAATCCTTCAGGTTGCTCCATGTAGATTTCTTCATCCAGATCACCATGTAAAAATGCGGTCTTTACATCCAGTTGTTCGATCTCTAGGTTCAAGCTAGCTGTCAAGCCAAGAACAACTCGGATGGAGGACATTTTCACTACAGGTGAAAATATTTCTTCAAAATCAATGCCCTTCTTCTGACCGAATCCCTTCACAACCAGTCTTGCCTTGTACCTTGGTTGTGGATTATTTTCTTCAGACTTCAGTTTGAATACCCATTTGTTCCTGAGAGTTTTCCTTCCCTGCGGTAACTTGACCAAGTCATATGTGTGGTTCTCATGCAGCGGTTTCATCTCTTCCTGCATGGCTTTCATCCACTCTACATTTTTACTGTCTTTAACAGCTTCCTGATAGCTCTCTGGTTCTCCCCCGTCACTAAGCATCACGTACTCTGTGGAGGAATATTTGCGGTTCGGTTGTCGTTCTCTGGAAGATCTCCTTATTTGAGGATCAACCGGATTTTCTTCTGTAACTGGTTCTGGTTCTGCATCATCATCAGCTGGATCTCCTTGAATAGCTCCCCCATCATTTTCTGCTCTCGGTGAGGGAACCGGGTCTAGATTAGCTGGTAACTCTTCAGGTGGATCTGATTTCTTCTGTTTTTCAAGATCTTCAATGGTCTGATCTTCGAAAAATATCACATCTCTGCTTCTGATGACCTTCTTGTTGATAGGATCCCAGAGTCTATAACCAAACTCTTCATGGGCATATCCCAGGAAGATGCATTGTTTGGCCTTTCCGTCAAGCTTGGATCTTTCATCTCTGGGAATGTGGACAAATGTTCTACAGCCAAACACCTTCAAGTGTTTGTAGGAAACATCTTTCCCTCTCCATACTTTCTCTGGAACATCATAGTTTAATGGAACTGAGGGAGATAGGTTGATTAAGTCAACCGTTGTTCTCATTGCTTCACCCCAGAAAGGAGTTGACAACTTGGCATTAGATAACATGCATCTGATCCTTTCGCAGATGGTTCTGTTCATTCTTTCTGCAAGGCCGTTATGTTGAGGAGTTTTCGGCACTAATTTTTCGAGTCTGATGCCGAAGCGTCTGCAATACTCCTCGAATGGTCCTCTGTACTCTCCACCATTATCTGCACGTACGCACTTCAGCCTTTTTCCAGTTTCTCTTTCAACCTTTACATGAAACTCCTTGAACACTTCCAGCACCTGGTCTTTAGTTTTCAAAGCAAAGGTCCATAATTTCCTGGAATGATCATCAATGAATGTGACAAAATAGAGGGCACCTCCATGAGTTCTGGTTTGCATGGTGCAAACATCCGTGTGTACGAGATCTAGAATGTTTGGTCTTCTAGATGGAGGGGAACTGCGGAATGCAACTCTGTGTTGTTTCCCCATGATGCAGTCGACACAGGAGTGCAATGGAGTACCTTTCATTCCAGGTAAGATTTCTTTTCTGGCAAGGACCTTAAGTCCTTTCTCACTCATATGACCGAGTCTTTTGTGCCATAACTCGGTGGGGATTTCTTTTTCTATTGTATTCACCTCAACTCTGCACAATTTTGCTTTGCGTTGTGTAGAGTGAGCTGGTCTTCTTTCCTCTGGCCACCACAAGATTGCATTTGGTGAGCTTCCACTTGCCATCACCAAAATGATTATTGTAGCCTTCATCATCGAGCTTGCCGGTGGAGATCAGGTTGAGACGAATATCTGGAACATGTCTCACATCTTTGAGGAGTAGTTTGCATCCATTGCTGCTTTCCAAAAGAATATCGCCTCTGCCGGTAATTTTGGATGCTCCTTGGTTTCCCATCTTCATAAGTCCGAAGTCACCACTGGTGTAGGATGTGAACATATCCTTCCTCGAAGTGATGTGACAGGAAGCACCTGAGTCAATAACCCAGGTAGAATCTTTGGATGTGAAGTTGACACACTCATCATCTTGAACGATGACGAGCCCTTCTCCGGCTGTTGCTGCTGCTTCTGAGGTACTTTCTTCACCTCTATTTCTGGTCTGTTGTCCAGACTGTTCGGCTTTAAGGTTCCTGCATTCTCTGATAAAATGGCCTGGCTTGCCACAGTGATGACAAGTTTTGTCTCTTCTGAAAGTGGACTTTGATCGCCCACGATGTTGTGGCTGATTGCGATGGTTTCTGCTTTTGCTTCTACCGCGCCATTCTTTTCTTTCTCGTCTTTCAGTGACAAGAGCTTCTGACTCCGGATGATATCCTTCTTCCTTTCTTCTTGCTTCCTCATTCAGCATTCTGTCTTTCGCCATTTCCATGTTAATTATTCCATCTGGAGCTGACTTGCTTACAGAGACAACTAGCGTATCCCAACTTTTCGGAAGGGAGTGTAATAGGAATACTGCCTGCATCTCATCTTCTATAGTCATTTTCATCGAGTTGAATTGATCCAACAGCCCCTGGAATTCGCTCATGTGTTCTGACACACTTTTGTCGTCTTTGTATTTAAGATTCACCATACGGCTCAACAGATTTACCTTGTTCTGAGATGTCTTCCGTGCGTACATCTTCTCCAATTTTTGCCAAAGAGTATAAGCATCATTGTCGTTGGCAAAATTTTGGTAAATGTTTTTGTCGATCCATTGTCTGATTTGGGAGGCACATTTTCGGTTGAGTACCGTCCAGTCTACATCGGTCATGTCCTTCGGTTTGCCATCAGGTGCATCATCGGTCCTTTTGATCGGCTTCCACAGATCTTTAATATACAAAAAATCCTCCATCTTTGACTTCCACAATGAATAGTTGGTTGCAGTCAATCTGATCATCGTTCTGGATCCTAAATCTTCCATCGAAACGGTTCAACTTTAAGCCCTCCTGGCTTGTTTGATATATTCGGAGTGGAATCTCGCGAAACAGAGTGCACCGTTACGTCCGAAACGGTCGAAAATCTTAAGATCGCCTCTGACTGGGCTCAATTCCGAGTTACGGTGAGTCCGGAATAGTCAAAACAATGTCGAGGGGCAAAATTATAATTTTGCAAAGTTGGTGATGACGTGGCAGCAGCAGAGGGTGACACGTGGCAAGGTGTCAGTGGTGACACGTGTCAGGTGACGTGGCTGAATGGTTGTTTGACACGTGGCAGGACACGTGGCAGTGTCTGAGGATGACACGTGGCAAAGTTGACGTCAGCAGTGACGTGGCAGTGACGATGACGTCATGGATGACGTGTCAGCGCGTGGGTGCGCGTGGTCTTCACGCGCGGCCGCTGCTTGGAGGCGCGTGTGCGTGTGGCCTTCACTCGCGCTAGAGGTTGAAGGCGAGTGAAGCGCGTGACACCGTAGCTTTTGACGCGCCGACTATGTGGTGGCGCGTGAGAGCGCGTGCGGAGGAGTTTCTGTCTGTTTTCAACGGGAATGTCTTCCTTGGTTGATGGGTCGGCCGAAAATGTGGGGGGTGTGGTGATTTGAGCTCTGGACTGGTTCGAAATAGAGCTTGAAGTTTCGGCTCTGTTGTGCTTTAATGGCTCTGATACCACTTTGTTGGGTCGAACCAAGGTTCAAATGCAAACACACACACACAATGGACACCAAATATATAGTGGTTCCCCAAAATTATGGGTACGTCCACTTTGAGAGAGGTTTCACTATCTTCGGTTTAAAACAAACCGGGTATGAATGGAGGGAGGATACAAGCTTTACTCTGTCTCTCAACTCTACCTCACAACTCTCTCTTTTTCATCACAGAAATACTTCTCTGTGGCTTACAAACTCTCAACTCGTGT
Source organism: Cornus suecica (assembly GCA_963922005.1). NCBI lineage: Eukaryota > Viridiplantae > Streptophyta > Magnoliopsida > Cornales > Cornaceae > Cornus > Cornus suecica. The sequence continues at coordinate 73,369,329 of OY998240.1, read as the reverse complement.
ATCACTCTGTTTTACACTTATCACACATATGCTTCTTCACTTGTTTATACCATCAGTACAACATGCCTTATATAGGTAAAGAAAGAAACCAAAAACAAACACATCAACATGCGTGACTTTGAAGTCTTCACGCGTGGGCGGCGCCTCCTTGCTTGACTCTTGGTGAAGGCGTGCTTGTGGATGGTTGATGGTTTGGATGCATACGGCTATGGTTGGTTGTATATGGCAGTGGGTTGGTGGTGGTTTGTCTCTTCCACATGCAGGTATGGAAACCTACAATATATATATATATGGAAAGTTGTATTCTAGAATTGTGGTGCATTCTGAGGAGAGATGGTAGATATTTAGAGAGATAGTTTAAAAGTTCTAGAGACTAAATCATTGTCGTTAATTATAATGCATCCTAACCTTTTATTAGGAAGAATGTCTATAAAGTTTAGAATTTGTTATTTGTAATCACAACTCTCAAGTGATGGTTGGAGTGGTGTACACAAGGCAATTTTTATATATTTTTTGTAATTTTAATAGTATTTCTAACTGAAGCTATGATTACATCCCTAAAATCATTTTTACTTTATTACAACAAAATAGAATTACATCCCTAAAATCATTTTTACTTTATTACAACAAAATAGAAATACATCCCTAAAATTGCATTGGTCATTACCATATATATATTAACTCCAATTTGTAAAAATAGCATCCATTTATTAACCTTTAGTTTGCAAAAATACCATATATTTATAAATTTCAATGGATCAATTTCTAAGCTTCTGACCAAGAACTTAAACGGTGGCTCAAATTAAATATTTTGTAACTAATCTCACGTAGTTTATTCACTTCGAACTCAGCTTTTGATCTCAAAACTCAGGAACCAACAAAAATGATTTAATGTCACACAATATCCACTGTAATGTAGGCTCCAAAATCTTAACAAATATACTAAATAGAATGACGCCCATCTTGAATGATCTTATTAATGAACCCCAAAGTTCATTCATAATAATCTTGTAGTTGGACATTAAGTCCTTTATTATCCTAATACTCATTTAAAAGGGAAATTTTTTGTCTCTCTCAAAATCAATATGGCAAATTAATAAATCTGCATTGGGGTTTCCCAAAAGGTGTACTGAGAAATTTTGGCCTCCATGAGTACAGGGTCAGTATTGTTATCAGTTGTGTTATTCTAGTCTTGTACCAAGATAGATACAGTGGCCAAACAGGAGGTTCAAATTCTGGTGGTAGTGGCCTAGCTCAATGGGCCGCCATGGTGAGACAATAAATACGATCAGAATAATAATCAAATATTGCACTAGAATGCTATTTTTTTTACCTTTAAAAGGTTTGTAAGAATAATATTATCCTACCTGATTTCTGTAAAATGACAAAAATAAGATCATTCTGAATAAGTAAAATACCAAATTGTCCCAATGCTAGTATGCTTGCAAACTTAAAAAAGGCATCCACTCAGTAGCTCTTCATTTGCAGACAACTAAAAAGTCATATTGCCCAATTTACAGTTGCACAATCTCGTCATAGTATTTGCTGAAGTGTAATTTTCACACGGTGGCTGAATTTTGCATAGACAGGCTTCAATTTTATATTCTTCCACGTTGGCCCCTTTTTAATCAACCAACCACCACCATCATGACTGTGTACTCGATGTCATGCCGCTCAAGCACTCTACTCTTGTGTTCTTGTTACAATAGAATGAATGATCATTGACTCGAAAATGAGAGGGTAGCAACAAGATACCGAAAAGAGAAGAAAGTAGTAACCTGAATTCAGCCCAAGAAATAGGCGTTGCATGGGGATGTAGATCCTCCTTCAGAAAATAAACATCCAGAATACAACTGTTTCATTCAGTAGCAATTTTAAGCAGCTCCTTTGGCGTGGTCAATTTTTCTCTGGGTTTGTTCTTTAAACTGCCAAGCCTCTTTTCTTCAGCGTCAATCTTCTCCCAGGCACGGAAAGGAATTACTTTGACTCCCCTGTCATCTAATAATTGGAGGAGTCCCTCTCTGCCTGGCTTGGGAAAGCTAGATGCGGAAGCTAACGCTCCTTTCTCTAGGTCTTCAGTTATGCTTGCAATCTGCCAATATTTTAGTCATTCAAGGAGTGCTAACTATCGTTACATATAAAACTAATGCTTGCGTTTATATTTAATACTCCCTCCGTCCCAATTTAAATGTCCACATTAACTATTCAATTCATTCCAAAATAAGTGTTCCAATTAAAAAGTCAATGTACTCTTTTTTATCAATTCACCAATTTACCCTTCAAGCATTCAAGTCATAAAATATCTAAACTACAAACATCACATCACTTGGTGATACCAAGGGTAAAATTGATTTTTCATTCACTATCACACCAATAAAAGTCATCACTTTAAAAAGTTGGATTCCCCAAAATGGACTTGTAATTAGTTACAGAAAGATGTGTCTTGCATCACTTATTATCTATTTGCATATCAAATGGGTGATATTCTGATTATCAAATCCACCTGAAACTTACAGTTTCTTCAGCGCAGTAAAGGTTGGTGCCAATGATCCCTGTAGGTCCTCTCTTCAACCACCCACATACATACAACCCCTCCTCAGGGTGTGTAAGATCTCCTGAAGTATTATTCAGAACACGTCCTCTATCATTCGGAACAATTCCTGCAAAGAAGCCATTGATGGGTAAATTTTTACTGTTTTAACTAACCTCAAATTCCCTAATCACATGTCAGCTACACCCTATGCATTGCCCACAGTGATTGGTCCGAATTTTAAAAGCCAAAGCACCATAAGAAACAACAGTATAATCATGATCTCAAGTGAAAATGAATATATAATTTGTACCATAATGTTGAAAAAGAGATATCCTCAAACAACAAGATGTAACAAGTGTGAATTTCGTTTTTTCTCTCTCTTTTTTGGTATAGTTGGTGCATACATACTTTCAAGTACCTTTTTGATGATCGAATGGTAAACCATCAACTGGTATGGATTTGTAACCAATGCTCTTTAGCACCAAACTGCAAGCAGCAACAACCACAACAGTCAGTACCATCATCCCAAAAATCAGGACAAACAGGAAAGCGTTCAGAATTGACTGGAGTAACCTTCAGATTCCCGTTTATACAGTTCCATTTGATTCCTCGCAGTTTTATTTTTATTTTTCTTTTTCCTAATTTTAGATGCAGGGGGAGGGGGTAAGACACAGGTCATTGCATAATAAATGAGGGGTGTATTACACTCTGAATAATTAAACTCGTTTACAGTATTAGATAAAAATTATACGTATATCATCTCAATACTGTTAAAAAACAGCTTGAGCACATGTGGGTCAGAAGAAAACAGAAGAAAAACAGAAAAACAGACCATAACTTGATGGGGGGTTGTTAGTATGTGTAGTCAAAACTCATTTCAAGAAAAATAATTACCCGCATTCAAGGTCTTCAAATTCTCCTGCACCAACCGCAATCTGTTTCCCCGAGCCAACATCTACAGAAAGAGCCAATTAAGTGTTAATTGCAGGACTTGAAGCCATTACATATATAGAAAATATTCCAATTCCTTTTGCAGATGGTGCAAAAATGCAATGTGTTTTCTCATGAGAGATGAGTATGATAACACACCCGGAAAATGCAACAGAGAATGAATATGACAATGGCTAAAGGAGAGATGAGTATGTCATCTGGACTTGTCAGACAAAATTCTTGACGAGATGAATTACCTTTCAAGATTGTCTTCTCAAAGCGCACACCAGCGACCTGGCCACTTCTGTCACCTGAATCTAGAAACCTATCTGGTTTCCGGAAGAAAACAAAGTGGAGTTCGCGTTGACTAGAACTGGGACATGAAGGTCCTGTGATGGCTGCTTTGGAGAGCAACTCGTACACCCTCCTCTGAATTCGACTATTCTTCAGTTCTTCCTTTGCCAAGTGACGACATTAGGTACCGATAAATCAGTTGAGCAAGTGAGATTACAAAATGGAAATGGGTAAAATATGGTATTGGAGGGCTTCTTTCAGTGACGAAAACTATTATGTAGCTAGAACCGTGTTTTTTTTCCCTTTTTTTATTTTCCTTTCTTCATTTTCTTTTCTCTCTGTGAAAGGCAATTCCTGCAGTAATTGGGATGGAAAATAGTAAATTTATGAGAGAATGGTGTACCTCATCTTCTGGAGTTTTCAGCAAATCAATTTCCTGAATGTGAATATACAAATCTTTAATACCTGCACTAAGATACAAATGTCTCCATAAAAACCACATTTTAGAAACTGTAAATCCGCAATAACAGTCTCAGATTCAACACCAAAAACAAAAATAATTAATTCATAAGAAATTAAATCTCTAAAGCAAACATCAGTACTCCTACTGATAGTGCCTGATTGGATAGGTCCAACAGCCCCACTAAACCCCAATCTGAACATTACATAATTTGTTTCTGCAATTGAAAATGACTAAGTTCAAAATTACCAAGAACTTCACGTAGCTCTTTCGCAGTACAAGCTGCTTGCACTGGTCCACGCCTTCCAACTAGGTAAACTTTCCTGCAGTTGCATTTATCTATTGGACATTAAACAAAAAAAGGGGGTTCTTTCAAAATTCTTCGATTGCTACCAAATGGTAAAACAACAAACCTTATTGAGCTCTCCTCTAGAGCAGCCAAAGCGTGACTGGCAATATCAGTGGTTGCTAATTCAGCAGTTGGCCGTAGAAGGATACGTGCAACATCCATAGCTACATTGCCCTGAAAGCAAATACCGTCGTTTGGCACTAGGTCAGCACTTGTTTTATGACTGAAGCACTTAATATCACAAAACAGTTTATTTTTTGAAGATTTTTTAATCATCAGTCATGCATTACAAACTCGAATAATTTCCAAGTTATCAATTATCACTTCTTGCCCCTAATAAAAAAGGTAATGCAAAATTCCTCGTCTCTAAAGTTTGCAAAACGGGTGTGTCTACTCTCTTTATCATTAAGTATAACACGCTCAGACCACAAACATAAGTTATACAGACAGCAGGTGAAAGTAGTCTTTGTTTGAGCAAGAGAGCCAAATAAATTATAGAAAAAAAAATTGGTAATCGAAGCATTATGAATCTAAACTTCCACTTTGTACTTCAGAAAATAAACCTTACAGAAATGTCATGAGACCAGCAAACAGTAAGATAAACTGAATGCCATAGTGTTGTTACAAACCGATATATCATGCAAAGTACAAAAAAAGCAGCCAGAGAAGGAATCCGTTTGTGCACCATAAATCTGGTTTTAAGCTCTGATTACCTAATCACTGCAACTAATCTTCACTTGTCATAAATACACACAAGCCACCGTTGATACCAAAGGGAAGGGGCTAATATTTGCTTCAATGCATTTATGTGTACATTTTTAAGAGCATATAAAAAAAAAAAAAATTGAGGTTATCAAAAGGAGAGAAGATTGCGTAATATTAATGAGGTTGTCAATAATCTTTTTTTCCTTTCTTGATATCATAACAAATAATTTGACAAACAGATATAAAAATATATATATACACAATAATAATAATAATAATAATATGTCTTAGCAAGGATTGCAACACTTCTTATTATTAGAATTGAAAACTTCAAGGCAAGACTGAAGACCCTGAAGAGGTAACAGGTAATAATAATACGTAGTAACAAGTAATTTCTTCCACAAACCACCTTCAATTACCTTAGATAGGTAATTATAAAGATCATTCAAAAAATTGGAAATTTCGTATACAAAATAACTATTAATATCTATAAGTAACCACCATTATTAGAGTTTCGGAAAAAGTTGAAGAGGACGGAGGGATACCCACCCTTATTCCCGCCCCTGTTTACAACCTTTTTTTCATCTTCCAAAATTTTATAAAAGGGCTTACCCATGCAACCCCTTCAATCGGATCATCAATTCATCTAAGCATCATTGGCATCTAATTATTTTTCGGTATTTTCTTTTATAGGGTAAGGTGCCATATCCTAATCCCAAACTCTTAACTTCTGATTGAAGAAGAACAGGAAATGAAAACCAATGTATCTATTAAACCCCATTACATAATATCCCAAGATTGTATCAGCAATATCCGTCCTAATACCTGACCAAGAATTATAGCTGTGTCAGTTCTCTTCAAGTCTGGAGTTAGATTTCTGCAGTCAGGGTGCCCATTGTACCACCAAACAAATTCTCTAGCAGACTGCACCCCAGCCAAATCCTAGATATAAAACATGGAAAGGAGACAAGAATGTATGTAAGCAACAGAACCACGACTTCCCACGAAATATAAACTGATCATAAACAATTAATTGTGCCAAAGACACCGACAGTAATAGCACTAAAACAAAAGAGAAGCAGCCAGCCATATTCTCCATTCGTTACATACTTCTCCAGGAATACCAAGAACTCTATCACTTTCAGCACCATAGGCAAGCACAACCTGGTACACATCAGCTATATTAGTCAAGATAATGAAACGTCCAAGATAGTTAACGCAAACCATACAATATTTTTCAACACGGAATCTGCCTAGAGACGCTGTCTTACCACATGATACATCTGCCGAAGCTCAGACAATGATATAGAAGATCCAACACATACATTTCCAAGGAATGAACATCGTTCATTTTGTGCGACCCGAGAAAATTGGTTGATTACAATCTGTTCAAGGATTTCTGGTAAACTAAGCTCAATTAACAGAATTATTTGCAACATTGAAACAAAATAAACTTCATAACACTATACTTATTTATTTAATTTTTTCTTTTTTTTTATAAGCAATATGACACATTGCATTAAACCATTTTCGAAACAGTTACTCCCTCTATCCCAAAATAAGTGTCCACAATTGACTTTTTAAAAAAAATTGGGGTATTTTGTGTTTTCAAGTTTGCCCTGTAGAATAGTTTTAGTTTTTAGTGGCCCCGTATTTTTTGAAGTTAACGAAGAGGGATAAGTTGAGAAAGTATAAGATTAAATTGTATTGGGATTATTTTGGGACATGCGGAGTATAATTTGTTAATGAGCACATTCCAAGTGTGTTTCAAAACAATTGCCCAATTTTAAAGAGGTATTCAATATTAAATCGAATTAACAAAGCAATTCACTTCAATCCATCGGTTCATTTTTCAAATAAAATCCAGTGTGCAATAACAAATGGAGACACAGTGTATACGTTTATGTGTAAAATATTTATTAAATTTTGATGAGACAAGTTCATGAAGGTTCAAACCTTTGTTTCAGGATGATCAGGTGCTACGCCGGAGCGAACTAATCCGAAAGGCGTCGGCAACCGATCCACGATATCAACTTCTGCTCCTTGATGTGCCTTCAACATCTAGTAACGCAATTTAAATGAAAATATATCAAATTGATAAGATTCATGTATGCATATATATATGCATATATATATATATATATATATATATATATGCAGGTATAAAGAAAAATGTACCTTCTCGGCTGTATAAAAACCAGCAGGTCCGCTTCCAACAACACAGACATGTAAAGGGTTGGAAGGAAGTGATGAAAAGCTTCTTAAAAACAGTGTTTTCGCTCTACAAATCGCCATTTTTGTTATTTTTATCGAGAATTTACAAAGTTGATTGAGACTGAAAATTAGGGTTTGCAAATGCTACAGAGTAGAGAATTGTGAAAGGAAGGTTTCTGGAAGATGTAGGTAATCAAAATCTACGGGCCTTGAAAGGCCCAAAATGAATGCGGGCCATATGATAGTTTCCTTTAGTGGGCTTTTTTCAAAAGCCCAACATATAATTAGGCCTCAAGTAAATGGCTATATTGATAGTTGTTTTCTTTCTTTTTGTTTTTCCTTGATGAAACTGAAAATTATTTTTTCAAAATGTTAGGAATTGAATTTTAGGTTCTGAGGTTTATAGCTAATAATTAAAATATAAATACTATATTAATGTTGTTTCAAAATCTCATATTAAGATTTAAGTGATATATGATGTCTGTGTGTGACAAACTTTAGATGTTGGCATTAATTGGTTTAATGTTTAATTAGTTGTTCAAAATTTAAGTATTAGATATATAATTATCAAACAAAAGTTCTTTAAAAGAGTATCTGATGTTGTATCTATACCATTTTACAAGGTCAAATTGCAATTAATCAAACTCAAGTTTTGAGTTTAGGACACCCTTCTATAAGAATGCTTGATGGACGAAATACCTTCATCATATTTTTTAATAATTTTTTTTTTTTTTGAATGGTAAGAAACTCACACACCACAGCCACAATGTCTCCTAAAAGGCTCAAACCCCCTACCTCCTAATAATTTTTTTTTTTTTACCTTTAAAATAAAGAGTAGAGAATTCGAGTCTGTCCAAATATATTGTGGAAGTTAAGTGTGAGAATAAAAAATGAAAATATAGATAAAAAAAGGGTAAATTACAGTATTATCCTCCTTTTGTTTGGACTGACTATAGTTTCACTTCCTCTAGTATGGACAATTGCTATTACCTTCTTTACCCTCTTGCAAATTTCCGGCACAGTCAATATTGGTCAACACTAACATTGTTTCATTTTTAGAGGTGAAATGACTATATTACCCTTCAACGCTTGTAAAGAGTTTTTTGCCCTTCTCAAAAATAAAATAAAATAACATGGATAGAACTGTAACTTCCTTTTGTTGATCAACGGAATTAAATATCGATGATTATTAGGAGAGGAAATTGTAAATATATAAAACATAGAAAATTAAATTGTAATAAATCCAAACAATAAAGGATGAAACAGTAATTTTAACCAAAGACAAAATACAGCTAAATTCCATCACTAATAATTTTGTTTATGAAATTATGTTGTTCACACATTCAATTCTTATCCAATGCATAGATTGTTTGTTGGGCATCATTAAACAAATTACTGTTTACTGCTAACTACCAATGCTAAAAGATCCAAATTCAGAATAAAAAGCTTTATGACCAGTAGGATTAAGAATCATTAGAATTTGAACATAGGAAATAGAAGATTTGTTTTTTCCCACATCTCCTTTTATCTGTTGTTGGCTTGTTAAGTACTTCTGAAATAGAAAACATGTCATAATCTAAGGTTGGTGAGTTATTTCCCCCTTTCGGTGGACTCTCTCTCAAGTCTCAACACAAACAAACACAAATATATATATATATATATATATATATGTCATAAAGCTTTTTAATGAAGGTGGTCAACTCTTTAAACAAGCTTCAACAAGAATTTTTCTTGGATGATAATTAAGCTAGGGCGTGCCTTCAGAAAGATGGAAATCCAGAAAAACAATTGACCTATTGATGGAGTCTACATATATATATATATATATATGCACATTCTTTGGCTAGATTCTTTGGCTAGGGTGGTTTTAACACGAATTATTAGAATTGGACTGGTGTATTTGAAGTCAAAACAGTCTTCAAGTGCAACACACTTGGTCAGTTCTTAACCTTTAATCATTTTGCCCACTTATTTCATCATTGTACAAAGCTGTAATAAATTAGGTTGATAGGACGGAAATCATTGACTTTAATAAACAAATATTATCTAGTAATTACAAGTAATGCAGCCAAAAAAATAGAAATTATATCTAACACAATTCTAAATAAATAAAACTTAAATTACTTAGATTTGCTTGAAAGGAAAGTAAAGAAAGGTTTCCAAACCTACCTACAAGGCTCTGTCTCGGTTGGTTATACTGTTGGATTCGTAATGCAATATCAATATTCATTTGATATTAATTTTAATATTGATATTATTCGCATTCATCACAATGTTACTATTGATATTTAATTTTTAGATTAACATTTGTTTTAAAAAAATAATTTTAAAATTGATATTGTTCGCTTGTACTTAGAGTGCCATAAAACATTGTAATTAGAGGTGAGGAAAATGAGTAATGGTGTTCTGAATTAGTTATTTTATTTTCTCCTTTTATAAGAAAAATAAAAATTGGGGCAGAAAAAAAGTCCAGCCAGAAACATTGGTGGATCCAGGCTTGCACTTGGACCAGCCCATGGGTGACGCCCTGTAATGGGTCGGGTTATAAAGCCACCAAACACATGACATCATATATGACAAGTAGGTGATGGTGTAACACACTTGATAAAAAATAAAATAAAATATATTGCAAGGAAAGCGACAAAAATTAAAATAAAACATTTAAAAAGTATTAAAAGAAGGAATTGCAATGTGGGTCCAGAGTTGATTTTTATTTTGGGGTAATGAGGTCCACAGTTGATTTTAGTACATATACAATTATATAACAGACAAGAAAGAGAGAGTAGCCATTGGAGGGCCCACCACTACTGGAGCAGAGTCCAAACCCTAGGTCCCTTTCACGTGTGGAAAAGCTAATGGGAAAGAGTTGTGTTTGTATTGCTCATACGGACCATCACGGACAACTTGGCCCCACCAACCGCCCCCTCTCGACTCCTTAGGAGGATTAAAAATATATAATCATAATTATCATTTGAAAATTGAATAATGTTTTTTCAATAATTACCAAGTGTATGAGGGTACTTCGTGTGTCAATGAAGCACAATGAGGTGTTTTAACTTTAAGAGACCACAATCTCATAAAAAATATTTTTTTAATTATTTAAAATTCAATCAGTTTTTGACAATGAGTTCAGTAAACAACTAAACTGGTAACTGCAAATTACTAACAAATTTTCAAGCATTATTCCATAATTCTACAGACAAAGACAAACGTTTCCTAATTCCGTTTTTTGAAATAGTAAAATCGTGATTTTAATTCATATAAGAGAAACATAAAAAAAAATCTTATTTATTTATTTTTGAATTTTTTCAAAAACAAAAACAAGAAACATAAAGCATGTTTACTAAAAATTATATATTTTTATTTTTTATTTTTCAAATTAAATCAACTATCTTGTAAATATTACATAAACAATATCATACAACTTCAAATAAAAATTACAAGTCAAAAATATATACAACTATGAAAAAAATGTAAGCGAAAGTATAGCTAAAGCACTGGTTATGCTAGTCACAACTTTATTATTTATTTATTTTATTTGTTTACTATTATTTATTATAATTTATTAATTTTTTATTTTTATTTTTATATATTAATTTTTTATTATTATTATTTATTCATTTATTTTTATTTAATTTATAAATATATTTTATTTAATTTATTATTTATATTATTATAAATATATTTTATTTGATTTATTATTTTATTTATTTAATTAATTAAGTTAATTTATAAATTTATTTTATTTTATTTTATTTATTATTTATATTATTCATTTATTTTTATTTTATTTATAAATATATTTTATTTTACTTATTACTTTTATTATTATTTATTTATTTCTTATTATTTATAAATAGTATTTTAATTTATTCATGCAAAGCACATGAAAGTTTTATATTTACAATTTTGCAAATTTGGTCATTTTGAAAGTGAGAGGAAACAAAAAAAAGGAATCACTCCATTTTTTTGTTTCCTCTTTTCTTTATAACTAGAGGAAACGTTTCATGTAGGGTTGCACACGGTTCGATTTAATACAATTCTTGGAAAATTTGGAACCAAACCATTATCAACGATTACTTGAAAACAAGAACCGGAACTGGAACCAAACCATAAAATAACGGTTCGGTTTGGTTCCAAACCACAGTTCCATATGAATGTTCTTTCAAAAAATATATAACATACATCAACATAAATTATGAAAAAACAATCCTACCAATTTTAAAACTAAGAACAAGACTTTTAAACTGGCAGTAAGAGTGAATGTGAGAGATGAGATGGACTATAAAATATATCATTTTTATTTATATGCATGTAATATTTGTTTGGATGGTAAAAAACTATTAAGGTAAACTTATAATTTTATTTAATACACTAATTTGTATTTATTTGGTGTTATAAGTTTATATAAATTTATAATTTTATTAAATATAATTGAATTGTATAAATTATACATATATTTAATTTATATCAGTTCGGTTCTATTTTAGAGAGTCTGAAACCGGAACCAAATCAAATTAAAATAATTATGTTTTATGAGAATTGGAATCAAACTAAACCAATTCAAAACCGGAATCAAAATACTGGTTCGGTTCGGTTTGGACCAATTTCACAATTTTTTTGTGTACCCCTAGTTTCATGTAAGGACAAAAGTAAAAATAAATTAAGAAATAAGATTTTAGTTTTAGTTTTTCATTTTAGAAAGTAAAAACTGACAACAAAACGTTTCATGTTACTAAAGCGGGCCCAAGTGAATTATTCTTGCCTCTTGGATAAAGGTTGATATTTTGCTTATCGTTATAACTGAATATTATCAATATTCTTTTGCAATATATACCTAATTATTTTTTAATTCCTTTCCATTATCTAATATTGTGACACAAGACCCTCTAACCACTAGACATTATTAACATTCTTTTCTAAATGTAATTCAGTATTCACTTCACACCAACACCACAATAATATCCAACCTCCCACATAGATCACATTTTTTTTAACACTTTAAATATGACGTACACCATGAGCATTGTTATTAGGGCTATTCAGGACCGGTTCGGTTCCAGTTCCGGTTCCGGTTCCAAACCGGAACCGAATTAATTTTTTCAGTTTTTGAAAAATCGGAACCGAAAAGGGAAGGAATCGAACTGGAACCGAACCGAAAATCGGTTCAGTTCCGGTTCCTTCTATATTTAATTTTTATTTTTAAATCTCAATTTTATAAAATAATATAATTATAAATTAGGGTATTTGAATTAAAGCAAACCCAAAACCAAATATATAATTAGTGGAATAAAAAAAGTAGCTTGGATTTGTATTGTTATTGAAATTAGTGGAGGTTTATTGTTAGTCTTTTTGGTTAATAATAAAAAATATATATTAAAAAAAAAAAAACCGCTTCCGGTTCGGTTCTGCAGGCCCAGAACCGGAACCGAACCAAAATTTTCGATTCTTGAAATTTTGGAACCGGAACCGAATCCCTATGAAACCGAATCGAACCGCCGGTTCCGGTTCGATTCCTGAATACCCCTAACTGTTATTGAACCATTCATCAGGGACGAACTTATGAAGGGTTTAGCGGGGGCAACTCAATTTTTCCTTTTTATATTTTATGCTTAATTTTTGGATTAATTTCAGTAAATCCCTCTATACTATTCACATTAATCAACTAACCCATCTATGTCCATTTTGCCCCCTATACTATTCAATTTCATCAAATTGCCTCCTCATCTCACATTTTGAGTCAAAATGCCTAAACTACCCTCAATAGTATAAGGAGGTTTGTTGATTCAACCATTTAAAAAATTTATTAATTTCAAAAATTCATTTTTTTCCGAAAACCTGCAACATATGAAAAAAAAAATTTCAAAATTTTTTCCGAAAACCTGCAACATATGAAAAACAAATTTCAAAATTTTTTTTTTTTTCATATTTTTCCCGAAAACCTGCAACATATGAAAAAAAAAAAAATTCAAAATTTTTTTTTTGCGAAAAAGTATTTATTATGTTCCAAAATATGATTTTTTTTTGCGAAAAATATATATTATGTTCCAAAATATGATCTATTGCGAAAAATATACACTATTATGTTCCAAAATATGATGTTTTCCGAAATATATTTTTTTTGCAAAAAATATATACTATTATGTTCCAAAATATGATATTTTTTCGAAAAATATTTTTTTTGCAAAAAGTGTATATATTTTTTTCCGAAATAATTCAAATTTTGGAAAATAATATGCTCCCTCTGAAAAAAAAAAAAATTCCGAAATATATATATTTCTGAATTTATAATTTTTGTGAAAAATATAATTGATTTTTGAAAAATAAAATTTTTAAATGGTTGAATCAACAAACTCCCTTATACTATTAAGGGTAGTTTAGGTATTTTGACTCAAAATGTGAAGTGGGGGCAATTTGATGAAATTGAATAATATAGGAGACAAAGTGAACACAGAAGGAATTAGTTAATTAATGTGAATAGTATGGAGGTTTACTGAAATTAACCCTTAATTTTTTTACTATACCCAAAATTCTCCACTAAAATTATTAAATGTCCCCACTAAAATTATAAAAACAAAATATCCTTATTCTCCCTCTAGATAAAAATAATACCTTTACACCCCTATTCACTTAATTTTCTAACTCTGTCAGTAGCATTCATTATTTTGATTTTAATCGTTTCAATTTTCATCACAAAGAGCAATACTCCTTGTAAATGCCTTCCTACCTATAATATATTTCATAATACGTATTCTTTCTAAAATACATATTATGAAATATATTTATGATATTTACCATCTCTCTTCTTCTCAAGTTCTCAACACCCTCTCAAATAAGTTCTAAATTTCAGGGTTTTGCTTTACTTGGGTGGCACCATGTGGAGAACTGTCCAGTCTCATTTGGGGTTCGTCTGCTAGTGTTTTGGATTCGACCACCGGTATAAAGCTGTGGAGTTCCAACTCTAACCCTGTCAGCCACGTGATCTACCATGTGACCCAAAATTACATGGCAGTTAGATTCTGCACTTGTCCTGCTTCAGTCACTAACTGAATTAACCTCTTTCCCAATATTAATATTAATATCAATACATACATATATATATATATATATATATATATGCCCAATATTAATATTAATATCAATACATGCATATATATATATATATATATGGGAAAATATCACTTACCTCTCATGAGGTAAGGCCTAATTATACCTGCAATCCCTTAGTATTTTAATATTACAGCGACCTCCCTCGAATTGATCGGAGCTCCGGTTTGATTCAAATACTATGAGTGCATTTGGAAAACTTGTTTTTTGTATTTGTTTTCTGTCTTCAAATATAAAAATTGTTTTTGTATTTGTCTTTGTTTTTTTCAGCAAAAAACTAAAAACGAAAAAATATTTGGATGAAAATTTGTATTGAAAAATAAAATGGTATTGGTGGCCGGCGGTGACCGGCGGCGGCGGGCGGTGGTGGTGGGTGACTGGCGGAGGCGGCGGTCGGAGGTGGTGGGGGCCGGCGGCGGCGACCGGTGGCGGGGGGTGGTGGTGGTTGGTGGCGGCGGCGGTGGGGGCAATGGTGGAGGTGGTACCCTAAATAGTGAAAAAACTCAAAAAACAACTAAAAGTTGTATTTGGTATTTTCACCACTTTTACACACTATTCACAAAAAACAGTTTTCTTGGGGAAAAAAAAATAAACAGTAAACGCGTTTGCCAAAAGTGTTTTTTTTTTAACTGGATGAACAGTAAAAAAACAAAAACTGTTTTCTCGTATCCAAACGGACCCTATATAAAATTATCGAACAGTCCTCCATTATAATATTCTATTTTCAGTTCAGATATTTAATTTTATAAATTTAGAGGAAAAAAAAAACAAAGAGGAAATATATATGTATGAACCCTAACTTCCTTCTCTTTCTAAATCCACCACTGTTGTTCACCTACAAAAAAAGTTGTCAGAATCCCGATTCTACCTGATAAAATCTCACGATTTTATGATTTTGTACAATTTTACTATGATTCTACTACGTTTTTATACTGATTTGATGGTTTCGCCCTTCATATGAAATGTCCAAAAACTTTATGATTTAGTCTAATATTCCAATATATGGCCTAGATTTATGAGAAAATATTTAAAGGGACAATGTATTAGAAAATTTTGAAAATTCTAATATGATTTATATTTTTAAATTAAATATTTAATTATTAATATTTTTAAAAAAAATTAATATGAGTTGCTAGAATTTTACGATTCTACGGACCCCAAAACGATTCTACCTAAAATCCCGATTTTGACAGTTTTATCTACAAAGCTTTGTTTGTATCACTCAATACCAGCCTAAACCCAAAATCCATTTCTCTTTATAAACTAACATTTTCTCTTTCTAAAAATTCAAAACCTAAAACCCAATTTTCTCTATAAACTCACACTTTTTTTTCTCTAAAATCCACTATTGTGTAGTGCTACGATTGAAGTGAGTGATGAGTATGGGGTTGTTGTTGATAATTGTAATAATTTATGTGTGTGTGTCTGTATGAATTTGTTTTTGATTTGTGATTGATTGATGATAATGGGTATGGTATTGCTAGGTATTAAGGTTCATTGTTGATTATTGAAAACCTATATTTAAAAGCATATATAAATATGTATGTATTGATATATATAATTATGTATGATTATAATTATATATATCAATACAAACAAAACCCTTCAATAAAAGTAATAAACCTGATATTTCTAAAATTACTTGTTACAAATGTAACAAAAAAAGTCATTATGCTATAAATTGTCATGTGAAGAATAAAATTAGTCAATTAGATATTCCTGATGACACTAAGCAACAAATTTATACTATTATAGAATTAAAAAAACACAAGTGGAAGTAATATAAGTGAAACAGAATCTATTTCCTCATCGGAATCCCCTAGTGAGTGTCCCAGCTCACCTGACATTAGTTTTGGTTGTAAAGACAGTTGTTGTACTAAAATAATCAATATGTTAAATCGCAACAAATTTAAATCTATTAATGTCATCACTAAGGCCGAAGAACAACAATACCTACTTCTTGATCTCATTAGTAAAGTTGAAGACTCAGACTTAAAGAATTTTTACCTTAAAAAATTAACAAAATTACTTACACTAAATAAAGAGATCCAACCACCTATGGTCCACAAACCTAATTTCAGCCTTCATAAAACCCTTGAGCGTTTCGCCCCTAAGAAAAACATTACTTTGCAGGACCTCCAATCTGAGATCAATCTAGTTAAAAAAGATATTAAAACTCTAAAAAATGAAAACCAAGATATAAAAATTCTCTTTCACACACAACTCAAAGATCTGGTCAAAACTTCACACCAATTCTCAGTTTCTGATTCATCTTCCTCTGATAGTACTGAAGATGATGACAACACGAATCCCTTTAACGAAAATGTTGAAGACACCAATGGTTTAAATCTAATCAATCGAATCTCATTCAAAAAATGGAAGATAAAAGTCAACTTAGTTATTAACAAGGAATACCAAAATACTGTCATCGCTCTAGTTGACTCTGGAGCAGACTTAAAATGTATACAAGAAGGTCTAATTCCTAGCAAATACTATGAAAAACAAATGAAAAACTTAGTTCCGCTAATGGTAGTGCAATGCAAATCAAGTATGAGTTATCCAAAGCTCATATTTGTCAGGATAATGTCTGTTTCAAAACTACATTTGTCATAGTCAAAAACATGACTGATACAGTTATCCTTGGCCTTCTATTCTTATATTTCCTTTACCCATTTACGATAAATAATGATGGTCTCTCTACAACTCATTTTGGTCAAAATATTAAATTTCCTTTTTTACAAAAATCTTCCCATGGTAAACTAAAAAACATCATTGATTGCTCAATTTCTAAAAATATTTGCATCATCCACCATAAAGAACGATATTTAAACTCTTTAAAATAAGAAGTGATTCACAAAAGAACTGAAACTCAATTAAAAAACTCTACCCTTCAAGATCAGATAAAAAACTATGAAAACAAACTCATTCAAAAAATATGTTCTTATCTACCTAATGCTTTTTGGCACAGAAAGCAACATATTATCAATCTCCCTTATATAAAATATTTCACTAATAAAGGTATTCCAACTAAAGCACGCCCAATTCAAATGAATCTTGAAGTTCTAGAATTTTGTAAAAAAAAGATTCACGATCTTTTTCAAAAGAAAATCATTCGTCACAGTAAATCACTTTGGTTTTGTTTAGCGTTTTATGTACAAAAAAATTCAAAAATCGAACATGGTGTACCACGTCTAGTCATTAATTACAAGCCTCTTAATCAAGTTCTTGAATGAATTAGATACCCCATCCCTAATAAAATAAATTTAATTAATAGATTAGGCCAAACAACTATTTTTTCCAAATTTGACCTTAAGTCAGGATTCTAGCAAATTCAGATTACCGAAGAAGATAAGTATAAAACTGTATTCGCCACACCCTTTAGCCATTACGAATGGAATCTCATGCCCTTTGGCATTAAAAATGCTCCAAGTGAATTCCAAAATATCATGAATGATATTTTCAATCATTTTAGTCATTTTTCCATAGTCTATATTGATGATGTCATTATCTTTTCCAATAGCATTGAAGCTCATTGGAAACATCTTAATTCCTTCTTTCACACCATCAAACAAAATAGTTTAGTCATCTCTGCTTCAAAAATAAAATTTTTTCAGACGAAAGTTAGATTTATTGGTTATGATATATCTTAAGGACAATTCCACACAATCAATCGCTCCATAGAATTTGCAGACAAATTCCCAGATCAAATCATTGATAAAACCCAGTTACAACGTTTTCTTTGTTCTTTAAATTACATTACTGAATTTTATAAAGATCTTCGAAAATAATATAAACCATTCTTCAATCGTTTACAATCAAATCCCCCTCCATGGACTGATATTCATACAAATATCGTCAGCGATTTTAAAAAATATGTAAAAATTCTTACTTGCTTAGGAATTCCTTCAGTCAACTCTTTCAAAATCATTGAGACCAATGCCTCTAATATTTGTTACGGAGGTATTTTAAAACAAAAAGTCACCCCTACTTCTCCCGAGCAACTAGCTCGTTACCACTCTAGAGCTTGGAACAAAACACAAAGTAATTATAGCACTATTAAACAAAAGATTCTTGTAATTGTTTTATGTATTAGTAAATTTCAAGATGACATTTTAAATAAAAAAAATTACTTCGAGTTGATTGTAAAAGTGTCAAATATGTTTTAAAAAAAGATGCAAAAAATATAGTTACTAAGCATATTTTTGCCCGATGGCAATCAATTTTAAGTATTTTTCAATTTGACATTGAATATATACGTGGAAGTGACAATTCAATTCCTAATTTCCTTACACGAGAATTCTTGCAGAACACCGATGTCAAATCGACCGATACAGCCACGCCCCAGAGGAGGACTTATCCTGGTAAGAACCCCTCCAATGATCAAAACTAAACCCTCCTCTTCTTTAACCCTAGTCAACCGATTCACTAATCTAGGAACATCAATTGGACCCCGTCCCACGTTCAGTACTGCTCTCACTGCCCCATATGATCCATTCCAAGTGCATGCCCCAGCCTCTACTTCCACCACCAAATATAACCCTCCTGGTAGATCCGAATACTTATTCAAAACAAGTGAAGTTCTTTTTTACATAGAACCTCATTTCTCCAATCTCCATGACCCTATTGCCCTAGTCAAACAATTTTTTCCACCAAACTTTCATTAGATTCTTGATTCCCCTAGTCACACCTTACAATTATATAGAGATATCTTATATCAGACAATATATGTTTTTATCAAACCAGTCCCAGATCGCAAGGATCCCAGTAAAATTATTTATCACTCACTTTACATTTTCCAAGTCATTTATGTCAAAGAGTGGGGAAAACATCCTTCTGAAATTCGAAAACTAGACAATTCCAAAAAAATTACCTATTATGACTATATAGAAGCTTGGTTTAAAATCTTTATTTTTCAAAGTGAAACCTTTAGTCATTCTTGATTTATCAACTTTGATCACAAGTTTAAAAGCCATCTCCCTACTGGGTTTGGTAATTGGTAGGAATACTATGGTGTGGATAATGATATCATTCCTGAACCACTCTGGAAAGAAGTAATCTATTTTGATTCGAAATACAAAGTTTCATCTTATGACAACCATTTCTCAATCCTTCTGCCCTTTGCAAAAAAATATAAAGTCCCATGGATTTTTAAGTGGCAATACAGTGTGGCAGAAAAAGATTGTACAGTCAAAATGATACATTACACCAAATGGTGGGATCCCTTTAAAGGTGAATGTATCATACAACGAGTCCAAGAGGACTTCCCAAAATCAGGTCCCCAACCCCTCCAGGGTAATCCATGCACAAAAGTCCTGGAAAAGGCTTAGTCAAGCTCTTCGGCAGAAGAATTAGTCAACAAGCCATCCTCCAAAGAGTCATCATCCTCAAAAGAAAAGTTGAAAAAGAAAATGGAGAAACTCCTGGCACAAATTAAAGATGCCTCTAGCAGTGAAAAAGAAGAAAGTTCATCCACATAGTAAAAATATCGTCCGTATCAAGATACCCAAGATCCTTTTAATCTTTCAAAGGATTAAGAAGATAAGAAGACATTTAGTTATAAAGTCAGACTCTACCATCAACATAAGAAGACAAAAGTATACAGTACCCGACAAATCACTATTGCTACAGTATTTTTGGGGCCCCGCTGGCGCAAAATCAGCTACAAAAGTAAAAAAGCCAATAGTCAAAGCATAGAGTACTCCGCCGAAAACAGAAAACATTAGTCAATCAAAGCCACATTAGTAAAAAATCACAGGATTCACAATATCTTTCTACTGCCTATATAATGAATAAAATGTAATAAGTTTAGTTAGGTTTTAGTTTTTTCTCTACCATGTAATCTCTCTCTCCCTCTATCTTCCTTTCTCCTGAATCACTAAACCTCCGAACCCAGATGGATTGTCACACATCCACTTATAAGTTCATCTATCAAAGTCAATTGTATTTTTTCTATCTTTGTAATATCTAGTTATATTTTCAATCAATTGAAATTTTATATTTGTATTAATTTATCAAAGATCTTTAGTGAAGGTCCCCGTGAATCATTCTTGGTTACAAACCGTCACCGAATGATCGTTTGAATATTATATGTACTGCAATTGTTTGATTGAATCTGGTTTTCTAGTTCTATTCACTTAGATATGTTTCTGCTCATCTTCTCCTCCCTCTCACCTGCTTCCCTAATTGGGTATGGTATTGTGGATCCTTGTTAGTGTTGATTGTTGATAATTGGAAAAAAATTGTCTATATATAGATATGTATATATTGATTGGATTTTCATATATATGTATATAACAACAACCCTAATTTGTATTTGAATCTTGCAAGAGAGAAAGATGAGGTGGTATGTTTATTTGTTATACATATATATATATATATATATATGAGGGTGTGTATATCTATAAATAAATACAAGGGTATTTTTGGTACTTTAGGCATAAAATTGAGTGATGTCATCAAAAGATTTTTTGACCGGCATTGACTTTGGACGGAGGGGTTGAAAGTGTTAGCCAGAGTTAATATAGAGGGAGGTATAGATTCATTTTTAATACTAAGGAAAAAAATGAGTCTATACCTTACCTCAGGGGAGGTAAGTGATATTTTCCCTATTTATAAATAATACTTGGTTAACTAGGGAAATACAAATAGCTTGTTTAGGGCCCGTTTGGTAGGCGGTCCGGTCTGGTCTTATCTGGTCCGGTCTTATCTGGTCTTATCTGGGTGGTGTTCTGAAAGTCTGTTTGGTAAAACTATCTGGTCTTATGGTCTTATTCAAGCTATTTGATCTTATGTTTGGAAAATAATACAAAAAATAAAAAAATAATATATAAAATTCAAAAAATATATTAAGTATGAAAAATATATAAAATTTGAAAAAATATAAAAAAATTGAAAATAATATAATAAATTCAAAAATAATATATATTTCAAATTTTATAAATTATTTCAAAATTTTATATTATTTTTTGAATTATATATATTAATTTTGATTTTTTATATTATTTTCAATTTTTTTATATTTTCTCAAATATATATATATATATATCTAATTTTGTATATTATTTTTGAATTTTATATTTTTTTCAAATTTTATACATTATTTAAAATTTTTTATATTATTTTTCAAAACTTATATATTATTTTTTAAATTATATATATATTTAAAATTTTATATATTAATTTTGATTTTTATATATATTTTTCGAATTTAATACATTATTTTTAAAAAATTATATTATTTTTCAAATTTTATATATTATTTTCGAATTTTATACATTATTTTTTATTTTTTCTATTATTTTGGAATTTTTTTATTTTCCCAAATTTTAAATATTTTTTTTGCATTTTATATATTAATTTTTAATTATATATATATTTCAGATTTTATACATTATTTCAAATTTTTTATGTTATTTTTTTTAATTTTATATATTATTTTTAAATTATATATATTTTTTAATTTTATATATATTTTTCAAATTTTATGGTCCCATGTGTTAAGACAATTGTATATAAGACCACTTGAGACCATCATTTTTGGTTGTCTCAAATTACCCCTTTTGGTCGCAAGTGATCCTTATTTTTTTGGAACCGTATTGCCAAACAGTGTCCGGTCTCAAGAAAGCCATTATGAGACCGGACCACATGGGACCGGACCGCGAACCAAACATGGCCTTAATTTGTCACCATCTGATCTCCCACCCTGTACTTTATTTTTTTAGGAAGACATTCTCCTTAATGTGTCCTTCATGCCCAACAATCTTGATCATTTATTGGTTGTTCATAAATATTCTCCATAAAATTTGAACTATATATGCTATTGTTTGATTAAACTAATTAATTTGTATATTAAAAATATTTTATGTTGTGAATTTTAATTGCATGAGATCTGAAGTAATAATTTAAAAAAGAAGAAGCAACTTTTATATCATTTTGAATTTTTAGTGTCCAGACTTGAATAAGTAATTACCCCGTCTTATAAAATTTTATTTTACTAGCATTTATAGTTTTAAGTGAGGTTCAACTTGTATTATCAAACACACTTTTGATTGAATAAGTGTTTAATTAATTCATAATTAGTGTGGGGTTGAATTATCAAAAAAACAACGCCTATTTCTAATGTTTGGAGGGTTATAGTAAATATCAGAATATCTTTATATGTATTTAAAAAAGAGAATGCATATTTTCAAGCACTAGAAAAACTATAGTTGATTTTGTTGCACGGTTGGTTAGAGATAACTGACCTGCTCAAATTATTTTTTCTTATAGTTTTATATATATACATATTTTAATTAAATGTAATAACATTGATATTTTTTTAGCTTTGCTCAAATTATAGTAAGATGCAAACTTTGTATTCTATGAATAATTAAACCCTCTGTTTAAAAAGCTATTAGGTAGTCCTTTAACAACTGCATGAATTATAACTTTTTCCCTTGATAAACTAATCAATAGCGGGACAAAATATCTTATTTTAAAAATAACTATACTGTGCTTATGATTAGATTTAGTTTTAAAAATAATAATAAAAATTTTATTTACCGAAAAAAAATTAACTATTTTTTTGTCCACTTATTTCATCAAAGTTGTAAGTGGGAAAATGTGACGCATCAGAGTTATTTCATCAAACTTTGACGCATCAATGTTATAGAAGCCAGCATGGAATTAATATTGCTATATAAATTGATATATGTAACAAAATATATAATATGGTGGAATGAGTGGAGAAAAAACTGGAAGGTGGGGAAAAAAAAAATCCTCTAATATGTATAGCAAGACAAAAGAACAAGAGATTAAAATAGAAAAGCATGATCTCTTGTATCGGGATCCGTAATTATTTTGGATTTAAAAAGTGGAAAAGTTTCATTATTTTCTCTTTTCAATTGAAAAAGACTGATAGGTTTGTTTAGATTAATTCTACTAAGATATTGTCTCTTGCTTGTCTGCCAAACATTTTCCTTTTACTTTTTAGGTTAATTTGCATTGACACCCCCTGAGGTTAGGGTCAATAGCAATCAGATTTCGGTCAACCTTTTTTTGGCACTCACACCCCCTGAGGTTCCTCCTTCGTTGCAATGACACCCCCTGGACGGGTGAAATGACTATAATACCCCTTTAATTATTTCACTTATTATATTAGGGTAATATATAAAGTATGAAATTACTCATATGCCCAAACACTTCATCCCTCTAAAATTACTAATTACACTTTCACCCCTTATTACAAAATATATATATTACGAAAATTACAATTTAATTTTTTTTCTTTATAATATAATTTGTATATATAATTACAAAAATTAAAATTATGAATATATATATATAATTTTTAAAAATATATATAAAATTTGAAAAAACATATAAAATTCGAAAAAATATATAAAATTTGAAACAATATATAAAATTAAAATATATATATAAAATTTGAAACAAATATATAAAATTTGAAACAATATATAAAATTAAAATATATATATAAAATTTGAAACAAATATATAAAATTCGTAAACAATATATAAAATTCGAAAAATATATAAAATTCTAAAAAATATATAAAATATATATATATATATATATATATATATATATATAAAGTGTGACTGAATTTTAAGTGGACAAGCCTCAAAGTCATTAGTCAAGGTAACGGATCCTCTCCAACTCTCTGCAAAACTATTTCAATGGCCACGATGGCAACACATACCCTACTATGGTGACCGAAATCGGAATCGAACCGATACTTTATTAAAATATTTTAATCAAAATTAAATATATTAATATTTGGATTAAAATTAACGGTTCGTTTCCGGTTCTCATTTTTAAAGAACCAAAAGTATCGGAACTGAACCGTTAATTTTGATCCAAATAAAAATTTACTTTCGGTTCTTTAAAAATGAGAACCGGAACCGAACCGTTAATTTTGATCCAAATATTAATATATTTAATTTTGATTAAAATATTTTAATAAAGTATCGGTTCGATTCCGATTTCGGTCACCATCGTGGGACATGTGCCGTCATCGTGGCCATTAAAATAGCTATGCAGAGAGTTGGAGATGATCCGTTACCTTGGCTAATGATTCTGAGACTTGTCCACTTAAACTTCAATCACACTTTATATATATATATATATTTGAATTTTATATATATTTTAGAATTTTATATGTTTTTAGAATTTTATATATTGTTTTCGAATTTTATATATTTGTTTCAAATTTTATATGTTTTTAGCATTTTATATATTGTTTACGAATTTTATATATTTGTTTCGAATTTGATATATATATTTTTTAATTTTATATATTGTTTCAAATTTTATATATTTTTTCGAATTTTATATGTTTTTTCAAATTTTATATATTTTTTACAAATTATATATATTTTCGTAATTTTAATTTTCGTAATTATATATACAAATTATATTATAAAGAAAAAAAATTAAATTGTAATTTTCGTAATATATATTTTGTAATAAGAGGTGGAAGTGTAATTAGTAATTTTAGAGGGGTGAAGTGTTTGGGCATATGAGTAATTTCATACTTTATATATTACCCTAATGTAATAAGTGAAATAATTAAAGGGGCATTATAGTCATTTCACCCGCCCAGGGGGTGTCATTGCAACGAAGGAGGAACCTCAGAGGGTGTGAGTGCCAAAAAAAGGTTGACCGTAATCTGAGTGCTATTGACCCTAACCTCAGGGGGTGTCAATGCAAATTACCCTACTTTTTATTATAATTTCAATTGCTTCGGTTTTATACTTATGTAGCACAAAGTTGCTCAAACAATTCATCACCGCATTATATTCCTATCCTACATTTTGATCCATTAACTATCCTAAGAAATTGACTCTTCACATAAAGTTATCCCCTTTCCACATGTCCTATTTTATTCATGGCATATAAATCTCATGATTTGAAGAGACATAATAAAAAAGAAAAACAGAAAATATACGTGATTAATTTGAATCATGAAACACAAATCCTAAAGAATTACATGCTTTCATTTCATACTCTTTTGTTTTCTCTGCAATAATCACTATTATTTATAGTTGAAATAATTTAATAAATATAGAAACAATATCAAAGGAGAATTTCTAAAATCACTCCAACCAAATCCAATCATACTTGAATTAGTATTTTTAGGCTTCAATCACTCATACAATAATATTCTTCAACACGTTTGTGCATACATACACATTATTTTCTAAATTCTTTTTTTTTCTTTTATTTAATAAGGGTGATTTCAGATTTAGTAGGAATAACATTCGACCATATATTATTCAATCAACTTTTCATTTGAATATGATGTGAGAGAAGATCCTTTAGCATTCTCTTTCACGTAATGGTTGGATCATTCTATCTACTCAACTTAGAACCGGACACCTCTCAGATCTTGGGTGGTGCAACTTGACACTTGGCCTCGTCCATGTAAACTCACGACATTCTCGTTATAATCAGACCATTCTATCTACTTGACTATCTTAATTTAAAACATTCATACTCAACCTGAACACGAATATCTCAAGATTGGTGGCACCCCAGACAAGCATTTACGTCAGATATGATCAATGATATGGTATCCTTATCTTATTATAAGTATAATGGATTGGGTGCTTTGTTATCCGAATCCAAAATTAGAACTTCTAAAAAAAATTAACATCATTTTTCTGTCTGGATTTGACCTAATGACATTAGGCCATATATTAACATATATATTTATTGGTGAGGTGAACTACTGGAGTTGGACCAAATTTAAGCTACCATACTTTGTACAACTACGGTTGAAGCTGTAATTTGCTACAACGGTTCTCTAATGTAGCCTGTAGCCCCATTGTATGGGAATCTAAATTACATAATGTATTAGAAATAAAATTAGCCGTGTTGAGCGCAATTACAATACGGTGCATGCATTAGAGATGACGTATGAATTGCCCACTGAAGTCAAATGCATACATTATACCGATATACTCCTCTGTCCCAGAGGGGATATATTTTATTATATGGATAGTGTATGAATTATCAACTTTATTCATAGTGGGGTTCATGATGATGTGATTGTTTGTATGGTAGGTTTTTATTATTTTTGTAAATGAATGTCAAATTAGTAAATTGATAAAATAAAAAAATTGACTTTTTAAATGTGGACACTTGCACATTCAAAAAAATATGGACACTTAAATTGGGACGGAGGAAGTATATACTTCCAGATTTTGGAGTCTAATCCCTAGGTGTGTGTTCTCATTTTTGAACCAAGTGACTCAATTTAATTAATGTTAAGAATTTAAATGATACATAAAAGGAACAAAATAACCAATGCCTTGTTACCTAATAGTATTACCTTATTCCCCAAAGTGTGAGTGTGTGGGAAGTTAGAGGTTCGAGTCCTATGAGACTGATGTAGGTGTGGGTGTGTAAAGAACAAAATAAATAAACAAGCAAACACTATAAATAGATACATGCATGCATGATATTTGCAGAAAAAAATTCATCATATACATGGGTATGTAGATTTTCTTCTGTGCAAATGTCCCTGTATGTATATAAAGCAAAACTACGGTAATTATGTACATCTTAACAGAAGTGATGTTGCAAGAATGAAAGCGATGAGGAAGCTAGGTAAACTTTAGTAATGATTGGCCAAAATAAAACAAGAAGACAATGTAGATAAGATTGACAAAAATGCAGTACGCAACGCAACTCTAACATCTTCTAATGCCAAGAGGCCATTTCCTCCTTTTGTGTGTGCTTTTTGTGATGCTCTATTTGATCTTGAATACGCTGTAGAGTTTGACTCTCTTTTGTACATTCTTTTCTTTATTATAAATTTCCATTCCTTTAATTCTTAGATACATATTTATGAAATTAAAACAAAAATAATATAAGAAAACATATTTTTTGTCATTGGATAACAAAATAGTTAGCAACGAGGGGTATGAGGGTTAGAAATATCCCTTCGTAAGACCAAATCACTACAAAAAAAAAAATAGGTACAGTAACAAAAATTTATAGCACAAAAAGTTGATTGTTATATTTATGAGATCTAAGTATAACAATAGTTGTTGTAACAACCTAGAAAACTTTTAATGCCAAAATTTTAACGGACAATTGTGATCACCACTAAAACTTTTATTTCTTGTCATGATCGAAGGTATATCGTTATTTCCCCTCCAAGAAAATGCAGATCTTATGCAATTTGCTTATGCTCATACACACATGCTACAATGGCTGAGACAAAGGGTGTTTACCCCGCAAGAATGAACTAACTCCAAAAACTTTGGCATCGTAGATTACACTATTCATGTGACTGATAGCCGCTTCAAATATTACAATGCAATTATTACAGGCACGCTCTATTATTGGAGAACTGATAATTTATCATACTATTGGCCTAATAGCTTATCGTGCGAGCCTCCCACTGAAAGCCTGCGATGCCACAAGTAATTTCACTTAGATTAGTAATTTCTCGCTCTGACAGATTTCATAATTTTTATTTCATCCTTACTAAATTGTCATGATAAATTCAAATGCAGGTCTTATCAAATTTGTACATTTTTTTATTTATTTCTTTTAAAAGGTAAGCATTTTTACTCACACACATTGCAAGTCTCATTAAATTTGTACACTTTTTTTTAAGTTAAGTATTTTTACTCATACATATTAATGAGGCTGAACCCATAACCTCCCATAACCTCTCATTTGAGAATAAGGACAGGTACGGTTCCGCTATTAAATTTGTACATTAGGTTATTCTGATATTCAAATCCATGGATCTTTCAGCTTGATTAACTATGATGCCCATAGTGCCTATAAAGGAGATACTGTTTTACGTCAAATGTACCAAACCACTTTGCACACGCCTCATTTTGACATGACGAGATTATCCATCTTTATGGCTTTATCTCACTCGTCTTATAGTTGTCAATTTGGCATCGTCTTGTAATAATTATAACTGTATTCAGATTCTAAATTCAAATCTACACAGAATAAATTGATGTTGGAAGAAAACTAAAAATAATAATAATAGAATTGAATTACTATGAAATTATTTAGGAAAAAAAATTATTACTATGAAATTTAGTCAGACTTCAAAACCACAATTTGCATCCCAATAAAATTTTAGTTGCAAATCCATGGTCGTGAATACACATGTATCATTCATTATTCAATAAAATTAAATAAGTAATAATATTTTTAATTCTTATATTAAATGAAGAAGTATCAGAATGAACAATAAAAAAATACATATAAAAATAAAGAGAGACATGACTAGTATGTCTATTAGGTAGGTCGACACATCATTATAGGCCAAAAAAACATGAATTTCATCTGATAATGTGTATCATGCCTCTGAAAATTTACATTTGTACATGTTTTTGTTTTTATTTCACATGATGTTGGCCAATTCCCAAACAATATACCACATGCAATAATGCAACATGAAAATACAGTGTGTCAAATATATCTTAGTTTAACTAATAATTATATTGAATTTGGATTATCTATGGTTTGGATATTAATAAAGTACTTTTGTACTCGAACTGTTATTATTATTAGAACATGCATGCTTGGTTAACAATGAATAGAGTTCTTATAAATTCAGAAAATTATATACAGTATATAAAAAATGTCTCTTAACATAGGCCTTTTATTGTAAGTTTTTCTGAAAGTAGTTTCCAAAAAAGTGAACCAAGAAAACTTTTTACACAAATTTTCTTATTTTCAACTTTAAAACAAAATATTGATACTATTTAGTTTCAAATCAAGGAGACACTAATATCTCACATCATTGAATTGTTAATCTTAAACCAATGTCATCTACAAATAGTTGAAGGATGATTCTCAAGCCTTTTCCAACTACTCTCCAATATTTTAATACTCTCTCTATGTAAAATTAAAGAAATTTTGTTATTAGGTAATATAGTACCTTATATATATATACATATATATTAATCTTTGGGATCATGAAGAATAATGGATAATTACAAGGAAAATTCTTGGCATTTTATGAGGAATCCAATGATCAAGCGTGGACTAGATGAAACAAAATAACACATCCTTTGAGGGTTTAATATTCGAATAGAAGGAAACGACATATCAAGTTTCAAAAATGTCGATTTCATTAGACATTAATTATTAAATAATTTGGACATTTCGTATACTGCTCATGACATTGATAGTCATGCTATATAGTTACTTATTTAATTAAGTATATATGCCACTCCACACATTTGTCTGCATCAATAATACAGATTTTCTCTTCATAAACAAACAAACCAGAATATGCGAGGATTACTATGTTCACAATGCATTTGAGCCACATTAAGACTATGATTAATATGGAAATTGTGAAGTACCTGATAAAATAATGAATGAAATATTATTTAAATAGTTTTTTTTTCTTTTCTTTTTTTCTGGTTGTGTGAATGTTTAAGCAAACTAGAGAAGAGTTGATAAAATACAAGTCCTTCTTAGTATAGCTGCTGTTACCAATAATTCACCAAAACACAAATAAAAAGTGTCACAGGAAAGTGTTATAAAGCATATATATATATATATATATATTTACAGAGGAAAAAAATTTATTACAAAAAATAAGAGTTTTAATGACGATTGCAACCACCACTTTAAAGGAATAATAACTGCAACAATAATTTTTAGTGACATAATGTAAAATGTCATCTAAAATTCTGATGTAATATATTTTTTTTGCTTTATAGTGACTGTAAAAAATATTATTATACTTTTGATCTCTTAGATAGAAAGATTAATTTTGTGTGATATAGTGACGAATAATTTTAATCTGCCAAATTTTTATTAATATAGACATGTTTTTTTTATTACTTCTTAACAACAATAGCAAATATCAAATTATTAGAAATATGGTGTAAATTCAATTTATATATATATATATATATACACATATAAACATACATACAAGGTATGTGTATAATATGGGAGAGGGGAATAGAAGGGAGAGAGTAAGGACAAGGAGATGGAGTTTGTTTCTTGGTATAAGATGTGAAGTTTAACCATAATATACAAAAATAAAGCAGTAATAAAACAAGGAGAATAAGGGCTTGTGCTAAAGAAAAGACAGGGAAGCCCAGACAAAGCTTTGAGCAGTACGGACAAGACATCCCATTCCTACCCTTTAAAACCTCACACAACCCCAAAAATAATACCCCTATGTCTCAATTCACACAAGCTTGGCTCACAATTTAAGGGTAAGTTTGTTTTGTTGTTCACATAGTTAAATACAAAAAATTACTCACATTCTAAGGGAATCTATGTTGTGGAGATTTATAAAGAATATTGCCCAGAAGAATAATTCTAATATATAATATATTTTTCACTGATTATACTATATATATAATTGATTAATGTTTCTGATATTCTGTTCTGCAAAGACAATAATACCCTTCTAGTGAGAATATTGTGTGTCATGAATGAGGACAGCTTCGGTTCTGCACATATATGGTTCAAGAATTCATATTAGACTCAAGATGATGATATTTATATATATATATTCACACACACACGTATAAGGATAAGAAAATAGTTATTTTCTTGGTAATTGTAATCATTCTCTTGGCTGGTTTAGGGTTAGGGATTTCCAAACCCTAGATTTTGACCCCTTGAAAATTGCGTCTACTGTCATTCCATTCTTTGTACTTTCACGGATTAATCTTACATGTACAAGAAGCTTGCAATACGATAGCAAGTTTGGTAACATTTTACTATTGTCACAAGCACAAAAGTACTATTTTTAACGTGGACAAACAAATATAATAATAAGAAAAATATATAGAATAAAAATAAAATGTAACCCTTAGTGTCTACTATAAAAAATAAAGTAACTATGGCATAAATTATCAGTATTCCTTAGACAAATAGTGCAGTAAATTCAGCTGAATTATTAGCATTTTGTAACTACTTTTCATTGGAGTAATTTTATTTTTTTTCAAAGAAAAAACCCATCTCAACTAACATAGGGAGAGATTTTTGTCCACTATAGCCCCACCCCACCAATATAATTATTTGAACTCAGTTTTTAAAAAATCATAATTATTTGTGCAACATAACCGATAAAAGAAAAAAAAAAGATATTCATAACTATTA
This sequence comes from Cornus suecica, assembly GCA_963922005.1. Lineage (NCBI taxonomy): Eukaryota > Viridiplantae > Streptophyta > Magnoliopsida > Cornales > Cornaceae > Cornus > Cornus suecica. Next base: position 73,337,622 of record OY998240.1, on the reverse strand, counting down.
TTTTTATACCAAGTTCCAGGGAGTTTTTCCAATACTCCAATCCAAAATTCATGTTTATAAAGTTTAGGTTTAAATATTAAAATTCGAAGTCAAACAATGTTCCTAAAGTTCAAAGGATTTTCGAATCAAATATGTTCGTGAAAATATTTCACATGGATCGGACTTCAATCATATTATTTTACTCGAGGGTCAAATACGAACCTTGTTCAATCGGATTGGTCCCATTCGGATTTTATGAATATGATATTCAAGTTGGATTAACATGAATCTATTCGAATTTCTTGCATTGAGAGCGCTAGTGCTCATATCTATATAGCTAGGAGCTTTGCCAAACTTCTCTGTGGCTTTAGTAGAATTTTATGATATCATTACAAAATTCAGAAAAAGCAATGTGAAATAGTTTATCATCATTATCAAACCACTCACATTTCCTCCAAAAAATTATAAGCCTTACTGACCAATGACTTGATGAGTCTGCCAGTGGTGCAAACAAAATTTTCCCTTATACATATATATATATATATATATATATATATATATATATATATATATATGTTACAATTTGTCACAAAATTGTGTCACAAAATTGAGCTTCTACCCTGCAATCGATTATCAACTACGTACGTAACATCTAGGAAGGAATTACATTCGTCCTGATGTCACCATTACGCAGAAAAATTCTTCAATTGTCTAACATTTATAAATTTCTGTATATATGTACATATATTTATATAGCTGTGACTTTTTTTCATAAACTTTGTTTTTTTTCTAAAAATATGTGACACAATGACACAACCAATTTGTGTCAAGTCTCAAGACCGACCTTACTTCGTCAACAATTTTAGTCCAGATTCCAGAGTCTAAATTACCTAATTAGTTCAATTTAATTTTGAGTTCTTTCTTTTTAATCGAAGTGTAACGAAGATTACTTAATTGCTTGAATTTATTTCACTTGTGAATTATTTTATACCATCTCAAGCATTTTTTTTGTTTTTTTAAAACAAAAAGGAAAAATTTCAGAAACTTTACCTGTAAAATAATTACAGTGTACTTAAATATGATTATAATACATTTTTCATTCAAAAAAGTAGTGTAAAAAATTAATTTATTTCTTAAAAATATTTTAACCAAATATCCAAATTATATTAGATAACATCGAACTTGGTACCTAACCTAAATATTATCCTTAAAATGGTGAAGCTCTCTTACAAGCATGCCACGTAACATGATGCAATGAAAATATGGTGCACACAGAGTCACCATAGTGGGATCCTTTTTACAAATAAACATAATAAAATTTCTCCATAGCTTTTTAAATAGAAAATGAGTATTAATTGGTAGTACCTTTTTTTTTCTGCACCCGCTTTGAGAAAAAGTAAAAGCAAGAGAAAAAGCAATGATAGAAAAGAAAATTATAAATTATAGAAAAGAAGAGAAAGAAAAAGGAGAGATAATAAAGAAAGAAGAGAAAGAAAGACAAAAGGCTCTCAAAGCCCCATGATTCAAATTTTCTCTCTCCCCAAACACTCTCTCTACTTAATCAAGAGCAAGAAGACCTCTCAAAGTTTCAACGAAGACCCGTTTGAGAGCTTTTACTAAAGAGAAAAGTAGTACAAACAAGAGAGAGAGAGAGAGAGAGAGAGAGAGAGAGAGAACAAGCTAGCTCTAAGAGAATATCAATTTGTGTTGATTTGTAGAGGAAGGAGATGAATAGATCGGGTGTGTTGCAGAGCTCACCGGTGCAACAAATGATGGTCGGAAGTCCAAACTGGTGGAACATGATAAATAGCATGAGGCCGCCACCACCACACCATCCCTCCCCTCCCAATCTCCTCCAACCTCACTATTACACACCTCCTCATCCCTCTTCACTTCCTTTCTCACCATCACCCTCTATTTGGTATGACAACAACAATCAAGAGCTTCCCGAGCCATTGAGCCAACTACTCTTGTAAATCTCTCTTGCTCACTAGTTTTATGAGTAAGGATCATCTCGAGCACTGAGAGCGTCCTGTATTCCACCAAAGACGGAGATTGAATCACCTGATGGGATGTTGGAATCTGTGTCTTTGGTGGAGCATGAGATGCTTTTAACGCTGGAGAGGATCCAAGTTCGTGTAATTATTGAGTTTTAGCAACGTATGATTATGTTTAATATTAATTTTATTATATAGGGGTCGATTAGTGAGTGAAGAAGAAAAGGGTGGGATGAGCCATTTTCAAGGTAAGAAGATGGAGAATTGGGAAGATCAGATGTTGCAGGGCCAGACTACGAATATTGGAGATGTAAAGCAAGAGAGCTCAGCTAGCAGCTATGGGTATGGTCATGAACATGGTGTGGAGTATCATGAGGCACCAAAACCTACTTGGTCCCAAATGATGCCAACTACTACTAATGCATCTCCAAATAAGTCTTGTGTCACAACTACTACTTTGAGCAGCAACATACTGGATTTTTCAAACACAGTAGACAGGAAGCATCCACCGCCAGATCGTTCCTTGGAGGTAAAAATTTTTTTGTAAAATTTCTAGGGTTCTTTTCTTTTTCTTTTTTTTTTGGATTTGCAGCATGTGAGCTTAAGGTTGTTTATTATATTGTTATTTTAAGAAAAATTATCAAAGTGATATTTTGGTTATGAAAATGCAAGATTTGATTTAGATTTGCTTAGAAGTGATGTTCCTTTTGTGTGTTAATTAGCTTTATGAAAGCAAATAATTAGGGTTTCTTAATTATATATCTTCTCCTTTTCTTTTTGTGTAGTGCAACAGCACCCTCACTGGTGGGGCACTAAAGAAAGCTAGGGTTCAACCTTCTTCAACCCAATCTACTTTCAAGGTATGGAACACAATTAAGTTACAACTCATCATCTCTCTGTCACTCTCTATCATATATGTTTGGAAGCTAACTGTTGTCTTTCTTGGTTGTCCATTTCTTCAAGTATGTGATTCTTCAATATCATCCATATATATATATATATATACAAGGAAGGGAAAGTGTAGCAATTATTGAGATCAAGTCCACATCTATGTATCTAGTTAATCTTGATTTTGTGTTTATAATTTCTAACCAGGTGAGGAAGGAGAAATTAGGTGATAGAATAACAGCTCTTCACCAGCTAGTTTCCCCTTTTGGAAAGGTAACCTCTAAACTATGCAATTACAAAGCCCTAAATGGCTTATATTAATTGAGCCTGTATATAATTGTGAAATAATGGAAATTTAATAATTAATTATTTATGACAAACCCCATAAAGGGTTTCATTAATTAGATGAAACTTCACTTTCTTCTTCAGATTTTATATCTAGGGTTTCCTGATTTCTAACCTTTAAAGAATGTACTAATTAATTAAGCATGATTAATGATTGTTTAAGCATGTTTAATTATTTTTCTCTCTTTCTCTTTTGCAGACTGACACAGCTTCTGTGCTGTCAGAAGCTATTGGTTACATTAGATTCCTTCAGAGTCAAGTTGAGGTGATGTTTCTCTTTATTCTCTTATTTTACAAACTACCATGAACCCAGTGATGGCATGCTTATATATGTGTGTGTATATATATATATATATATGTATTGCCATAAAATCCCATTTCTGCGTGTTCATTTTTTTAACAGTAGTCTTAACTTGTCAAATTGAAGTTCCAAAACTTAACTTATTCCTTATCTTCTCCCCCCCCTAAATGCAGGCCCTTAGCTTACCGTACTTGGGCAGTGGATCTCCAAACATGAGGCAGCAACAGCCTGTAAGAAACTATATCAACTTAATTATTCTCTTTCTCTCTCTTTCTCATGCATGCACATATATATATATATATATATATATATATATATATATATATATATATATATATATGTATGTGTGTGTGTGTGGAATTAAGTTCTGATTAATTAGTGTAACTTCCTTTTAGGTTCAAGGGGAGATGAATTGTTTATTTCCTGAAGACCCTGGTCAGGTACGCTTTATTGGATCCATTACCTCCTTAAAGGCAAGTGGCAAAACCCTCCAATTTATTTCATGTTTCCTCTTCTGAAAAGGAACTGTTAAAAGCTCGAATTTTCAGCTTTACAGACTTAGATTTTGATTAAACTTAATAAAATAGTCACCGGGAACTTTTTAAGTTGGATATCAATTATTCCGGAAATAAAAAGTTGCATTTGAATCATATATGGGGTTTTTAAGTTTTGAGATTGCTAATTATTTTTTCTTTCTAATTATGTTTCTCAAATAGCTGTTAAATGACAACATGAAGAGAAAAGGAGCTTCTGAGCAGCAGGTATTTATTAATTTACCATTATCCATAGTTTTAGCACATTTGTGTGTAACAAATTTTAGATTACCTGGCTCAATTAAAAACGACTTGTTACTTGGTGTCTCGGGAATTATGGGCTCTCATGGTCGGAAAATCAGACTGAATAACCTCCTTTTTCATCTCCAAAAACTTGTAGGATTTTCGCGAAGAACTGAAGGACTTAAGGAGTAGAGGACTGTGCCTAGTTCCACTATCATGCACACTTCAAGTTGGGAGTGACAATGGAGCAGATTACTGGGCTCCCGCTGTGGGTGGTGGTTTACGGTAGATCATTGATCAGCCATCATGGTCATGGTCACGGCACGCGATAGATTCATGAAATGATATAACATCATGAGCAGTCACTCTGCTAAGATTCCAAGGCTGATTGCTCATGATGCTATGCATTCTTGGTTACATCTACTAACTAGTGTGCTGTACCTACCTAGACCTTCAACTCCTCAAGACTATCCTTAGTTTTCATGCATGTTAAGCTTAATCATCTGTATTTTTCTCTCAAATTTTTTTTTTTTTTTAATCGCGCGGTTAGTACAATGTTTTCATGTATATGCCGCTCTAGTATGATTGATCATTTCAAGTGCTGCCTTGGCAGTGCTCTTATTTAATTAGTTTCTTGTTGAACCTATTAATTTCAGTATAATTGGCACCAACTAATGTTTATGTTCTTAACATTACTAGAGCTTATTCATTTTCTAAAAGTTTGATTATTTCAATTTCATGGCTGATAAAATTAAGGGGATTCGTCCATTTTTCAAGTCATTGCATGTTCTGAGTTTCGGAAGCATTGCGTAGACTTACGGTGTATATACGTTTAATCAAGAGGGAAATTTTTTTTGAGAAGTTAGGTTTACCCAGATTGCTTTACATGAAAGTTTTGGATACCTCAATTATCATAAAAAAAAAAAAAAAGTAAAAAAAAAGTTAGTTTTATGATACCTAGCTAGCTTCTTCAATTAAAAGGATGTCCCTTGATTTGTTTCCATGTCTCCATGTTTCTACTGTACAAAATATCTCATGTTACTTGTAACCCAATTTTTTTTTTTTTTTTTTTTATCAAAATGGGTTGAATCAGTTGAAAATTTTCACACCTTGGTGCCTGCTTTTAAGTAATAACTTCCTCCGTATCTTACCCGATCTGTGTGAAAATTTCACTTTACATGAGTTGAATTCTTTAAAACAATATTATCATTGATAAAAATTCAATATAAAAAGTGTTATTTATTTTCAGCAAGCCCTTCGAAAAAGAGGTTAAAGGTTCGACCCCACCTAATTCAACAAAAACCATTTTGGAGCTTGGCATCTCCTAAACTCATATTCGATATTCATTAGTCCTAAGTGCTTACTCGATCCCTGTAAAAATATTACTTTATATGAGTCCCATGAATTAATCAAAATAAAATTTTCAACACCTTGATTATTATAGTTCGAACCCTCTAGACAATTACTATTACCTTCCTTACTGTTCATACTTTGATAAATTATAATTTTACCCCCTCTTGTTTGAACTTATTACAATTTGACCCCCTATAGTATGGACAATTACTATTACTCTATATTTTGGTTTCACTTTTCCCCCTCTTGCAAACTTTCGGCACAATCAACGTCGGTCAACGTTGACATTATCTCATTTTTAGAGGTGAAATGACTATATTGCCCATAAGTTCTTATAAAGATCTTTTTACCCTTCTCAAAAAATAAAATAACACGGGATAACCGTAAATTCCATTTTCCGGTGACCGGAATTAAACGCCGATGATTATTAGGAGAGAAAATTATAAATATCCAGAACACGAGAGGTCAAACTATAGTATGTCTAAATAAGAGGGGGCAAAACTATAATTTACCCAAATATTAATTCGTTTGTATATAGTGGGAAGCGAGGTCAAAGGTTCGACCCACCTAATAAGCCCAATAAATTTAGCTCTCTTTTTTTTTTGGGTAAATTGAATTTAGCTCTCTTCCCGGTTGTCAAATGTTCGACCCGCACCTAATACAACAAATAATGTAAGTTTAGATTCAATTCGGAGTTGAGCCATCATTATCTTTGACATATGTCATTTTCTTGAAACATAATGGTTGGATTAAAATCTTAAGGACTAACTTTATATTGCAGTTCTACCATGGAGAAATAATTAAACAATTGTACATAAATAGCTAATCTCCTCTCTACAATCTTTTCAAATGCGATAAATATTGTAAAAAAAAAAAAAAAAAAAAAAAAAGTTTACAATGAGAAACGAAGTAGCTAACACCAAGACTTGTCCTAATTAAATGAACTTTGAAACAACCATGTAACTAGCTTCTCTCTCAAATCTCACAAATTATTTTACTCCTTTCTCATAAACCCTTGACTTCTATATTTAGAATTCTTCAAAGGAGTGCAAAATTTATTTGCGATGAATTTCCAAAATTCATTTGAAATATAGTATATACTTGTAATGTGTATATATATATATATATATATATATATGTAATGCATTTTCGAAGTTCAAATAATGTAGAAGCTAAGCTCTGGTTTGCTTGAAAGATTCTTTCTTCTTTCCTTTTGGTTGACAAGAATTCCACAAAGAACATATTGACAAGACAAGTAGGTTTGTAATTCATGTAGATTCCAATAAGAAAACAGAGAGGCAGTGTCATGAATCATTTCAGGGTCATAAAATAAACCTTAGCCGGGCCAATCTACGACCCATTTCAACAATCATGATATTGTATATGTATATGTTTGGATCATTTTGGGGTGCACAAATTGCGTGGATGTGATGTCAATTGTTGTCATGTACCAGTGCATGGGTTCACACTCTGTAATGCATTTTTTTTTTTGTATTTTTTTTTTGGCCTACAATGTCAGTGATGGGCCTTTCTTATAGGTTGGGGTCCAAATTTTTTTCTATGAGCATTGACTCTGATATTGGTATCAAAGCTAATGCCCATAGCTTAAACTTATTCTGGGGTTATGAAGACTGCATCTTCTTCTTCTTTGTATTTAGATCCATTCTGTCTTAGTTAAAGTGTTCTTTGCACTATTTTGGCAAAACCTTCATCACTCCCATGGAGTTCTTTTCTTTGTGAAAAGCTTTGATTATTTAGTTCAATCGTCTAGTTTATCTGATTTTTGAGGATAAAGTCCCTTGAGGTTTGGCTGATGAACGGTTGTTTGCTCGGGTTATCTTCCTCAATTTTTGGGTTTACTATATGTGTCACGCCTCGTTATTCCTGAGACTCCAATCAGGAGAATCAGCGAATCCCGAAGTATGACGTCATTGAAAATGACAACCGAAATCAACGATAACACTGAAATACATGGAATAGGAATGAAAATGAAGTATTCCATGTCACCTGAGTGATAGAAACTCAGTAAAGGAATTCTAACAAAAATCCGTTTATAAATGGAACATCCGGACAACCCAACAACAACACAACGAAATAACCTGTCCATAACAACAGAAATAGAAACAATGGCACGTAGCCCAACATTCCAGAAACCTAGTAGGACCGAAGTAATGGAAAAGAATACCAATACCTCTCCAAACCCCTCTAAAATCAATAAAGCCCCAAATGCTCAAATGTAAACATAAAGAAAACTATATGGCGATGCCGAAAAGGTATAAAGGCACCCCAAAACAACAACTACCGACTGAGCTACCAAGCTCAAATAAGAATACATAAAATTAAATGGTAGTGCCGAACAGATACAATGGCACCCCAAAACAATAAATACATGAACTGAATATACAACATAAGGGAATCTGCCAACAACCTAGCTCCCAAGAGAATAAAAGAATAATAAATATGATTACGGAAGGAAGAATAAATCTACCATCCCAAATCCCCCGTACCGCCGCCGCCGTACGCGCTGTGTTGCGTCCACCTGCAAACCTGAAAATGTTGTGTGTGGGGGGTGAGCAAAAAACCACGCGCTCACCGTAATATCAAAACATCACACTCATAGCCGTCTAGAAAATGCTAACCATCCCATGTGCATGCATCTATCCTAGGTCAAGTTATCGTCTACCGTGGCACCCCCGCTAATCCGAGATACCCAACAATAACCTCTCAACTAATCTCGGAACTACTCAAAAGTCGTGAAACAGAACAACTCATAAGATATATCTACCACTCGTATATACGCATGTCAAATCATCATATATATATACACACACACACACACACATATATATATATATATATATATATATATATATATATATATATATATATATATAAAAGTCCCGTAAAGAGCTAATCCTAACACCTGGTGTAGGAAGGCACCCAGTCAAATACACACTCTCATCTAGAGATACAACCAGAACTAGCTATATACCATTCCGTGCACCTAGCATGCTACTCAAGGTTCCTATGAGGTATATAGGTCCCTCCTTAGGACTATCGAAAAGGAATAACCATTCTTCTACGTACAACAACCAGTGAACCAACCCGTTCACTCGAAGAAACCTAAAAAGGGAAGGTCCTATCTCCACATCGGATTCGGTAACCAACCGAACTATCTCTAACCCACACTGCCTATCAAGGCACTAAAAATGGTACAGATCAACAAGGTCACCTCTAACTCATACCGCCTATCGAGGCGCAAGAAAGGGTTACTGGAGTCATTTAGTCCCAAACAGATGCCATGGCCCTCGGGTTTTTAAAGAAAAATGTTGAACCCCGAAGGATTCAACCGGTTTTTAAGAAAAAGTTAGGGCCCGGTCAAATCATATTTGGTTCCAATGCCTCCTAACCCAACCAAATACTAGGAATCGCACTATGTGCGCTTAACTTAACCTCACTTCTCTTACCCGAGAAGATCCACAGACAACCACAAATGATCATATTTCTTACCTTAAGGAATGAAACCTCAGAAACACGTGTTCGGGTTAAAACCCGAGAAACTATAACACGGGAAAAAGAACTAGTAGGGTTCAACTGAATATTACCTTAAAGTCACATTCAAACTTATTTCGAAACAGGTTCTAAGATCTTCAACTTAATATAGGAACCTATAAACAAATCCTCAAAGGTTACCAAACCAACACCGGGATTCAAGTGTTCCTCGGAACAACTAGGAGGAATCTGAAGCAATCAACTCTAAAACATATCTAGATCTCAGAACTAACATCGAGTCTCAAGAACGAGACAAACCATGTCCAGAGTTCACTAACTTTACCAGAACATATAGGAAAAGAGATTTTCAAGGCACACGGCTAAAAACCATTTACTACTCGAAACACTTTTAAAGTGGAAGGGTGAGCGACAAGCTCAAAATACACAAGTCAAGAGAAATAAGGTCAGGCTAACGAGTCTTACCCGACCTATAACCTGAACAACTCTTCCCACTACTGAAGTGGTCTAATAATCATCTAGTGATAACACTAATCACCAATCACAAAGGCCTATGTGGCCAAAGGCACAACCACAACTAAGTCTCAATATACGACTAGCCAACTCAACTCAACTCAACTCCAACTCAAGGGGAAAATAATTAATTCTCAAAACCTCTTTCCATCTATATCCACGTAACCACCTGGAACACATGTCAACCATGGCTCTACTAATCCAGGTTTTTATTATCGTCGAACTTTCTTTCTTTCTTTACAATGTTAAATCTTTAAATAGTCATTATAATTTAACCACAGTTAAAATATTAATTACAAACACCGCGCCTTAGCGCCAAAGAGAATAATACCACTATTTAATTACAACTTAGACATCACATACTCAATATCGATAATCAATAATAACAGGCAAGTACATATCAAATAAATGTCCAATATGAATGTAAATGCCATGACAATGCAACTCCAATGCAACCCTAGCCACTAAAGGGTGAAACAAATATCCAGGAATCCCAAACCGTTCACTGCTGGGGCAACAAACCCACAACAGGAAGGGTGGGCGTCGCCAAAGAAAGTGCGGATACCACGACCGCGCGGAAACTGGCAAGTGAGGCCCAAGCCCTCACCCCCAAATGTCTAGAGAATTGAGAGTTACTAGCTCCCTGGTGCTAGACCACCCCTGGCCAGTTGTTGCGACATTCCAAACGAACCAGACATGCACATGATATAAATGAGGCATGCAACGTGCACCGAAACAATATATATATATAACATGGTGCTATATGAATGTCAAATGCCTCCATATGAATTAAATATGCTCAAATACACGGCATCAAAGCCAATCAATCTCATATCAATCATGTTTCACAATTTAAATCACACGATAATTAAATTTCCATTTATCACAAAAATACTCGGGTTCTCAATTGCCCCATCTTTATAGATTTTATACTCGAGCATGCTTTTAATTTAATTTCCAAATAATTATTTTCAAATTAATTCGCCTCAGGGAACAATTTAATTCACAATACAACTTTATTATATTTTACGATAAAAATAAATTATAAAGGGAACTGAAACCGTATCTAAGTTCTGCGTGAATCCCCTAGCTTATACTTTCAATTTCAATAAACTATAAATAACACGGGATAATTTACTCGTCGGCTCTACATCCCTCAATATCAAATCTGCCCCGCTCCCACTGTATTTTAATTTCAGTTACATATAATCCGGGAGCTAATTACAGGTTCTAATTTTACACAAAATTCTACAAAATCCTACTTTAAGTCCGGGGGTACTAAACCACCTAGTTTAATCCAAATTTAGTAGGATTTAATTTCTTAAAAAAAATCTCAGGGAATTAACTTATTTAATTTCCCAGGGAATTTCTATTCCCGACCTCATTTATTCGGTTATGGGTATTTCGTGAATTTTATAAAATCCTTAAATTCCATTTATTGCTTAGGAATTTAATTTCATGCTTTTATTATCTATAAACATACAACGGGGCAACTTAACATTTTCTACGCACTATTAGTGAGTGCTAGATAAACATATATATATAAAAATATATATAAAATTCCCCACCTAATTTAAACAGACAGTCCCGCAGTGGACAGTACTGGCCGTGAATAGTGCTCGCCGCCCAAAGTCGTCCGAAAATTATTTTTAATATGTCGAAACGACTGCCTTACCACCCTATTCAATATAATTAAAATTCGTTAGCAATCGATAATTTAATTTGAACAAATCTACAAAAATCGAAACCGAAAATCATACCGAAAATCTGAAATTCCCGACAAACCGCTCAACGGTTTCGCACCAATTTCGGATATGACGTAGCCGGTAACGAGGCCGAACTACCCTCCGAAAATCAGCCCAAACCGAGCCCGACTCGCCACTGATTCGGCCCAACTCGGTCCGTACTCGCTACTGTTCATCACTACCAACGATCTGCTCCACCACTGGCCGTCACTATGAGCTCCGGCAACCTTCATCTGCTATCGCCAGCACCGTCGAACCACCAGTCCACCTCCATGGTCGTCGTCGCTGCTACCTCAGCCGGCGACCACCAAGCCAAATCGCAACACCCCAGCCCGAACACGAATTCGCTCGTTCCACACGCGGCTGAAAGTCGCGCCACCACCAGCTCCTCGCCCTGCTAGCCTCGCCGACGCCACCAGCCGCCGTCGACCACCCAGCAACCGTCGCCACTCGCCACTGCTACAGCTGCGGCGAACCCCCATGGTCGCCGACTCCTTGCTCCAGCCAGCTTCTCTCTCTCTCTCTCTCTATAACTGATCTAGAATGAAGACCAGAGAGAAGTGGTTCAGTGGCTGAAGAAGAGAGAATGCAAATACCTGTGATGAAGGAGAAAGAACGGGCAGTCTGGAGAAGTTTCTGGAAATGTAACACTAATAATACATATATCAATATATTACAAATACCCATATATATATATATTCAATTAAATATATATATATATATATATATAATAAATCCCCAAATATTATAACACTTGCCCGAAAAATAAACGGAACGCCCAAATAAATAATATAATTTAAATAAATAATCTAGGGTATGAAACCCATAAATATATATAATCATATTTAAATTCGTATAAATAAAATAAGCCCCGTAAAATATACCGGGGACACTCAAATAATTCTACGTGAGCCCATCAAATTCACCGGACTCCGAATAAATAATATAAGCCCAAAGTAAAGCTCTGGGGCACAAAATTTATCCACCAATTAACTCACCGAAAACCCCACGGTACTCCGAATAACTAATAACGTCCGGAATAAATAATTTAGCTATATAGTCGGATATAAACTAAAATAAATCCCGAATCGACTCGCAACGTATCTCACGCGAGCTTGAAAAATAAACGGGATTCCCGATAATCCCAAAATATATCGGAAGCCTCCAAATAATAACACATGAACCCGTAAGTCCACAGGACGCCAATCAAATAATATAAGCCCGAATAAATACTCGGGGTTACGAAACCAATCACCGAAACCCCGAATAAAGTCTGAACTCACCGAGACTCCTAAAATCACTTGTCGTAGCCCAGTCAAAGCACTAAACTCAATCGTTGAAACTAAACCGTGTAGCCCCTAACAATAAAGCCCACAAACAAAACGCATCCTTAATAATTCTGATTTAAATCGTAACGCCGAATAAATAAAGTAAACTAAAATAAATGGTCCGGGGTGTGAAACCCAACCACCGGAACATCGGGTACGTACAAGATCCATCGATTAATTACAAATAACTAGGGCACGAAAAGAATCCAAAATAATAATCAAATACAACTACATCAACACGTAGAAGCACTTAGAAACACGAAGAAATAATCACACCGAACAAACAAAACACGTAAGCACAAATACATAGCACGTCAATCAAATCAGGCACATATTAATCTCATTATAAAGGAAAATAAAACGTCAGACCCCTAAAGTACTAAATGCTGAACTCGATCAACAGCATTGGAGCCTTAAACGTCGGTCAACTAAACGTGCCGTCATCCAGTCGAAGCACTAAACGTTGGGCGTCTAAACGAACCCATATAATCGGCACTAAGGCCCACGTAAACCTCTAGCCATGTCCGAAATACAAAACATCAGCTCAAGTAACGTAACCACGAAAAACAAATCCCACGAAGTCACCGAAGAGACAGTTGCAGAGTCGTGTCATCGAATCCAGAACTCCTATCAACGTTTCACCAGTTCGAAACATTAAACTCACCGTCAATTCTCGTAATCACCAACGACAATCCACGAAGTAGTCAACAAGTCAATGGTCGCGTCATCCCGTCGTATCAAGACATAAACGAGAAAAATTTACACATGAAACATTAAGAATAACCATGACGTCATGAACAAGTGATGTCATCACCGAAAATAAATCGGGAATAATTCAGAAAAAAGGAAAAATGAAACGGGGTGTTACAATATGATTTGATATTAATTAATTTTCTGAAGGTAGCCTTCATGGTGTATTAGTCCCCTTTCTCTTTTGACAGATATGCTCACATCTAAATACTCTAGAGAATTAGGCTTTGCATGTATGATTATTTGGTGATCCCAGACCTCTCTATCTATGTCTATGTCTAGATCTTCTAGCTTCGGCTCCAGTTCACGCTCTTCTTTTCGATTTTCTTCTCCTAGATCTCTTCTCCCATCTTCTTCTTCTAAGGTCGAATATTTATATGAATATGAATATTTTGACAAATCCAGTAAAATTCTAGTCACAGATCTACCTTTGGTTAATCCTTATACTGCTTTTGTCAAGCCACCCTCTGCCATAAACAAAGTCACCAAGCTTTTCCATACACCTAGACCCAATTCTGTTTTTGAATATGTCCAAGCCTCTTGGTTTGATCAGTGCTTTGTACCTGCAATCGATGCAGAACAACTGTTTCCCCTCAAGTTACCATCTGAATTACCTTATCAGTGGCAGCAAAAAGGCTATACTTACCTCCACTTTGGAGCAGTGCGTATTGCCCTTTCCTTCCACGGTCGCAAAGGCCTCCCTGTCACTTCCAGAATTGCACTCCTTGATACTCGATTTCAACAGTATCAACATGTCTGTATCGCCACAGTCCAGACAACGTTAAACGCGGGAACGGTGGTCTTCACCTTCTTCCCAAACTTTAACATGCCTTTAAAGGATCCACACCTACTAAATGTTCTTCAGATCCAAGTTCAGATACATGGTGCTTTTGCAGTTCCTACCACCTATGCAGCTACTCTCCACTATCAGATGGCATACCGATTACAAAATCATGCCATGGATATGTGCCTTCCTGCCAATGCTTCCCAAGATGCCCTCTTACTTGATATAAACACCCAACATCAAGCTACTTGTACCCATATCCCTAAGCAGTTGTCCAAGACCGAGTTATACCAGTTTCTCCCCAATTCTTGGGTTACCTCCTATGAAAAACTACACCAGTAACCCAAGCCTGTTCAATCCAATAATCCTACTTGTATCACTCAGCCTAATGGCAATGTTTCAATTACTTTTCCCAAGCCCAACAGCTCTTCAAACACTTTGCCGATCTTTTCTTCCAAGCTCCCAGAGATTAATATGACGTGCTCCTCTGAACTGAGGAATCAAGTCCCCATAAGCAAATTCCAAGCTTCTGGTGACCCGATCTATTTATTTCAGGACCCAATCACTGGCCACAAGTATTTTGATGCCTGCGATTGTGCCTCATGCCTTCTAGATCTTGATGATGATGAGCCTTCCAAGAACAAAAAGAAATCATCTCAATACCGTCTTCAGAAACGGTTTGAGGATGGTGATCCCACTGTCGGTTTACTTGGAGAACCCAGTGGCAAACCTAAGAAACCTCAACCCAAGCCTTCTCCTTCTCGCTGCACCCCATCTCTCTCTCCATATTCTCCTCGTCAAGATCCTCCACCATCTCAAGCTATCCCATGCTACGTGTTCTCTCCCACATTTTCCTGGACCGAGGAAGATTTTCCTCCCCTTTCTTACCATGATGATAAAGAACAGACTACCCATCAGCATAAAATTCCAGATGCCTCTGTTGTTAACTCCGATGGATCTTCCCCCTCTGTCGTTGCTGCTGAAGCTGCTATTAACTGGCAGTCTGCCAATGCTCTAGCCCAGAACAAAAGCTTGCAACAGATCTCTATATCTCAGCAGTCTCTCTAACATCATATGAATCGAAAGCTTACGTACTTAGAGCTTCTGATCCATGATCTTCAACAGAAAATCCAAAGCCTCCATACTGAACTTCCCCAGATGGTTTACACTAACCAAGCATTCTCTTCAGCCTTTATCACCAAAGATGCTGAAATGAAACACCTGAAAAACCAGCTGCAATCTTTGCAATCCCAACAACTCCATCAATCCATGCACCTTCCAGATTTGTTTGGATCATATTCCTCACCATTTTTTCCTTCTTATGCACCCCAGTCCATATCTCAACCTCTATTTATTGCCCCAACTGGCCATCATAGCCTCTTTGGCTCTTCTACTCCCATAGCTTCCATTCTTCATTTTAAGCCACCACCTTCACCACATGTTATCACTGCAACCCGCTAATCCTCTGCTTCACCTTCACACTTTTCTGGACCCATCTCTGGTACCAAGCCTAATCTAGATCCCAAAGGAAAATCTCCAGCACCTCCGCAACTCATGATTGATCCTCCAAACTCCATCTCCAAGAATCCTATCAGTGACATATTATTCAAATTAGCTGATTCTCACCATCCTGCTCCTGATCTAGGTGCTACCTCTGACTCTGATAGTCAGGGCCATTTTTCTTTCCTATATATGGCTAATCCACATCCTCCAGATGATCCAATCATAGATGAAGTTGAGGACCCCGAGGAAATCCCAGATCTTAACCTTAGAGCTCCTCCACCTGCTTTCCATACCGCCCCTGGTGGTCATGGTTTCTCTATTGATGATCTTCCTCACAGCAAGTGGCTTGATAAGTTCTATGAAATCCATGCCTGGTGTTCTACAGAAATGTTAAGCCCTAATTCTACACTGCGTACAGTTTTAACCCGCTGTTGTACATGTGAGTTTTCCCGACCCATGGAAAAGTCCATCCTGACCGGATCAAGTCAAGAAAAACCCGAGATTATGACCCGACCGTTGTGCCCGCATCATAACCCGATCGATACATCAGCCCCATGGTCCGAGAAGTATCATAACCCGACCATCATATCCATTGTTGCCCCGACCCGAAGAGCATTTTTGGAAGGAACTCGAAGGTTCTAGAAGATACTTGTAGCTCAAGGCAATGGCATGATATAGGATCTACATAGCTGACGTGTAAAGTAAGATATTATGTAAAGTTGAAAATGTTGCCCTAATGGGCCAAAGGCCCATTGGGAAAATGTATATAATTCAATGAAAAGTAATGAGAAAGGCATCTTTTCGTCATGCCCAGATTCACTCCTTACGACGGAACGAAGGATCCCGAGGAGCATATCTACCAGATCCACCAGAAGATGACGATGTACGCCGAGAACGAAGCCCTGCTATGCAAAGTATTCCCGACCAGTCTTATCGATGCACCGCTTCTCTGGTTCAGAAAGCAACCGCTGAGATCCATTGGCAGCTGGCAGCAATTATCTGACCTCTTTGTGGCGCAGTATTTCGGGAACAAGAGGCAAAAGAAAACCATCTCGAGCCTCTTCACCATGACTCAGGAAAAGGGAGAATCCCTCAAGAGCTTCCTGTCCCGATTCAATGTCGAGTCATCCTCCATCGACAACTGCGACCAGCACTCTGCCGTGGAGGCCTTCAGGATGGCTCTCATCCCGGGGACCAAGTTTCACCAATCACTTGTGAAGCGACCTCCCTCGGGAATAGGAGAACTCAATTCTAGGGCGCAAGGCCATTTGAGGATCGAAGAGGAAGAAGCAACCCGACAGAGGAGAGCAGCATTGGTCAGTGTGGAAGTCAAATCAAAGGATAAAGCGTCAGACAAATCTCGACAGGATATGAATCGCAAACGCTCGAATCCCCCGAGCCACTCTTCATCTCAGTTTCCTCCTCAACCCGATAGACGTGCAAAGCTTAAAGAGAAGATTACTCCATTGAAAGTGACGCTTGCCAAGCTTTTCCAGGAAAACAAAGCTCGAGGAATCTTCCAAACTCCTCCCCCAATCAGGCAACCCCTTGACCAAAGGGATAGATCCAAGCATTGCGCCCTCCATGCTGATTTTGGCCACACGACCAACAATTTCCGAAACCTGAGACGCCAGGTTGAAGGAATGATAGCCCGAGGGGAACTGAAGGATTATATCCAGAGGGATAGTCCAAGGGCCAACCCACCAGCACAGTATAACCAACGGAATCAGGGTCCTGCTCACCCGGTCAGGATCATCAATATGATCCATGGGGGTCCCGACCCACAAAGCAGCGAAGGATCGAGACGCACGCAGATGAGAAGAGCACATCAAATCGCCAGGATATCTGGGATAAACGAGGTCCACCACCGAACGGGGCAATCTCAGATACTCTTCTCCCAGGAGGACCTCTGGGACATCCAAGTCCCGCACGAGGACCCGCTAGTCATCACTCTGATGGTCTCGGGATGTCTTGTGAAGAGGGTCATGGTTGACCCGGGAAGTAGCGCCAACATCATGACCAAATGGGCTTTTGATAAATTGGAGATCAATCCGAGTGACATCGTGACATCTCGAAACCCAATCGCCGGGTTCGATGGAAAACAAGTCGAGCCTCTCAGGGAGGTCAGGCTACCTGTGACGGCGGCCCAGAGAACTCTGTCCGAAACTTTCGTGGTGGTGGACGTGAAGCCCTCATACAATCTTCTTATGGGAAGGGGATGGATACACAGAATGCAAGGGGTACCGTCAACTCTCCACCAAATGATAAGGTGCGTCGGTCCAAATGGGTACGACATAATCGACATCAGAGGGGATCAAGTGGCGGCCAAGCAATGATACGCCGTCACCATCGAAGAAATGAAGGACAAACCCGATCGAAAGATATCCCGAGAAGACAATCAGGTTCTGGAGTCCAAATAGCAACTACAGGATGGGGAGTCGGGTCCCCCGATCGTGGCAGAGCTTCTGCAGCCGGTGTCTGTAAGGCCCGACAAGGTCACATACGCAGGTACAAGCCTCACCACTTGTGAATTGAATGAACTGACAACATTCTTACAGGACAATCATGACGTCTTCGCGTGGGAGCATACTGATATGCCCGGCATCGACCCCTCCATAGCCCGACACACATTACATGTCGATCCAAATATTCGACCACTTCGACAAAAACAGAGGCGAATGGGGGGCCAAAGGAACCAAATCATAGCCGACGAGGTATCAAAGTTGCTGGAAGCCGGATTCATCAGAGAGGTCCATTATCCCGAGTGGTTGTCCAATGTGGTTGTTGTACAGAAAAAGAACGGGAAATGGCGAGTCTGCGTCGACTTCACCGACTTAAACAAAGCTTGCCCGAAAGACAGTTTCCCCCTGCCCAAAATAGATCAAATGGTCGATGTTACTGCAGGCTACGAGAGATTAACCTTCCTGGATGCTTACTCGGGTTACAACCAAATCCCGATGGACCCAGGGGATGAGGAAAAGACCTCCTTCATTACGGAAACAAGTACCTATTGCTTTAGAGTTATGTCTTTCGGACTAAAAAATGCAGGAGCCACCTTTCAAAGACTGGTGAACAGGATATTTAAAGGGATGATAGGCACAGTGGTCGAGGCTTACATTGACGACACAGTTGTCAAGAGCAGAAATAAGACTGACCACTTGGGACATCTCCGTAAGGTGTTTGATACCCTGAGGAAACACGGGATGAAGCTCAATCCAGCCAAATGCTCCTTCGGGGTGTCATCGGGACAGTTTCTGGGACACATAGTTGATCGGTCGGGCATACAAGCCAGTCCGACCCAAGTGAAGGCTCTGCTCGAAACAAAAGAGCCATCCACACACAAAGAAGTTCAAATCTTGACTGGAAGGGTCGTGGCATTAAGCCGATTCATTGCAAGGCTGACCGACCGTTGCCGACCCATCTTCCAGGCGATCAAGGCAAGGAAGGGAGAAGTGTGGGGACCCGAGCAAACTAAAGCCTTGTCCCGATTGAAGGAATACATGCTCAAGCCTCCCATTCTTGCAACACCCGAGCCCGATGATGTCCTGCTTTTGTATCTGGCAGTATCATCAGTTTCAACTAGCGTCGTGCTCATCAGAGAGGACAGGAACCTCCAGATGCCCATCTTCTACACCAGTAAGGCACTGGCCGATCCCGAGACACGGTACAACAAACAAGAAAAGTTGGTCTTATCCCTGATCAATGCCAAACGACGTCTCAGACATTACTTTGAAGCTCATCATATCATTGTCCCCACTGCCACTCCCATTCGTGTACTTATGGCAAATCCCGATCTTTCCGGAAGAATTTCCAAATGGGTCATTGAACTGGGAATTTATGACATAACTTACGTACCCAGAGTCTCGATCAAAGGACAGGCCGTGGCCGACTTCCTCTTGGAAGGGGAAACCGAGGAGGTCGATCAGCCCGTTGAGTTGGAAACGTGGAAGTTATTCGTGGACGGTTCAGTGTGCGCCAATGGAGCAGGCGTCGGGTTGGAAATCCATACTCCCGACGGAACTAAGCTACAAGCCTCGACGCAATTACAATTCTCAGCCACCAACAACGAGGCAGAGTACGAGGCAATTATATCGGGACTAAGATTAGCCAAGAGCCTTCAAATTCAATCCCTATCCGTGTACAGTGACTCCCAGCTAATTGTCAGGCAAATAACCGGCGAATACGAGACAAGGGATCCGAAAATGAAATCTTACAAAGCGCTGGTGCTCAAAGAATCAGAAGGTTTTCAAAAGTTAACATTCAGCCAAATCCCTCGGGAAGAAAACACCTCTGTTGATCACTTTGCGAATCAGGCATCCGCAGCTGGTGAGGACATGACTCGAGTAGTCCTGACCGACTTCATCACTACACCAAGCATCATAAAGCCCGATGAATTGATATGTCTAGTTCCCCGAGAACCAAGCTGGATGGATCCTATAATCGACTATCTAAGTCTCGGGACTCTGCCGACTGATAAGGCAGAGGCAAGGAAAATTAGAATGAAGTCAGCCCGGTACTCAATCATCCAGGGCCAGCTCTACAAAAAATCTTTCTCGGGTCCGTATCTGCGGTGCGTAACTCCTTCCGAGGCAGAGACAGTAATGCAAGAGATACATGCTGGAGCTTGTGGAAATCATTCGGGTGCCCGGTCGCTTGCCCATAAAATCCTGTCCCAGGGTTATTTTTGGCCCTATCTGTCCCGAGATTCGGAGGAATATGTGCGCAGATGCAAAGCCTGTCAGATGCACGGTGACGCTATACTGCAGCCCCCGGAATTCTTGAATCCGACAATCGTTCCGCACCCTTTCGCCCGATGGGGAATGGATATAGTTGGACCACTTCCAAAAGCCATCCGGAAGAATACCCATGTACTCCTCGCCACCGATTATTTCACCAAATGGGTTGAGGCCGAGGCTTATCCTTCCATAAAGGGGAGCCACGTAGTCAAGTTCATATGGAATCACATCATCTGCAGGTTCGGGGTACCTCAGACCATCATGATGGACAATGGCACCAACCTAGACTGCGAACCGGTTAGGTCGTTTCTGGCCCAACACGGAATCAATCAAAACACCTCCTCTGTAGGGTACCCGCAAGCCAATGGACAGGCGGAAAGGACCAATCGTTCCATCTTCAACACTCTAGCGAAGAAACTCGAGAAGGCCAAAGGAGCATGGTTGGACAAGTTGCCGGAGGTACTATGGTCGTATAGAACCACTCCCCGACAACCGACCGGTGAAACACCTTTCGCCATGGCATATGGGGCGGAAGCTGTAATCCCGACGGAGTATGCCGTCTCGACGCTGAGATCACTGGCCTGGGAAGAGAAAACAAATAATCAACGCTTGTCTCACGAGCTCGACCTACTGGAAGAAAAAAGAGAAATCGCCGGGATAAGGCTGGCAGCTTACCAACAACGGGTCAGGAATCACTTCAATAAAAGAGTAAAGAGGAGGGGATTCCAAGTTGGTGACATGGTCATCAGACAAAAAATTGGACACGTGGGCAAACTCCAAGAGCCATGGGAGGGACCCTACACCGTCACTGAGGTAGTTAGGCGCGGGGCTTATCGACTACTCAGAAACTTTGATAATCGAAGGGAACCTAACACACAGAATGCATCCCGACTCAAGAGGTATTATCCCTAGGGATACTCTATTTCAATTACTGTAAAGAAAGGCCACTAGAGCCCGAAAGATTACAATAGAAATTCAATTTCCTCCCGATCATATCTAAGCGTACCTAAATCGTCTCCATGATTATATAAATTTAAAAACCTAAGTGTTGAATCTCTCCATGGGCCCAAAGCGCCCGAGGGATCTTCACAGACCCACCAGTGGTCGGGTTTTATCTGAAAACCTAAGTGTTGAATCCTCTCCATGGGCCCAAAGCGCCCGAGGGATCTTCACAGACCCACCAGTGGTCGGGTTTTACAAAAATCAGTTTCAAACCTAAGTGTCGAATCCTCTCCATGGGCCCAAAGCGCCCGAGGGATCTTCACAAACCCACCAGTGGTCGGGTTTTATCTGAAAACCTAAGTGTTGAATCTCTCCATGGGCCCAAAGCGCCCGAGATATCTTCACAGACCCACCAGTGGTCGGGTTTTATCTGAAAACCTAAGTGTTGAATCTCTCCATGGGCCCAAAGCGCCCGAGAGATCTTCACAGACCCACCAGTGGTCGGGTTTTATCTGAAAACCTAAGTGTTGAATCTCTCCATGGGCCCAAAGTGCCCGAGAGATCTTCACAGACCCACCTGTGGTCGGGTTTTATCTGAAAACCTAAGTGTTGAATCTCTCCATGGGCCCAAAGCGCCCGAGAGATCTTCACAGACCCACCAGTGGTCGGGTTTTATCTGAAAACCTAAGTGTTGAATCCTCTCCATGGGCCCAAAGCGCCCGAGAGATCTTCACATACCCACCTGTGGTCGGGTTTTATCTGAAAACCTAAGTGTTGAATCCCCTCAATAGGCCCAAAGCGCCCGAGGGATCTTCACAGACTTACCAGTGGACCCAAGGTGCCCGACTATTATTGTCTGATGGCATTAGTAGTCCTACCAAGTTACAATTCAAAATCCCAATTTTTATTAATATCAATGAAGCATTGGATCATACATATTTCCAACAAAGTTTGAATAGGTGAATTCACTTATATTAAAAGGGCCCCAGTGGCCAAGGCTGATACAGTAAAGCTTTGATAAAGTTGTTGCAAACAAAATAAAAAGCAAAAGTCTAAAGGAAGAGCCCTATTCCTCCACCGGAGGGTCCTCATTGCCACCTGAGGCTTGGTTCTCGAGGGATTGTCCTTGAGGCTCATCCAAGCCGCAATGAGAAGGCGGAGCGGGCAAGGGACCCTGAAGGAACTCACCAAATGCCAGGTCCTCAGGTTCCGCCTCGGGATCATCATACGGAGGCCTCACTCCTATGCTGAGATCAAGATCTTCTATGGTCGGGATGTATATGTCCCCCTCAGGCTTTTGAAGCTCAGTTATGCATTCCCGCCAGCCCTGCTCATAACGGTACTTGCTTGTCAGCACAAAACGAGAGATCATCTGGTTACCTCCCTTGTGACACATCTCTACCCGAGATCTCTCCACGCCTAATGCATTCTCAACCTCGACCTTCTCCTCAAGCAACTGCAGCCCTGAAGTCTTTAACTTCTCAATTTCTTCGGTCAGGGCCTGCACTTGAAGAGTTAGGGCTTCCCGAGCCTGGACTTCTCGATTAGCCATCTGTTCAGCCTCCCGAGCCTTACCCTCAAGGTCGGAAATCGTTGCCTTGGCGGCTGCAAGTTCTAAGGTCGCCGCCTTGGCAGATGCGAGCCCTTCCTCTGCTGCGACGGCCCGGTATGTCAAGGACTGGATCTTCTCATTGGCCTTCTTGACCTGTTCCAAAGCCTTGGCGCACCCAGCTTTGTGGACCTGAACATCCCGATTCAGGGCATTAATGACCCGGGCATCATCCTCAAGCTTGCAATTATACGCATGTGTAGCGTGAAACATCTGAAAGCAAGAATGTTAGCACAAAAGATAAGGGGCGAAATAGAAGCCAAATACACGAGTGTAGAGAAATTATTACCTTCATTGCAAGCTCGGGATCGTCCAGAGCCAGGCTCATCCTATCATACCGCCCCATGGCCAACCTATCAGCCAGGGTCCATACCCCCAGGGCCATCTCTCGCAGAGCTTCAGGGTTCCCGATCGTCTGGTCCGCCACCGCCAGATATGGATGACCCTTTCGAGTATCCAGCTTGAATCGGGGGCCATGGGGAACGTGTCTCCCACTCTCAGCAGCTTTCTCGATCTCTCTATTATCTTGTTTCCTGACATTTTTAGAAATGGCAGTACGCAGCTTGGAAGGTCGGGATCGATCCTGGTCCTCGTCATCAGAGCCTAAGTCCCGGGCATCCGATACTGAGGAAGGAACACCCAGTACAACGCTTCGGCTAGAGCTGGGTCTGACTGAATGATCTGCCCGAGGAGGACTCTGACTCACACCTCCCAATCTCGGAACCAGGGCACGACCATCCCCGACCTCGGCCGCATCCGATGCACCAATTTGCGGACCATCAGTAGGCGGAGGCGGGGGTGTGACGGGATGACGCTCTGCCGGAATAGGAGGAGGGGCGTGCCAGCAGGCCCTCCGGTGGATCCTGCCGGTTAACTGCTTGCTGGATTCTCACTAACTGGCGGGACATCGGGATTTTCGGAGACTGGAGGGATATCAACCCCATAAATGAAAGATGTAGAGCCAGTATCAACCTTTCTGGCCCTCTTGATCGAAAGTTGGGGCAGGCTAACCGCCTTCCTTTTCCGTTGATCCCCAGACATTTTTCTCTTGAGCTTTTTAGTTCCTGATGAC
Organism: Cornus suecica; assembly: GCA_963922005.1. Lineage (NCBI taxonomy): Eukaryota > Viridiplantae > Streptophyta > Magnoliopsida > Cornales > Cornaceae > Cornus > Cornus suecica. The sequence goes on along the minus strand of OY998240.1, from coordinate 73,313,491 downwards.
TTGGACTTCAGTTTCCTTGACCCTGACGTAGTCGCAGCAGAACCTGAGGCGATCCTTGGTGCTGATTCTCCCGATGCAAACTCCTGCAATACAGATCCAGTCAGGCAATTCTGGCTATCCATTAAATCCTGACTCCACACTTTAGCATGCAACAGTTCAAATCGAGTCCTTATATACCCCACACCCCTTTTCTCCCGAGGAGCCTTCAGGAAATCCATCACTTGCGTACCCAACTTATCGTTGCACATTTCGCAGTGGCAAGAGGCTCGGGTATGAAAACTCTTAAACTCAGGAAGTCGGGTTGGCTGGAAAACATGGTTGACAGGGATGTTCATAGCATCGGGATGCCTCCACTGACCACTCACTATTATCATCCTCTCTTTCCATCCCTTGTTGGATGTCGGGACGTTGTCACACAACTTCTTCTTGACGTACGAAGTCAGGTTGTACCGACCCCTATTATCCTTTTGTTCTTGAAGTTTATAAGAAAGCAGAAGCTCGGTCAAACCTAAGTCTAGGTTCAATTCCTTATTAATGAACAAGATCATGGCCAGGATCCTATAAAAATTGGGACCGACTTGAAGGGGGGCCAAACCCAAAGTGGCCAATGTCAGGAGGAAGAAATGATGAATGGGAAACTTTAGTATAGCCAGGTGGAATGAGGAAAACAGTATCTCCCCGTCCTTCAGACCTTCCCCGATCCTAAAATCTTTGTCCCGAGGGTAGTGCCTAACCTTAACCCCTTCATGGAACCTGAGACTCCTAAGTTGAGCGTCTTTCCTATATTTGGCTGGGAGAGGGTCAGTACAGAAGTTCTCCTCCTCCTCAGCATCCTGACCCATCTCGACATCATCCTCTACAGCCCGATCCCCCGCTTCCTGATTGACTTCCGGGGGATTAGACCTAATGACCCGAGTAATCTCTACGGAGGGGGTGCTCACCGAGATTTCGGGATCAGTAACGGTCAGGTCAGTGTCTGTCACTTGCAAGTCGCTAACCGACCTGGTATCATCACTCCCGGACATACTTGACGAAAGGTAGAAAATTGAGAAGAACAACTTACAAAAAGGTGAAGATTCCGGCTGTCTCCCCTTGTACTCTTCTTCGGCTAAACGATTTACAGAAACCGGCAACTGTACCAACGAGCAGGGATGTGTGCGCCCGGTCAAACTCTTCGCAGCAAGGATCAAAACACTCCGCGCAGTGCAAAACTCAACCAAGATCGTTAAAATCCACATGAATTGATGAGGCAATCTGGGGATTTTATAGGTTCGAAAGTGGGTTTGTGTTTGCTAATAATGCTTGAGTATTGCAGAAAGAAAATAACGAAAGAAGAGCAAATTCAAAAGTGATAAAAGTGTGGCGCATGCGGATTATATAGATAGGTATGACTTTTCGTCTACCCGGGTCTGGGTATCGGATCGACATGACCCGGCCCATCTCACGCAAATCTATGTCGTCCCAGCCGCAAATTCAAAATTGTAATGATGGCGACAGCTGTAGCATTTAATGTGTCCCGCGTCATCCGGCATGCTTCTCCTCATCTTCCGCCACGCATCCCGCGCACCAACTCCGAGGACTTTTCGATGGGCCTTAAGATTCTACAACCTAATGGGCCCATTGAATGCAGGTCCATGAGATGAAAGAGGGCCTGTGTACATGTGAGTTTTCCCGACCCATGGAAAAGTCCATCCTGACCGGATCAAGTCAAGAAAAACCCGAGATTATGACCCGACCGTTGTGCCCGCATCATAACCCGATCGATACATCAGCCCCATGGTCCGAGAAGTATCATGACCCGACCATCATATCCATTGTTGCCCCGACCCGAAGAGCATTTTTGGAAGGAACTCGAAGGTTCTAGAAGATACTTGTAGCTCAAGGCAATGGCATGATATAGGATCTACATAGCTGACGTGTAAAGTAAGATATTATGTAAAGTTGAAAATGTTGCCCTAATGGGCCAAAGGCCCATTGGGAAAATGTATATAATTCAATGAAAAGTAATGAGAAAGGCATCTTTTGTGTTGTGCAAATTTTGTATCTACAGCTGTGTTTCAAAGTTTCTTGGCCGCCTGCGCCAGTGGTATGTTATTATGGGAGAATACCGCCAACTTCAATTAGTCCAAGCTCCTTCCCTCAATGCCTTCATTGATGCAATTCACAATGAGTTCCTTGGTTCCACTAAAGGAATTCTAAGTGCCGCCAGAGAAGAATACTTTAGCATGCGTTGTTGTTCCTTTAAAAGAAGGGACTTAGAATCACACTTCCTTCGAATGTCCCAACGATTTTATATCCTTGGTGGCATCGATGATGTCAATCTGAAGCAATCATTTCTCAAGTCTCTTCCAGATCCTCTCGGAGATGAGACCCTTAAGCTTCTGCAAACAAAGAACATGGTGTTACCAAATACCTCACTTGGGTCCATATACCAACATGTGCTCCAATCCCTTAAGAAGTTGTGCAACTACCAAAAATTCCTCAAAACCATGCATGAGCAAGGTAAATTGCTTGGTATTGCCTGTGATAGATCTGATCTCCTCATCAAATGCAAAGGTTCTGGCTCATGTACCTGCCCTACCTCTACATCCAAGAAGAAACACTTCCAAAAATGGAAGCATAGAAAGTCTTCATCTTTTCCCAAAACCCATCGCAAGAAACAATGGCATTTCTTCCATAAAAAATATGTTCGGGGACTTCGCAAATCTGATAGAAAGGCCATTATGCCAAACAATGTCCTAATAAGATTGCACGCACCAATATGATCTAGACTCTATCCTCAGTACTTCCTGCTGATGATGAGGCGGACATCGAATCAGTCTTTTCTCTTGATGATGAAGTTTCCCAGCACACTATCATGGATTTCTCCCTAGATGCATCCGATTCAGATGACTCTTCTATGTTTTCCACCTCTGAGGATGAGGACTTTTCACCTCTTTTCTCCTTTGAGTTCTCCATCTCTCCAGCCCTCTTTGTTCAACCCCTTGCCCAGATTAAAGTCCTTCCCGAAAAATACTCCCAACCTATCTCTGTTGTGGCTTTCTTTGATACTGGTGTTGCGGCTGCCATCATGAATCCCACCATCTTACCCAGATCCTATTGAAAATCTTGTTATTTCCCCTTTACTGCTGCTAATAGCGAATCATTTGTGATCACCCTAAAGAGCAAACCCATTCTGATCCAATTGTTCCCTGGAGTCCAGATAAAACACCAAGTTTTGGGCTCGGATCTTCCTAACAAGGATCTCCTCATAGGATTTGATATCCTTCAGAAGCTCTCTCATGTTTCTTGGCTCCCCAAAGGATTAAAATATAAAAACTATTTTCTTCCTTGGACCTCTCAGCCTAACCTATACCAAATTACCAGTGACATAACTACTATTCAGACCACCATAACAAAAACCTCCTGTGCAGATTCTCACTCTACTTTCCTCACCATTTGTGACCATCCATTATGGAAAAACCCTGACTTCTTCATCTCTCTACCTTTCAAGAAAAACGAAGACTTGAACCCCACCAAGGCCATCCACCATGGAATGAATCCATACCACTACCAACTTGCTGTCCAGGAGCTACAACAGCTTCAATCTGAAGGACTCGTTGAACCCACTACATCTCAGTGGGCATGTGAAGCATTTTATGCCAAAAAACGTGCAGAACAAGTTCGCGGAAAGCTCCGATTGGTCATTAACTACCAGCCCCTCAACCATTTTCTCCCATACATTAAATTTCCTCTTCCCCGCCGAGCTATTATGTTTTCCAACCTCCCAAATGCCAAAGTATTTTCCACGTTCGATCTAAAAGATGGGTTTTGGCAATTAGGCATCCAACCTGAAGAATGTCCTAAAACCGGATTTTGTATTCCTGACCACCATTTCCAATGGACTGTCATGCCTTTTGATCTCAAAACTGCTCCTTCCCTATCCCAGCAAGCAATGATAAATATTTTCAATCCCATCCTCTCCTCAACCCTCATCTACATAAATGATATCCTTCTTTTCTCTCCAGATATTGAAACCCATACCAGCCTTCTCCATGATTTCCACTAGCTAGTTTTGAAATTTGGTGTTATGCTCTCAACCAAAAAGATGATTCTCGCCCAACCTGAAATTGAATTTCTGGTAATGAAAATTTCCCATGGCCAGTATGTTTTACAACCTCACATAGCCACCCAACTTCTCCAATTTCCAGATGTCGATCTTACCCGTACCCAAATTCAACAGTTCTTGGGCATCGTCAATTACATGTCCTAGTTCATCCCTAACTTGGCCCCTTATAGAAAACCTCTCTCTGACCTTATCAAAAAGTCTCATCCCCCTTGGTCTCCCTCTTGCACCGAAGCCATTAAATACCTTAAATCCATTTCCCAAACACTTCCCCCCTTACAGATCCCTTCTACTGGCAAGTGCATTCTTCAGATAGATGCTTCTGATATCTATTGGGGTGATAATCTTCTTGAAGAACTTCCAACTCAGTCTCGTTCCATTTGTGGGTATAAGAGTAGGGCTTTTACCTCTGCCGAGGTTCACTACCATTCTACCTATAAAGAAATTATGGCAATCAAAAGAGGAATTGAGAAATTCGAATTTCATCTCCTTGGGCACCATTTCTTAATTGAAACTGACCTCAGCAGTTTTCCGAACATGTTGAAATTTAAGCAAAAACATCCTCCCAAAGCCCACCTTTTACGATGGGCCAATTGGTTCTCTCAATGGTCATTTGATGCAGTTCACATCCCTGGCAAATCTAATGTCCTCCCTGATTTCCTTTCTCGGCTAAAGAAAGAAATTAATCCCATCTGTTTCCCTATGATCTCATGTTTTGAGCCCCTACCTTTCCCTTTCCATCTCCAGACCCTTCTCCTTGAACAAACCCTCATTGCCCATAGTTGTCAAATGGTTCACTCTCTGCAGCTCATTTACATTCACCGTCATAGTTTAAAAGTTGGACCCATTCGAACAATGCCCTTTCATCCAGTCTATCCTTTCTTAACCCACTTTGAAGTCAATCCTTCATTCTATTTTCATTTTTCTCGAGAGCTGTTTTTTCTATATTGGTACCTTGTAGATATTTATCATATTGGGATCATTCTCGATAAATCTCAATTGTTATAATATCTCTCCCAATGTCTTTTCAATAATCTGTCCCCAGACCAATTGAAGTTTTGTTCTTGGTTAACATTGTTTGGTGATATATCTTTCTGGCAAGCTCAGCTCCGACGGATTCCTTATCAAAATCCGATGTTTGTTTTTTGGAGTTCAAAACATTTCTTGCCTACTCCTGATATTGGTATTCGTGTCCACAAGCAATTTCAAGCCTCTTTCTTTACTGGACATGAAAATATCATTGCTTATGAATTGGATGCTCATTACTCAACTTTTAGGACTCAGATTTGTCATCATAATGGCATCCCTCCCCATACTATCTCTCCTTTCCTATTTCATCCCCAGACTGCTCACTGGCGAACATATGATTTCTATCCAGCAGACTGGTGCCAAAAGATTATCCAGACTTTAACAGACCATGAGGCCCAATACTCATGGGATCTTCAAGATCCTGATCATCCCATCTACAGGGTACATCTCCATGTTTATCCCCTAGACGAAAGTCCAAGTGGTTACAATTCTGAAGATATGCATACTGATGATTGGAGCCCCCCTGATTGGTAAGGGTACCAACCCTTCCTGATGACAGATCTTTTGTATGTTTATGTAATAATTTAGTTTGAGTGATGTAGTGAGATTTTGTTGTAATAATGATAGTCGGCAAGGGTATTAGTGTCTCCTGTCATTAAGACTGTCGGCAAGGATAGTTTCATATTTTCAGTCTCTGAGGTCATGGCTGATGTCATATGCCAGTATTATTAGTGTGTATTATTAGGTTACCCCACATGGGATATTTTAGTCTTTTGCTGCGGTTTTCCAAATTGAGACCATTTACTTTTTAGTCTTACGCAATTGAAGAACTAATTTTATTATTACAATTAGACTTATATTTAAATGTCATAATCATACTTAAAGGGTTAGGCTTTGATTGAGGTTTTACTTTTTTTTTCCAATAACTTGAGCTCTATATTACTCTTTTTACATAGTTTTTTTTTTAATTTTTTTTTTTAATGTTATTTGCCCATAAGAAGGCAAAACGTTTAAGGGGTTGATATGCTTAAAAAATATAATAGAGATCATTTTACAAGTTACTCTTAGGGCCCGTCTGGGAGTATAGAATTGGGAGCTCCAATTTCAAATCCATTATTTGGATGTAACAAAATAGTTTGGAATTTGAATTGAAATGTAATTCCAAAGACACCAATTCCACAAAGAGAAGTTGTGATTTCCAATTCCACATATTCTCTAAACCTTAATCCACTATATACTTTCTTTATCTAACAACAGTTTTTTTTCACAACCACTATATATATATATATACATAAATACCTATATATACATATGCCTATATATACACACACACACCTATATATATAAGAATATTACACACGCTTATATATAAAAATATATATACACAATATATATGTATGCATATATATGTACTCATAGAGAGCATATATATACAAATATGAATACACATTCACACAAATATATAATAACACACATAAAAATATATATACATACATAAACACATAAATCTAGATTATAAACTGATACATATACACACTCCACATACATACATGTATATACACACACATACACATGCATACACACACACACACATATATATATATTCATACTATTCATACATACACTTGTATACTTATACCTATATATATATTTATATTTAATTTGATTTTAAAATTATAATCTTTTACATTCAAATTGGGTTTAAGATTGAAATTCAATTACATTGAATTCCAAAATACATCCAAACAATGAATTTGTAATTGCATTTGTGGAATTGAAATATTATGAAATTTCAATTCTAACATAATTCTAATTCAATTACAAATCCGCACATCCAAACGGACCCTTAGTATAATTCAAGTGATTTTTTTTATATATTTTTGGTAGTTTTGCCTATATTACTATATAAGTGACCAGTGCTAAAGGTGCCATGAATTAGGTAAGGTGCACAAAAATAGTTATTAGGCTATGTTGTTTGTACGAATATAAACTTTTGCCTAGACCAGGTTTCAGCATTCAGGTAAATTTGCCTCTATTCTCAAGCTTAGTTAATCCACGTAACAAAAAATTATAATAATAATAAAAGGATAAAGTGCAGAAACCCCTGAACTATTGGTAAACATGCAAGAAACCCCTGTGAACTTTAAAAGTTGCAACTAACCCCTGAATTATGCTTTTTTGTTGCAGATAACTCCTTTTGTTGATAGGCTGGCAGCATTTAACCGTTAAAAAAGAACACGTGACTGCATGTGACTAATAATTTGAATTTAAAATCTATGATGTTTCGTTAAGGGTGGAAATGTCTTTTGCGTACTCCGGTATGGAGAAAAAGTTAGTGGGGTTAATTGCAACAAAAACATACTTCAAGGGGTTTTTTTGAAGTTCAGGGGGGTTTCTTGCAATACCCCCATAGTTCAGTTTTTTTTTTTTGCATTTTTCCTATTAAAAATGATAATAAGAGTTATTAAATAAAAAACCCAGAAGAACCCGAAATAGATTCTAAGTAGAAGCCCAAATAAACTACATAGTTTGGGCAGAGTAAGCTTTTGGCCCAAAATCATCAGTTAGAACTGGGTTTTTTAGCCCAGTCTATATCAGAATTCACCTACTACTATTGAGTCGACAAGTCAAGAGTACAGTTGAAGTAGTCCATAATAAATTTATAATTAGCCCGTGAATTAAGGTATGTTTGATAAAATTTATTTATCACTTAAGTCTAAATATATTCAGCACTTATTCAAATAAGTGTGTTTGATAAAAATTTGAACATCATTTAAATATTAAATGTTTCTTAAAATGAGGTAAAATTTTAGGTGATAGAATCGTTATCTAATACTGAAGACTAAAAATTGACAAAATTATCAAAAATTATAATTTTTTTAAGCACCACTTAAAATTTTAATATTTAAAATTCAGATTTTAAAATTTTCAAGTACTTGATTTTCAATTTTATCAAAGATTAACTTTGGCGAAATGCGCTTATCATTATTATCAAAAACAAAACAAAAAAAAGTTAGCACAATCAATTGAAACATGTGACATGTTATTTTATACATAATTATATGTCAACTAGGCCAATTTGATAACTTTTGGTTTGTGGAAATTCATAAACTGTGCATTGCACCCCACCGATTTGAAATTTAGTAAGGTTTGAGCATTGGAAGTGCATATTATTTATGCAAAATAAATAAATAAAAGGTACAATATTCAATAAGAAGAACACTTTTTATTTTTATTTTTTTGAGCAAACACACTATTTAAACTAGTCTCCAATATTCTAAACGAACTGAATAAATTAAAATAGTAGCAATTAGGAAACAACAGATACATTAAACTTTATACTATGAGCATAGAATTGGTGTTCTACCCTTGAATTTAAAGAAAAATCAGTTTAAATTTAAATTTTAAATCACTAATATTATTATAAATTTCTATTTCAAATGCTACTTCTTCTTTTGTTTTTTTTGGGAAGGCACAACTATCATAAATTTTAAAAATCACTAATATTATTAAGATTATTTGCGAAAAAACCCTTATAGTTTCATACTAGATGCGAAAAAACCTCATTTGTTATAAAATATATGTATAAATCTATTATGTTTCCAAAATATTGCAACTTAGCCCCATTCTGCTTTAAAATAATATGAAATCCCTAAAATACCCTTTCTAACCTAATAAAAATAATAAATATTGAATTAATAATAAATAATGTATAATAAAATGATAAAGAAATAAAATAATTAATTAAAAATAAAAATCTTGAAAGAAACTAGCTTCATTTTTTTAATTATAAATAAAAAAATAATAATATGTTTTTAAGAATATGCTTATTATTTTCAATTATTTTAATATTTTTGAAAATAGAATTGTAATTCTTTTGTTGATGATTTTCTTAAATATATTTTTAGCCTTTTGTTTTTGTTTTTGTAATTTTATTTTATTTTCTCAAAAAAAAACTAAACTGGATTAATTTTTTTTAATCAAATGTGAAATAAAATATTTCTTTTTAAAAAAATAGGCTTTTTTTTTCAAAATAATTTTAATATTTTTTTAAAAAATGTAATTATTTTGTTGATGATTCTCTTAAATATATTTTTTATAAACATATTTTCTATTTTGTTTTTGTAATTTTTTTTAAAGAAACTTATTTTAAGAGTATTTCAGATAAATCATATCACAATAAGAGCAAAACGTACATATTTTCGAATAATATAATTTTTAAAAAATACAAGAATATTATACACACTATATACATACTAAAGTGAGTTAAACGCTCTTGACCAGGCACGAAGCCAATGAAGGACAGTAGGGGGAAGCCTTTTTTTTATATTTTTTACCTTAAAAGTTTGGATATTTAATATTTAGTTCCCGTTAATTTTTTTTTATCTTAAATACCACAGAATTTAAATTTTGTTACAAATAAGCTCCTATTGAAATTTTCTTTTAAACTCCACTAAAATAAATATATGTCATTTATATCTCAAAAATTCAAAAAAAATAATTTTAACCCGCTGACACGAATCCTAGATCCGTCACGCCTCTTTGACGCATAATATTATAAGGCGAATAGTTTTGCTGCCTTGTGAAGTTTTGACTTGTGCACAATCAAAGTCCTTTCATTTTCATATTCCAGATTTTGACTTTTCTCTGTTCAAATGATGCCCATATTTTTCAGAAACGTCGCAGTTACGTATCAAATACCATACATAGAACACATTTGATAGTTTTCACATTTGGATAAGACAATAAGTACTCACCAATTGTGAGGTGCAGTTGGGTTTAGGAACCACTCACCTAACGTGGCTCAAAGTTTAGGGTTTGTTAGAATCCAAACTTTTTCATACTCAAATCTCAATTATCACATGACCGATTTTCATAATTTCATTTTTTAATTGAAGAGGTGAGAGATTTGAGTTTCCTATGAAATGTTATGGATGTAATGTATAATGTTTTATCATTCAAAGAAAAAAAAAATGAGAATACCTTAATTTTATATACTAACATTAAATAGTTTTTTGACTCTCACAAAAATTTCTACAATTAATTAATGACATACTTTTTGATTTATTGCAATATAGTTAATTAAATAAAATAAGTCTATTATAACACCATAACGCATAACCCCTCTCAAGATACAGTAATATAAATGTTATTATATAATCTATAACTGTTAGAATGACATATATCTTACATTAATAAAAGTAAGTCCCCCATCGCATTTCTAATAATAGTTCTATTATTTTAAAAATTAAAAAGCTGTAATCCAAATAGGTTGAGTTTGTTAGAAATTATTTTTTTTAAGATTCAGCTATAAAAATATATGATTTTAGAGAATTCTATATTGGTCTAAAATATATAAATTTTTTGTTTTAGAATTTTTTAAGAATTTTTGAAAATAATTTTCAAATATTTCAACTATTTTCTCGATTAAATACACCAAAAATTATTGTTCCGAAATAAATCATTAAAAGAGAGATTCTGGAAAAAAAAATTCAATCCATTTTCTCTCTCTTCCATTCATAATTTAAGAGTGCACATTCCATCTGAAAGATAGATGGTGGTTGGTTGGTGAAATCCCATCACATGGATGATGGAATTTGGTTTTGTGTGAATGAGAGAGATGGAATGAACCGGATTAAAATCCATACTCTCTATAGTAGACAAGCATTGGGCCAATCAAGCCTGAGCGAGCCCAATAAGTTGATGCCACCTGTACATAAAAGTGAAATTCAGATCTTAAATTTTGGCTGCATACTGAAGTTTTTGACTCAACCCCTTCCACATTCCACCTTCTGACTTTTCTCTGTTCATAGGCCTCAATAACAACACATTTACGTATCAAATACCAATTTCAATCTTTGATGTTTCTAATTTTCTCTATGAGCTTTCACATTTATTGACTTTAATTTTTTCTCTCACTCTCTATTTAACTCTTCCACAATCATCAAAGTTTCTCCAAACTATTTGGGCTTTGAGAGAGAAAAATGGATAGCCATAGGAGGGCAATGTTGTTCATATTTGTTGTTGTAGTGTTGAATTATTTGAGTACATCATCAAATGGTGAAGTTTCTCAAAGTGTAATGGAAAAGATTAGTAGAATAAATGAGGATGGTCCATACTTGGGCATTGTGGTGCCAAACAGCTTTGAGATGACCCCTCTTCTCCAATCTCCAAGCTTTTTGCCTTCTCACAACCTTCCTTTTTTAGATTTTTCAGGTATGTCACACTCAACCCATGAATTCCTAAATAATAAAAAATAACCACTACGTACCTTATAAAAAAATTTTTCCCCTTCAACCGGAACTGTATTATAATGGAGACTTTATTTTGGTTTATTTGTTTTCTCACTGGACTTTGATATGATGATTCATAATTTGATTTTATGTCGAGTACATATTAATAAGGCCCGCTTACTAATATGAATCGTGGTTTTTCAGTTTCTCACGGAACATACAAAGTTTGAACTGTTCATATCCAGTGATAAACACGCATGGGATTGTGAATACAGAAAACTTTTGTCGTTTTCTGCCATGATTACTTCCCAAATTGCTATTTTCTCAGTTAACGTTGATAGTCATTTGTGTATTTATTTATGGTTCAAGTACGAGTTATTTTAGGATTTGTTGCACCATACGTTCATAGTCATGAATAATCATTTGGCGTATGATTATTCAAAGCAATAATAGGAAACGGATCTCTATTTTATATCTTTCTGTTGACTTTTGAGGGTTTCTAGGACCATGTTTCACTTGTGTATACATGTCACTTAGTTCAAATTATTGGATATTTATTTGCTCTTTCTATGCTTAAAGTATCCAAGAACAATCAACAACATTCAGTATTATTTTAAGGGTAATTTTCATAAAACCCCGGTACTTTCATGATTGAATCAAGAAATTCTTTATAGTTTCAAAAATTTTATTAATTTGCATTCCGATTATAATTAAAATTTTCCGTCATGTGACTTGTGAATTTCCTATTCTGCCACTAAATCACCTTATTTCACAAAACTCACTTTAATTTCGAAAAAAATATATACATTTCGGAAAAAAATATATATACTTCAAAAAAATATATATATTTCGGAAAATATATATTTATGAGAAATATATATATATTGTTTTGGAAATATAAATTTTCTTCCGAAATATATATTATTTTTTGAAATATATATAATTATATTTATGAAAAATATATATATTTTTTAAATAAATATTTCATAAAAAATATATATATTTTGGAAAAAATATATGTATTTCTGAAATATATTTCAGAAAAATATATATATTTGGTAAAATATATATATTTCTGATATTGTTTCCAAAATATATATACTTTTTTGAAATATATATATATATATATATATATTTATGAAATATATATGTTTTCCCCAAAATATATATATTTCGGAAAAATATATATATTTCGGAAAAACATATATATTTTTGGAAAAATATATATATATTTAAGAAAGAAATATATATTTTGGAAAAATATATATTTCAGAAAGATATATATATTTCAGAAAAAATGTATATATATTTTTTGGAAATATATATTTCGGAAAAAATATATATTTCTCATAAATATATATTTTTTTCAAAATATATATTTTTTGCGAAATATATATATATATTTTCGAAACTACAGGGGTTTTATGAAATAAGGTGATTTAGGGGCAAAATAGGGAATTCACAAGCCACATGATTGAAAAATTGACTATTTTTTGGAGCAAGGGGATAATTGTAACCGGAATGCAAATCAAGGGGATTTTTGGAACTATAGAAATTCTTTTGATTAAATCATGAAATTATAAAGGATTTTATGAACATTACCCTTATTTTAAATTTTGGCTTTGTAGATAACCATATATATATATATATATTTTCTGTTCCACAGGAAGGAGGTTTAGAATAGGGGCAGTGGAAAATCGAAAGGTCATAATTGTCATGACAGGTTTGAGCATGGTATGTTCTATTTCCTTCCTTATATACATATATATATATATATATATATATATATATATAGAGGATAATTACACAAACCTTCCCTAAATTATAATATAATATAACGTTTCAATAATATCCGCACATGTGTTATAATATTTAATCCTTTTTGTTCAGAATTAATGTCAAAATTTTACTTTATTGGTCAATAATAGAATATTATCTTCCAAACTCCCTATTTACCCTTGTTATCATTGCAATTACTTTTGAAGCCTTACTTTTGCATTCAAAATTACTAAAATATTCTAACTTCTTTTACAAGATTATCCTCATATATATTTTATATAAATCCATTTGATTGGTTATTTATACATAGTCTCTCTCTAAATATCACTCATTCTCTCTCTACAAGCCACTTGTCATGACTTGAGAATGATAAAGGGGGCATATGAAATGACAACTGCTTGGTACACATAATTCCCGCCAAGATATGAGGGTATATACGTCATTTCATTATTATTTATTGTCGGACCAATATTCTGATGATTCTAAGGGATGTTTTTGATATTATTAAAACGTTAGGAGAACCACATGCAATTATACCTTAGTTCAAGGGACATTTGTGTAATTATCCCAATATATATATCCACACACATATATATATATATATATATTATATTTTTCTATGTCATGAAGCTGGTATTGGAGATGTCCTGAAATGTAATACATGTGATATAGCTTAATGCAGGTATAACCACACAATTACTCACAAGTCTATTCAAGGTAAAAGGAATTGTGCACTTTGGGATTGCAGGGAATGCAAATCCTCAACTCCAAATTGGAGATGTTACTATCCCTCAATACTGGGCCCATACAGGCCTTTGGAATTGGCAGGTACTGCTTTTATCTATTTATTTGTATTTCATATATGTATATGTGCAATTTATGCTTGTTAGAAATAGTGGAAAAAGAGAACAAAATGTAGAATATTGATGTTCTTTATTGGATATTGAAGGAAGAGTACGTTACATTCTCATTGGAATCAATGACAGGGTTGTATTGGTTTACCTGAATTCCATTCATATTTTACAATCATATGACAACGAGCAACACAATATTTTACTTTTATGTTACACAAAAAATAATTAGTAACGCACATATTTAATTCATTGCCTCATACAAAACTCATCTGAGTGGACTGTTTTCAATGAGATGGTAATTGGATTGAATTATTTTCCTTTGGGTAAGACCTAAAAATGGAGTTAAGCACAAATTCTACAAGACTACAACACATGTGCAATATCAACATGACCTTACTTTCTCTTTTAGAACCATGCATGTGTTGCACTTGAATTGCATAAAATTCAAGCTTTCTCAGAGCAGGTATTATCTTTGATGGTTAGATAGGAACCTAGATGATCAATTTAAATCCACCAAAACTTATTCAATTTTCCTTTTCCATTTAATTTCAAATATAAGCAGAGGTATGGAGATGGGCCTTCTGATGAACTAGCCTTGGAATCTAATGGTGACTATACTAGAAAAGTTGGTTACCTTAAATTTTCAAAGTACAACAATGGCACAAAAGATGCGAATTCCTCGGATAACCTTTTGAACAACGTTTGGTACCAACCGGAAGAGATTTTCCCGGTAAATGGAATTCCTGAAGTCAGGCAGCACGCCTTCTGGATACCCGTCAGCAACCACTACTTTTCATTGGCCAAAAAACTCGAGGTAATCTAGAGCATCCTAAAACAGTTTTTTATTTCCTGAAAATTGAAAAACAGAAAACATTAATAGTTTGCTTGTTTCAAGTTTTTGAAAACTGTTTTTAAAAAAGTCGGTTATAAAAGGTTTGTTCTCATAGAATTATCTTTTATTATTATTTGATCAAAACAGTCTACTTGGTTCAATTTTTTAAAAAGTCAGCTATAAAATGGTTTGCTCTCGTAGAACTATCTGTTTGGTTCAATTTTTTGAAAATTATTTTTCAGAAAATCAATTATAAAAACGTCTATTCTCATAAAACAATGGAGTAATATATTTTGCTAGTATTGAGAAATATTTTCAATAATGCAAACCAAACAAATCCGTAGTTTTTCCATCGAACTTCATTTCATTTTTTGCTAATGCACATTTAGTAGAAACACTTTTTAATGAGTTTGTGTACTTTATATAGGATGTGAAGCTGCCAAGATGTGTTAACACAACATGTTTGCCAAGAACACCCAAGGCGATGAGAGTGAAAAGGGGGATAAGTGCAAATGTATTTGTTGACAATGGCGCATATAGAGAATTCTTGTATTCAAAGTTCAATGCCACTGCTATCGACATGGAAAGTGCTGCGGTGGCTCTTGTATGTCACCAACAAAAGACGCCTTTCATCACCATAAGAGCTCTCTCTGATTTGGCTGGTGGGGGTTCTTCAATATCTAATGAAGCTGTCATCTTTGCGTCATTGGCGGCTCAGAATTCAGTTGACGTTGTGATTAAATTCATCACCTTACTGTAATCATATTGTACTAAAGGTATTTTTCTGATGGAAAAAAATCCAGTCCAGTTGTTCTCTTACTGGACTTTGGCCTAGTAAAGATCTGATGGACCAAAATTCATCTGATAGCAAGCGGATCTTATCGATGTGAATCCCCGTCAGAGTATCATATGAAATCTGATCCATCAGATTTCACTGGACTTTAAGAGTAACGAAACTGAATTAAAGTCCCTCTCCCTCTCTTATTTTATTAATCATTTGTGGAAGTTTTAATTTTAGTTCTTGATGAACATTGGATTTTAATTAATTACATGCTTTAGTATGTGCACAATTAAATCCTGTACATTGGGGATCACATCCTCTTTTGTTTGCTTCTTCATCTAACCGTGTAGAACAGGCCACATCAGCATCTAACTTTTTTCTTTGACACACAATAATTGAACCAAGATGAGTTAGTTCCATTGGGAAAGACTCAGAGACAGGTAGAATTCTCATTTTTCACTGTCCTAAAGTTAGTAAAGCTACTCTTGACAATTATACTATAAACTCCTACTATTGTTTTATTATCGATAATGAGAAAGAAGATTCAGCATTATGAATTAATGAGAAGTAAGATAACATATTTATCTCCTAGCTAGCATACTATGAGTAAGAATTTTGATTTCTATCAGTGATTTTGACCCTTGTGAATAAAATGATTGTTATACCCCTGTACTCATTTATTTTTGGAGTGTGAAATATCAAACTACCTTCGTAATCTCATGAATAAAATTTTTTATACCAGCAATTGAACGATTTTTAATCCATCCTACCTAATCAAATTTAGTAATTTAGTAATCGAACCACCACCCCTACCATTTTTCTCTGTGACTCACATAAATTTAAGGGTTAATTTCAGTAAACCCCCATGTGGTTTCAAAAAAGATTATTTTGCCTTCCTCTTATACAGAAAATCCTCCTACATTTATTAAATTGTATCAGTTTGCCCACTTTCCTATAATTTTGGACAAAACTACCCCTGGGATTTAATGAAAAATAATTTAAAATTCAAAAAAACATATAAAATTCAAAAATATATATAAAATTCGGAAAAAAATATAAAATTCAAATATATATATAATATTCGAAAAAAATATATAAAATTAAAAAAACATATAAAATTAGAAACAAAAATATAAAATTCATAAATATATATAAAATTCGTAAAAATATATAAAATTCATAAAACAATATATAAAATTCAAAAAAATATATAAAATTTGAAAAAACAAGTAAGAAAATGTAAAAATAAGAGAATATATTCAGGTTACAAGAGAATACAAGTAAGAATATATAAATTTCGAATTTTATATATTTTTTACTAATTATTTATATATTTATGATTTTTTTTATATTTGTTTTCGAATTTTATATGTTTTTTTTAATTTTAAATAATTTTTCATTAAATCCCAGGGGTATTTTAAATCATGAAATCATTTTTCGAATTTTAAATCATTTTTACAAATTTTATATATATTGTTTCGAATTTTATATATATTTTTTCAAATTTTATATTGTTTTTACAGATTTTATATGTTTTTTTGAATTTTATATATTGTTTTATGAATTTGATATATTTTTACGAATTATATATATATTTATGAATTTGATTTTTTTTTCGAATTTTATTTATTTGTTTGAATTATATATATATTTCAGATTTTATATATGTTTTTCGAATTTTATATGTTTTTTGAATTTTAAATATTTTTTTATTAAATTTTAGGGGTATTTTGATCCAAAATTATAGGAAATAGGGCAAGCTGATAGAATTTATTAAATGCAGAGGAAATTTCTGTATAGAAGGGGGACAAAATAATCTTTTTTTAAATTATAGGGGGTTTACTGAAATTATGGCTCGAATAGTAAATTTAAAAGTTTTTAAAAAACTATCATGTAGGTTAGTGTTACTCAGACGGAGATAATTGTTATTTGGCATTTCTTAAAGTGAGGTAAAGGTATAGGGTTTGTGTACACTCTCACATTGTTCTAATATCAATTATAACACCCTACTTTAATATTTGGTATGATATTGTTAGTTTTAGGTCCAAAACATATGATTTTGCTTTTGAATTCATTTTGAAAAGGACTTACACCAATTAAAAATATACGTGCATATATAAGCACACCACCAAATTTATTTTAGGGGATGTGGAAGCGTGGCATGATACATATATAAGACAGAAGAGTCAAGTGACGCCAAAGATCCAGCATAACCAATAATAAAATGTTTTGTAGCAGCCTCGTATATCGTATAGACAGCTATATATAATGACAATAAACAAGTACTACCAATATTTTCTGTCACTTGTATAAACTTGTATGCTAAACTACATAGATTTTATCTTAATTTTGGTAAGCTGTCATAGATAAAATTAAAATAGTGCCTCACAATTTCATAAACAATAATTAATGCAGCATTTGTATACCTATCTAGGCTCTATTCGAGGCAGGTTTATCACAAATAATTAATAACTAAAAACAAAGAATGGGCTTACATTATTCCAAATAATTGAGGATAAGGATTATGACATGCTTTAGCACCGTCACGGATTTATGAATTTCCTT
This sequence comes from Cornus suecica, assembly GCA_963922005.1. Taxonomy (NCBI): domain Eukaryota; kingdom Viridiplantae; phylum Streptophyta; class Magnoliopsida; order Cornales; family Cornaceae; genus Cornus; species Cornus suecica. The sequence continues at coordinate 73,295,313 of OY998240.1, read as the reverse complement.
GTCATCCGATCTGGGTTTAATTTAATTGTTCAAAGAATCATATCTACTACTGAACAAAAAAATTTAATTGTGAAAAATAATGATGTATTTTACAAATAATAGCCTCCTGTCTTGTTTAAAATGTCCATAACAATGAGAACAATTGAGTCACAATGCTCAAATTGGTTGAAAAACTCCCATCAAAGCAATTTTTAATTATTTTCAATTTTTAGCAAATTGAGTTACAAGAATATGGCGCCTGCCTAGATAAACCCGCATCACCAGATTTTTTATACTGTTTCAATGATTTTTAAATTACCTTGGGGCCGCCTCCGTAATAGCCGCCGGTGTATGTGGATTTAGAGTAAGGATGACAAGGTGGCGGCTGCGGGTAGATCTGTTAATGAATCGGATTTTGATCTGAATCCGATTCAAATCCGATCCGATTAGTTGGATATGAATTGAAAATAAAATCCGATAACCCGATTAAGATCCGAATCCGATAATCCAATTTCTTAACAAATTGGATTTGGATTTATGTCATCCGATCCGATAATAACCCGATCCGATATAATATATATATATATATATAAATATATATTTGATATTTTTATGTGTATATATTTAATACTGTACATGTATATAAATGTTAGTTGTTAATTATTTTATTATTTATTAATAATGATTGATCATAAATACAATTATTAAAAGTGTGAATAATTTAGTGTTTCAGTATTTATTGATTTTTGTATTTTTTTAATTAGATATTTGAATCAGATATTCTATAATGAAGAAATTCGAATATGAATTAAATAAGTGAAAATCCGTCGAATTATCGGATTCAGATCGCGGATCGGGAGTTTTTGTCATCCTTATCAATAGACCTGTCAATAATCCGATTATGATCCGAATCCGATCCGAATCCTATATTAACCGGATATGGATTGAAAATAAAATCCAATAACCCGATAAGGATCCGAATCCGATAATCCGATTTCTTAACAAATTGAATTTGGATTTAACTGATCCGATCCGAATCCGATCCATTGACAGGTCTAGCTGCGGGTGGAGATCGCAGTCTCCATTCCTATTCGTGTATAATTTAAATACAAATGACTTATATATATAAATATATATATTTAGTAACACAAACTCGAAATATGGTATATTATACTCGCACCTTCTATTGCTTAATAATTTTTAGGATTTACTTCAAGAAACACACATATGCTATTTAATTTAACCAATTAACCCCAACTGTGTTCACTTTGCCTCTTATACTATCCAATTTCATCACTATGTCCCCTCCTCCTCACATTTTGAGTCAAAATGTCTAAACTACCCACCCTTAATAGTATAAGGGGGTTTAGTGAAATAAATCCTTAAAAAAATTATTTTTCGAAAATAAATATATTTTTCGTAAAAACTATAAATTTCAAAAAATATATATATATTTCCGAAAATATGATTTTTTACGAAAAATATATATTATGTTCCAAAATATGATTTTTTTACGAAAAATATTTTTTTTGTGAAAAATATATATTATGTTCCAAAATATGATTTTTTTTCCGAAAAATATTTTTTTACGAAAAATATATATTATGTTCCAAAATATGAATTTTTTTTTCGAAAAATATTTTTTTGCGAAAAATATATATTATGTTCCAAAATATGATTTTTTTCAAAAAATATATATTATGTTCCAAAATATGATTTTTTTTCTGAAAAATATTTTTTTGCGAAAAAGTATTTATTATGTTTCAAAATATTAATTTTTTTCCGAAAAATAATTCTTTTGCGAAAAATATATACTATTATGTTCCAAAATATGATCTTTTCCGAAAAATATTTTTTTTGCAAAAAATATATACTATTATGTTCCAAAATATGATTTTTTTTGCAAAAAATATATATTATTTTTTCCGAAACAATTCATATTTTGGAAAATAATATACTCCCTCCGAAAAATAATTTTTTTGCGAAAAATATATATATATTTTTGAATTTATAATTTTTGTGAAAAATATAATTGATTTTCGAAAAATAATTTTTTTAAATGATTGAATTCACTAAACCCCCTTATACTATTGAGGGTAGTTTAGGCATTTTGACTCAAAATGTGAGGTGAGGGGGCATAATGATGAAATTGAATAGTATATTGGGTAAAGTGGACACATTGGAGGTTAGTTGATTAAACTGGATAGTATATGGGAGTTTCTTGAAATTAACCCTTTATAATTTGACCTCCTCTAGTTTGTAACTAGTAACTCAAACTTCCCCGGTCAACGTTTACATCAGTAGTAGACCACAAGTGAATTGACTAAACCCGGACGGGTTGGTGTGATGGAAAAGTTTCTAGGTCCTTTATCATAAGATCCTAAGTTCAAATCCTCCTAACTATATTTTTGTTTGGGCCACTGGAGGTTTACTCGTGAATTGACTTAAATGATCTCACTTATTTGTAAAGACATCTTTTAAATGAAAAATAGACATGGGTATATAAGTAATTAATTTCACAGCTCCGGTCACCTGAATTGAACACCCATCAATTAGAGGGGTCAAATTATAATTTATCAAAAAATAAGGGGTGCATATATAATATATCATATCTTGAGGGGTCAAACTGTAATTTAATAAAAAATATTGGTTGACGTAAGGCGGCTAGGGATTAGAACGGAAGTTGAAGTAAGGCAAGTAGAGGCTAGGGATGAGAACGGATGCGGTTTTGGGCAGGTGTACCCTCCTCCAGGGCCGGCCATGAGATTGATAAAAGAACTTGGAGCCCTAGGCAAGATTAAAAACAATGACCCTCTTATTAAAATACTGGATTTTTTTTATAAAGCATTAAATATATTAATATAAAAAAATAAAGAAAATAAATCGGGTCTTGGTTCATTATAGAAAGTACGATCCCGTTCAAATGAAAAGAAAATATGCAACAAATTTAGTCACAAAACTCAGTTTTTTGCCAAAATATTAGTGTTAAACTATAGTTATTATAACATAAAATATAAAAATACAACAATCATATTGAATAATTATTGTAACTGATATGGATGAAATCATTCCGTGCATATATATCATCAGATGCCCCGATTAAATAATTTTTTAAAAAATTTTGTCATCTAATGAATTAATTGTTTCTTTTTTCAGTAATTTTTTTTTTTTTTTTTTTTTTTTTTTTTTTTGCAAAAGCATGAATGGAACTTGAATTTGGTAGGTATCAAATTGTAGACCTTCAAAACTTGACAGTAGTTTTTTAAGTTGTCTAGTCTAATACAGTAATTTTTCATAGTGGGAATTATTTCATGAAAATTACAAAATAAAAACAAATATATATTCAATTTCTTGAATATATATATTGAAGAAATTAAATTATGTATCTACGTAAATATACATATTTCAATTTTTTACTCGCCATTATATGTATATATATATTTATTAATTTTTTTAAAGCAAAAAAAGAGAATTAAAATATATTAAATCACCATTATCAAAAGTATATATATATATATATATATATATATATATATATATATATATATATATATATATAACATTATCAATTTTCAAGTCTTTTATATTATATAATAGTAAGATATATTTATATGTATATGTTCAAGTCAAGAGAGGACCACATTGGAGTCGTCGCTTGGAGTTGGAGAGACGTTAGTTTTTTTTCTTTTTCTTTTGGAATAAATGTTGGCAAGTGGCAGTCCTAATAAAATATTGTGGACTGAGTTTGGCTCAATAGAGTTATAAGAAAATGGGTTGGCCTATTGGATTTTATTTTATTTGGACTTTTAAGTACAAATTTTTTTTGGGTCCATACTAAAAGAAATTTATAAAAATTTATAAGAGATTGGGTTGGCCTGTTATGTTTCATCTTGTTTAGATTTTAAATACAAATTTTTTTTAGGCCTATACTATTTAAAGGAAAATAAATAAATTTGGGGCCCCATTTGGGGTTGGGCCCTAGGCGGCCGCCTAGCCCCAAGGCCGACCTTGCCTTCCCCGCCCCGCAACTGTTAAGAAAATCCCATTCCGTCCCCGTTCAAAATTGGCTAAATGGGGTGGCCTACGGGCACCCATTAATAGTTATTTTTTTAAAAAAATATGACACTGTAAATTAAACAATCCAGGCAAAATTATATGCTCAAAACACCAAATTCAAATTAAACAATCCAAATTATAATACATTCTTCCAAAGAGAAGTAAAAGTTGAGCGGCTAAGGAGAAAAAATGATAGAAATAAGAATCTAAAAGTTCACTTTTTTTTTTTACTATATATATATATCATATATATTATAATATTCCCTCAGTTTCATCCCCGTCCAAATAATATAAACTACGCATCCAAAACCGTTATTAAGGGGACGAGACGGGACGGTTACCCTGCAAGGTGCCATATGAATATAATAGATAATAATGCCATATAAAAATAAATATAATAAACTTAATATGTATTTAGAAAAAAAATTGTAATCTATCACTATAATTGGGCAGGGCAGGGTAGGGTCGAGTAGAGCTTCGTCCGTCCCAGTCCCAAAACTATTCTAATATTTTATCCCAACCTATGAAGCACAGACACGAACACGACACGACATAGATACGTCGACACGAAAAATTCTAAAAAAATAGAACACGACATAGATACGTCGACATGATAAATTCTAAAAAAATAGAACACGACACGCCTCCGACACGTTTATAAAAAAACACAATTTTTTTAATATATATACATATTATCTTGCACAAATACTTCATTTATCACTTAAATAATGCGAACCAAATAATTTTATAAACAAAAATAAACAAATAGGTTAAATGAAATGTCTGACATGTTCAAAATTCTTCATTTCACTACAATTCAAGTAATCAAATGCATCTCCTCCAACATCCGACATTTTAGTATCTCTCGTTATATTGTAAAAAAAAATTTGATTGAAGATAAAGATTGGAATGTAAAATTACCAAATTTTCGGCTCTTTGTGGTGTTATGTTGTTCTTGTTCAAATAGTTGATAAATGAATAGGTGCTCCATTCCTCTCACAAGATGAGAAGAAACAAAGATATTTAAGTATCTTCAAAACCAAAGATTGGATTAGGGGTATTGAAGTTCCATAAATGATCCACCAAATTACCGGCTTCATAAGTCCTCCATCTTTCATGGAATCAACTGACCCATCGCGTGTCTGACACGCGTGTGTCCTTCGTATGTCCAATATAAAAAATTTTCAGGACACGTTTTTGGCGTGTCCGCATGTCCGACATGGACACGTGTGTTAGACACAAGTACGGCGACCCTAGACGAAATGTCCGTGTTTCATAGATCCTAACTCTATCATCGCCCAAAGTTAATTTATTTAGGTTTTATGAGGCACGACACCACAATCATGGTAAATTTTAAAAAAGTAAATATATAAAGAAAAATAAAATTTGATCTTACTATATCATCTATGAAGCACGGACACGGGACACGAACACGACACGGCACGACATGGATACGGCGACACGACAAATTTTAAAAAAGTAGGACACGACACGCCTCCAATACATCTATAAAATAATATATATATATATATACATATTATATTGCACAAACACTTTATTTATCATTTAAACAATGAAAACCAAATAAACTTATAAATAAAAATAAACAAATTTGTTAAATGAAATATCTGACATGTTCAAAATTCTTCATTCCACTACCAAGGAATCAAATACATCTTCCCAACATCTAACATCTTAATCTCTCCCTCGTTATATTATGAAAATTTTCTTGATTGAAGACAAAGTTTGGAATGTACAAATACCAAATCTCCGGCTCTTTGTGGTGTTATCTTGTTCCTTTTCAAATAGTGGATAAATGAATAGGTGCTCCAATTCTTCTCGCAAAATGAGGAAGAACACAAGTATCTTCAAAGCCAAATATTGGATTCAGGATGTTCAAGTTTCATAAGTGATCCATCAAATTACCGGCTCCATAAATCTTCTATCTTTCATGAATCAATCAACCCACCGCGTGTCTGAGACACGCGTGTCCTTCCGCGTGTCCAATTTTAAAAAAAATTAGAACACATTTTTGGCACGTCAAACACGTATTTTTGACGTTTATCTGATATGGGTACAACGACCCTAGACTAAGTGTCCATACCTCATAGTATATCATTAATTCATTACACTATTGTACTTAACCGAATATGAATGCAATCCGAGTCATTGAGCAAATCCGAAATGAATTTTTCCCTGTCCTGAAAGCTCAGTTCCTCCACTCGGCATATATGTACTGAAACTATGAACAGCTTTCATCACAATCAAACACTTAGAATATAGAGATATAAGGTATATCTAGACATCAATTATATATATATATATATATATATATATATTTAATTTAAGAACATACATGCTTATTACTTTCCATTCACCAAGACCATTGAAACTATGAACAGCTTTCATCACAATCAAACACTTAGGCCATGTTTGGCAGGCGGTCTTTCTGGTCTGGTCTGGTTTGATCTGGTCCGGTCTGATCTGGTCCGGTCTGGTTTGGTCTAATCTGATCTGGAAAAGTCTGTTTGGTAAGCGGTCTGGTCTTACTATTTATTTATTATTTATTATAATATTTATTTATGTATTATTTATTTCTTTATTTATTATTTCTTCACTTTATAATATATTTTATTATTTATATTATTAAATTATTATTTATTAATTTATAAATATATTCTATTTATTTATTATTTTATTATTTAATTCATTTTATTTATAAATTATTTATTCATTTTTAATTATTTAAAAATATATTTTATTAATTTAATATTAATTTATTATTATTATACTCATTTTTTATTATTATTATGAAGTATTTATTCATTATCATATTTACTTATTATTTATTATTATATTTATTTATTATTATATCTATTTATTATTTATTATTATATTTATTTATTGTTATTATTTATTTCATTTTGTTTATTATTTATTATTTTTATTATATTTTTAAATATGCTTTATGTAATTTATTATTTATTATTTAGTCTATTTATTATTATTATTATATTTATTTATTATTATTGTATTCACTTTTTATTATTATTATGTTTTATTTAATTTATTATTTATATTATTAATTATTCATTTTTAATTATTTATAAATATATTTTATTATTTATTCATTTATTTATTATTATTATATTCATTTTTTTTATTATTAGGTATTATTTTTTTCATTTTGTTTATTATTTATTATTTATATTTTATTTTTAAAATATGTTTTATTTAATTTATTATTATTATTATTAATTTATTATTATTATTTATTCATTTTTAATTATTTATGAATATATTTTATTAATAAGACCAGACCGGACCACCAGGAACCACCTTTTTTTTTGGTCTGAAATGAGGCCATTTTGGTCTCATTTGGTCTTACTTGGTCTAACCAAAAATTTGGGACCAATGCTACCGAACACGGTCTGGTCCCATAAAACACAAGACCAGACCAGACCACCTACCAAACAGGGCCTTAGGGCCCGTTTGGTAGATGGTCCGGTCTGGTCTTATTTGATCTGGTCTGGTCTTATCTGGTCCGATCTGGTCTGGTCTTATCTGGGTGGTGTTCTGAAAGTCTATTTGATAAAATTGTCTGGTCTTATGGTCTTATTTAAGCTGTTTGGTCATATGTTTGGAAAATAATACAAAAAATAAAAAAATAATATATAAAATTCAAAAAATATATTAAGTATGAAAAATATACAAAATTTGAAAAAATATAAAAAATTTGAAAATAATATAAGAAATTCAAAAATAATATATTTTTCAAATTTTATATTATTTTTTGAATTTTATATATTATTTTTGATTTTTTATATTATTTTCAAATTTTTCATATTTTCTCAAAAATATATATATATATATATCTAATTTTGTATATTAATTTTGAATTTTATATATTTTTTCAAATTTTATACATTATTTTTCAAAACTTATATATTATTTTTTAAATTATATATATATATTTAAAATTTTATATATTAATTTTGATTTTTATATATTTTTTTCGAATTTAATACATTATTCTAAAAAAATTATATTATTTTTCAAATTTTATATATTATTTTCGAATTTTATACATTATTTTTGATTTTTTCTATTATTTTGGAATTTTTTATTTTCCCAAATTTTAAATATATTTTTTGCATTTTATATATTAATTTTGAATTATATATATATATTTCAAATTTTATACATTATTTTGAAATTTTTTATATTATTTTCAAATTATATATATATTTTAATTTTATATATATATTTCAAATTTTATGGTCTCACGTGTTAAGACAATTATACATGAGACCACTTGAGACCATCATTTTTGGTTGTCTCAAATTACCCCCTTTTGGTCCCAAGTGGTCCTTATTTTTTTGGAACGGTTTTTTTGGAACCGTGTTTCCAAACAGTGTTCGTTTCCAAAAAAATCATTATGAGACCGGACCACATGGAACCGGACTGCGAACCAAACAGGGCCTTAGAATATAGAGATATAACGTATATCTAGACATCAATTATATATATATTTAATTTAAGAACATACATACTTATTACTTTCCATTCACCAAGACCATTGATTTCATATTATGATACCATTGATGAATTTTTTTGTTAGAGAATATATGCTTCATCTGACATTTAAGAAAAAAAATTATGTGAACACTAGTATAATAATAAAAAGATTCCAAAAAACATGCTAATAATGAGTAATTAAATATTTAACATAATGTGCAGATAAATAATTTTTAAAGAAGATGCTAAACTAGCAATGAGTTAAAAAATGTATCAAATATAATTTATTTTATTCGTGCAAATACAAATTAAATAGACAATTAAACAGGAACTTGGATGGAGACTAACACTAGATATTATGTTCTCCAGATAATTTAATGTTTAGACGATTTTCATGACACTTGTCTTTCACGGTACAAGGATTTCTATTAACCGATACTAGTGATACTAGCATTAGCAAACTTAACTCACACCCTTGCAGACTTGCAGTGATACAATATATATTACACATTATTATAAAAAATCTCTCTTGGGTTTAAGTTACGCTGGTGTGAATATTTCTAACCTAAATATTTTTCCATTTGCTTTCTCATTAGAGATCTTTTAGTTGTGACATGACATAATCTCAGCTGTTCGATAAATTTCATCAAAAGTCAAATAGGTACGAAGTTCTACAGATTAATCTCAATCATACACAATAATTTCAGGCAGTCCAAATTTAACTGGAAGATTTCTAGTGAGGGAGAAATAAGAATGGAGATATCTTCATGTACACAACAAATATCACCCAACACTGTAACTTACATGTCATTCACCTTGATTTGAATTAAAAACATTGAGAGAAAAATTAAAAAAGAATAATACTTAGTCCTGCCCATGAAGACCAAGTTCGTCGATTCTTCCTAATGATGTCGTCCAATACAAGTTGGACACGTCGTCAAAATCTTTTTAAAAAAGAATTAACATTGATTTGTGTATTTATAGATTTTATATCCTACTTCCTTTTCAAAAAAAATTTAGCCATGTGTTCAATTTATATTAGACCACCTCATCAAAAAGGACGAATTTGATTTTCATGGGAGGACCTAAGTATTGTCCAAAAATAAATACAAGAATTCTATACTTTATATTAACTCTAGCATGAATACGTGTACCTCTGCAACACATCTCACAGTGATAAAATTTATGTACCAAACCACCGTCAATATTGAGGCTCATTGCAAGTAATTACAATAAGAAAATTTACCATAAACACAAATTTCATTCAAATATATATATATTTCAATTTAATTCACCAATGCCATTATAATATCTAGGGTAAATTACACTTTCATCCTCTTTTGTTAATGTAAATTACACCCGCACCTTCTCTTGTTTTGCTAATTACATTTTTACCCCCTAGAGTATGTAAAATGACATTTATATCCATACATATTAATTCAATTTTAATTCTAAAATAGCTGACATATTAAATTACCCATTTGCCCCTTTAATACATACATATATATATATGTATATATGCACATATATATTTCTATAAATGTTATAACTGAAAAAAAAGGCTGATAAGTGGTGTAGAGGAAATTAGGACGGCAAATTTGAAGGAAGATGCAGAGTGACATGGGATTGAGTTTGGGTTGAATGGACAAGTAGAAAAAAATGGAAATTTCTTAAATGTAGATATATACAGACTCATGTACAACTTTTGGTCGGAGAAGACACCTGAAAACTTTAGTTGCCGAAGATACGTCGGAGAAGACACCGGAAATTGCAAGTCTCGCCTGAGACTTCATGTGCAGTCAATGGGAGTGCGTGTAGCACGTGAAATTGATGCACCGAACTTCAGGTGGCGCGTATGGGAACGTGTGGTGGTTTCTTGGTGTGTTCTTTACATCGATACGTTGGTCCTGAACGGAGAAGTTTCTAATGTGATCGAACTGGTGGTTTGAACACTTGTATTGTGCGAATATGTCCTGGGAAGTTCTAATATATACTTAATACATATATATAACAAATGAAGAAGTGAGAATAGAGAGAGTCAGTTACAGGCATTAATTAGCACGGAGGAGAAGTAACGGAGATGAAAGATTCGGAATTTTACAGAGGCCACTGAAATATTTATGTTTATATATACATGTTTGTATTCCATAAGATATACACATCCTGAATGATGTAATTGGTTTGGAAGTGTAATTGTTTGAAATTTTTATATATATGGAATTCATACATTTCTAGGTTATTTGATTCCAAAATGTCTAATAGAGGATAAGGAGGGGTCTTAATTAAATGAGGAGTTTAGAGATGTCTTTGTTCAATAAGATAATCAGGAGCTTGGAAGGTGTTTTCATGTCTGCAAGCTTTCTTGTAGGAACTGATGGTTCACTAGGAGAATTCATTTAAGAAAATCTTCTGATTAGATCTGGGAAGACTGCAAAATATTTCAGTTGTACTCATTTTGCCCAAGTATAGGTTAGCACAAACTTCAAAGTATACCAAAAGGATACACATATAAAAGGAGGGTAAGTCCGTCTTTTCACATTTTTATGGGTGGACAAATAGGTCATCACACACATTTAGGGGTAATTTAGTCATTTCACATCTCAAAATTTGGTTGAGGGAGTCAAAGTGAAACAAATAAGAGTGAAAATATAATTAGCGAAATAAAAGAGAATGCGGGTGTAATTTATAGTAACAAGAAAGGGTGAAAGTGTAATTTACCCTAATATCTAAAAGGCTAAAAGTGGATTCATGGATGTTTTAAAGAAGTATTCCACGTATCAAGGAAAAGTCCTATGACTATTCAATTTAATCAACTAACCCCTATTGTGTTCATTTTGCTCCTTATATTATTTGGTGTGTTTTAAAATATTACTCGCAAGTGCACGAATCAATTGTAGTTTAGGTTATGCAAGAACGAGGTCGAACCCAAGGGAATGCTTTAAAGAGAACTTAATTAAACTTAAATTAATCTAAAACTAACCTAGTTTCTCAAAGTTTGTTTGTTGAAGTGATTTTTATACTAAACATGCAATATCGAAATACAAATAATTAAAGCGAGAATAATAGGGAGAAAATACTAAGGTATCGGAATCCACCACCACTAATCCATAAACTTCTAATTATTCCTTTATCAATTCCAATTTTAGAGTAGTAATTTAGAAATCAATCTTATTACTTTCTCAAGATTTAACAATAACGCACTAATGAAATATATTTTCATGAAATAGATTTTCCTTCGCTTTAAAGTGTAAAATTCTAAGCATCCTATGTATGCAATTTAATGGATCACATAAGATCAAATATTTTTACTTATAAACTCATCAAATCCAAGCTTGATTAATTGTGATAAGAATTCTTAACTACTATAAATACATGATATTTATAGTGAAATGAATTTAAAACAATTAATACTATGAAGCGAAAATCATAAACATTTAAACCATACACATGGAAATTGATAAAAGACTAAAATGAATTTATTTCATAAATGGTGGTTTCATCCTCAACCTTAGTTAAGAATTTAGTTACACATGCTTAAAAAGAAAATAACAAAGTAAGAACAATAAAACCCGGAATTGAAGATAAATTCTTCTCCTCTTTGGTGTCCTTCTTGTTCTCCTCCTTCTTCTTCTTCTTCTTTCATTTCCTTTCCTCTTCAAGATGTATCCATATTTATAGAGAAATATTGGAATCAAATTACAACTTGTAAAGAGAAATGAAATATTCTTTTCTTTTCTTTTTCATCACTTTCCATCACATTTTGTTCTTTTTCCATGTGCATTTGATTCATCCAACTTTCATCCATGTGCATTTGATTCATTTCTCACTTTACACCTATAAATGAAAGACATAAATGTAGATGTAATTTAATGACATTGAAAATGATTTATTCAACAATTTTATTATATAAATTAAGTTTTATGCATTTATCATTATTACACTTCTAAATTAATTAAAATAAATAGTTTTACCTACTAACAAATATACATTTGGGGATAAAATATGTATGTAAAATGGACTTATCAAATACCCCCAAACCTATATTTTGCTAGTCCTCGAGCAAAACAAAAAGAAATAAAATTCTAACTACACCATTTTCGCTGGTTATCTCGATTACATTTAGCATACGAAATAAGCCTTTGAACCCCTAGGTTTCCCCTAGTGGACGAGTTATAGTCTCGTGAGGGTTTCCAGTGATGATACCCACAAACATCGATTCTCGTGAGGGTTGGATATACTACCCACAACTTCTCAATTTTTTTATAATCACGCATTCATGCATTCACATACTCATCAACCAAGTCATGATATAATGCACAAGATATTATGGATGCAAATACTCCCATTCACTACCGAACAATAACTAATCTCAAGATTCGTGTCATGAATGGTTCCCACAAAAGTAAAAGATTTTGTTACTTTCTACTCCCAATCCAGACAACCCTCCGTGTTTTTATGAACATTCTACTATGGTATTTCAATATTTCTTTTTCTACTTCATTGATCAAATTTTGCCAAAAAATTATTCCTTCCATCATTCCACTTTTCATCCCTTTTTATCTTTCTAAGATCCGGACTTTCCAGCGAGGATTTTTAATCCCAACCAACTGGGCCCTAACTTATTTATTGGGATTTATGCTCATTAGTTTTCTCCCCTTTTTACTCAAACAATGATATTGGTGATACCAATGTCCGGTTACTCAGATCGAAGAATTACTTTTTGCATTTTATTTTTCAAAATTTTCTCCATTTCATCTATATCAACTCCCCATCTCTCATTTTATTCTGGCAAAATTAATTTCTCAACTACATAGTCAAAGATCAATTGTTTTTCCCATAGTGAATGTGTGCTTGTGCTTATAGGTCAAAGTCGTCCTTTTCGGTTTCAATTTTACTAATCTATTCACCCATGTAAAACCACATCACCTCACTTAGCTCGATCTAATAATTACTCTCATGAATGGGAATATCGCATCACATACTACTTACACATCATAAACACAAACTCAATCAACTTGTAATGCAAAACATTCATGCGTGAAAACAAATTTTTTTTATTTTTCTGAAAAATTTCAAATTTTTTTTTTTCAAAATTAATGAATTATAAAATAAAAAATTAGACACTATACCCCCAAACCTAAACTCAACATTGTCCCTAATGTTGGACAAACTCACACTTTGTAAACAAAAAGACAAGAGTGAAAAGGTATCACCTGACTCATGGTAGGTTGATCTGGTCAAACTTGCTATCAAACAACAATGAGTTGTTAGAATTCAAAACAAAAATTAAAAATAAAGTAAAAAATCCTAAAATAGATATGTACAACAAGAGCACATAGGTCAATCCTGATAAACAGGATCACTCAGAAAGATCTCCTCCCCTTCTTGAGAAAGTAACTCTAAAAATGGTTTCAAACGTTGACCGTTAACTTTGAACACATCACCATTTTTTGGATTTTCAATCTCAATGGCTCCATATGGATGAACAATTCGAACAATGAACGGACCAGACCATCGAGATCTCAACTTTCCTAGAAACAAATGCAACCGAGAATTATAAAGCAAGACTTTTTGACCAGGTGTGAAAGTTTTCCTAAGAATACTTTTGTCATGCCTTATTTTCATTTGCTCTTTATAGATTTTTGTACTCTGGTAAGCATCATTCTTAATTTCCTCCAACTCATTCAACTGAAGCTTCCTATGGACTCCTGCTTTGTCAAGGTTAAAGTTGAGTTGTTTAATAGCCCAAAAGGCTCTATGCTCTAACTCAACTGGGAGATGACAAGCTTTGCCATACACCATTCGGTAAGGAGACATTCCAATAGGGTTCTTAAATGCAGTACGGTATGCCCACAGTGCATCACTAAGTCTCAAGGACCAGTCTTTCCTATTTGGGTTAACCGTTTTCTCCAAAATGTGTTTAATTTCTCTATTGGATAACTCAACTTGACCACTAGTCTGGGGATGATAAGCAAGTGCAATTTTGTGGGTTACACAATATTTTCTCATTAATGTTTCGAAAACCCTATTGCAAAAATGTTTCCCCCCATCACTAATAATAGCACGGGGTGTACCAAAACGTGAAAAGATATTATCTTTCAAAAACTTGACTACTACCTTGTGATCATTAGTTTTACATGCAATTGCCTCAATCCATTTAGACACATAATCAACTGCGACAAGGATGTACAAATTGCCAAATGAATTAGGAAATGGTCCCATGAAATCAATGCCCCAAACATCGAAAACTTCAATAATCAGAATTGGGTTTAAAGACATCATATTTCGACGTGAAATACTCCCTAACTTTTGACATCGCTCACATGCTAAGCAATAAGAATGACAATCTTTAAAGATTGAGGGCCACTAAAATCCAGATTGCAATATCTTTGCAGCGGTTCTCTTTGAACTAAAATGACCTCCACATGTATGATCATGACAAAAGGAGATTACACTAGTTTGGTCACAATTGGGGACACATCTTCGAATAATCTGATCAGGACAATACTTGAATAAGTACGGATCATCCCAAAAGAAGTGACGGACCTCAGATAAGAATTTGGATTTATCTTGCTTAGTCCAATGTGAAGGCATTTGACCTGTGACAAGATAGTTCACAATGTCGGCAAACCAATGTGACTCAGATACAACAAAGAGTTGTTCATCAGGGAAAGACTCAAGAATAGGCATGGAGTCTAGGGATGTCTCAAGAATGAGCCTAGACAAGTGATCAGCTACTACATTTTCAGACCCTTTCTTATCTCGAATTTCTAGATCAAACTCTTGTAGCAATAGGATCCATCGAATTAAGCGCGGCTTAGCATCTTTTTTAGAGAAGAGATACCTAAGTGCAGCATGATCTGAGAAAATGAGGACTTTAGACCCTAACAGATAGGACCTAAACTTGTCTAATGCAAACACAACTGCTAACAATTCTTTTTCAGTGGTAGAGTAATTCAGTTGTGCCTCATTTAATATATACTTTTTCGCAAAAAAAATCATATTTTGGGACATAATATATATTTTTTTCAAAAAAATTATTTTTTGAAAAAAATTCAAATTTTGGAATATAATATATATTTTTTCGCAAAAAAAATATTTTTTGAAAAAAAATTCATATTTTGGAACATAATATATACTTTTTCGCAAAAAAAATATTTTTCGAAAAAAAAATTCATATTTTGGAACAAAATATGATTTTTTTTCGAAATTATTTTTTTTTGCAAAAAGTATATCTTATTTTTTCGGAAATAATTCACTAAACCCCTTATACTATTAAGTTCACTAAACCCCCTTATACTATTGAGGGTAGTTTAGGCATTTTGAGAGGTGAGGGAACATATTGATGAAATTAAATAGTATAGGGGGCAAAACGAACACAATAGGGGTTAGTTGATTAAATTAAATAGTATAAAGAGATTTACCCTTTAAATAAGTATTTCAAGTATGAAGGAAAAGCCCTATGACTTCATTGTGGTGTCTCACGTTTCCGCCACAATAATAAAGTTCAAACTTTAGCCAATAAATTTGGCGCCAGATTGTAAAGTATCAGGAATCAATAATATTTGACCAGAGCATGAAAAACTGATGAAAATTTGCTTAATTAGGGGATTGACTGCATTTATACAGAGTTTGGGAGTCAAAATGTATTTTGAACAAAGTTCAGGGGTATAAATGAAATTAATCCATATTTGACAGAGCATGAAAACTAAAGTTAAAATGAAAACAAAAAAAACCAAAAATGTATTTATTGCAAGCTTCCATTGTTCAAAAGGTAGAGCACAATGGAAGCATAGGGTCGTTTTAGATGTTAATAATCCAATAGAACAACAATACAAAAGTATAGCTGTTGCAACACAGAAGACAAGGTGATAGAGGACATTATAAAACTCATACACTCCTTGTTTACTCCACTAAGAATTTGAACTAAGTTTCCCCTTCTCTCTCACTTCATCGCTTGGGTCTCGAGCTTCTTCTTCTAATATATATATATATATATATATAAAGTTCTTTTGTGGATAAAGAAAGGATGGAGATGGAGAGGGAGATGTCTTCAGATCTAAAGAAGGCCACTGAAGAGGTTTCTAGCAAAAAGGGAGGCCTTAGAACCATGCCTTTTGTGATAGGTACGTCTGTTTTGAGAATGTTTATATTTCATGCATATATAGTTCTAAAGTTAGTATTATCAGTTTTGAGGCGCGTTGTGAAATTGTCAAGATTGTATATGCTGATAAAAGACATTGTTAAATTGATTATGCAATACGAAATTAATGGTTTTATAAGGAAGTTTTTTACTTTTATTTTGTGTAGCGAACGAGTCATTCGAAAGGGTTGCAAGTGTGGGACTTCATTCAAATATGATATTGTATCTGAAAAATGAATTTCACTTCACTAGTGCCACTGGAGCTAGCATTTTGTTCTTGTGGGCAGCCATACAAAATTTCATGCCAACCTTGGGAGCTTTTCTCTCCGATTCTTACTTGGGCCGGTTTCGCGTTATTTCACTGGGATCGGTTGTTTCACTTCTTGTAAAAACACCAACTCCCTTCAACTTCTGTTTATAAATTATTAAGTGTTGGCCTTATTCTGTTTATATAAGTAGAAAAAGATAGATACATATATCTCTATATATTTACCGACAAAGGTGTTATATTCGAAGTTCAATTCTCAAATTAGTAGTGGAAGAAATCTTATGCACTGAAGAGATTTCAAGATAGAGAGTACTCAAAATTCTGAATTTTGATATTGATCTTCAAGAGGTTTCTTGAGCAATTCTATGGATAAAGAAGAAAATAAAACTCTTTACTAGAAGCAATTGTATAAGTACAAAAATCTAACCTGTAATATTCCTAAAACCTCACGTTACTGCAAAATTAGATGTACGCAGTCTTACCTCCTCACGAGACTAAACAGTATTTTATATATTCTTTGCATAGGGAATGTTTGGGCTGTGGTTAACAGCCTTGTTGCCACAAGCAAGGCCTCCGCGTTGCAAACAATATGCAGACGATTGCGAGCAACCAAAACCAGCACAGCTCGCGCTTCTCTTTTCATCGTTCATCCTCATGTCCATCGGAGCTGGTGGCATTAGGCCGTGTTCTTTAGCATTTGGTGCAGATCAATTCGACAAGCCGGACAACCCTAAAAATCAGAGGGTGCTGCAGAGCTTCTTCAGCTGGTACTATGCGTCCGTGGGAATTTCTGTGATGCTTTCGGTGACATTTCTAATATATCTTCAAGGTGTGGCTGGTTGGGCTGTGGGCTTTGGAATCCCAGTAGGCCTCATGTTGTTTTCTGCTGTTATGTTCTTCATGGGGTCACCTCTTTATGTTAAGGTCAAGGCAAACAAGAGCTTGATTACTGGCTTTGCTCAAGTAGTGGCGGTGGCTGTGAAGAACAGACACCTTGCTTTCCCACCAAAAAATTCTCATGGCTTGTACCATCACAAGAAAGGATCAAAACTTCTTGCACCAACAGAAAAACTAAGGTATATTATATATACATATATGCATCATAGTGTCATGAAAAATACATCATTGTTTTGGTACCAAGCTTCCCAATCCAATGGCTGAGGGAGGAAAAAGTGTACTCATTAGAGGGATGTTCTTTCTTTGACTATGCACTCAATGTCATATATAAGTAATCCTGTGTCAATAGTATCGTAATACAACAGTTACATCACCTAATCCACAATTCAAGAAACAAAGGCTTTAGTAAGAGTAAAAATTGCAATTTTAACTTTCCGTGACAGTTTAGGGCCGCCCGTATGCTAATTCTAAATTAGCTAGCTATAGATGCAAATTATTATGTGGCTAACGTGTCTAGCTATAATGTTTGGCTAGACCAATTTTAAAGTGTGGTGCTAACCACTTTGTTTAAAATACCTAACATTTATACATTACCTTCTTCTGTTTTTTTTTTTTCTCCTAATCGGAATCTGTGGGGTCCACTTTGACTGGCTATCGGTATAGCTATATCTAGGGAGTGGCTTGGCTAGAAATTGTGTGGGCCGACCTTTTACCATCCCCCATGTATTGGCTATGCTCTAGTATCTGTCCCCACCACCCTGTTATTAGTGATCGACTATAAATTGTCACATAATTTTTTTTGTGAAATGGATAGACAATTTTAGTCTATTACTAAATTTTTATCACCATAAATACATATTTTTACCAAATTATGATGTTAATATACTTGTTGCATAAACTATGTAAAAAAACAGACACAATGAGAAGGGCACAGGAGAAATCTGTTTGGTTGGAATGAAAGTGCTCAAAAACAGAGGAATTTGAAATATTATGAAGTTAACTTGCAATGCTACATGTGCATTTGTTTGGCTCTCTCAGGTTCATAAACAAAGCTTGCCTCATTCAAGATCGAGAGACGGACTTGAATCCCGATGGATCAGCATCAGAGCCATGGAAACTATGCACAATCCAGCAAGTTGAAGAACTCAAATGCCTGATCAAGGTACTACCCATCTGGTCCACAGGCATCATAATGGCAGTGTCCATGAACCAGCACTCGTTCGCGGTGCTCCAAGCCACCACCATGGACCGACGCCTCATCAACAACTTCAAAATCCCCGCAGCGTCCTTCACCGTCTTCACAGTCCTCACACTGACACTCTGGGTGACAATGTACGACCGAGTCATCGTCCCATTGATCTCAAAGTACACGAAAAGGCCACGAGGCCTCAGCCTCAAGCAACGAATGGGGATCGGAGTGTTTCTCTCGATTGTGGCCATGATAGTGTCGGCGTTGGTGGAGAGGACGAGACGAAGAAGAGCGATTCACGAAGGGTTGGTGAATGACCACGACCGACTAGTGAACATGTCGGCGATGTGGCTAGTGCCGCAGCATTGCTTGACAGGCCTAGCTGAGGCTTTCAACATTATTGGGCAGATTGAGTTCTACTATTCGCAGTGTCCGAAAAGCGTTTCTAGCATTGCAGTGGCGCTTTTGGCATTGGGGTCAGCTTTTGGGAACTTGGTGGGGAGTTTGATAGTGAATGTTGTGAATGATGTTTCAAAAAGAGGTGGGAAGCAGAGTTGGGTGTCTAATAATCTTAATAAGGGTCACTATGACTATTATTATTGGATTTTAAGTATATTGTGTGTGGTCAATTTCTTCTACTTTATTTTGTGTAGTTGGGCTTATGGTGGTGAGGAACAAAAGGTTTCTGATGAGGGACAAGGGAAGGAAGAGGAAGACTATGAGATGTGTATGGAATCTCCATTAGTGTTCACTGCTTGATTTTTTTAACATTTTGTTTGGTGGCTTTGGTGGGTGTATTCTGAAAAACTAATCCAGAACTATGTAATGTTAGTTTTGGACTCCACCTATGTAAAGTTATTTTTTTTTGGAAGGTAAATATATAATGAAACTAGTGGCATATATTTTAAATGTTCGTTGTTGATGTTGGGATACATTTGGGGTGTGAAGTGTAATCAAAGGGGGATTTCTCGCAAAAGCCTTAATAGTTCCTCGTGGGATCCAACTGTTAATGAGTCTGTGTAGGGACTACAGTTAGTACCGCCTGTTCCGTCATTTTATTTAAGGGTTTGGAAATGCTTTTTGTTTCGTAGGGGCGGGTATGGTAAAAAAAATTGAACCCGTCATGGGTTATGGGGTGGGTACGAGTTTTATTAAATACCCACCTCGCTCCATTAATATTAATTTTATGTTAATTTTTACTTATTATATGTAAGATTTTTATGAATCTTAAATACTTTATTAGTTATTACTCACTTTTTTTCATGGGGTTCGACATCTAAGACCAAAAAAAAATGAGTCGCCTAGTATACACAAATAAAAGAGAAATAAAAAGAGAGTTCGATGGTTGGATGATTTGAAAAAATAAAAATTATGTAAAATTATAGTGTTATTTATTATTTTTTGATATTTTTGTGTGCAAAACTCTTTTGTCAGTGGTGAAGATGACATTGAGAATTAAGAATTAATGGGGCGAGCACTTGGGATGGTCATGTGGCAATTCGTGTCAGCGTGTCGAGCCACGAGTCGACCATGTAATCTGACACTAGTCGACACGAAAATCAAACATTTTAAATTTGACACAATCCAATATGAAAAATAAAAAATAAAAATGAATTTGAATTTGACACCATTCAGTAATAGTTTATTAATATATTTCAATCCATGATCAATTAAAGAACAAAAAAAAATTGCAAATAAATATAACAATAAATATAATTGTGTCAAACGTGTCATTTCGTGTCATAAATTGCCAGCTTTATGATGCAGGAGGATCATCGCAAGGATGACAGGAAATCGTGATCTGCTGTTTTCCTTTTCAAATCTCTATTTTTAGTTAATTTTTACTACTTATGGCAATTTTCTATTTGTCAATTAGGAATTGATTCTGAACCCGATTTGGGCCATATTTTTGGCAATCTTTTGATTTCTTTCTGTATTTCGTTTTGGTAAGACTTTTAGGGTTTTGCTATTTTTGGTAAAATCCTTGATTTTCAGCTATTTAAACCCAGCTTGTGGGTTGTTTTTATTATTCTTGATTATAAACAATTTTATTGAATTCCAGAGTATTCTCTGAATTTTGGGTCAAAATTCTCTTGTTTTTCCTTGCAAAGTACCTATTGCACTAGTCTGCAGAATAATCTCTATTCTGTTCGGCGTCAATTGGTATCAGAGCTCAGCATCTTCCTGAGGCGGTATTTTCATCAATTTTTTATGGCTGGTGGTCGTGGTCGTGGTGGTCGTCGTGGGCAGGTTCCGATTGAGGAAGTCCCGCACCATGATCCTAACGTTCAGGATGTTATGATTGAGGATTTGCAGAGGCAAGTGGCAGAGTTAACCCAGTGTCTGGCGGCGCAGGAAATCGGTAATCATGATGTGGAAGATTCTAAAACCGACAATTCCACCTTCGAAAATCCGTATCCACAGTTAGGGCTAATATTTTCGGAAGATTCTGATTCCGAAGATGATTGGTTGAAAACCAATATTTTCGTTGGAGAGCCAGTGTATGACGAAGAAGGAGATGGGGATGTGTTCAATGCAAGCACGGCGACTGAAGTTCAGTGGACGCTTCCATACTAGTGGCCGGATTATGAAGTCAATAACCTCGTTGAAGTTGATCAGATGAAAGACATTTTCTTGAACTCCTTACTGGAGGACGATATAACTGGCATGGAAAATCTTGAGATCCCATTTAGCAATCCTCCTGAATCTCAGCAGAATGTGATCCCAGCAGCAGGTCCAAAGAAGGAAGCTGTTTTTATGCCTTGTGGAAATAGTGCAGCAGGTGAGGTTTCAGAATTACCCATGGAGGTCCAGCAGCTGTTTTCGGAATTCTCTGTTTTGATGCCAGAAGACCTTCCTCCTGGACTGCCGCCAGAATTACCCACGGGCCGTTTACATCCTAGGGCAGGTGAGTTGGCCCAACATCTTCGAGGCATCCATGAGCAGGTGAAACTGGCCAGTCACGAGAGCAATGCCAAGTACAAAACTCGAGCGGACAGTCATCATCGTCAAGTACTTTTTGATGTTGGTGATTTTGTTTGGGTTGTATTAACTCGTGATCGTTTCCCTGT
Organism: Cornus suecica; assembly: GCA_963922005.1. Lineage (NCBI taxonomy): Eukaryota > Viridiplantae > Streptophyta > Magnoliopsida > Cornales > Cornaceae > Cornus > Cornus suecica. The sequence goes on along the minus strand of OY998240.1, from coordinate 73,273,192 downwards.
TGGCGAGTATAATAAGCTTAAGGAGCGGAAGATTGGACCCTGTGAGATATTGCAGAAGATTAATGACAACGCATACAGGTTGTGTCTCCCTAGTCACTTGAAAACATCTGATGTCTTTAATGTGAAACACCCAAGTCCTTGTTTTGCGGATTCTGCTGATGTTGCTGTGAACTCGAGGACGAGTTCTTTCCAACCCGGGGTGACTGATGCAGGAGGATCAGTGCAAGGATGACAGGAAATCGTGATCTGCTGTTTTCCTTTTCAAATCTCTATTTTTAGTTAATTTTTACTACTTATGGTAATTTTCTATTTGTCAATTAGGAATTGATTCTGAACCCGATTTGGGCCATATTTTTGGCAATCTTTTGATTTCTTTCTGTATTTCGTTTTGGTAAGACTTTTAGGGTTTTGCTATTTTTGGTAAAATCCTTGATTTTCAGCTATTTAAACCCGGCTTGTGGGTTGTTTTTATTATTCTTGATTATAAACAATTTTATTGAATTCCAGAGTATTCTCTGAATTTTGGGGTTGAATTCTCCTGTTTTTTCTTTGCAAATTACCTATTGCACTAGCCTGCAGAATAATCTCTATTTTGTCCGGCGTCACTTTAGTCGTGTGGCGCTTTGGGGCAGTTTTCCCAAAACCCATAACAAAATCGTGAAAATTCTCATCCCCCATAACCGCCTCATAACTGTTTAAAAATTTCACCTTTACCTCCATAGCCGCCCCGCACCGTCACCCATGTCCCCCATAACTGCCTCATTAAATCGTGTATTTTTATTTTTTCCCTAAAAACAAGTAAATAATAAATAATTTAACATAACAATATGATCTATATACGAAACAAGCAATTATTCAATTAATTTAATTACAATAGTTTCTAACACAAAAATCAATTTAATAGTTTTAAACCAACAAATAATTCAAATATAGATCAACAAACTTTGATTAAAGTTTACGAATCTAACATGTAACAAATCACATAAAATACTAGTCAACATATAACAAATCACACACACACATATATATATATATATATATAATTTATGTAATTTTGAAATTAAAAATTATATAATTATTATGTGGGGGCCCGCCCCATTTTTAAATGGTGCAGTTAAAAACCGTAAAAAATGGGATAGTTTGGGGCGGTTCTCCGGCGGGGCGGGATTTTTGCCCATCCCTAGCGGGCACGGGTATAATAAAGTATTAATGGGGCGCGTATGATTTATGAAAAGATAACCCGCAACAAATACGTTAAGAGGCATTTTAAAAAATTAAATGGAATGAGGATGAATACATGCGAACTCGTTTCGTACCCGCCTCATTGTCATTCCTAAGTATGCGTGTGGTGTGTCATTTATGAGCCCAACTATACGTTCAACATGGTTCGTAACAGGGCTGGCTTTGGGGCAAGGCGATCCAGGCGGTCGCCTAGGACCTCCAGGTCGAGGGGGTGGGGGTGCATTTTTTTATAATTTTTTTGTATTTTTTTAAACAAAAATTAATATTTTTATGTTTTTCTAAAAGATAATTAGTTTCTTAACCTAATTCCAAACAAAATCTAATGTAATTACTCAATTTAGGGGAAAAAAAATATTTAAAATCCCAATTTGTACTAAATTTTAATCTAGTTTTCTAATTTAGGGCCCCAAAATATTGTATTTCATTTAACATTAGTATAGACTCAAATATATATATATATATATATATATATATATATATAATTTTTCAATCCAGTCGAACTAAAGCCTAATCTAAATCATACAATTATTCTTATTAAGGTTATAAAATTCTTATCGCACTCGCATAATGTTTAGAGACTATACTTAGGTCTCCTACGACTCTCGCACTCGCACGATGGAAACAAATTTTCATGCGACTGTACTTAGGGATCTCGTGACTACTAGTTGCACTCACATTATAATAATTTTTCACACCACCACCAAAATGGAGTTTATTTTAATTTTTTTCAATACTAATATATTTTTTAATTTTTTTTTATATTTATAATTTTAAAACCCACAAAAAACCTCACATTTGATCTCGCCTAAGGTCTTTGCACCGGCCCTGGTTTGCAATTGTTATATTAGTTGCGATTATGGGATTATGTAGTCCCAACCTTCTTCTTTGTTGCACCAGTATTTTATAAGAAGATAAAAGAGAAAGTTAAAAATGAAATGTATGTCTTATATGTTGGTAATTAGATAAACAGTGTCATTGCGTCAGTGCAAGACATGTTGTTGCATGATATCATTTAAAAGTACAATTCGGCTTCAGTCATATTGTCTGCTCACCGGTGAGAATTCAACTGATGAGATCTGATATGATAGGAATCGGCTTTCACTCGATCAATCATCAGATCCATTTTGGTCCATTAAATTTTTATTGGACCAAAGTGCAGTGATAGGGTAACATGTCGACCTATTAACGGATAGAATTTGGATCGGATCAGTTAAATTCATATCCAATTTGTTAATAAAATTAGACTGTCGGATTCGAATCATAATCGAATAATCAAATTTATTTGCTAATCCATATCCAATTAATAGGATTCACATTTGATTCAGATTAAAATTCGATCCATTGATAGGGAAGGATGGCAAAAGCCCCGATCGGATCCGAATCCAATAATTCGATGGATTTTTACTTAGTTGATTCATATGTGAATTTCTTCATTATCAGATATCTAATTTGATAATCCGATCTGATTATTTAATTACAAAAATTAATAAAGATTTTAGATTTTTTGTTATTTTTCTAGAATGAGTAAGAACCAAATTACCAATCAATCCTTATAACACATATCATGACAAATATAAAAATCAAAACACGAAAAAAGAAATTGGAATATTATTTAGTATACTACATTTACTATTGAACATTTATATATATAATCGGATCGGATTACTTAAATTCATATCCAATTTATTAATAAAATTGGATTGTCGGATTTGGATCATAATCAAATTATTGATTTTTTTTTATAATCTATATCCGACTAATCGGATCGAATTCAATTAAAATCTAATCCATTGACAGGAATAACAACATGACCGGATTCTTTTCCATAAAAATACTATTAAAAAGCCATTTTCTAAATTGTTCGACAGACTTGCCTGTACAAGACAGCTTATAAAAAATGGCATTCCTCTGCTAACCCATTCCTTATGGACAACAATTTTCTTTTTTTGAAAAATCCAAATCCTATCAAATTATACCTATATCAATGGAATCAATTCATTTTTTGAAAATTTTTAGCCAAATATCCAAATCATATTAAATTATACCAGTCGGGAGGACGAACTGCATCATCCACGGAGAAGACCAAGTATTGTTTTATAGAAGGGTAAAATAATGGTTCCCTCTTTTTTTTCACAAAAAATAAATAAATGAACCTCTTCCATATGTGTTGATTTTAAGTATATTAAATGATTATATGACCCTTGAGTTTTTATTTATTTTTTAAGTAAAACATTTTATACATAAAGTAATATATAAATACCTTTTAAAAAAAAAGTAATATATAAAAAAAATTGTCACACCAATAATTTTGATAATTTTAATCTTTCTCAATACAACTTAATCAATTTTAGTACCATTTCTATCTTGCAAACTAACTCACTCTGGTTTGACAAACTTTTAAAATAGAGTTAAACAGAAGCAAAAATAGTCATTTAAAAATATTTAAAGAGCATTCTCGGATTCTAAGTAAACAATAAACGAACAAAAATATCAAATTTTATAACAGAAAAGATCAATGTTACTAAAAATTAAAACCAAATATAAAGTCCGCATTATATTCAAAACCAGATAGAATTCATCCCTCAATTCAAATGTACACATTCATATATTTTGTGGACCTTGATTCTTGAACTAAATGTGTGAATATTTTAATGGGTTGACCAAGGAACTAGTTTTTTCTTTTGCAAATTGAATTTAACTTGAGCACTCCAATAATGAGATCAATATATAAAATTGCCGTCCGGAAATTTAGTTGGGTAGTTGTGCTACATTCCATTCACAAGCAACAATAGCAATGATGGGAAATTTCAGTTCGTGAATTTATAATAATAACAAGAAAGTGAAGGGTATGTTTGGTTTGTATTTTTAAAAATTGTTGTCATTTTAAAATTTGAAAATAATTTTTTGAAAATAATAAAAAATAGTTTTATGAAAATGAGTATTTTTATAAATGAGTTTTTTGAAATTGAAAATAATTTTTTGAGAATAATAAAAAATAGTTTTATGAAAATAAGTATTTTTATAAATGTGTTTTCTAAAAATTGAACTAAACAATTTTTTTGTATAATTTTTTAATTTTTAATTTTCAAAAAAACAGAATAATATTTTCAAAATGCAAACCAAACAAATCCGAAACTTGCCAATTATTTTAGAAGTGCCAGAATTCGAAATAGATGGCTCTACTTCCGTTCAATTTACTGCTTACTATAACAAATATATATATATATATAAATAATGTACAGAAAATGACCAAGTCGTCTATTTAAATCAAGTACCGATTTGTGATTTGTTATAATTAACAATCAATTTGCATTATAAAAAGTTACAATTGGTATTAAAGATCAATTCATTGTTGTCCGTCTCATTATGTACGTCAACACGAATCTCGAAAAAAATTTGATGGAATAAAAATGACTCATTCAACATCTTGAACTAGATAGCAACGGGTCGGGTTTAGGACGAGTTTGGCTAATATCATTACCATTTTATTTAAAAATTATTAATACCAAATTCATCCCAAACTTGCGACGGGTTATAATCGGTAATACTATTACCACCCCGTTGGTATAAACGGGTTCCATCGAGTTACCATCGGTTGTACTAAATTATTTCTAATAAATTAGAAGCACAGTTGATCTACTAAATTATTTGATGACAAATTAAGTTATAATGCGTTTGATAACAAATTAAGTTATAAACCAAGTATCTCACATATTTAGACAAACAAATGTATATATACGCATATTGACTGAAATTCTTCCAAAAAAACATATATATATATATGTCAGCACCAAGAATCAGATTAATGAGTTATATATAGACAAAGACGCACACGTATATATATATAAAATTAAAATCGTAAACTGGTCGGGGTCGGGTTACCAACGGATTTTCTAGAAAAACCCAAACCCGACCCAAATCCGTTTCGAATTTTAATTTTGGATACCAAACTCGCCCCAAACCCGTTTATAAATTTACCAAACCCGTCCCAAACAAATTGAGACGGATCAAAACCGGACCGAATCGGACCATTTTGCCATCCGTATCTTGAACTGGCCTTTATGCATAAGGTGGAAAGTATAGTCTGTCTCGAATTTATATATATAATCCCCTCTTGCCTTAGTCACATGCAACTAGAAAATTGCTACTCTTCGTAGATATATGAATTGATTGTTGTTGCACTTATCACACTTGCATGTGCAATTCCTCAAAAACAGTGTGATTAATGGATCAAGTTTAACATTCGAAGTGTTTCTTTCTCTTGTTTTTTTGGCAAAAGACCGTAAAACCCCCATGATTTCTAATGGTATAAAAATTCCTCTTTATTCTTTGTATCATTTCACTATCATCACCTTTCTAAAACAATCAAACTATTCCCTTTACATTACTATATACCCAAATTACCCCCAAGATTTCATTTTATCATCATCATTTGTATTAAAATTTAAACAAAATATATAAAATTCAAAAAAATATATATTAAATTTCTAATTTTTTTTTATAAAATTCGAAAAATAATATATAAATTTCAAAAAAACATATAAAATTTGAAACAAATATATAAAATTCGTAAAAAATATATAAATTCTAAAAATATATAAAATTTGAAAAAATAAATATTAAATTTAGAAAAAATTATAAAATTCGACAAAGGCATATAAAATTAAAAATATATATAAATTTTGGAAAAAAAAGAAGATAAAATTTGGCAAACAAATTTTTCGAATTTCTATTTTTCTCCGAATTTTATATATATATTTGAATTTATATATGTTTTTTAAATTTTATATATTTTTTGAAATTTAATATATATTTTTTGAATTTTATATGTCATTTGGGGGTGTTTTGTGATCCCAATAGGATAATCAAAATGAATTATTTTATTAGATATGCAGATTTACTCAGTACCATTGGGGGAACTATAATTCATGAGCCACTAGATAAGAGAGAAAATTAATATTAAAACATGATTTTTATGAGTTTTTCTTCACATTTTTCGTCTCTTCAAAGTAGAATCAACATACCAACCTACATTATTTTTAGGTACAACATGCAGCAATACAGTTTCTTATATTTTTAGGTACATCATTTTTATTTTGAATTTTATATTTATTTTTTAATTTTATAAAAAAATTCAAAATTTAATATAAATATTTTCGAAATTTATATAAAAAAAAATTTAATTTAATATATATATTTTTAAGAATTTTTTATTTATTTTTGAATTTTATAATTTTTTTCAAAATTTAATATATATTTTTTCAATTTTTATATAATTTTTATGAATTTTATATATTTATTTCGAATTTTATATGTTTTTTCAAAATTTGTATATTATTTTCGAATTTTATAAAAAAAAATTTGAAATTTAATATATATATTTTTCAATTTTATATATTTTGTTTAAATTTTAATACAAATGATAATGATAAAATGAAACCTTGGGGGTAATTTGGGCATATAGTGGTATAAATGGGGTAGTTTGCTTATTTTAAAAAGGTGAGGATAGTGAAATGGGGTAAAAAAAAGCATAGTGGGGTATTTTGCAAACCTTAAAAAATATAGGGGGTTTTATGCTCTTTTGACTTCTTTTTTTTTAATATTTAATTTTATTACCTGTTCGGGTCCTTGGGATGATTTCACAGGATTCTTGCAAAACAATTCTTCGGTCCTGTTTGGATTGACTTTTCAAACGCTGCTTTTGGCTTCCTGTAGGTAAAAGCTGTTTTGAACGGTGTTTGACAGAATTTTTAGAAGAGTTTCTGGGCCTTGGAAGAGCGTTTTAAAGAAGCTGGGGGTACCAGCTTCTCAAAACAACTTATGTTTCTCTTTTTCTTCTGCGAGAAACCAGAAACAGAAGTTATGCCAAACAGAGCCTCCAAACAAAATGCCTAAAGTTCGAACTATGTTAACAGACAGTCGTGTTCCAACAAATTATTTGTTTATATTATAAAAAAATAATAATTTGCTTCAATTTTTATAAAATAAGTGATAAGTTAACCACTTTCATTAACTTGTTTCTCCACCAACCTAGCAAGAGTAATGTTACTTGCACTAAATTGGTAAGCCCAATTAGTAATACAGTAAATATATATCCACAATTGAATGAAGCATTATGGGACTCAAATTTCTATAGTTATCCATTCAATCGTGAATATGCATTTACTATAATCATTTTTCTTTTGACAAATAGTGAAAAACAAAGAGAGAAATTCAAATATTATCCATAAAAGAAAGTACAACTTATTATATTATTATATAACTAATCACTTTTTCTATAAACTAATTTTATTAGTCAGTTTAAAGAATGTCCTTTGCAATCAATTATTTCTTGACATAAACACATCTCTATAATATGAGCAAAATGAAATTTCAAATTTATTCTTTTGGAGTGTTTCATGCATTGAAACTTGCTAATATCACTCAATTTCGGTAACAAGTTTTTATTCTCAATTAAATTGATTGATTGCTATTATACTTTTTATGGATTTGCTTCTTAAAATACTTTTAGAACAAGTCTCTCTAGTTCTTTAGGTAATAGAATTCTTGTAGAGCAAGAAGATATCAATCAGAACTTAGCAAAACAGAACAATCCAACCAAACAACTAGATATTGAATCGCATTGGTTTCAGGGATTTGAGTTTTCTTTGCGGCCAAACATAATCAATAAAGAATAGGGTAAGTTATAGTTATACATATATTGCACGTGCATATGTTGTTTAGATAATTACACTGAGACCCTCTCAAATTTATAAATTATAACAAATATTCCTTTGTTGAACTTCACATTATCACTCTTTCAAAAGTAAAATGTCTAAAATACCCTCAATTAAATACAAAGACATAAAAATCAGTCATGGGTAGATAAGTCATTTTACTGCGCTAGTTACCTGATGAACTAGAGAGGATGAAACTGTAATTATCTAAACTAGAATGCAAATATATGTAACAATTTACTCACTCAAAAATTAGGATAATTTGCATTGACACCCCTTGAGGTTTGGATTAATTGCAGCCAGATGGCGGTTAACGCACAAGTTTGCAGAGACACCCCTGAGTTTTCAAAAGTCTTGCAATGACACCCCTTTGGGCCATGAAAAGTCAGATTTACCCTTATTTAATTTCAATAAACTCCCCTCTACTATTGAATTTAATCAACTAATCCCTCTTATATCTGGATTGCCCTCTATGCTTTCCAATTTAATCAACTAACCCCTCATATATCCGAATTGTCCCCTATATTTTTCAATTTCAATCACATTACCACACACCCTCAAACAATATATATATATATATATATATATATATATATATCAAATTCAAAAAATATATATCAAATTCAAAAAGGGTAAATAGCTTAAAGCCCCCCTCAATTTTACTCTCTTTTCCTACTATACCCCCTCAACTAAGAAATGAGCTTAGAACCCCCTAAAGTTTCATAAAATGTTGCACCATGGGTTTGCCCTCAATTTTTTTTACCCTTTTACCCTTCAAACTTTTTGTATTTCCACATTACCTTTAATTCTATCCTTACTATTATATTTCTTAATTCTTTAAATTACAAAAATATTATTTCTTTTAGTTAAAATATTAATTATGCCATTTACTTTTAATGTATTAGACTAAATATACTCTCAAATGTTAAATTTTTTTTTTTGTAAGTTTTAATTATTTTATTTGTAAATCAATTAACTTGTTATTAAATTTTAGTTTGATTTAAATCATAAAACTCAATCCTAATTAATATATTCATAAATAAATCACAATTTATGAATATATCTTTATGAAAAGAAAGTTTCATTTGGCAAAAAAACAATTTAATTAGGATAATGAGTTTTATGATTTAAATGAAATTAAGTTTTATTGGAAAATGATATATATTTTGGAATATATATAAATATATATAATTCGTCAAAAATATATATTTTTCGAATTGTTTAAAAAAATATGAATTTTTTCCAAAAAATAAAATTTTTGGGAAAAATATATATTATGTTCCAAAATATGATTTTTTTCCCAAAAATAATTTTTTTGAGAAAGATATATATTATTTTCCAAAATATGATTTTTTTTCCGAAAATAATATAATTTTTTTCCGAAATATATATTTTTTATATTTTAGGAAATAATGTATATTTTTCATAAAAAAATTCATATTTTTTAAAACAATTCGAAAAATATATATTTTTGACAAATCATATATATATATATATATATATATTCCGAAATATATATCATTTTCCAATATATATATATATATATTCCAAAATATACATATTTTTTCGAAAAATAATTTTTTTGAAGGTTTGATTTCACTAAACCCTCTTATATTATTAATGGTAGTTTAGGTATTAGGACTCAAAATCATATTTTAGAACATAATATATATTTTTCTCAAAAAAATTATTTTTCGGAAAAAAATCATATTTTTGAAAATAATATATATTTTTCTCAATAAAAATTATTTTTCGGAAAAATCATATTTTGGAACATAATATATATTTTTCCCAAAAAAATTATTTTTCGGAAAAAATTCATATTTTTTAAAAGAATTCAGAAAATATATATTTTTAACGAATTATATATATATTCCGAAATATATATCATTTTCCAATATATATATTCCGAAATATATATATTTTGTTCAAAATATATATATTGTTTTCATAAATTGTGATTTATTTATGAATATATTAATTAGGATTGAGTATTATGATTTAAATCAAACTAAAATTTAATACCAAGTTAATTGATTTACAAATAAAATAATTAGAACTTATAAAAAAAATTAACATTTGAGAGTATATTTAGTTTAATACATTAAAGGTAAATGACATAATTAATATGCTAACTAAAAGAAATAATATTTTTGTAATTTAAAGAATTAAGAAATATAATAGTAAGGATATGATTAAAGGTAAGGTGGAAATACAAAAAGTTTGGAGGGTAAAAGAGTAAAAAAAATTGAGGGCAAGCCCATGGTGCAAGAAAATGAAAGTTAAGGGGGGTATAATTAATTGAGGGGGTATAGTAGAGAAAGAGAGTAAAATTGAGGGGGGTCTTAAGCTATTTACCCATTCAAAAAATATATATCAAATTTCAAAAAAAATATATAAAATTCGAAAAAATATATATAGTTTAAAACAATTATATAAAATTATAAATATATATTCAAAAATAATATATAAAATCCGAAAATAATATATAAAATTCAAAAAAAGTATATAAATTTTGAAAAATATATATATAATTCGAAAAAAATATAAATTTTAAATATATATAAAATTCAAAAATAAATAAATATATATTTTGGAAGAAATATATAAATTCAGAAACATATAAATTTAGAAATAATATATAAAATTCGAAAATATATATATATATTTTGAAAAACAAAATTAGAATAAATAAATAAATTTAGAAGAAAAAAATATACATTTGTAAAATATCATATCTTTTCTAATGAAGTGAATCAAATTACTTATCCGGACTGCCCCCTATACTTTTTTATTTCAATCACATTACCCCCCCCCAAACAATATATATATAATTCAAAAAATATATATCAAATTTCAAAAATATATATAAAATTCAAATATATATATATATATATAATTCAAAACAATTATATAAATATATATATTTCGAAAATAATATATAAAATTTGAAAATAATATATAAAATTCAAAAAAAGTATATAAAATTCAAAACATATATAAAATTTGAAACAAATATATAAATTTCGATTTTTTTTATAAAATTTGAAATTATCATATAACTTTCGAAAACATCATATAAATTTCGAAAACGTCATATAAATTTCGAAATATATATATAAATTTCGAAATATATATATATATTTTGGAAAAATATATATAAAAAGACTACTAATTGTTGGTGGTGTAAGTAGTTTGATTCACTTTATTAGAAAATATATGATATTTTACCAATATATTTTTTTTCTTCTAAATTTATTTATTTATTCTAATTTTGTTTTTCGAAATATATATTTTTTTCGAATTTTATTTATTATTTCTAAATTTATATGTTTTTGAATTTTTATATTTCTTCCGAATTATATATGTATATATATATATTTATTTATTTTTGAATTTTTTATATATTCGAAATTTATATTTTTTTCGAATTATATATATATTTTTTGAATTTTATATACTTTTTTTGAATTTTATATATTATTTTCGAAATATATATATATATTTATAATTTTAGATAATTGTTTTAAATTATATATATTTTTAAAATTTGATATATATTTTTTGAATTTTATATATATATTGTTTGAAGGTGTGGGGTAATGTGATTGAAATTGAAAAGTATAGGGGACAATCCAGATATAAGAGGGGTTAATTGATTAAATTAGAAAGAATAGAGGACAATCCGGATATAAGAATGGTTAGTTGATTAAATTCAATAGTAGATGGGAGTTTATTGAAATTAAATAAGAGCAAATCTGACTTTTCATGGCCCAAAGGAATGTCATTGTAAGACTTTTGAAAATTGAGGGGAGTCTCTGCAAGCTTGTGCGTTGATCATCATTTGACTGCAATTAACTCAAACCTCATGAATGTCAATGCAAATTACCCAAAAATTATAAATTACATAAAAGTCAATTCAATTAATATATACACCCATCACCCAATCAATCACTTCAGATTGAAATTAATTTTTCCACTCTCGATTCGTACCAAATGGACATTCATTTACAATAACTAGATTGCAAAAATTAAATCGAATCACAATTTGAATTAGATACGTGTGTGTATAACTAGAACATATATATAGTAATGCCGGATAAAGTTGCCGTCCACCCATAGAATATACATAGTTGTGACGGCAAAAGTAGCCGTCCGATCATTAAAATATAGCAATAGTGTATGGTAGACCGTAGATGTCAACAGTCAACCATAACAAAAAGATGCGTCCACCTACCGGAAACTCAGTCAACATAAATAAGGGCAATTTGGTAATATTATCTCTTCGACCATTTATTTTGGTGCAAGTAACGTAGTAGCTAAATTTTCTTTTACTCCAAATTCTATGGCTATGTTTGGCTAAGGAGTGGAGCCATGGTTTTGGGTTTGGTTTCAAAAAATTGGCACCAAACCCATGTTTGGCAAATGGAGTCAAAATTTGGAGCCGACACTATAGCTGAACCATGGTGCAACTTTTGTGAAGGAATGAGCCAAAATTTGGAACCAAATTTTTGAAGGTTCATGGTTTTGGTTTTGGTACCAACACTGTAGCAAATTTATTTTTGATATTAATAAATTTCGAAAAATTAAATATTCTGAAAAATTAAATATTTATGAAAAATAAATATTTCGAAAAATTATATATATTAATATATTATAATATTAATATATTAAAAAATATTAATATTAATATATTTTAATATTATAATATTAATATATTTTAATATTATAATATTAATATATTTTAATATATTAATATTAATATTTATGAAAAATTAAATATTTCGAAAAATTAAATATATTAATATATTAAAAAATATTAATATTAATATTAATATATTTTAATATTATAATATTAATATTTTTTAATATATTAATATATTTAATTTTTTGAAATATTTAATTTTTCATAAATATTAATATTAATATATTATAATATATTTTAATATATTAATATTAATATTTATGAAAAATTAAATATTTCAAAAAATTAAATATTTTAATATATTAATATATTATAATATTAATATATTAAAAAATATTAATATTAATATATTTTAATATTTTAATATTAATATATTAATATATTTTAATATATTAATATTAATATTTATGAAAAAATAAATATGTTAATATTAATATTTATTAATAAATAAAATGTGAAACCCATATATTAATATATATTAATATTTATTTAATAAATATTAATATTTATTAATAAATAAAATGTGAAACTCATATATTAATATATTTTAATATATTAATATTAATATTTATTAATATATTAATATTCAGAATTTCAACCCATACCAACTCTACCAAACATGGTTTGGTTTTTCAGCATCACTTTTTCTCACACCAAAACCATATGCACCAAACATGGTTTGGAACCAAAATAAAACCACACCAACTCCAACCACTCCAACTCCAACCCAACTCCAACCAAACCAAAACCAAAAACCAACTCCACACCCTCTACCAAACATGCACTATGATTACTACACATTTATTGTACTCCAAACTCTATATATACCCCCTCTCGTCGCCAACCGATTTATAACATCAATAGCACCTTAATACACACACATATATATAGATATATAATCACCTTACAACATTGATATATAGCAATGGCTCCAATCAAAGTTGGTGATAAACTTCCCGATGGCACTGTCCACTACTTCGACTCCGAAGATACACTCCAAGGTGTGTCCATACACTCCCTTGCCGCCGGCAAGAAGGTCGTCCTCTTTGGTGTTCCCGGTGCCTTTACTCCCGTTTGCAGGTACTCTTTCTTGTGGATATCTTTGGGTCTGTTTGGTTTGATTATTTGAAAAACAAGTTCAAAAAAAAAAAAAAAATTTAAATTAACTAACACTACTAAATAGATTTTATACAGTTTTCATTACTAAACAAGTTTTATACTGTTTTTTATTTTTATTTTCAGTATTTAAAAAATAAAATATATTTTTCTGATGTGCAAACCAGGTAAGGCCTTAAAAAGTTAAAATCTATTGGATTGTTTGGTTCAGTTTTATAATTGTTTATTAAAATATTTTAAAACGAAGACTATACATGAATTTGTTTGATTATTCAATTATGAACTGTCATTACTTTATAAAAAATTGGACAAATTGTGTTTTTATTTTTGTGTTGTGAATTTTATAAAGTATAAGAATATGCTTTTGTTATTGTATTGATCACTTATTTCCTCTATTACAGTGTTATTTGTGTGAACATGACAAAAAACACACAAAAAAATATCATTTTGGTACTTCATAACCATATGCGCTTTATCTTTTTCTACATTTGAAAACAAAACATCCGTGCCAAACATATTTTTATTGTGAAAAATGAGTAAAAAACACAACAATAAACAAAAACGTGAACCTTAAACTGTTGTTTTGTTTCTACTCATAACACAAATAGAAATTCTATAAAAGAGTTTTCCCTTACAGTTTTGATGGAAAATTGAGTTATTATATAATTTCTTTCGAAAAATAGTTTTGCTTTTTTTTTTTTAAAAAAAAAAAAAAAACTCAAAAATAGTTTTGGAATAACTAAACTAGAAAACCCATAATGTTGTATTTATTTGGATGAGCGATGCAGCACTAAGCATGTACCGGGCTTCATTGAAAAAGCAGAAGAGCTCAAAGCGAAGGGTGTAGCTGACATCATGTTGGTCAGTGGTAAGTTTCTCACAATTAATGTTTATTATTGCAGAAAATGTTTTGATAATTGGGTTACACTTGATCCAAGTTTGTATAATTAAATCGATCTATTGTGTCTTGATTAGGATCAAATCTTCGCTCATAACTTTGTATTTTTTCAAACGAAACAAATTAAACAATTAAGGTCATTTTTTCCTATACATTTTATGTAATTTAACTAATTATTTTTCTTGTTTATGCAGTTAACGACCCTTATGTGATGAAGGCGTGGACAAAATCTTTTCCGGAGACAAAGGACGTAAAGTTTCTAGCTGATGGTTCAGCAAAATACACCGATGCACTGGGCCTTGAGCTCGACCTTTGTGATAAGGGGCTCGGCATTCGATCTAAAAGGTTCGCTCTCTTGGTGGATGATCTGACGGTCAAGGTTGCAAACATCGAATCCGGGGGAGAATTCACTGTCTCCAGTGCTGATGATATTCTCAAGGCTCTCTAGTTAATTTCCTCCATTTTGTGTGCTCTATCCATATCCCAAGTCTTCTACTTAATTTGTGTCTTTCTTAAGTTGTTATGGATTGAAGTTTATTTAATTCCATAGTGCTGTTGATGTTGTGGAAACAACAATATTTGCTCCTTTTTAAGTGTTCAACATTTCGCTTGCTTGTTTTACTGGAAAGAAAATAATTTATATGCCAAAGAGTATTTGTGCCCCCTGATTAAGTGAAACAAAAAACAAGTGATACAGTGATATATCATTCCTTTCTTTGTTTTAGTATGTATAAACTTTATGATAAGCAAAATTAAAATTCGTGCAGAGGATGCATGCCCATTTTGTCTGCACTTTTGCAAAATTAAAAAAACAACAATTTTTGGAGCTTACAAGAATCACAACTTTCAAAAAGTACTTAACAACTTGTTCATTTGGAGGAAGGCTTCAGCTTATTCAAGCAACCCTCTCTAGTTTCCACTCTTATTGGACCAACTTGTTCATTCTCCCTGAAAAATTATGCAAGTTAATCAATGAGGTAATTCAAAGGTTTCTATGGGCAGGCACTACTTTGACCAAGTTCAAGGCCAAAGTGAAATGGAACTTAATTTGCTCTCCCAAATCTTCTGGTGGTCTAGGGATATTTGATAGTGACTGCTCTTGGTTTTGGAAGAAGCTTGTTCATCACAGAATCCTTGCTAAGAATCCTTGCTATGCCCCTCATTAAGCACATAATTCACAATGGGGAATCTACCATGCTCTATTTTGACAATTAGCTTCCATGTGGTCCCTTATTCAAGTTTTTTTCAAATCCTTCCCACAGATCTAGATGGTGTATTAGCAAGCACTTTAAAGTTGCCTCTTTCATTCATAATGATCAGTGGTCTTGGCCTAGAAACATCTCCAACCTAATCTCCCCCCTTTTTGACCTATCCACCCTCCCCCACCCAAATTCCCTAACCAATGATACTATCCAATGGTTACCTTCCCCAAACAAAACCTTCACTCTTAAGCACACCATTCTGGCCATCTCTCCTAACCTTCCGCCCACCTTTTGGTACAAGCTGGTCTGGTTCGCCAACATGATCCCAAAACACTCATTCTGTCTTTGGTTAGCTATCCAAGAAAAATTATCTACAAAAGACAGGAAATGGTTTCGTCATACTATGCAACCTAATGTATGTATGCTTGACTTAAGAGGTGTTGTAAGAGTGGAAATGATCAAGCCCACTTAAGTCCATCAAGCACCAGACCCATCAAGTTGTTGGCCCAATAAGACTTTTATAAGCCCGGTGACTAGGCTCATTTCACCTTTGTATTTCTTTGGGTTATAGAAGTGGTGATGCCATGGTGATGTAATGATGATGGTATTACCCTAATGGGCCTCAAGCCCAATAAGGAAATGTATATAAAGAAAATCAAAAGTTAATAAAAGGATTCTCTTTTGAGTGTTGTGCATTTTTTGGCATTTACACTTTGGCGCCATCTGTGGGAAACATCCAAGGAGTTCCCAATTTTTCAAATCTACCCTTCGGGATCTGTAAAATCGCCTCCTTCTTCCCATCTCATTAAGCTGAGTTCGTTTGTTAAACCAAAAGATCTTTCACCACCTTCTAAAAGCTTTCATCCACTATTTCTTGGGCAAAGATGTCAGTCACTTGTTCGCAAGCGGACACTCCAACCAATGCAGACAGTCGTGCGGGAGGTCCCCAGTTTATTGAGCAAATCCTTCAATGTTCGGTAGTTGTTGAGGAACGCAGCCTGGCCCTGGAAAAGCTGAATGCGGAGCTCATGGCGAGGTTGGCTCCATCAGCAGTTGCCCCTCTGGTGGTTACGCCCGACCCTCCAGTGGAGGCGCTCGACCATTCCCTGAACCAGCAAGATAGCGACAGACCGGAAGAGCACGCCAAATCTTCCCAGCGCTCAGGAAAAATTCCCGCAGCCGACGAGTCCATGACCCCCCAAAAGCTTCAGGCAATGATGGAGGAATTCCAAAGGAAAGTCCTTGGGGACTTGAGGGCCCAATCAACCGATGACATGGTCATCCAAGCGTCGACCGAGCTGATACAGTCACCTTTCATTCCCGAAATAACCCAGGAGCCTTTCCCTAATAAATTTTTAATGCCTCAGTTCACCCCATACGATGGCACTAAGGACCCCGAAGAACACATTTATCAGATCCACCAGAAGATGACCATGTATGTCGAAAACGAGTCCTTGCTCTGCAAGGTGTTTTCCACTAATCTTGCTGATGCTGCTCTATTATGGTTCAGGCCATCCCGATCTATTGCTAGCTGGCAATAGTTGACCAGGCTCTTCATTGCCCAGTATTATGGGAACAAAAGACATAAAAAGACCATATCCTGCCTCTTCACCATGATCCAAGAGAAAGGAGAATCACTGAAAAGCTTCCTATTCCGATTCAACATCGAATCTTCTTCTGTTGATAACTGTGACCAGCATTCTGCTGTTGAGGCCTTCCGGATGGCCCTCATTCCAGGGACTAAGTTCCACCAATCTCTGGTAAAATGCCCTCCATCGGGCATTGGGGAGCTGAACTCCAGAGCTCAGGAATACTTGAGGATTGAATAAGAGGAGACCGTCAGACAGAAGAGGGCAGCCTTCGTCAGCATTGAAACCCAATCAAGGGATCGAGCGGCTGATCGAAAGCGTTCGACTTCATCAGGATCATCAATTCCACAAGGACCATCAGCCCCGAAACCATTCAAGCGCTCCAGATTCGAAGAGAAGGTGACGCCCCTAAAGGTCAGCCTTGCGAAGCTCTACCAGGAGAACAAAGCTAAGGGGATTTTTCAACAACCCCCAACCATCAGACAACCACTTGACCAAAGGGACAAGTCAAAGCACTGTGTTTTCCATGGTGATTTCGGGCACATCACAAATGAGTGTCGTAATCTCATGCAACAGGTGGAGGCGTTGCTGCTTCATGGAAAACTTTGGGATTACGTCCAACGGGACAGACCGAGGACCGATCAACGTGCCCCTAGCGCACCTCGTAACTCTTCAGACGCACAGCCGCTCAGGATCATTAACATGATTCATGGCAGCCCCTCCTCCAAGGAAGCGGAAGGATCATGCCGGAGTCACAGGCGGAGGGCCCACAAGATGAGAAGAATCAATGAAATCAATGAGATCCATCCCAGGGTAGGAGAAACGCAAATCATTTTTTCAACATCGGACTTTCGGGGTGTTCAGACCCCACATGATGACCCTCTGGTTGTGACCCTAATGGTGGCCAATTGTCTCGTGAAGAGAGTCATGATCGATCCAGGAAACAGCGCAAACATCATCACCAAATGGGCTTTTGAGAAGCTCGAGATCAACCCGATCGAAATTATGACATCACGGTGCCCCATTGCAGGTTTCGATGGAAGACAAATCGAGTCGATCGGGGAAGTCCAGTTACCGGTATCTGCTACTTAAAGGACCCTAACTGAGACATTTGTTGTGGTGGATGCCAAGCCCTCATACAACATGCTAATGGGAAGTGGATGGATTCATCGAATGCAGGGCGTGCCCTCCACTCTCCACCAGGTCATGAGATGCATGAGTCCCGACGGTTTGGGTACAATTGACATCAGAGGTGACCAAGTGGCCGCCAAAGAATGCTACGCGGTCACCTTGAAGGAGATCCGGAAGGGGAAAGTTCCAATGTGCCCCACTCCAAGGAGCAGTCTTCAGGCTCCAAATAGCAATTACAGGAGGGGGATCCGGGTACCCCAATTGTGGTCGAATCATTGCAGCCGGTTAATGTTGTGCCCGGCAGCCCGAAAAAAGTTACTTTTGCAGGTACAGATCTTACCGACCATGAATTGAAAGAACTAACACAATTGCTGCAGGACAACTCCGATGCCTTCGCATGGGAGCATACGGACATGCCGGGGATCAATCCTGATATTGCCCAGCACTCATTACATGTTGACTCGAATATCAGACCCATCAGGCAAAAGCAGAGGCGCATGGGGGCACAACGGAACCAAATTATAGCTGATGAAATATCCAGATTACTCCAAGCGGGTTTCATCAGGGAGGTCAGGTATCCCGAATGGCTTGCCAACGTAGTGGTCGTGCAGAAGAAGAATGGTAAATAGAGGGTTTGTGTTGATTTTACTGACCTGAACAAGGTATGCCCGAATGACAACTTTCCACTCCCAAAGATCGACCAGATGGTTGATGCTACCGCATGCTACGATTGCCTAACTTTTCTGGATGCTTATTCAGGTTACAACCAGATAAAAATGAACCCGATGGACGAAGAAAAGACCTCTTTCATTACTGAGATAGGTACTTATTGCTTTAAAGTTATGCCATTCGGAGTGAAAAATGCAGGTGCCACTTTCCAGAGGCTGGTCAACAGGATCTTTAAGGGGATGATGGGTAGAGTAATTGAGGCCTATATCGACGACACTGTGATCAAGAGCAGGAAGAAGGAAGACCATCTTATCCACCTGCGCCAAGTGTTTGACACCCTCAGGTCACATGGCATGAAGCTTAATCCTGAGTAATGCTCTTTTGGTGTATCATCCGGGCAGTTCCTGGGGCACATCATGGACCGAATCGGAATCCAGGCCAGCCAGGTACAAGTCAAGGCCCTGATGGAAATGAAGGTGCCACGGACACATAAGGACGTTCAAGTCCTAACGGGAATAGTGGTTGCACTTAGCAGATTCATTTCATGGCTCACTGATCGGTGCAGACCATTCTTTCAGGCAATCAAAGCAAGGAGGGGAGAAATATGGGGTCCTGAGCAATCTGAAGTCTTGGCAAGGTTAAAAGAGTACATGACCATGCCCCCGATCCTATCCACACCGATTCCCGATGAAGTCTTGCATCTGTACTTACCGTATCCTCTGTGTCGACCAGCGCAACCCTCATCAAAGAGGATAGGAACCTTCAAATGCCAGTATTCTACACCAGCAAATCCTTGGCTGAGGCAGAGACCAGATACAGCAGGCAAGAAAAATTGATTCTGTCATTGGTTAATGCCAAGAGATGACTAAAGCATTACTTTGAAGCTCACCCGATCATCGTCCCGACAACAACGCCCCTACGAGTTATTATGTCAAAGCCTGACCTCTCAGGCAGGATCTCCAAATGGGCCATCGAGTTGGGCATATACGACTTGACGTACATACCTAGGGTTTCCATCAAAGGACAGGCAGTGACATACTTTTTACTTGAAAGTGAAACCGATGAGCCAGATCAAAAATTTGAACCAGACACCTGGAGGCCTTTTGTGAACGGATCGGCCAGCTGTGCCGGATTAGGAATCGGTTTAGAAATCTTGACACCTGATGGGACCCGCCTCCACACGTCAGTGCAACTACAGTTCCCCGCCACGAACAACGAGGCTGAGTATGAGGCCGTCATATCTGGCTTGAGGTTAGCCCGAAGCCTCCAGATCCAGGCCCTAGCAGTACACAGTGACTCTCAACTGGTTATTCGGCAAATCAAGGGAGAGTATGAAGCAAAGGATCCAAAAATGGAGTCTTACCGGGCACTCGTGTTAAAAGAAACAGAGAGTTTTCAAAAAATAACCTTCACGCAGATCCTGAGGGGCGAGAATTTTGTAGCTGATCACCTAGCCGGTCAGGCGTCCTCAGCCGGAGAAGACCTGACCCGAGTTGACTTGTGGACTTTATAATCAAGCCAAGTATTCAGGAGCCCGAATAAGTGATGCTTATCCCATAGAAGCCCAGCTGGATGGATCCCCTGATGGATTACCTACGAAGTGGAACTCTCCCAGAGAACAAAGCTGAAGCTCACAAGATCAGGAGAAATTCAGCCCGATACTCAGTTGTAAACGGGCAACTCTATCGAAAATCCTTTCAGGTCCTTACTTGAAATGTATTACGCCGTCGGAATCAAGAACAGTGATGCAGGAGATTCACAGTGGGGCTTGTGGGAACCACTTCGGGGGTAGATCCCTTGCCCATAAGATCCTCTCCCAAGGATACTTCTGGCCCTATTTGTTGCGGGATGCCGAAGAATACGTCCGAAGGTGCAAGCCATGTCAGATGCACGGGAACGCTATCCATCAGCCACTTGAGTTTTTACATCCCACTATAGTACCATACCCATTCGCGCGATGGGGAATGGATATAGTGGGACCTCTCCCGAAAGCGATCCGGTCAAATTCTTATGTCCTTCTGGCCACTGATTACTTTACCAAATGGGTGGAGGCTGAAGCCTACCCCACCATCAAGAGTGGCCACGTCATCAAATTCATATGGACCCACATAATATGCAGATTCGGGCTACCAAGGACAATCATGATGGATAATGGGACAAATCTGGATAACCAAGAGGTTAGAGCATTCTTTACCGTTCCGTCGGGTACCCACAAGGGAACGGGCAGGCGGGAAGGACAAATCGGACCATATTCAGTACCCTGGCCAAAAAACTTGAGGAAGCCAAATGAGTCTGGCTAGAGAAACTACCTGAAGTTCTCTGGTTATACAGAACGACTCCCAGACAGCCAACTGGGGAGATCCCTTTTGCCATGGCATACGGCGCTGAGGCCGTGATCCCAACGGAGGTCAGGGTTCCAACCCTCCGGAGCCAAGCCTGGGTTGAAGGACAAAATAACCAGCACCTGGCTCAAAATCTCGATCTACTATATGAAAGAAGGGAAGCCGCCGGGATCAGGCTGGCCGCCTACCAACAGCGCATTCGGAATTACTTCAATCAAAAAGTCAAAAGAAGAGAGTTCCAGGTCGGAGACATGGTCCTTAGGCGAAAAATCAGGCTCGTAGGCAAGCTCAGGGAACCTTGGGAGGGCCCGTACACCATTACCGAAGTCATCGGTCGCGGGGCATACCGCGTTCGAAGGAATATTGATGGCGGAATGGAACCAAACTCCCAGAACGCCTCTCGCCTGAAAAGGTACTACCCTTAAAGGGCCAAATTGTGCTTTTACTTTGATCTTTTTGTAAAAAGGCTATAAAGGCTATAACACCTGATCAGTAGAGAATCATTTTTATGTCAAAATAGCTTGTAAAAATAAACAAAGTGTTGCATTGTCTATCGCATGGCTTGAAGTGCCTGAAAGACACAACACCGATCCTGAAGAGATCAAAAATTTGCAAAAATAAACAAAGTGTTGCATTGTCTATCGCATGGCCTTAAGTGCCCGAAAGACACAACGCTGATCCTGAAGAGATCACAAATTTGCAAAAAATAAACAAAGTGTTGCATTGTCTATCGCATGGCCTGAAGTGCCCGAAAGATACAACACAGATCCTGAAGAGATCACAAATTTGCAAAAAATAAACAAAGTGTTGCATTGTCTATCGCATGGCCTGAAGTGCCCGAAAGACACAACACTGATCCTGAAGAGATCACAAATTTGCAAAAAATAAACAAAGTGTTGCATTGTCTATCGCATGGCCTGAAGTGCCCGAAAGACACAACACTGATCCAGAAGAGATCACAAATTTGCAAAAAATAAACAAAGTGTTACATTGTCTATCGCATGGCCTGAAGTGCCCGAAAGACACAACACTGATCCAGAAGAGATCACAAATTTGCAAAAAATAAACAAAGTGTTACATTGTCTATCGCATGGCCTGAAGTGCCCGAAAGACACAACACTGATCCAGAAGAGATCACAAATTTGCAAAAAATAAAACCAAGTGTTGCATTGTCCATCGCATGGCCTTTAGTGCCCGAAAGATACAACATTCAAATTAGCAAAAATAAACCAAGTGGGCCTCTCCACTAAAAAACACAGATCTATGCAGAATAATATAAACGTTAAAAAGTCAACTTGACAAAAACATTGATCTTTCATTCAAAAACGGGCCTCGATGGCCAAGGCTTACAAAATGTGTTATAAACAAAAAATCCTAAGAGACAACGCTAGTGCCCGCCACATCGGAGTTCACAGGAACCATCGACCCATCAGGAGCTAGAGGATCAGAATCGATCGTAACACTCATCCCCAGAAGAGCTTTGGTCAGGAACTCACATAAACGAACGTCATCAGAACCTCCAATCGGATCGTCGTACGGCGGAGTGATGCCCAAGCTCTCATCCAATTCTGCCACTGAGGCAAAGTCCCTCTCTTCAATGGGTTTCTGCATATCATTGAAGCATGACCTCCATCCGAACCCGATTCGGTACTGGGAGGTGTCACAAAAGCGTTTGTACATCTCATTGTCACCCCGGTGACACATCTCCACCACCGATCTCTCCACTGCAAGGAGGTTCTCGGTCTCGGACTTCTCCTCCAAAAGTTTGGCCTTAGAAGCGTTCAGGCCCTCATTCTCAGCCCTTAGGCTTGCATTCTCTGTTTTCAGGGCCTCCGTTTCAGAGAACAGGGCCCGCCGTACCGCCTCCATCTCCTGGATCAGATCGTGAGCAACCCGAAGTTGTTGCTCTGCAGTGATTGCCCTTTGTGTCTGAACATCCAATTTCTCATTGGATATGAACTGTAAGGAAGCAGCCTTTTGCTTGGCATCTTCTTTCGCCTTCAGGAGCTCATTGGATTTACGGAACAGTTTATCGTCTTCCTCCATCTTCGCATTATAGGCCTGAGTCAGATAAAACATTTGCCAAAAGAACAAGTGTTAGCTTGATAATCCGATTGATCCGTATGTTGAAAAATTGAAAAAGAAAACTACGACTGATGAGACAGTGTATTGGAAAAGTACCTTCATGGCAATCTCTGGACCAGTCAATGCCAGTTCTTCCCGATTGATCTGTCTCAGTTTCTTTCTGTCCGCGGGGGTCCAGATCTGAGAACCCATTGCCCGAAGGGCGATGTCATTATCAATAGTTTTATGCCCCCTGACCAGAAAGCCCCCACCAGGGAGTGTTATCTTTGGCGCCCAGGGGACGGGTCACTCCTCCTCAGTTGCAGCTCCAGTGTCCTCCACTATGATCGGGACAACGCTGTTGACAGACGGGGCCTAACTGATCGGTTGGGAATATTTTCCTTAGATTGGAGGTGTCGTGTCCCCGAAAGACCAACTTCTCCCCCAATTAATCGGGATTCAGGAACGGGAATGTTCCCTGAAAGAGGAGCGAATGTTGCTCCAGCAGTACCAGATCCTAAAGGAGGGGGCGGAGTGACCTGAGTATTTCCCATCGGAGAAGATGAAGTTACTGGAACGTTCTCCACCAATGGTGGGGGATCAGGCCCGGATGGGGGAGTTGGAGTACTTTGCAACCCCTGCCCGCTCTAAACCTCACCCGGTACTAAAGAAATCGGTTGAGGGCCGGGTGCCCGCTTGGCCTTCTTTTTTAGTACAACTTGCGGGATTCTCAGCATTTCTGTTGACAAGGCCTGCAAATTAGAACCCTTCAAGTAATTATTACACATCTTTAGGAGTTGTCCCCAAATTTTAGACTTAAGAAGTTCAAACCGGGATCTGATGTAAGTTGAGGTTTTAAAGTTGTCGGGTGCTCCCAGAAACTCAAGCACGTGAAGGCCCAACTTATCATTGCACTGATCGCAGTAGCATGACCCCCTATGAAATGGTTTGAAGGAGGGAAATAACGGTCTATCGAATTCACTGGGGACTTTGAATCCCGATGAACCGGGAAGCCTCCAGTTCCCGCTCACCAGGATCATTATTTCCTTCCACCCTTTGTTGGACTTTTCAATGCCATCACAAATCTTCCTTCCGCTTAAAGAAAAGAGATTGTATTGGCCCCTGCAATCCTTCTGGTCCTGTATCTTGTAACAGAACAGGAGTTCGGCCAGATCTAAATCGAAACCTAGCTCCCGATTGATTATCAGGAGCATAGCCAAGATCCTGAAGAAGTTAGGCCCTACCTGAAGCGGAGCCAGACCCAGGGTAGCTAGGGTATAAATGAAGAAAGGTTGAATCGAGACCTAGCTCTGGTAGACTGGACCCGACTACCCTAACCACTTCTACTGAGGGTGAACTAAGAGAGGCGTCTGGATCCACAGAAGAGGGGAGGCGGTCGTTACCCGACCGGGTATCGTCACTATCGGACATATTGAAAAGAAAGACACGAAAGCTGAAAGGAGAGAACTTACTCTAAGATGAATCCCGAAGAGTTTTCGGACGCTTTCCTGGAAAAGAGAATGGACTCTAGCAATGATAAGCGAAGATCTCAAGTGCAGAGAGTTTTCTAAAAGCTACAAGTTTTGAAATAGAAAGGACGTCCAACATATACAGTAGATATTTATAAGGCTCACTGAAATGCCTAAAAAATAGTGCGCTCGGGAAGCAAAACGTCACCTCGCTTCACGTGCGCCTCCTCAGCCACCTTCACGCCAACCAAGGCCACCCGGGTCACAAGTTTCAAGCATTTGAATGATGGTACAACCGTCGCATTAATTTGATCCGCCACGTCATCCCGATAGGGGTAATGTACCTTGCCCTCCACTCTACCTTCTCTCTAATGGGCCTGACCGCCCGACGGGCCATCATAAAGAAGCGGGCCTGTGTAAGAGTGGAAATGATTAAGCCCACTTAAGTCCATCAAGCTGTTGGCCCAATAAGGCTTTTATAAGCCCGGTGACTAGGCCCATTTCACCTTTGTATTTCTTTGGGTTATAGAAATGGTGATGCCATGGTGATGTAATGATGATGGTATTGCCCTAATGGGCCTCAAGCCCAATAAGGAAATGTATATAAAGAAAATCAAAAGTTAATAAAAGGATTCTCTTTTGAGTGTTGTGCATTTTTTGGCATTTACAGCTGCTGAATGCCATGAGCACCTTTTTCATGAATGTTCTTTCTCAAAAATTATATGGACGCAATTGCAAGAGAAATGTGGATTTTATACCCTCCCAAACAATTGGAATCAATTCATGCTGTGGGCTTCCTTAAATTGGAAAAATAGACTTGGGAAAAACAAGATTATAGTTTGGAAACTAGTCTTAGCATGTTACGTTTATCATATTTGGTGTGAGATAAATAATCGAATTTTCAATAACAAATGCTTACATCCCCAAGGAGTTTTTAAAGCTATTGTTGATGATGTACGTTTCAGTCTCTTCTTTATCAGAATGACAAGCTGCCCCTATGCTGAATCGATTGCTGAAGACTGGAGCTTGCCTCCATCATTCCATATGATTGTGCCAAACCAGGCTAACCCCTTCTACATCTTTCCAAACTCCCAGCCCCTGCCTATCCCTTCGATGTCCACCCCTGCTCCTCCCTTTCCGCCTCCCCAACCACCATGACTGATCACTGATCATCATCGATTGATTGTTTTGTCTGTTGGTGCTTGTGTTTGCTTAACGCACCATTTAGGTCTTTTTGGAGCTTGAACTGCTTACGCTGATGCCATCGCTTGGATAACCACTGGTTTTCTTACTACAATTATTTGGGTACCCTTTGTTTTTGACCCTTCTAATTTTTATTAGTTTGTTTCTTTTCTGGTTGGTTTGGATAGCTTTGTCTATCTTTTTTTTATTTTTTCCCTTTTGGCCCTCCAAATTGTGGGCCTCTTCTTGTAACTTTCCTTTCCTTCTATACAATTATTTAATTAACGGAAAAAAGAAGTTTCGAATGAGCAACACATGGCAAAGCAAAAGGGACAAGATCTGGCACAAATTTAGTCCAAAACTGGGTCAAAAAATGGGCTGGAAATTGGGCCGAAAATGGGCTAGAAATTGGGCCAAAAATGGGCTAGAAATTGGGCCGAAAATGGGCTAGTGCTAGACAGAAGAATTAAGCCAACCAATTGTATTTTTTGCAATAGCTTTGTATTTCAAAACATCCAGGCATGTGTAATTGCTTCTATGTTGGACAACTTGGATACCGTTTTATGGAGGTACAACAAGTCTGTTGCCAATCAAAAGCCCCCACCGAATTCGGCCGAGCAAGAAGTTTCGGTTTTTAGTTGAAGACTAAATTACCAAAGCAACGATTTGATAAAGATTGAGAGACCAAATCAGTAAAGTAAGCTTGTTAATCAAGACTAGAAGATTTGTGAGTGTTTTGTTTAGATAGATTTAGATTTAGGTTATTTATCTTTTATTTTATTAGGCTATAAATAATGTATGTAGACCTCTGTTACTTTATTTTTCTTGCAATTTAGTTTTCTTGCACTATTTAAATTCCAGTCCATTTAATTTCTTGCAACAGTCCTTTCAATTCCCAGTATTTTTAAATTCCTTATTTCACACTTTCAATTATTTTATATCCCTTTCGCATCACATATTTTTCTTTCAGTTACCCAAAAGTCCTCTTTGTTTCTATTTTTCATGTTCAAAAGAGACGAAAATCTGTTCTTTTTGAACTCCATCACCGGTTTTGGCATGCCCGCCGCACTCTATGGAGACGAAGAATATTATCGGCCCTACTATTTGGCTAATGATAAATATTTTTTGGAGCGAACAAAACAAAAATAATTACAAGAAAAGAAAAACATATAATTTCAGTCCAAATGTCATTTCTTAATGTAAATTTTTTATTTCACCATCAAAAAATTTTACAGTTTTTTATTTCAATCTCTAGTGCAGTCTTGCAAAGATGATTCCGTTGCGTAAAGTAAAGGTAAAGATGAGGTAATTAAGGGTGCGTTTGGATACTCTGTTTTTGTTCTGTTTTTTGTTTTTTTGCACTGTTCAGGAGAACAGAACATGTTTGGCAACCCTTTTTACTGTTTATTCTGTTCTCAATTTGGAAACTGTTTTCGTGAATAGTAGAAAAAACAAGGGAACAACAAAAACTTGTTTTTTTGTTCTTTTTGGAATTTTTCAAAAAAAAAGAATTGTGGTAGAGAGGAAAAATTGTGTGAGAATTTGTGTTTATTTGCCCCAAACATGTTTTTTGTTTTTGTTCTTTTGGGTGAGAAAATAAGAACAAGAACAAAAATTGTTCTTGTTTTTTGGTTCTCAAAACAAAAACAAAAACGATAGTTCCCAAACGGGCCCTAATAGTTCCACATGTACATGAAGAAAATGTTTGCATTAATCAAAATCAAAAGCAGAATAATTAATTCCAAGAGTTGAAGGTACAAAAAAGATGATGCCAAAGGTGATTTACCAATCCTGCAATAATTAGAATATATTAACCAAATAATGGAAGTAAAAGGATTAGATTTGAAATGAATAAATAAATAAATAAAAAAACATTAAAGGCGGGAAAACCAATCATCCGTACCATCCTCAAAACAGTATTAGCAAATCATACGCGAGTTATCCCCTTCTTGATTGCTAATGCCAAACCCACAACACGATCTTTAGACACAAGAAATTGCGCAGAAACCTTCATTGCTTGTTCGGAGGGTGCAGTAAAATCCAATTTATAAATGCGACCTCCACTTTTGATTGACGGACAAGGAGGCGTAAGAACAAAGCGCCGATGTTGAATGAAAAGTTTAGCATAGTCCCACCCCAGCCGCTTCACTTTGTAGCAACTCTGTAAGAAAGCACAAAGAAAATATAAGCCCCGTTTGGAAACTGTGTTTTTGTTCTGTTTTTTGTTTTTTGGCACTGTTCAAGAGAACAGAACATGTTTGGCAGCCCTTTTTACTGTTTGTTCTGTTCTCAATTTGGAAACTGTTTTCGTGAATAGTAGAAAAAACAAGGGAACAACAAAAACTTGTTTTTTTGTTCTTTTTGGGATTTTCCAAAAAAAATGAATTGTAGTAGAGAGGAAATATTGTGTGAGAATATGTGTGTTTTTTTGCCCCAAACATGTTTTTTGTTCTTATTCTTTTGGGTGAGAAAATAAGAACAAGAACAAAAATTGTTCTTGTTTTTTGATTCTCAAAACAAAAACAAAAACAATGGTTCCCAAACGGACCCATAGGGTCCGTTTGGATACCCTGTTTTTTGTTTTTGTTTTTTTACTGTTCACAAGACTAAAAAAAAAACACGTTTGGCAAACGCGTTTACTGTTCACTGTTTTTTCCCCAAGAAAACTGTTTTCTGTGAATAGTGTGTAAAAGTGATGAAAACACCAAATACAACTTTTAGTTGTTTTTTGAGTTTTTTCACTGTTTAGGTGGTAAAAACAGTGAAAACACCAAATCCATAAAATACAATTTTCACCAAATAAAAATGGTGAAAAAACCTTCATCCAAACGCTTTTTTGTTTTTAGTTTTTTTCTGAAAAAATAAAGACAAATACAAAAACAGTTTTTATATTTGAAGATAGAAAACAAATACAAAAAACAGACTTTCCAAACGCACCCATAGCAATTAGATCAAAGGGATGCAATTTAACTCTGCAACTAACTAGAGAGTAATAAAGTAATTAGCTCGAGATGCAATAAGGCATCAGTGCATATATAGTAATGATGCATATTAAATATGAGTTGTCTACAAAGCTACTATTTATACATATTATATGAGATGTGTAGACATCTAATAGTGAACAACTTTAAACAATTAATATTACTCACCTATCACAATAACAGTTAGATATAATTCTTAAATTTTAAATTGCAACTCCTTCATTAATGTCAATCACATCTAACGGGTCATTATCACAGGTGAGTATGAATTCTTTACTCACCGGAGAGCAAGAAATAATTTTTGAATATTAATATTAATGTATTAGAAACAGTAATTCAACTATGTAACAAAAGCTAGTCAATTTCTAAATGAAAAAATATTTTCATCATATAAATTAAGTGGAATGGCTAAATCAACGTACACATTTCAATAGCTAATTCAGCATACACGGATCTCTTTAATTTGATGAATTCAATCTCCAAAAATAAGATTTTTTTATGAATTCGACTAAGAGGATTAAGTAAGTTGATGTGCATAATTATTTTCAGATGCATTCATCACCATATTTTCTACAGTTCCTAATTAATGTATCCCACGGTTTCATATTTATATAATCTCTTCTAATTACTAGTATTATTGAAGGTAGCTTCCTCATTATCTACTATAATGTGTCATATAAGTGTTTTTTCAACAGCCAACTCTCCGTACCATATAGTATTGCTGACTAATAAGCGTTCTATTGATTGATATTTTATTTTAGTTGAGTTTCCTTTGTCATTACTAACGCCTCCTTAGAATTATTGATCAGTACCTATAATCAACCATGCAAAAGTTTGATTTCTATTATTTAATTCAAAAGATTGTTCGGCGGCTCCCTATTTAGTGCTCTGCATGGTTCCTAAATAACTTCTAGTTTGAATCAAGAAACAGAATAAAATGAATCGGCTAATGAAGGGTCCTATACCAAAGCTTTCTTCTAGTTTGATCCGGGAAACCACAGCAATGAATCAGCTAATAAAGGGTCCTATACCAAAGGTTTACAATTCATTTGATAAACTATATGATTCGTCGGAAAAGGGCATGACAGTAAACACAACCTGAAATGTTTTCTTGAATTAAGACTTAAGACCTCTATCTATAACATTATAGACGTCCGGAAGGATTTTTGTTTCCAAAAGTGTCAGGCCTAGAAGCATGTTTATGGTTTATAAGTGAAAGGGGTGAAAACTAGCTTGGTTTGGGAAGTGATAAGTTGCTAGATTGTGCATACAGAAAGTTCTCTGCATTGATGAAGTATGGCAACCCTATGGCTAGTCAATCTCAGATTATTACGAATAAATTTGGGTGGGACATATAAATTTTTTACAAACTTGTGTCAAAATTAAACTACCAATCAATCGTAAAACGCAAAAATACCAAGAAAAATATATAAAGGAAACCTCAACGGACTCCGTGCATAAGAACATGGAACCACTATAGCGTAAGTTCTTCCATACGAAATACTATTCAGGTTCCTCAAATGTCATCACTCAAAAAAACCGAGTGTTTGCAATGTGCGGAAGAATGAAGATGATTGACAGAGATCTGAGATTTCGGGTTGCTCAAGTATTCACAAATACAACTCATTATAGCACACCAAAAGAAGCAAGAATCTACCATCACCAGTGAGAAAAAAAAATAAAATTGGCAAGGCCATTCGTGGCTATTTTTCTAACCTTATCGTTGAAAAAACTGCCTGGCATTGAGAGAAGTGGCATGGGGAAATGTCTCTTCGCTGTGTAAAAAGAACATAAAAAATAATAATTAGGCAAGTATAATGGAAATTTTTTCTAGAAATAATTTCTTCCAAGTACGAGGAACTTGAAGTGGAAATCAACCAATCACCTAATTCTCTTGCTGCCATCTTGCTGGATCTACTTTCACTATTACATAATAATTTCACAAAAAACAAACACGCATTAGAGGACTGAAGCTTATTCGAAATCAAATAACCACAAGAAATTAAGATAAGAAGATACAAAATTTTAAACAAAGAAATTAAGAACCAAACCAGTCTATGTCACTTAAATCAACATCTTCGTCCTTTATTGAAAATCCAGCTCTCTCAAAGAGAGCCTTAATGTCATTGGCCACCTTTCCTTTTGGCGTCTATTAGGAAACAGGAGGGAGTATCTTAGGGAGGTGAGAAGACAACTAGCATTCAAACTTAAACATAAAAAATAAGTACAGATTTCATATTAAAAAAAAGCCTCTGCCCAATTCAGAAAACAAAGAAATGTTTAAATCTCAGCATTCCACAACCGAATTGAGAAATTACAATGAATTGCAAGAAACAAGCACAAAAACCATTAAAAAAGCATAGATCATAACAACTTACTTTAATTTTTACTGACTGACAATATTGTACAAGAGCAGCACCAGCCTTCTCAAACACTTTGAGCAACAATGGTCCATGCGTTGTTGTTGCCTTAATATCCTCAAGGGACGGAGGCAACTTATGATTTTTCTGACGCCTGAGGATTAACCCGCATCCATCGAAAGTAGGAATATCTTTGCCCAGAGGCATAATCATTTCCCGAGCAACCATCAGCATAGTAGCGATCTCAATAAGGTCACCCTCCCTAGCATAATGGGTGAATATACTCTTAATCTCCTTTGTTCTCCATGCATGCAACCTATTAATTTCTAAAAATGCTTTCTGCCAACAGAATTGTTTGAACATAAATATGAAATGATACTACTCTAATAAAAAACTATACATGATCTGTATGTAAAACACAAATAATTGGTTTCAAACGGACCATTTGGGGCAGGCAGAGTAGAATGATCAACTTGAATATCGATTCTTTTGGCGTCTAATCAATCAAGTATGGATGATAACTGCATCACCCGCATTAAAAATCAAATCAAGCAAAATGGAGAAGAACAAGTAATTTTTAAAGAACTAATCAAGTCTTCTTCTACCTTATTGTTTCTAGGGACACATTAAGAGGAAACAAATCACCCCTCCATTGCCCCTCAATGGTTCTGACATCAGTTCGAGCTCCATGGTGAAGTAACAACGCAACCATTTCGTCCGAATAATGA
This sequence comes from Cornus suecica, assembly GCA_963922005.1. Classification (NCBI taxonomy): domain Eukaryota; kingdom Viridiplantae; phylum Streptophyta; class Magnoliopsida; order Cornales; family Cornaceae; genus Cornus; species Cornus suecica. The sequence goes on along the minus strand of OY998240.1, from coordinate 73,240,798 downwards.
TTAGCTGCTAAATGCAATGGATATGTTCCACCCCTCAAGGGAAGATTGAGATCGGCGATGAAACCGGTCTCTCCTCTGAAAAAAGAGTTGGCACACTCTATTGCACCGTGATTAAAGATTTTTTCCAAAACGATTGGTGGGCAATATTTTCGATCTCCATCACTAAATTGAAATAGTCTACGACGGTATTTCATAGCCTCCAGAAATTCAGCTTTGTCGTCTACCATGGCAATATCTTTCATTTGTAAACCAAAGTCAAAATCTTCACGATCACCTTTGTCAAACTGTCATTGTATGAATAACACTAACATCATCACATGTGACATAGTAGGAGTAATGAGGAAACAAGGAAAAAAAAAAAAGGAAGTGAAGAAGCTCCCATGTAAATTACAAGATTTAACAAAAGCACTTAGCACAGAAAGTAAGATGAATCTGAAAAAGGAGTGCAAGTAAAAATACATACATACATATACATGTATATATAGATATAGATAGACAGATACCTGATACATCCTTTCCCCCAATTACAGTATCCACAGTCTGGAACTCCTAACAAGAGAATCTGATACAAGTAAAAACAGAAAGCAGGAAAAAAATTAGTATTGTTCAAAGCTTTTCAAATAAACACATGTAATAAAATTAATTGCAGAATAGCTAGTTGAGAATAAATAAACAAGTAAATCACAAGGAAATTGCTATATGAAACCAGCAGGCAGTGACCAATTTATCTAGAAAAATTGCTCAAATGGAAGGAATTAGAATCTAATGGTAAAGAATCGATTTTGAACTGGGGATTTGAAATTAGAATTGGAAAAGGGAAAATAATGAGATTTTAAGGGTAAAGAATCGTTTTTTTAACATGAAACCCTAACCCTAATGTGCTATATAACTACTTTATATAATACCCAAAATACCCTCAGAATTAGTGGATATGCATTCAATTTCTATCTCAGAATTAAACCCTAATTGGGATTTAGAGGTAGTAATGTGAATTGGGTAAGACTCTCAACTCATATATCCTAATGCTAGGGAGAAATATTATTGCCAGGTTTAGCTAATTTTGGACCGACCTTCCTTTTCACTTCATTTTTTTTAACTGTTTTGACAATTTTCAAGCCAAAATTGCAGGCCCTGTTTGGTAACGTTGTGATTTTTCTTTTTTGCTGTGATTTAATTTTTACAAAATGAAAGTTGTGATTTGTTTTGCTATCATTTTGATAGAAAGTAAAATTTGTTTTGTAGAATTCAAGTGTTGAGGAATTTTTGAAAGTAGAAAAATATAAATGTTTTTGGTAATGAAAAAAATTAATAATTAATAAATTATGAATTAATTATTAATAAAAATAAAATGAATTAATTTAAATATTTATTTATTTATTTATTTTTGTATAAATTTATTTAATATTTAAATATTTATTTAATTATTTTGATTTTGATTAATTATTAATTAATTATTCATATTATTATTTTTTATTATTTATTTTGTTTTATTTTATTTATTATTTTTAATTATTAAATAATTCTATTTTATTTATTTATTATTTTACTCAATTTTTATTTATTTATTATTAATTATTTACAAATTCTATTTTATTTCTTTATTCTTTATTATATTTATTTATTTGTATTTAAATTTATTTTCTTTTTTAATTTCTTTGTTATTAATTATTTATTAACTTTTTTATTTTACTATTTTATTATTTAATATTTTTATTTATGTTTTTTTACTCAAATTTATTTAATATTTATTTAATCATTTTTGTTTATTATTTATTATTTATTACTAATTTTTAATTTAATCATTTTATTTATTTACTGTTTTTATTTTTTATTAATTATTTTTTATATTTTTTATATCCATATTTATCATCATAATAAATTTCATTTCAAGCTTCAAGAATTACAAAGGAAATCACTTAAAGAAATCTCAAAAATGGAAGCTTCATTTTCGAGCTTCCAAAACTACAAAGAAAATCTCAAAGTTTTGAAAACTAAATTTTATTTTTTTCAAAATTTATGAAACCAAAATTATTTACCAAACAACTTTTTTACTTTCATTTTGTTATTTTGGAAATGAAAGTAGAAAACCAAAATTGAAAGTGTTAGGCCTTAATGTATCACTTTATGCTCATCCTCAACCTCAACCTTAACCTTATTCCCTCCTAATGTACTAAAAAGCTTAATGCATCAATTTGGGCACAATTGAATTCCCTCATAAGGTACTAAAAGCTAAATGTATCAAATTGGACATGCCATGCATCGGCTTACAACGGCCCCCAAAGAAAAAATGAGGAAAAGATAAACAGATCCATCTCAATTCTAATATATAAATATATATATATATATATATATATATAAATAGGGTCGGTTTTATTCCATGGGTAAAACAGTTGGTGTCGGTGCCTTAGCTTCATGAAAGTGCACAAAGTCAAACTGTGAAACTTTTTAATGATAATTGTACATTTGAGATCAGAATCAAAGTGTGCCAATGAAAATTACAAGCAATACAAAATAAATTGTGCATCAAACGTTCAAAACTGCTGCTTTTCCAGGATAGAGAGCATAAAAATTCCTACTTCTTTTCCCTTGCAATTGGGGTGTAAAGATTTGCATTTGCCCACAACACTAAATCAATATATCCACTCACTAGCAAATGAAAAAAAAAATAGGAAACTACAAAAACTAATAAAGGTGTTCGCCCTCGATTCATTTCATTGCAACTCGAGAATGCTGCTGACTGCGTCATAGCTTGGGAGGGAAGTAACTGCGATGCGTAGTAGAGACAAGGAAACAAATCAAATGAAAAGCTGATAAAATCATAACAAGGATTTCTCATGAAAAGTAGCAATTACCATCTCCAAAAGATGCCATTGTGAGAGGAGAATAAATAAGATCTTGTGAAATGGTAGCTATGTCAATCAGTGTAACTTCATCCACTGCCTTCAAGAACTGCTCCACAGGGTTCCTGAGGACAAGAAATGGGAATCATATGTACTACAGTACTAGGAAACAGGTAAACACCAGATTTCAACAAAATAATTCCGATACACAAGAACAAAGGAAATTGGCAATTGCAGCAAAGGTCAAATCTACTGAAGGTTATAATGGAACCACACCATGTCATCCCTATCATTCATGATAGCAGAACCGTCAGTCTCATTAGCACTTCCATCTAATCGTACATTTGTTTCGAATTACGTACAATTAGAAAGAGGAACTGGATTTCGTGTTCCTTCTCCCCGCTCCCTTCTCCCCATTATTTATTTATTTGTTGATTTGTCCCATAATCAATTGATCCTTCAAGTTGCTACTTCTTGTGTGGTTCAGTTATCCAGTCAAGAGATCTTCAAACTATTTCCACCCACAAAAACTACAGAAGAGTTGGTGAACATGTGGAGATCAGTCATCCAAAATATCCAAGGATTCTTCTACGCCCATGCTATGGAATATAATTAAAACCCTTCATTTGCTAAAATAAAGTGCTGGAAAGTATATATAGAAGGGAGTTCAACACTTTGCTCTTATCATAACTGGGTAACTAGATCTGATTACGTCAATGAAAATATATAAATACTATCATAACCGGGGTAACTTGATCTGATCATGTCACTGAAACTATATAAATACTACATCCTTTGTTTCCATGATATAATTATAATATATATATATGTACACTCCTAATATCCTATCGGTATTCAACATGTCCAACGTAATGCAATCTGCGGTTTTTAATAAAACAAACTAGAATATCGGTTGATGATGGGTACATCAATTTGGAAATTAATTCCACAATAAAACACAGAACTCCCTTGCCTTGTCATGCTCCCAGAAGTTACTTTCAGAAGGGTATCTCGGGATTCTTAAAAAACATTTTTGGTATAAAACAGGCCCACAATCAGAATCAGCATCCTAAGCCACAAGATTACATGCCGACAAACAAATACAAGAAGAAATCACGGTGCATTGATGCTATTGCTTTGAAAATGCTATTGATCAGTCACTGCAGAGAAATAAGCAGCCATTACTCAAGTAATACCTCTTTGCATATATCAAGATTTGTCTACCCATATCTTCCGATCGAACCGTCTGCAAGATACAATTTAACAATATCTTTTATATAAATGCGTGATGAAGAAAACAAAATGTTTCCTGAGTGACAACAAAAAAAATAAAAATAAAATAAACTGAATACTCTGGATTCCAGGTTCATAAGCATGGCAGACTTCGTTGACTGTTTAGCACGATCTAGTTGTACCTGATCAACTGCAAGGGAAAATAGGATAATGGTAAAAAGGAAGAAAAGATGGAGTTTGGGTTGGAAAAGTGGAGATAGAGATGGTCGCAAAAGTAACAGATATGATAGCAAACCTTCCCCAGGTGTTGCAACTGCAATAAGCTCTTTAACTGCTATATCAATGGCTTTTGGTGCAAAATCAGAGTCCTGAATAAAAATTGTGACCATACTCACATTTAGGAGGACATAGTGACTCGTACAATATGTCATTCACAAGGTAGTATATATGGCAAAGTAATTGCATGCCCATAATAAAAGACTACAATCTCCCTGGCCAAGTTAAATACCCAGATTTTTATAAAATTTATCCATAATTCTCCAGAGACGGGAACAAAAAATACGTCTTTTGTGTTTATTGTAATGTAAAAGCTCTAGAAATCCTCAGCATGACCTCCATTTATATAAACAATTCAAAAAATTAATACTTCCAGAGTTCAATGCATACTATGCTCGCGTGTCCTATTCAATTTTACTTTTTAATAGAGATCGGATACCTGGAGAACACGTGAACGACACCATGAAGTACACAGCTGTCTCTACAATATACATATATCATATACAGATACGAATATTTTAACACAGAGAGAATATGATCATATATATATATATATATTATCTAGATGTGTATCTATATATTATCCATATATGTTAAAAGTTCATGGAGAATGTTTAAGATACTAATTATCTGTTCTCCTTTCCTAATATCATATGTTGTTCTTTGAAACTTATGCTCGGTCTGGAAGTTTCAGTCGACCCGTGAGATAATAAGATGAAACCTTAAAGAGATGGAGTAGATAGATGAGTTAAAGATGAAAGAGAGACCTGACAGAAAGGATAACATTAAAAAAATTAGAATCTTATCTTCTCTATGTTAATGACTAGTTTGATAACAAGTTTAAGCCTTGTGTGTTCGGATACAAAGACATATAAGCAGATTTACTCAGAAGTTGGAGGAGAGTGAGCCATTGGCGGGTTCTTTGGTAAGCAAAGGTTCAAAAGGGTTCAACCATAGGAGAGAGGAACTGAATCTTTGTTTGTTGACTATTGGGCCCTTGTATCATAGGGGAAAACGTATTGAATCCTAAAGTATCTAATTTAAATGGGTTATGCATAGAGCAGGAACTGAGCAAAAAGAAAATTCATACTTTTATATAAAATATTATATTATTGTCGAATTCTTGTCGTGTCCGTGTCCTGTTTTTCTCGAGATTTGAGTCATCGCCCTGTCCGTTAGTGGCTAGGGGTGCAGATGAACGGAGCCAAGCTATGTCCGTGTCTGTACTATCCATGGTTGATTCAAGAGTGGGTGGGTCCTTTCATTTTCCATAGATGAGATTCATTAGTCAAATACCCCAAGAAGATAACTTGAATGTGGTGCTACACTTTCTATGCAAGAATTAAGGAACTCAGATTGGCAGAAGTTTTAAAAAATCATGTAAAATAATAATGAAGTTGATGGATTCGCATGTCAGACAACTTCTTTTCATAAAAAAGGTATCATAGTTACTTATTCATATTATAGGCGGTTCGGAAGAGGTGACTTACAGTGGTAGCTTGAATTCCGAAAATGCCTGTGTAATAGTAAATGCTGTTAAACGCAGAGATTGAATGCATTTGCGGGTACTTATTCAAGGCACGGAGATCTGCTCAGCATATCAGTGTAAATTGCGGATCTCAGTTAGAAAAACAGAAGAGCAGTTGTATTCCTAAATTTAGTTGCAGACATAGTACATACTGAAACAAGAATGACTGGACTGAAAAGAAAATGGGAACATGTGAGATGTGATAACAACCAATCAAATACTTATATCTGACTACTAGTTATGCAATATTGACATATCATTTACCTCACTATGATGCAAGTACCCATACACAGACACATTTCTATCTCAAGTTCAGTAGTAGACCAAATGGATACCAGTGTGCATACGTAGTTATGTACAACTTACATAACCGTGAGCGCATTCCTTTTCCAGGACCCTCAGCTGAGAAAGATCTACCTCCTCCCATTAGCATCTACAATAAATATTGGTTTGTTATTGCATCATCAGGTGAAATCACATTAAGAAGCACTAGCAAGAAAATGAAGCAGCAAAAACCCAAAGAGACATGCAACCCTATTGTTAAAGGGGGCTTGTCTCACATAGTATCTAGACGGAGGAGGACTTCGGCATATATAGACAAGTATGCAGCACTAACCAACCTAGAAGGCATGCATACCTCTACGAGGGCAACATAACATGTCGTGTGCATATGACATATGACACTCCAAAAGACCCCATAATTTTAAAATATATTCTTAATTTATAATACGTATCTGATACTTCCATGTACTTCAAACACATTTTTAACATTTGAACCCTAACATGTAACTTTCATAACAATAGTATAATAAAAAAACTATTACAAAAAGTTAAACAATACTAGAGGATGACTATAAATGTTTGTTTTATATTTTTGTGATTCGAACTCCTATAATCTATTAATAATTGCATTTAGATGTATAATTTCCAAAAATTGAAAAATAAAAAATTTATTATCATATCCTAACCGTACCCATATCCTATGTTTTTTAAATTTTCCATCTCGTCGTTTCCGTATCGTGTCATATATGTATTCCGTGTCCATATTTGTGATTTCTAGAACCCGGCAGCTTAAGCTTTTGGGTCAAAAGGGAAGCACCCAGCCCCTTACACCTATCCACTAGTATAATTCTATCGAAGTGAGGAACAAGTATATGGACCGGAAACCCAATAATGAGAAAAAAATACTTGAAGAACAATCAATGTCACAGATTTCTTCTCATTAAGCCAGCCAGCTGGAGCTTCAAAGGCAAGAGCAAAGTGAGTTTGCTGCCAATAAAAAGAAAGATAAGAGAGCCTCGTCAGAAAATCATAATTAACAAATAATAGATGCACATGGGAGGTGTGAACAAATATTCTATATGGATCATTTTAAATGCATACCTCTAAATTAGCTTGACGGCGGTAATCACCACCAACATACATAGATCTTGGCTCCATAGGACAAGGCACACTGGTTAAGTCGGACAGAAGTGGTTCTGCAATTTTTAACAGCTCTTCATGTTCGATTCCAGAAGCTGCAAGTACCACCCGAGAAGCAGTATAATTTTTCTGAAATTCCAGAAAAAAAAAACATTTTAATCCAAAACAGGTAAAAAGAAACTACAAAAGCATAACAAATAAAGTGAATTGGGTAATGGGTATTAATGCAACTATACCCCACATAGGTGTAGAATATAAATAGAAGTTTTTTGGACTCACAGTGACAAAGTGCTCCAGAATTGTACTATTCAACCTGTTAATTGCAGACTTGGGCGCCAATAGAGGATTTGCCAATGCACCATAATAGCCAACAGACGGAAGTGCATTGAGTAGCAAGGCTTGAGGATTCTTTGAAGCTTCTTCAATCTCTGCCTTCACCTTCTGAAGCTATAGAAATAGAATGTCAACATCTTACATGGCATGACAAAGAGAAGCAGGATACATGAAAAAATAAAGAGAAAAAGCTTACCTGCTCATTGACTTCCCAATCCAAGAACAAGGGATTCCTCACACAGTCGATTAGTAGCTCTACCATTTGAGGAGCATATGTCTTGAGAGCATCACAGGTGTACCCCATCTGCTCATGAGAAGCCGAGGCATTCACATTGCCACCAATTGCCTCAAGCTCTCTAACAATGCGCAAGTGGCTGCGGTTGGATGTGCTCTTGAAAGCCATACGTTGCAGGAGGTGTGAGGCACCAAATGAGACAGGTGTCTCATAGATTGAGCCACAATCAACATATAACCCAATTGAGCATGCAGGATTCTTCTAAACCAACCAGATCAACAACTCTTTTTATAGAGGAACTTATATAGTTCAAGAGGAAGGATGAAAAAGAACAATGTAAGATTTATACGTACATCATATGTTTCTGAGGCTATTTGGACACCATTTGGAAGAGTTGTTATCTTGGTCGTACCCCATTCAACATGATCAGGAAGTGGAGGTGGTAAGGTAACACCTTTAAGGGGTAAGTCCAGTGGAGGGAGAGTATGAGACTGTTGCCCTGTGAGCCAACTAAACAAACCACCTGTCCAGGGAAAGTTCGTGGCAACCGCACTTGAAGTTGCAAACCTCACCAGCACCCTACTGGCCACAGGGCCCTTTTCTCATAGTTCAGTATCAGCACAAAACCATTTCCAATTCATCAGCTAACCACAATTACACATATAAACCATGAAAATGACATTAACAAAATCTCTACATTATAGGTTAAACAAACATATTAAATGCTAATTTCATCAGAACACCATCTGGGCAAAAATTCAATGGCTGTGGTTAGGCTATGCAACCTAAAAAAATCCTTCCTACAATCAACATTTTCTCAGCAGCCAAACAAAGTTTGTTTCAAAATATCCACACTCAACAGAACAATCACATGCGAGTCCACTAAACTGTCACTATAATTTCAAATTCCTTTTACTTTCAACATTTTCTCATCAACCAACTAGCCCTATTAGTTATTCCACACACGTATCTACGGAACATCAAACAATTATATAACCGACTATATAGTCCTTAGGTCCAAGACATTAATATTCATTTCACGAGTGCTGAAATTTTACCGATTACACCCCCATTAATCGTACGTATACATATTTAAACAGATATATATATACACACATACACACGTATATATATAATTCGAACTAGGGTTATGAAGGATAATATTAATCCTGACCTTGAGAGTGCTAAGCCGTGAAGCTGCGATTCTGTACATGGTGATGATCGACTACTATGCAGAAACCCTAGAGAGAGAGACCGGTAACTTGAAATAGTTTGACATTTTATTTATTTAAAATAATATTTTGTAAATATATATATTTTAAAAAATAAAATATATAAATATTTAATTTTTTCGAAATATTTAATTTTTCATAAATATTTAATTTTTCATAAATATTTAATTTTTTCAAAATATTTATAGATAAAATATTTTATATAAGATATTTCAAAAAAAAAAAGATTTCAGTAAAAATACATATAATTTGTATATTTTTTAAAAAATAATAAATATATTTTTATTATATTTTATTTTTCCTAGAAATATTTGTTTTCCCGAAATATTTTATTTTTTATGAAATATATTTTTTCGTTTGATTTTTTTGAAATATTTTATTTTTTCATAAATATTTTATTTTTCGAATTTATATATATATATATATATATAATATTATAAAGGAATTGGTTTGGGTTAAACAATGGTACACCAAATTGAATTGGTTTGGGTTAAAGAATAGTTTTGGTGTGAGAAAATCAAACCAACTCCATCCAAACCATCTATCTCAATGGTGTGAAAAATGATGGATTTCACTCCAATGGTGCAACACTATTGCTCCAACACCAAGCTTGCCAAACATGATTTGGTGCACAATTTTCAACCCAAACCCAAAAAAGGGCTCCAAACCCTCTACCAAACAAGCACTGAAAGAGCGAGCGAGTTTGTTTTGTATGATTCAGCTGAGAAATTTGATGTATTGGCCCCAAAGAAAAATGGGAACTGATTTCTGGGCCTTTTATGCTCGATAGACGAAACTAGACCTGTAAATGGATTGGATTCGGATCGGATCAGTTAAATGCAAATTTAATTTGTTAAGAAATCGGATTCGGATCTTAATCGGGTTATCGGATTTTATTTTCAATCCATATCCGATTAATAACGGATTCGGATCATAATCGGATTATTGTTTGGTCTATTGATAAAGATGATAAAAACTCCCGATATGCAATCCGAATCCGATAATTAGACGGATTTTTACTTAGTTAATTCATATTCGAATTTCTTCACTATAGGATATCTGATCCAATTATCTAATTAAAAAATACAAAAATTAATAAGTACTGAAACACTAAAATTATTCACACTTTTAATAAATTTATTTATGATCAATCATTATTAATAAATAATAAAATAATTAACAACTAACATTTATATACATGTACATTATTAAATATATACACATAAAAATATCAAATATATTTATATATATATTATATATATCAGATCGGATTTGCATAAATCCAAATCCAATTTGTTAAGAAATTGGATTATCGGATTCGGATCCTAATCGGGTTATCGGATTTTATTTTCAATCCATATCCAGCTAATCGGATCGGATTCGGATCAAAATTTGATCCATTGACAGGTCTAGACGAAACTGGTAAGGCCTAGAGGTGGCAAACGGACGGGTTTGGGTCGGGTCGTTAACGAACGGGTCATAAACGGGTCACTGACCCGTTATGACGGGTTGATAACGGGTATATATATATATATATCTTTTAGAATAGTTATATGTATATATTTATTGAAAAAAAAATCAACTAAAAAATATATATATGATTGAACAAGAAAATATCAATACAAAATAAAAAAAATCAACACAAAAAAAAATCCCCAAAAATAAATAATAATAATAAAAGAACCAAATAAAGAGAGACATTCTTATTTAATTTTATTTTTTTTACCAAATTGGGGTACTGAAGTTAAAGTAGTAACATCATCAACACCAGAGCTTTTCCTGGAAAAGAAAAAGGATGGAAAATGGAAAATTACAGCAATGATCAAAAACATTTCCAGGAAAATCCAAGAAAATGCAAAGTGGAGATAGCAATTGGACCTGAAAGCAGCTTTAGGGAGTAAACTGGGTGTCAGATTCCAGCGAAAGTCAGGGAGTTGATGTTGTTGACACCCCAATTTGACAGTTGATGTGGTAAGAAAAAGAAGAGATAAATGGGCTTAAAATGGTGGGCCAGAGAGGAGCAAGCTTTGGGCTTTTCTGATGTAGCAATGAGAGAGTCTTGTTCGAAATAGGTTAATGATGGTTAATGAAACAGAGGCCCATTGGATGCAGTTGTAAGCGGTGGGAAATAGGAGTTGTGTAAAGAGTTACACTTTGAATGGAATTTGGGTGATAAGGCAAATCAATTGGATAAGCAAGAATATTTCAAACAGAATGGATAGGGCAAAAATGAAGATGAATTTGTTGCATCAACAGAGTGATTTATCTTGGTTTAAATTTGAATTGTATTTTTAGAATTAGATAGGTTGGTATCTCTTTATTAATTTTTACGAAGTTTGTTATTCTGTAATGTTATTCAAGTACTACACTTGTCATTTTATTTCCAAACTCTCGTTATTATTTTTCATGTCAAGTATTTAACTCCCAAGCCTTGTTATTTACATTTCAATCAATTAATTCATTTTTCCAATCATTGCTTTCTTGCAAAAATTGTTATTTTAAGTTATTTCAATTCCAAATCTCTTTTTAATTTAAACACTATTATTTTATTTCAATTCCAATTTCTTCATTCAAGTCTTTAATTTTGTTCACTTTTCATCCAAACATGCCAATTGTTTGCGTGAAATTTGTGGTTTCCAATGTTACATTCTCAACTGATTTAAGTCCTCTTAATTGAGGCATAGAAAAGTACCCAAAGTAGGAGTTTCATGTTCTCCCTCCTACGCATCGCCTGAGAAGTCAAAACTAAGGAGACTATCTTTGCTTTCTGATCAACCTTTGGAGCCGAGGTCAAGGTTTCTAGCATGCCCGCGTAAATCGACATAATCGGCTGACCTAGCCGATTTAAGAGGAAACAATTTTTGGCACGCCCGACCAGACCATCGGTTGGGAGTGACATTGGAAGCATGCCGCCTAGGAGAAGTCCTAGGCTTTCTCAAGATGATGATACTGAAGAAGAAGTACAGTTCTCGCCAAAACAACAAACGGAGGAAACACCGCGGGAACCGATGAATGAAACCATTATTCAAAGACCACTATCGTTATTTCAGGATAATTTGGTTCCAATAGTTGAGATGATTAGATTTCTCAGCAAAGAAGTCAAAGAAATGCGTGAAGAGGCTACGACTAATCGGAGGTCGGTTATTGGTGAGAGATCTAGCACTCAGGGTTCAACCGTTCCACCTGTTGATCTAGCAGTTTTGCCAACAAATACAACAAATCATCAGCAAACAATAAAAACGTCGGTGAACCCAACAACTACTGCCACAGTTGCAATTCCAGTGAAGGAAGTTCCGCTCTAACCATTGGTCCCACCGTATCAGCCGCATGCTTTGAGGCAAAACCAGCAGAGACAGTAAGGTAATCCTGCACAAGAACCCGCGAATGCTGGGGGCAACCAAAATAGATGGAGGAATAATAACGTTAATGTGCCTTTGCCTGGGGGGCAACATGTGCCGATTCCACAACCAGTTTTACCTTTGGTGGAGCTAGTTCCACGAAATGGCCTGCTCGACAGGGGGCAAGTATTAGATTTGATCCAGCAAGAACTCGGCCAAGGTGTGAGACGCAATGGCCGACCACTATACAGGAAGCCATACCCAGAGTAACTAGATTTATATGAGTATCCCAGAGGGTATAAGGTTCCTGATTTTGCAACGTTCATTGGAGAGGGAAACCAATCAACGATTGAACACATCGGTCGTTTCACTGTTCAATGTGGAGAAGCGATCAACAATCAGTTTCTAAAAATGAGACTCTTCCCGAATTCATTGATAGGACCAGCGTTTACATGGTATATTAGGGTGACGGCTAATTCAGTTTTCAATTGGCGGCAAATGGAAGAATAGTTTCACGCTCAATTTTATCGAACATAGATAGAAGCAACATTGACTGATATTTCTAGTCTAAGCCAATTGCCGAGTGAAACTGTTGAAACTTTCATTTCCCGGTTTAGGCACGCAAAGATAAAATGCTGAGTTAACTTACCTGAAGCTGAATTTGTGAGACTTGCTTTAAATGGTTTGGAGTTTGAAATAAGAAAGCGGTTCGAAGGAATGGAGTTCCATAATTTGTTTGATCTTGCCGATAAAGCTTCGAGGTATGAAGCATTGTTGAAAGAGATGAAAAGGAGCACAAGACATCTTTAAAGGGGACTTATTACCGAGATCCCAACTATGAAACTTTTCAGGTTGAAGTCGAAGAAGATCTGGAGGCGAATTTGGCCGAAATGTGCATTAAGAAGCCTTATATTTGCGAAGCATTAAGTAAGCTTAAGCCAACTACTGGAGGTGGTCACTCGACGGGATCAACATTTAAAAAGGGATCTGCTGATACAGGGAAAAATTATTCTTTCGACTTTTCTAAGACCGAACAGATTTTTGATCATTTGCTTGCTAACAAACAGATTCTTTTACATAAAGGACATAAAATTCCTGCATTTAATGAACTAAAAGTAAAGGAATTCTGTAAGTTTCATAATTCTTGGATACATACCACTAATAATTGCACTATTTTTAGGAATACTTTACAGAAAGCCATCTAGGATGACACATTGCAGTTCCCTAAAAAGAAGAAAGAAGTTATGGGAGTGGATAATATCCTTTACCAAAGATTGTGCCAGCCAATACCATTACCTTGGCTGATCGACCAGAAAAGAATCAAGAAAAGGGTGAATCAGGTCGATTGATAAAAACGGTGAAGGAATTGGAGAGGGAGCTTCAAGAAACACGTGAAGCTTTGGCCCAAAGAAGGTGTCTAGATTGTAGGAATCGCGACAAAGCTCCAGTTCAGATTAGGAATCCTGCTAATTCCAGGAGAAGTGTTCATGATCGGCTCAATTATAACTAGATAAGGGGCCGAGAAGTTATTTTTGGTCCTCAACTGGGGGCAAGCATCAAGCCCAGAAGGCAAGATCGTTATTACTTACCGGTGCGAAGACCCATGATACGGTCAGAGGTTTGGACGTATAGGGGTGCGAATTATCAAAAGCCGAGGGCAGTGCGACCTCCCATTGTGCTGATTGATAAGTGGACCAGAGTTCGACACCCCAAATTCCCTACGCCAAGGGTAGAAGGGTCAGAGTGGCCTTCCAGGAGTTAGAAGAGGAGGATGCAAAGGCAGAGAACAGAGTATAAGAGAAAGATGATGGAACAGGCTCAATCAATATCACCAGAAAAGGAAGACCCTATTGTTATTGAATCGGGAAAATCTGCCAATTCAAAGTACTCAGCTGAAGTGGTTAGAATCTTAAAGGGTGATAACGATAGTGATGAGTTTTCAGATCGAGATCCCAAACACTCTGTGAAGTGCAGGTTAAATTTTGGTACTATTTTCCAAGATATAAGTTGTAATATGGCTTTTCTTCTACCAGCCACATTTCAAGCATCAAGCAAAAGTCTAGAGAAGGGAAAAGAAGTGATTGTTGCTGAGGATTCTAATCAAGAGGAAGAAGCAAAGAAATCAGCAAAGCCAAAGTCGGTAGAGAAAATTGTATTTAAAAAACCTCATCTGGCTATGACTCAGCAACTCAGACCATTGTACGTGAAGGTATGGGTTGAGGGTCAACCAATAGACCGAGTTCTCGTTGACAATGGTTCTGTGTTAAATTTCATCCCTTCTTCAACTTTGCCGATCCTTGGAAAGACTTTGGATGATTTAATACCAACCGAAGTTGCTATTAACGGTTTTAGTGGAAGTGTGACCAACACCAGGGGATGCTGCCTTTAGAGGTATCAGTTGGGGGACGAGCTTCCGTTTCGGCCTTTTTTATTGTTGATTCAATAATTGCTTATAATATGGTGTTAGGCCAAGACTGGATACATCCAAATATGTGCATCCCGTCCTCTTTTACATCATATGCTTATATTCTTGGATGGGAATGAAGTCAAGATCGTTGAAGCAGACAATAAACCCTTTGTAGCAAGGGTGTATTCGGGTGAAGCGATACTTTATGATGAAAGGTGTGTACCGATTAGGTTTAAAGGCACCGACAAAGAAGGTAGGCCAAAAATGGCCACTATCAGGCGTAGTTTGGTAAGTTCAGAGGTTTTAGAGTTAATAGAGAATGGAAGCAGGCCGATGACGTTTTTGCCTCAAGCCTTTGCTGCTAAACTTATTGTTAATGATGAAGTTGAGTAAATAGAAGAAAGAAGAATATAAGCAGGCTTTCAGAGCCGTTTGTATTCGATTGAAAACGTATCTAGCCGAGAAAAGAATGGCTAGAGCAGAACGCTTAGAAGAGTTGTATTCGGCCAATATGGCCGATATCGAAGGGGAGGACACAGACCGGCTGAATGCAATCCAATTAACGGATCTAGAAGCTGTTTCTGCCAAATTGGAAGATGTGAAGGCCGAGGTGGAAAATCCTTTATTGGAGGTTAATCTAGGTACCAAAGAAGACCCACGACCTATATATATTAGTGCATTACTTGAAGCCACTGATTTCCAACGTCAGCTTATTGAATTACTCAGGTAGTATAAAGATTGTTTCGTTTGGAATTATGAAGAAATGTCAGGTTTATCAAGAGAGCTAGTTGAACATCGGTTACCTATCAAGGAAGGCTTCAGGCCTTACAAACAGCCTCCTAGAAGGATGTCGATAGAAGTGGTGTTGAAGGTTAAAAAGGAAATCGAAAGGCTGCTTGGGGTTGGATTCATTCGAACAGTAAGGTATGTTGAATGGATATCAAATATTATACCAGCCGTCAAGAAAAATGGGAAGCTGAGGGTATGTGTTGATTTTCAAAATTTGAATACAGCGACACCCAAAAATGAGTATCCCATGCCCATGGCCGATAAATTGATAGATGCGGCTGCCAAACATCAGATTATGACTTTTATGGATGGTCAATCGGGGTACAACCAGATTTATATTGTGGAGGAAGACATCTCCAAAACGGCATTCCGTTGCCCGGGTTCAGTAGGTGTCTTTGAATGGGTAGTCATGCCATTTGGATTGAAGAATGCGGGGGACTTATCAGCGGGCTATGAATGCAATTTTCCATGATATGTTGGGTTGATTCATAGAGGTATATATTGATGATGTGGTTATCAAATCTTCGGCCGAGAAACAATATTTAGAGCATCTTAAAGCCGTTTTTGTAAGGATGAGATCACATAAGTTGAAGATAAATCCAACAAAATGTGCATTTGGGGTGTCGGCAGGCAATTTTACATCAGCGAGGTATCAAAATCGACAGGAATAAAGTGAAAGCAATAAAGGCAGTAGTGAAGCCTAGATCCAAGAAAGAATTGCAGAGGTTCCTTGGCCAAATTAATTTCCTTAGACACTTCATCACCAATTGCGCCGGAAAGATAAGGCCATTTTCACCTTTTTTGAAGCTGAAGTCAGAAGAAGAATTCAAGTGGGAAGAAGTACACCAGAGGGCTTTTGACGAAATTAAAGAGTACTTGTCAAATCCACCAGTTATCATGCCCCCAAGGAAAAAGTTGCCAATGAAATTATACCTATCGGCAGCAGATAAGCCAATTGGCAGCATGCTAGCACAGAATAATGAGTTTGGCAAAGAACGGGCAATCTATTATCTTAGCCAAACATTTTCGCTTATTGAAGGCCGATATACACCATTTGAAAAATTATGTTTGAATTTGTATTTTTCAGCAATGAAATTAAGGGTCTACATGATGCATGTTGATGTGTACGTTATGTGTCAAACTGACTTGATTAAATATATGTTGTCCAGGCCTTTGATCACAGGTAGAATAGGTAAGTGGACTCTTGTTTTAATGGAGTTAAATCTTACTTATCTACCACAAAAATTAATGAAAGGAAGAGCTTGGCCAATTTCTTGGCCGCTCATCCTTCCAGTGATATTGATCCATTTATTCCCGATGAGTTAGAAATGGATGCACTGTTCATGGTACCGTGGGTTTTAAAATTTGATGATTCTAGTACCACCAATGGAGCTGGAGCTGGAATCGTCATAATTTCACCAAATGGAATAAAAATAGTTTTTTCTTTCTTCCTTGATTTCAAGTGCTCAAATAATCAAGCTGAGTATAAGGCCTTAATAATTGGTTTAGAAATTTTGTTAGAAATAGCAGTAAAATGTGCATATAATGGGAGATTCAAGCTTGGTTCTTAATCAAATCACTGAAGATTTTAAATGTCTAAGTTGGCATTTGAGGCCTTTTCATTCAATGGCAACATAGCTGATTCAACAATTTACATCAGTAAAACTAAAGTATCGGTCAAGAGCTATGAATAAAGAGGCTAATGATCTAGCTCAGTTAGCATCAGGCATCAGAGTCCTAGATGGTTTGAATGAGAGATTGGTTAAAACTTCTAGGAGAAGTTTACCTTCAGTCGGTGAAAGAAATAATGATATGGCAGAAACATTTGCCATTGAATTAGAAGGATTGGATGATGACGATGATTGGAGAACTCCAATTACAAGGTACTTAAAACACCCAAATGCCAGAACTAACAGGAAAATCAGAAGGCTTGTTGTGCAGTATGTGTCGATTGATAAAGAACTGTACAAAAGGAGTGTGGAAGATGAGTTATTATTTTTGTTCATCAGTAAGGCCGAGGCACTTAAAATCATGGTTGAAGTACACGAAGGGATTTGTGGAGCTGATCAAACAGGAATCAAGATGAGGTGGTTAATCAAAAAATATGGCTACCAATGGCCAAATATCAAAAGAGATTGCATAAAATATGCCAGAGGTTGTACAGCTTGTCAAAAGCATAGACCGATCTAGTGGATTCCAATAATTGAAATGCAGCTGATTATCAAGCCATGGCCCTTTAGAGGATGGGCTATGGATATAATCGGCAAAATCAATCCTCCTTTATCAAAAGGGCATCATTGGATATTGGTAGTGACCGACTATTTCACGAAATGGGTATAGGCTATTCCATACAAATTTATTTCTCAAATTACAGTGGTCAAGTTTTTGGAAAAGTATATCTTTATTAGATATGGCTTGCCAGAAACAATCACTGCTGATAATGGATCAGTTTTTAGGGGGGATATGGTGTTGAAGTATGTTGAGAGTCAATGAGTAAAAATGTTAGCCTCTACTCCTTATTATGCCCAAGGGAATAGATAAGCAGAAACCTCCAATAAAATTTTGATAGAGATTATTGAGAAAATGATCGACGAGAAGCCTAAGGGGTGGCATAATACCTTGTAAGAGGCATTATGGGCTTACAGAAATTCAAAGAGGACAAGCACTGGGACAACTCCTTATCAATTGAATTTTGGACATGATGTTGTGTTGCCGATGGAGATGAATATTAAATCGGCAAGGGTAGCTTTGCAACACAAGTTGATTCCGGCTGATTATAATGAAGCAATGCTGGCCGAGTTGGAAGACATAGAAGATACAAAATTGGAAGCTCTAGATCGTCTGGTTGCCCACAAGAAAAAGGTGATAAAAGCCTACAATAAAAGGGTTAAGCCTAAAGGATTTGCTGAAGAAGATTTGGTTTGGAAGGTAGCATTACCTTTAGGAAAGATCAATAGGAAAATGGGGAAATGGACTCCTAATTGGAAGAGTCCTTTCAAAGTTGCAGAAGTACTAAAAGGGGGAGCTTATAAATTGAGAGATCTGGATGGGATGGAACACCCAAGGTCGATTAATGGAAAATATATGAAGCACTATTGGCCTAGTCTTCATGAGTGGAAAGGTTAACTTAAAGAAATTGACAGTCATTCATGTGTATTTCTTTTCCTTTTAATCTTTGATTTTTATTTTTCTTTTTTGAAGTTTAATTTTGTCACTTGTTTAGCATGTTAGAAGATGAATAAACAATAAAATCAAAGGCATGGCTTATTCTTACTTCTTCAAAAAACAAGTTCGATTCCCACATAAATGTTTGATGTTACATAATTCCAAAATTTATATCCAAAACAGCAAACATGAGGTGACAAAACATAAGGGCCTGGAAAAGGCCTACATCTCTAAAACACGGAACTTCAGATTGTCCCAGATTGCTTGTGCACTTGAAATTGAGGCAAAGGTAATGCCTTTGTTGATTTCCACAGATTGAAGCTCGTTTTTGAGAGATCGATGCTTCTCTCCATCCTGCTTAACTTCCCTGGCCAATTGGCTAAGATGACAACTCACCACATGTTGTTTTACGTTTACCTCGGCTAAGGCTTCTAGCAAGGTTTTCTCTTCTTGAGTCAAAGCTTCATCCTCTTTTCTCTTCTCAGCATAAGTTTGGGCTGAAGACAAGATTTTCTGTTGCAAGGCTAACTTAGCTTTTTCTTTCAAAATAATGGAGTCCAATAATTAAAAAGCAGGGGTTAAAGAAGTAGTGAAAGAAGGGAGCCTCAACATAATATCATTAGCAGTGGCTCTGAGATCGGTAGAGATACTCCTGCAAGCAAGGAGTTTTTGCAAAGATGACTTGAAATCATTAGCCAATTTTGGCCAAGTTATGCTATCAGAATTGAAAAGTTGAAGGAGTTGGGCCTTAAGAGATGTCTTTACTGTGGAATCAGAATTAGCAGTCGATTCAGATGAAGGTCTTGTTTCAAAAACTTCAGCCAGAAGTGATTTAAACAAATCATCATAGCTGCCACAGGAAAATTCAAAGTTTGCTAAGACTTCAGAGGCTTGTGCAGATTGGGAACCGGAGTTCTACTGAGTAGAAGGAGCATGTTTTGTTAGAGAAATTGTTGCTGATGATTGAGGAAATTCATGTTGTTGATTGGCAACTGTTTGAGGAGAGAAGGATGATGGAACTTGAGGAACCTGTTGGGTTGCTAATGGTTTTGCCGAGGGCTGTTGAACTTCTGACGAGTTGCTTAAGGGATCTGTAGCATTGGAGCGTTAGTGGTTGCTGGAATTGGAGAGCTGGGGCCTTTGAAAGGGCTTTGGTTTTTATTTACTGGGGATGTTTCCATTGGTTCTGGTTTTGGACTACCCTGTTTTATATAGAAAAACAGTAATAAGTTAGCAATTCAAGGAGAGGTAACACTATTGTTTTAAAAGAAGAAAATGTTTCTTACTGGAGCTTGTTGAGTATGATCAATTTCATCTTTTGAAGACCCAAGGACGTCTACTTCATGGCCCTCATAGTATTGTTTTGTACCTTTGGGACCCAAAAAGGTTTTCTTGATTTTTTTCGGCTGAGATAAAATAAATTTAGGCCGATCAAAATGAAGAAATATTAAGTCAAAAATATGAATACATTGGGCTTTGGAGTGGCTTCTTGAGGATCAACTATTGGGAGGTGGATTTTTTAGCAGCAGTCTTGGCATCGGCAGCTTAAATTGAAGAAGTAAATATCAACATGGTAAATTAATTAATTAAACCAAATAGGCCATTTGGAAGGTTTTATACCTTTTTTAGCCCGTGATCTGGTTCGATTGGCTGGTGCTGATTGGATCTTGGAGGTAGGAGAGGCTTTGGTTTATCCTGATGAACTAGGGTCAGATTGCTAAGGAACTTACTGCTGTAAGGTGAAATGGGTAAACAACATTAAAATCACATAAAAGAGACCAAGGATGGAGAGTTTGTGAAAACATACTTGTGAATCTTGAGGGTGAGCAGTTGTTTGAGCCCAGTATTGTGACCACTATTGAGTGAAGTAAGGATTGTCAGCAGTAGTGATAGTGAATTCCTTGAAAACAAAACCCAATCTCAAATGATTAATTTGTTGGTCACCTCTAAAACTTGTTTTTTGGCATCGAATCTCACCCTACGGTGAAAATTCTGATTGAAAGAGAGGTATGGGGGAAAGGGGATAAATTGAGTCAAGCCGAATTGCCGAGCAAATTGAGAAGGGATATATTGTTCAACTCCTGATCGGTTGTAATGGGGACCGGGCTTTGTAAATCCATAATGCAAATCTCTGTCGAGGAGACAAGAGGCCCAACAATAGTAAAATTCTTCCCTTTCTTGTTCAGATGAAACCTCAGATGGTTGGAAAAGCCAAAAATGAGCAATTTTACAGTTCATAAATGGCATGAATTGAAGAGGTGATATACTTTTTTATTTAGTGAAAAAGAAATCAAAATACTCAGAAACGGAATAAGTGGGAGTGGGTATTTGTGCATAAGTAAAAGAAATCAGTGGATCATTAATGGAAGGCCTAACTGATGGAGCAAGTTCTGGAAAGTATAATTGAAACCACATCTGGAGGAGCCATAATGGGCCACTGGTGTGAGTGAAATTACTGTTCTGAAGGTCATACATACCTCGGTATAGATGGGCCAAAACCAAGGGTGCCAAAGCATAAGTACGACCAGTAGCCAGTCCTTTGGCTAAGGGTATGAGTTCTTTTGTGACCTGTATGGCTGGGACACAGAGCAGACATTTGTTGAGCCAACATAAGAGGAAGGCAACATGTTCGTCATCATCAACTGGTGCTCCTTCACCTTTCATTTTTGTTGAGATGAAGAAACCATGAGAACCTCCTGTCGATTTGGCACCGTCGATTTTCTCTGGAAATTCAAAGGCAATGGTAGGGGCATCCATGAGGCAATTGACCTATTCTCCAGTGGTCTTCAAACCAGTGAGGTAGCAAACATCTCTCATGGTAGGTCCCATCATCCCATATTCGAAATGAAATGAATTGGTAATAGAGGACCAGAAGTGGGAAGCCACGCAGAAAAGGGATCGATCCTGGGAGGCCAACATAGTGGATTAGCTGAGAAGGATAACATCATGAATTCCTATTGATTCCATATTGCTGATTTTGTAGAAGCCATTCGGTTAACCCAATTGATCCAATCGACAGTTGGAGAATGCCAGTTCCGTACATTGATAGAGATTTTGATGTTTTTCTGAAGATGATTTAGGGCATGAACAAGTGGAAGACATGATTCGGTCGAAGGGTAGTGAGAATCAAGCTCAACTGGAGGGTATTGAGCAAAAGTTGGCCCTAATCCAAAGGAACCTAAAGGTAGATAAATAATGTCGTCAAGATATAGCCGATTAGGAGGTAATGAGTCGATGAGTTTGCGGGTTATGGTTGCATTTGAAGTGGAAATATGAGTTGGGGATTCCAGTGGGAGCTCGATTTTGTCAATTTTGGGAGCCATAGTTAGGTTTTTTTTTTGTAGAGAAGATTTTGAAGTTGAATCAGCTAGGGTTTTTAGAATGGAGATGTGTTTAGAATGACTAAAACGAATATAGATATATATAGGCATAAATGTTTAAGCGTGGGAAATGATTAATGATGAAGGTGGCTAGATTTTGGGAAGTGGCTGTCAAAACCTTAAATGATAATCAATAGGACTCTTGGTATTGATTAATTGATGGGTTTAAAGAGCAAATTGGGGAGTTGATAATTCCAAAAGAAAAAAAGGAGGCAAAACCTTTTGTTTTGAAATTAAGGGGCATTGTTGACACCCCAATTTGGTAGTTGATGTGGTAAGGAAAATAAGAGAGAAATGGGCTTAAAATGGTGGGCCAGAGAGGAGCAAGCTTTTGGATTTTCTGATGTAACAAGGAGAGAGTCTTGTTCGAAATGGGCTAATGATGGTTAATGAAACAGAGGCCCATTGGATGCAGTTGTAAGCCATGGGAAATAGGAGTTGTGTAAAGAGTTACACTTTGAATGGAATTTGAGTGATAAGGCAAATCAATTGGACAAACAAGAATATTTCAAACATGGGTACGATGTATTTTTGGATACGTATTTTTGGCGTGTCCGCGCGTCCGACACGAACACGTGTGTCAGACATGGGTACGACGATCCTAGACGAAGTGCCCGCGCTTCATAGTTATTTAGCCTATGTTCTTTCTGTCTCCCCAAGGAAACGAATGTGATGTTGTTGTCTGAATATATGCCAATTGACCCGAAAAGTGAAAATAATTTGATTTTTTTTGTGTGGTGTGTTTATTTTTCTGTTACGTTTCATAATTTTTTGCAGGTTTTTTCGTTATTTTCAATGTATGGAAAATTCATTCTACCAACAGCCACTTTCTATTTGTATTTTCTTTTGTCATGTATGTATTATACTTTTATATATGGACTTTGGAATAATCTGTATTTTTTCATTCCCGCGTACCAAATACAATATTAGAAAATAACAAAAGTTAAATAAATATATAAAAACACACAAATAAAAAAACTCATGATAAGGGAAACAAAAATCCGGCAAAAAATACATGGATTTTATTGCGCTTGTAATATATATTATTTATAATTGAAAAAAAAACTAAAAGAAAAATTTTAAACTAATATTACAAAAAAGAAAACTTTCAAAAAATACTTACAAGAAAAAGTCAATGAACAAAAATAATTATGGAAAACGAAAAAAATATGATTTTGGTTCATAATGCAATTTAACCTTTGGTCTTTAATGAAAAAAAATTTCAATTCACCAGGTGGCGAGTGCCTGATCGAATTGATTAGGTCATGTAGGAATAAGGTTCAAATCTTTGACAACAGGAAAAAAATCATTGTTCAATCTTTGACATGCAATCATGCAAAGATGAGCCCATTGTGTACAAATGAGGTAATAGTTATGTTCGCTACGAAAAATAATATTCATCACCGGCCGAATAACAGGGCCGATAATAATCATTATTTTCGTAGGATTCCGAAAAATAATAATCATCGGCCGAATAGTAGGGCCGATAATTTTCTTCGTATCCGTAGGGTGCGGGCGTGCCAGAACCGGTGACGGAGTTCAATCGGTTCAAAAGGAACGAATTTTTGTCTCTTTTGAACATGTGGAATAGAATCAGGCGATTTACGAGAGAGAGAACTCAACTCTCGTGAAGGGTTCTGATTGCCTCAGCAAAAAGCACTTTTGGGTAACCAAAAGAAATTGCGAAAGGAATTGAAATATACTGATATTGAAGGAAAACAAATAAATGACATGGAATGTAAAAGACGATAAAAGTAAAATATAATAGAAAAACTGCTATTGTAGGAGGAACATTTTTGTATTGGTCATGGACCTCTGTAACAGAAGTCTACGTACATTATTTATAACCTGAAACTATCCTAAAGATAAACTAGAAATAAATAAATAAAAGATAAAAACAACCTAAACTCTAATCCTATCTAAACACTTCCACCAACTCAACTACATCTCTTTTTCAAAAGTGTTCAATACTCCACAAACTTTGTAATCTTCTAGTCTTAATCAACTTCATGATATGACCCATTTTCAACCCAAATCTAGCCCAGTTTTTGGCCCAATTTTAGCCCAGTTTAGGCCCGAAAAACAGCCCAGTTTTCACCCAAATCCAGCTTGAAAAACAGCCTAGTTTTGGCCAATTTTCGGCCTAGTTTCGGTTCGCTTCCATTGCCATGTGTTGGCTCATTTAGGGTGTCAACAAGTTCACTCTCCAAAAGTTCCAATCATAATTACCATCAAATAGTATTACGATCTATTTGGGGTTTAGGTCCAAGGAGATCGTCCTTAGGGTTAGACTTTTATAATAGTAAATCGCTACATCAGATATATTAAAAAAAATGGAACAAAATATGAAGGGTATAAAGGTAATTTCGGTTTGCTTGCCACCATAATTAAGTGGCGATAATTTTGAGGGGGTAAAATTATAATTATCCAATTAATATGGGAAATTGTAATTTGTCCAAATAAGAGGGGATGAAAGTGTAATTTATCCTATATTTTAATACTAGTGGCTAGTGAAGGAAATAGAGAATTACGATCCATCATCATTGATTGATAGTCTAGTTTTATTTGTTTCATATCAATATATATTCTTATTTTAAAATTATTTTAACAGGTTGATTTTCGAATTTAAATGGGAAATATTCCGTGTTTTTCGACTGAAGAATCTAAAAAGAAAGACAACAATTAAAAGAAAATGAATGAATTAAATCCAAGACTCTCAGTAACATAATTGACAAGGGCAGCATTCTAGTCCTCCCAACTTTAGGTAATTCAACGATCTTGCAAAATATTTATTTTCTTAGCTTCGCTTAGGATAGTCTAATAATTTGGACTGAATTCATGGACGAATAGAGTCTTGAATTTCAAATTGAACAAAAATCAGTGCATATTTGAATTAAATTTCTATTATTACTTGTAAAAGAAAACTCTGTTTTTGAATTATAAAAAAAGAAAACTTCCCACAGAATTTACTATGAAAAATTGTATACCATGCCTCTCTTTTTTCAATTACATATACTTTGTTGCAATTGCAATTTTATTCAGTTACTATTTTGGGTCTGTTCATTATCCTGAAATTGCAACCTTAATTGTTGTTATTCTGGTTTATGTTCCTTTCTCTATTGGCTTTTCAGTTGTGTGCTTCTATTATTAGGTAATATGTGTTTCATCATTAATCAATTTTTTCTCTTTTCGGTAATTAACGGAACGGACAATACTTGAGTCCTCCACATAGAGGATAAAGTTGGTCCCCCCCTTTTACTTGGTTATTCTTTTTTACTTGGTCCAATAGATTTAAGACAATTGTCTAGAATTAATTAAAGAATGTAAATGAGTATCACCAATTACTTTATGGATTTAGCTAAATCTGAAATTTTTATTTTTGGTTTATTTTTTTCCCACTATTCTTTTCATCCTTCTAAATTGATTTATAATTATACTATAAGTAATCGATTTGTCAAAAAATGTTCATCATTGAAATTTCAATGCCTCCAAACGTGGTCATACAGTTGTAGCGAAAAATTCATATGCTACCAATTTCAAAATTGACCAAACTATGCAAACAAAAATAAAAATAAATAAAAATAAAAATCTTATTCAATCATGTATAAATAAAACTTAAACACTTGCTAATAGATATTATAAATTTCCAACAACTTTAAAATAAAATATATTGAAGAATGAAAAAGTAATTTCATTGACAAAAGTAGTTTGGGTTACTGCATGAATGTTTATTAAAACATAAGTTTATGTGTTTTAATGAATGTTTACTATACAATATATAATTATATAAATTAGTTTGGAAGGGTGAGAGGAGTGGGAAAAAAAAGAAACAAAAAAAGAAAATTTCAGATTTGGTAAAAATCTATAAAATAATGGATGATATAAATGGGTATTTTTTATTAATTAATTATAGTCATGTGTCTTAAATTTATTGGGCCAAACAAGAAGGGAGAACCAACATCATTCTCTCTAAAAAAACACAAGTATTATCCTTAACGAAAATGTAAAAAAAGGGAGGGGGATATACATGAAAAGAAATAAGAAAGGGCCGAGAAGAGAAGGCCCAGTACAAAATAAAATTAGGGCACTAACTAAAACAAACATTAATCCCCAATTAGGCATTAATGTAGAAAACGTTACAATTCAGAGACATTGCCTTGGGCGATCACTGAGCTTCAATCTCCTGGAGTGCCAGAAAAGATGGGCACAAAACAAGCGTTATGGTCATCACTTGGCCATAAATCATTTTTGGTACTTAGAGGCTCTTATTTTTTAATCCATTTCTCTCTTTATAAGGAGTGATTGAATTTATTTATTTTTTTCAAGTGGCAAGCTCTAGCGCAATCGTACAAAGATGAGTCCGTTGTGTACCGAACATGTAATAGTCCAATTTTCAAAGGACAATACTTGGGTCCTCTCCGACAAGGATGGAGTTTGTCCTCCCATCTAATATGATCCAATAGCATTTGGATACACGACTAATTTTTTTTACAAAAATAGAATTGAAGCCAATTTCTCTTTTTATAAATTTTATGTCAAAACTTTTTTTTGGAACCAAGTGTCCAAATGCTATTGAATTGCATAAGAGAGAGGACTAACTTTCTCTTTCCTATCCTTCTGGGAGGACCTAACTATTGTCCAATGTCCCTATCCAAAAGTTGCGCATGTCCACGAAGAAAATGTTTGCATTAATCAAAATCAAGAGCAGCATAATTGATTGCAAGAGTTGAAGGTCATAAAAGATGACGCCAAAGGTGATTTATAAATCATCCAATAAATAGAATAGGGTAATTCTCACCGACACCCCCTGAAAGAGATTCTAATTTTACACGGACCCCTTCGATATTGAGTATTCTCACACGGACCTCCTCAGACAGACGGCATTAGGTTTACTAACGTTTTATTGTAAAATTACTAATTTGCCCTTCGATATATATTCAAAAACATTATATAAAATTCAAAAAAATATATAAAATTTTGAAAAATTATATTAAAATCTGAAAATATATAAAAATTTAGAAAAATATATATAAAATGGGGAAAAACATATAAAATTCTAAAATAATATATAAAATTTCAAAGAAATAGTTAAAATTCAAAAAAATTATATAAAATTCAAAAAAATATTAAAATGCAAACAAAATATAAAATTCAAAAAAAATATAAAATTTTGAAAAATTATATTAAAATCTGAAAATATATAAAAATTTAAAAATATATATATAAAAAGGGGAAAAAATATATAGATTCAAAAAAATATTTAAATTTCAAAAAACATACCTAAATTTCGAAAATAACTATAATATTAAAAATATATATAAATTTCGAAATTATTTTTTTTCAAAAAAACATATTAAATTTCGAAAATAAATATAAAAATCGCAAAAAACATAAAAAATTTGAAACAAATATATAAAAATTTTAAAAAAACATATAAAATTCAAATATATATATTAAATTTCGAAAAAAATTATAAAATCGAAAATAAAAAATAAATATAAATTTTGAATTTTTTTTAAAAAAAACATATTAAATTCAAGACAAATATATAAAATTAAAAAAAAAAACCATATAAAATTCAAATAATATATATTAAATTTCGAAAATAATTATAAAATTTGAAAATAAATATAAAATTCAAAATATATATATATTAAATTTCAAAAAAAAATACTAAATTCGAAAATAAATATAAAATTAAAAAAACATTTAAAATTTATTTAATTCTCTATCTCTCTCTCTCTCTCTCTCTCTCTCTCTCTCTCACACACACACACACACACACCTCCTTCTGGACACAGACGCACACACATATATATATATACACACACATATATATAGATCTATACATATATATATAGATCTACACCATTTTCGACCCCCTCCCACCGCCTCCCCCGTCAGCGCCCCCCCCCCCCCCCCCCCCCCCCCATCACCACCTCCCCCTATTTTCGACCGGAGGTGGTGGTGGGAGGGGGGCGGCACCGACGGGGGAGGCGGTGGGAGGGGGTCGAAAATGGTGTAGATCTATATATATATATATATATGTGTGTGGGTCTGTGTGCAAAGATGTGTGTGTGTGTGAGAGAAAGAGAGAGAGAGAGAGAATTAAATAAATTTCAATGGAATAAATGTTGGGGTTGGGGTGTTTGGTTTGAGGGTTAGATTGATTCTAAATGGGTGTTTGGTTTAGGGGTTAAATTGATTTAGGAATTTAGTTAGGGGTATATAAGTCATTTTATATCATTTGAGGGCAAAATAGACTATTTATGGGGTGAATAGTGGCTGACATCACTAATTAACGGACCAATCTAACGGAGTGGACACGGAAGGGGTCCGTGTAGGAAAAAAATTCAATTTAGAGGGGGTCCGTATAAGAATACTCAATATCGAGGGAGTTCGTGTGGGATTAGGGTCTCTTTGAAGGGATGTCGGTGGAAATTACCCAATAGAATATATTTCACAAAGGATTAGATTTGAAATGAATAAACAAAAAAAATTTAAGTGCGAGTTATCCCCTTCTTGATTGCTAATGCTAAAGCGGCAAACCGATTTCTTGACAGAAGAAATGGTGCAGAAACCTCCATTGCTGATACGGAGGGTAAAATACAATCTATACGATACATGCGAACATCTCCAGGCCTTCTTTTAAATGACGGACAAGGACGCCAAAGAACAAAGTGCAGATGTTGAATGAATGCTAGAGCAGAGCCCCACCCCTTGTAGGAGACTGAACTCTGTAACAAAGTACAGAGTAATATAGTATACATATAATTATATTAGAAATAGTAATTCAACTATGTAACAAAAGCTAACAAAAAATATTTTCATCATTTCAATTAAGTGGAATAGCTAAATCAATATACACATTTCAGTTAAATAAAAAAGCTAATTCAGCATACATGCATCTCTTTAATTTGATGAATTCAATCTTGTACATTAGAACAATTCAAGATACACGAAACAATCAATAAAACCATCTCCAAAAATAAGATTTGTTGTAAATTCGACTAAGAGGATCAAGTTGAGGTGCAAAAATTCTTTCAAATGCATTCATCACCATATTTTCCTTCATTACCATATGGATGACGCCACCACATGAATTTTGCATTTACATTATTTCCTGTTACACACCATGCCCTCTTCAAATAGGTTATTTGAAAATTTTCCTTGTTACTTCATCCCACAAATATCTTATTTTTTTATTTACTCGCTTGTTAAGTACCGGATAAAATATATATATATATATATATATATATATCTATTTTAACAAATTTAACATCCGAGTATACATTTAATGTGGCCATACGACCTACTTCTACGTTTCCAAACTTCTCATTTATTGGCACTATACCTAATGTATCCCATGCTTTCAAATCTATATAATCTCTTCTAACTACTAGTATTATCAAGGTAGCATCCTCATTTCCTACTAGAATGTGTCATAAAAGTGTTTTTTTCAACAGCCACCATCTGCACCATATAGTATTGCTGCCTAATAAGCGTTTGATTAAGTTATATTTTAATTTAGTTGATCTTCCTTTGTCAAAGTAAATACCACTAGGGGGGGTGTGAGTTCCTTAACATTCAAAAAAGAACATTATAGGCATTCCGAAGGATTTTCTTCAAAAGTGTCAGCCCTAGCTGTAACGTCCGGTATTTTTACGTTTTAATTAAAACTTTTATTAATGATTAAGTGCTTATGTGATTATGTGTTTAATGTGTTTCCGTGCTTAACATGACTTACGTGAATTATTTGTAATTAAAATTGTAAGTTGCATGTTATATTTTCTTTTCATGAATAATGAAAAGTATTGAAAACTATTTCGGAAAATAAATGACCAAAGGTTAAATTGATACTTCCATATATGGAAGACTTAGTAGAGTTTGTAGATAAATGACTAAGGGCCTGTTTGGTTGGGGTGTTTTTGTGTTTATAAACTTGTTTGGTTAGTGTTTTTGGGATATGTGTGTTTAAAAACACTTTTTCACTTTAGGCAAATTTTAGGCATATGAGAATAAACATGAATTTGGTGTTTATTGGGGTGTTTATCACTTACACTTTCTTCACTTTATAATATATTTTATTATTTTATTATTTATCTTATTAAATTATTATTTATTAATTTATAAATATATTCTATTTATTTATTTATTATTATTTCATTATTTAATTCATTTTATTTATAAATTATTTATTCATTTTTAATTATTTTAAAAAATATTTTATTAATTTAATATTAATTTATTATTATTATACTCATTTTTTATTATTATTATGAAGTATTTATTTGTTATTATATTTACTTATTATTTATTATTATATTTATTTATTATTTTTTATTATATTTATTTATTATTATTATTTATTTCATTTTTTTATTATTTATTATTTTTATTATATCTTTAAATATGTTTTATGTAATTTATTATTTATTTTATTAATTTATTATTATTATTTATTATTTAGTCCATTTTTTATTATTATATTTATTTATTATTATTGTATTCATTTATTATTATTATTATATTATATTATATTTATTATTTATATTATTAAATTAGTATTTATTAATTTATAAATATATTTTATTTATTTATTTATTATTATTTTATTATTTAATTCATTTTATTTATAAATTATTTATTCATTTTTAATTATTTAAAAATATATTTTATTAATTTATTATTATTATACTCATTTTTTATTATTATTATGAAGTATTTATTTGTTATTATATTTACTTATTATTTATTATTATATTTATTTTTTATTTTTTATTATTATTTATTTCATTTATTTTATTATTTGTTATTTTTATTATATTTTTAAATATGTTTTATGTAATTTATTATTTATTTTATTAATTTATTATTATTATTTATTATTTAGTCCATTTTTTATTATTATATTTATTTATTATTATTGTATTCATTTTTTATTATTATTATATTATATTTTATTTTATTTATTATTTATATTATTAATTTTTAATTATTGATTTTTAATTTTTCAATTTCAACCCAAAAAATATCCCTACCAAACATACTTCTGTTTTTGGATGAATAAACAAAAAAATAAAAAACGTGTTTTTTGTTTATTTCAACACAAACACAAACACAAACACAAACACAGCTCTACCAAACATGCCCTAAGTGTTGGTGTGTGTATGACATTGTGGTAAATAGAGAAAAGGACTTGGGTTAAATGGGCAAATTTGGGATCATAATGACACTTTTGTAGATAAGGGTTAACCCTGGGGGTATATTTGGAAAGTGGGTGTTGAATGATGGTACACATGTGTGTTGTCATGATTGTGGTCATTGGATGGTCTTTCTTCACCCATCTTCATTCCTAACAATTGGACCAAATCTCTACAAACCCAAATATCTCTATCACACTTTTGCCTACCATTTTCTCTTCCATTCTTCTTCTTTTCCACACCAAGAACACACACACAAACTCTCTCTCTCTCTCTACATGAAATTTTGGCCAAGCCCTCTTTCTCTTGGATTTTGGCTTCAAAAATTGTCCTCTTCTCTACTCCATGCTCTCTTGATGATGAGGGCTTGAGTGGTTTCGGTTGGAGGAGTGTTCTTGGCGAATTCTACTTCATTTGGGTAAGCTTTCTCTCACTCTAGGTTTAGTCTAAAAGAAACCTAGCTTTCAAGTTCATTAGTTCTTTATACTAGTATTGATTGTGCTCTTCTATTTGTTCATTCTTATGGAAGGTTGAACCTTGTTTCCAACCATCAAGTAGGTTCACTTGTAGTAACTCTTGAATTTACCTTGTGAAGAGGCCATTGGTGAGTTCATAAATTTCGTAATCTCTTGAATTCGTTTTTCATGAAACCCTAGTTTAGCTATCATTAGAGTTGGTTTGATTTATGTGGTTGGAGCCACTTTTGATAATTGTGACTTGTTGTAACATTATTGTAATATTGTTTTTCATTAAATGGTGTGTTGATAGTTTTGGAGGAATTGTGAATCAACCCTTGAGTCTCTTGGAAGCTCCCTCTTGTACACTTGAATTTGGTAGCTTTGCTTGGACCTCTTTAGCATCTCTTGATTGGCTTGCTTGGATTGAGGTAGGGGAAAAACGAGTTGTTTTAATTTTTGTACAAGGGTGTGTGCGTCTATGTATATATATGCGATGTATATGTACGAGTTAAGTCTTGACAACTTAAACGAGGAACTAGTCCCTTGAAAAGCATGATTGTGTGATAATAATGCTTGTTGTGGATTGTTGCTTATAAGTGTGTGATTATGAGCATGTTGATAAATTGGACAAAATATATTGCAAAATGATGTAAAACATGTATTATGATGAAACATGGTTTTAATTGAGACATAATTGCATATTGGGTACACCTTTTGAGTTGTAATTCAATTGGTGTCGGTTTATGCCCGGTCGCGTAATCATGTGTGAGTAGACTTGTATCGGATCATCGCGATAACTGGCTAAGTGGTGCTTCTTGTTCAAACGGAACTAGTCTTTCGAGAAATAGAGACAGTAGGGGGAGGACTTGTTCCAAACTCTATTTTCACGGACCGTGTTTCGTGTTTTCGATATTCCTTGTTGAGTCTACATTTCTCTTAAGTGAATGATCGGTGTGACACTCTACCTTCCTTCATGAGCTTGTATCCTCCAAAGTGAATGGTTAGAGTGTGGATCTGTTGACCTTAGTGACAAGGTGTGTACCATGCATGAAGTGTGTTGAGTCACATTACATTTAAATTGCCATATATGTAATTGTGATATTTATGTTGATGCATGTTATATTTGTGAGAGACTATAATGTGAGCATGTTGGGGAAATTGATTGTTGGGTTCGATGGGGTCCCGGATTGGTGTGAGGGCCATATGGGGCAAAAAACCGACCTAGGATTAGTAGCATGTATCTTGTGTAGGTTGTACCACTCGGACTACCGAGATTGAGGCGATGACGCTTCCTCTACTAGGCTAGTGAGCTCACCCACGACTTTATATATTTTTTAGATGATGATCCCGTTACGGGAGGCTTGTAGTCCCTTGATGGACTCATGATGTTTATTCCGTCCTTTTTGCACCTATGGAGGTGGACTACGTTGTTTTCTTTTGTAGAGTATCGATGATATATATATATATATATATATATATATATGTACACATGCTCTCTTTTGTGAATTTGTACTCAAATGATTTTAAACTTATTCTTTTGTCGGCTAGCATGTTAGTCTAGTAGTTTATGTTAATGTACATCCCTTGGAGCGCTATGTACGGGGATTTTATTCTTTTGGTGCACTTCGGTGCCGACAATGTAAAACTGTGTATTTTTATCAAACTATGACATATTTCGCCTTAGAGCACTTGAATGTTAATCTTGAATCCTTTCATATAGTGTTGTGAAGTGGATTATTGATATAGATATGATTATTAGGAGTTTGGCCGAAAATAACATTTTTCTAGGTTTTCAAACAAACCTTTTTCATTTTGAATGAAAAACCCGTTTTCGCCTACCCCCGTGACCCCGACAAAAACTTTGAGCTTTAAAAAATGATTTTGAGTCATTTGAAAAGATTTTGGCACTTTAAAAGTCGGTGGGAATGCTAAAACGGAGACTGGAGGCAAGACGGTCATTTTGTCGTGAATTTTCACGAAACGTATCATTTTTAAGCTTATTGGTTTAATATTGAACTTGTCTATAAGGTTTGAAAGTAGTTTTGCAAAAGTCACTTTTTGGTAGAGAGTTAGGTTTTCACCCATTTTTCGGGCGCTGATGTTGGCGCTTAAGCGCCACGCCAAGCGCCAGTGGGCGCTGATGGGTACGCTTAAGCGCCCACTACAACATTCTAGCCCTCATTTTCCTTGTTGTAAGCGCACCCCATTTGACCAAAAATGTCGAAAACTTATTAACCCCGAAATCATCCCTACTTATTGCTATGACCCTTCCAATGCTTAATTAAGCGGTTTTCAATGTAAAATGACCATTTTACCCTTTTACGGGCTTTTAGAAGTTAAAGTTCTATTTTGGTTTGATTTTGTTCTCGTAGTCACTCCCTTGTCTCTTAGACTCGTCTTTCGGAGTCATAGGAAATTTGGAGCGTGACACTAGCTCTCACCACGAATTTGAAAGGTAGACAAGCATATTTATGGTTTATAAGTGGAATGGGTCAAAACTAGCTTGGTTTGGGAAGTGATAACTTGCTAAGTTGTACAATACAAAAAGGTTTATCAATTGATAAGGGCCTGCTTGGAAAGCGGTCTGGTTTGGTCTGGTCTATTTGGTTTAGTCTGATTTTGTTTGGTCTGGTGTAGTCTGGGTTGGTCTGGGTACTGATCTGAAAATCTGTTTGGTAAACGGTCTGGTCTGTCTGGTCTTGTCTGAGAAAACTGAAATTTATATTTTTTTCGAATTTTATATTTTTTTTCAAATTTTATATACATTGTTTCGAAATTTATATTTTTCTTTCAAAATTTATATATATATATATTAATTTTACATATATATTTTTGAATTTTATATATTATTTTTGAATTTTATATAGTTTTTTCAAAATTTATTTATTTATTCAAATTTTATATTTTTTTCGAATTTTATAATTGTTTTCGAATTATATATATTTTTTCGAATTATATATATATATTTTCGAATTTTTGTATATTTGTTTTGAATTTTATATATATTATTTCAAATTTTATATATTTTTTTCGAAATTATATCAAAAACCCCATAAAAAATGTCTTTGTTCATGTGATGGTCAAAAATGGCGGCTAAAACTATCAAAAACCATCATTTTGATGGTCTTGTAAACACAAATTTTGGGCTTGTTGGTTTTGTTTTGTCTTGTTTCAATATTTAGAATTCAAGTTGACCAAACACGGACTGGTCTGAAAAACAAAGACAGACTCAGACCAAATGGCCCAAAAACCAACAAACAAACAAGCCCGAAGTATTGCAACCCTATGGATAGTCAAGTCAGATTATTAGGAACAAATTTTGGTGGGACAAAAAAAATTTAGAAAATTGTGTCAAAATTAAACTATGAATCAATCGTGAAACGTAAAAATTCTAAGGAGAAACTTATAAAAGAAACCAAAACTGACATTGTTGATTTGCTAACATAAACTTTTACTAGTTAATAGTTAGTATTTACTATTAATAGGTAAAACCAAAACGTAACGTGGATGAGCAATGGAAACACTACAAAAAGTTAAGAAGTCTAATTCCTAGAAGCTAAAAACCAAATAACATCTATCAATAGAGGTAAGATCAATTCTAAGATAACGTAAACTGCACCTCAAAAGACAATATAATAGAGCTCGTAAAAAAGTACGTGAAAGTGTGAAAGATGTTGGAATATTGAATGAGAAATTAAATTATATAACCTAATCTATTACTAATATGGGTATGGGTATGACCTAGTTTTGCAGAGAGAGGTGCATTAACTGTTTGTATAGTTGGAGTGACTCTTCACCTCCAACTAGTGCCAAAACAGTTTCAATACCTCTTTCAAACCATTGCGACTACAGTTTCTGTATCTCTTCAATGTCTATAAATAGACCAGGCCAGAGTTCACTTAAAAAAAAAAAAAAAAAATTTTAATTAAATTATTGTCCTTATCTATTTGGTCAGTCTCTCTCTGTTACATACTTACATATATTCTGGAGTCTTTGGTTTGAGTACAAACACAGAAATTGTGTTCGCTGGTTTTCAAAGATTGGAGTGCTACTTCTTTGAAAACGAAATCCGTTCTATCTTGGGAGGCCATTGTTCATAAACCTTGAGCACCGGAGAGGGAGCAATATTGCCTTAAGGAAACTGTGGTATCACACAGGGCTCGGATTTTTTCTTTTGTTTCTTGCACTTTCGTATTCGGGTCAGTTTCCTTTTTACGTAATTATAATTTTTTTATATATATATATATATATATACAGTTTATGCGTGTTAGATTTTATAGATATAAACAGAACACATATTTTGATAACAATCTTAAGGCAATATTGATTGATTTCTGTTTATATATGCTACTGTTATATCTATATATAAATTGATACAGTTTTCGTTTTATATATATATATATATACTTTGTTATGTATATATATATATATATTATGTTGTCGTTATATATATATACATATATACTGTTTTCGAATATATAGTATATATATATTCGTATTTGTTATATATAAATACTAGTATGATATCCATATATTTACGTAGATGATTTGGAACTACTATGATTGTTATTACATATAGGGTAAATAGCTAAAAATACCCCTCAATTTTCTTCTCTTTCTCTACTATACCCCCTCAATTAATTATACCCCCTTCAACTTTCATTTTCTTGCACCATGGGTTTGCCCTCAAATTTTTTTACCCTTTTACCCTCCAAATTTTTTTTATTTCCACCTTACCTTTAATCATATCCTTACTATTATATTTCTTAATTCTTTAAATTACAAAAATATTATTTCTTTTAGTTACAATATTAATTATGCCATTTACCTTTAATATATTAGACTAAATATACTCTCAAATGTATTTTTTTTTTAATAAGTTCTAATTATTGTATTTGTAAATCAATTAACTTGGTATTAAATTTTAGTTTGATTTAAATCATATAAATCAATCCTAATTAATATATTCATAAATAAATCCAATTTATGAAAACAATATATATATTTTGAACAAAATATATATATTTCGGAATATATATATAATTCGTTAAAAATATATCTTTTCCGAATTCTTTTAAAAAATATGAATTTTTTCCGAAAAATAATTTTTTTGGGAAAAATATATATTATGTTCCAAACTATAATTTTTTCTGAAAAATAAATTTTATTGAGAAAAATATATATTATGTTCCAAAATATAATTTTTTCTGAAAAATAAATTTTATTGAGAAAAATATATATTATTTTCAAAAATATGAATTTTTTCCGAAAAATATATACTATGTTCCAAAATATGATTTTGAGTCATAATACCTAAACTACCATCAATAGTATAAGAGGGTTTAGTGAAATCAAACCTTCAAAAAAATTATTTTTTGAAAAAATATGTATATTTTGGAATATATATATATATATATATATATATATATGATTCGTCAAAAGTATATATTTTTTGAATTGTTTTAAAAAATATGAATTTTTTATGAAAAATATACATTATTTTCTAAAATATAAAAAATATATATTTCGGAAAAAAAATCATATTTTGGAAAATAATATAAATTTTTCTCAAAAAAATTATTTTTCGGAAAAAATCATATTTTGGAACATAATATATATTTTTCCCAAAATTTTTATTTTTTGGAAAAAAATCATAATTTTTTAAAACAATTCGAAAAATATTTTTTTTTGACGAATTATATATATATATTCCAAAATATATATCATTTTCCAATAAAACTTAATTTCATTTAAATCATAAAACTCATTGTCCTAATTAAAATTTTTTTTTGCCCAAATGAAACTTTCTTTTCATAAAAATATATTCATAAATTGTTATTTATTTATGAATATATTAATTAGGATTGAGTTTTATGATTTAAATCAAACTAAAATTTAATAACAAGTTAATTGATTTACAAATAAAATAATTAAAACTTACAAAAAAAAAATTAACATTTGAAAGTATATTTAGTCTAATACATTAAAGGTAAATGACATAAATAATATTCTAACTTAAAGAAATAATATTTTTGTAATATAAAGAATTAAGAAATATAATAGTAAGGATAGAATTAAAGGTAAGGTGGAAATACAAAAAGTTTGGAGGGTAAAAGGGTAAAAAAAATTGAAGGCAAGCCCATGGTGCAACATTTTATAAAACTTTAGGGGGTTTTAAGCTCATTTCATAGTTGAGGGGGGATAGTAGGGAAAGAGAGTAAAATTTAGGGGGGGTTTAAGCTATTTACCCTTACATATATTAGAAATATGATAGATGCTTTCATGATTGATGTATATCTTCATAATTTATATATTTAAGAATTATAAATTGAAAAGAATACTTGTAGTGAATGACTTCTTGTGATTATGCATTATATATATTTCATACACCAATCCTGATAACGTGAGACTGTTATATATATATATATATACAGTAGTGGATTTTTACAGAATTGTTTTCTTGTAATTCGCATGTATATATATATTGCGTGAGTCTGATATTGTTCTCATGTAATTCGCATAAATAGAGTCCTCTGATTGTATTCTGCTATATATATATACAACTACATGTATATTTATATACTTTAGTGTTTTCGAAATATACACAGTAGATTGAATTAGAAGAACTCTTTCACATAGTGGTTTTGTCTTTTACTAATAGTATTGTTAACGTTATCATACTTTTTATATTCATTACTATTCTGTCCATATATATAGTTTAGATATATAATAATAATGGTAGAGTTTCTTGTTAATTGAAATCCTACTACTTGAATATCTTGTGAACGGAAAAATATAACATCGCTTGCATCCGGTACTAAAATAATTATTGGAATGTATGTTCATGTTAGAATGAAATATTTATATGAGGCATAGAATCATGTAAGAATGAAATTAGAATTAATGACATGCATTAAGTGAATTCTTCATGCGGACATCTAATGCCATTTTTTGTTTGAATACATACATGAATGTATAGGTGTTTATACATACCTGTCTCTATATTTACGTATGCCTTGGTGTAATCAAACACTGATAGGTGTGGTTATGTGAAACGCTGCAATGTTTAAATGTATGGGTGATACCAAGTAATTAAAAATGTATTGGTTGAAGTGTTATATTGATAATATGATACAGAGATACAAGAAGTGTTTATATAAAACACTGCCATTTGTTATTTAACCGTATGTTTATAATTACAATTACCAGTTGACACTATTGGAAACATATACCGCTTAAAATTTTGTTTAAATAAATTAAAAACAAAAAATGCGTCTAAATCAGTAAGGTGTTGTACTGGATACTAATACTAGTATTCAATACATGGGTGTTTAAACATATTTGAATCATACTGTCTTATATATGTATGGTACGTGTTACGTGTACTATGGAGTAAGGGGTTATGTGTTATTGTTTTACGGTGGTTAAATGAATAGATGTTATGAAACAATTGAATTGAATTGTTTTAGACATCATTGGAAACAACCTGATTGACCCAATATAATTTGGTATAGTAATGACTATTGATGATGACAGATGGGGTTTTATAGAGTACTGACTAACTCTTATATATAGCCCATATGAAAATCCACTTGAAGTCTCTACAATTAATTCTTGAAATTAATTCATATGTTTTCATTTTGAGATTTTATTTATATTTGACATATATACTTGAGATTTGTTTTGTGCCTTATTTTGGTATGCCAATTGTATGTTGTTATCATGGTTAATTATATTATATGTTTGATGATATATATGGCATGATTAAGGATTAATATAATGTCTCCTAGTATATTTTATTTGAAATTATACATGTTTATTGAGATAATATACATAATCATGTATATGTCTCTTGTTATAAATTATTGCATATTATGTATTCCGTTTTGATTCAATTAGGGAATTGAATCAGTAAATGATGTTAATCATAAATGTGAGACTTGTGTGGAATCGAAATTAACAAGAAAATCCTTTCAAAATGTTGAAAGATGTACTGAGCTTCTAGAACTAGTGCATACTGATATATGTGATCTAAAGTTCTTGGAAACTAGAGGAGGCAAAAAATATTTTATTACTTTTATAGATGATTGCACACGATATTGCTATGTTTATTTGCTAAGAAACAAAGATGAGGCTATTGATATTTTCAAACAATATAAAACTGAAGTTGAGAATCAACTTAGCAGAAAGATCAAAGCTATAAGAAGTGATAGGGGTGGTGAGTATGAATCTCCTTTTGAGGAGTTTTGTAAAGAACATGGAATTATTCACCAAACTACAGCTCCCTACTCACCTCAATCGAATAGTGTAGCTGAAAGGAAAAACCGAACTTTAAAAGAAATGATGAATGCATTTTTGTTAAGTTCGGGAGTACCACAAAATTTGTGGGGGGAAGCTATACTTTTTGCTAATTACATTCTTAATAAACAGCCTCAAAAGAAAACTTTTCAAACCCCATATGAGTTATGGAAAGGCTATAAGCCTTCTTATAAATACTTAAAAGTGTGGAGGTGCTTAGCAAATGTGGCAATTCCTAAACCTAAAAAGGTGAAAATAGGACCTAAAATCGTGAATTGTGTATTCATTGGTTATGCTCACAATAGCAGTGCATATCGATTTCTTGTTAATAAATCTGAGATTTCTGATGTACATGTCAATACGATAATTGAATCAAGGAATGCTACATTATTTGAAAATGTATTTCCATATAAAAGGACATCAGACTTAAGCTCACCGAAAAGGTCATTTGGTGATATGACTCAAGATAGTCAGGAACTTATAGACGAAGAATCTATAGAACCTAGATGAAGCAAAAGAGCAAGATTCACTAAATCTTTTGGGCCAGATTTTGTTATCAATCTGGTAGAGAATGAACCTCAAACTTATAAGGAGGCCATGTCTTCACCTGAAGCAGTTTATTGGAAAGAAGCTGTGAATAGTGAAATTGAGTCCATTATGCAAAATCATACATGGGAACTGGTAGATCTTCCACCAGGTAATAAACCATTGGGATGTAAGTGGATCTTCAAGAAGAAGATAAAGGCTGATGGATCAATTGACAAGTATAAGGCAAGACTTGTAGCTAAAGGCTATAGGCAAAAGAAATGGTTGAATTATTTTGACACTTATTCACCAGTTACTAGAATAACGTCCATTCGCATGCTAATTACAATAGCAGCGTTAAATGGTTTAGAAATACATCAAATGGATGTAAAAACATCATTTCTAAATGGTGAATTAGATGAAAAAATATACATGGAACAACCCGAGGGGTTAATTTCTCCTGGCCAAAAGAGAAAAGTGTGTAGACTTGTAAAGTCGTTGTATGGACTAAAGCAAGCGCCAAAACAATGGCATGAGAAATTTGACAGTGTCATGATGTCAAATGGGTTCAAAATAAATGAATGTGGCAAGTGTGTTTATGTCAAGACTTATAATAATGCGTATGTCATTTTATGTCTATATGTAGATGACATGTTTATTATAGGCAGTAATAATGATGTAATCAATTCTACTAAGCAAATGCTAAAGAGTAGATTTGACATGAAAGATCTTGGCATAACTGATGTTATTTTAGGAATTAAAATTTCTAGAACATCAAAAGGACTTGTATTATCCCAATCTCACTATATAGAGAAAATGTGTGACAAGTTTAAGAAGTATGGGATAAGTCCAACACGAACACCTGTGGATGTAAACGTTAAACTTTCTACGAACAAAGATGAAGGTATTTCACAATTGGAATATGCTCGGATCATAGGAAGTTTAATGTATGTTATGAATTGTACTCGACCTGACATAGCATACTCTGTGAGTAAGCTGAGTTGATACACAAGTAACCCAGGTAAATGTCACTGAAATGCAATACTAAGAGTTTTGGGATACTTGAAGTATACTCAAAATTATGGTTTGCATTATACTAGATATCCAGCTGTACTTGAAGGATATAGTGATGC
Organism: Cornus suecica; assembly: GCA_963922005.1. NCBI lineage: Eukaryota > Viridiplantae > Streptophyta > Magnoliopsida > Cornales > Cornaceae > Cornus > Cornus suecica. The sequence goes on along the minus strand of OY998240.1, from coordinate 73,199,003 downwards.
TAATTGGATTTCTGATTCCAATGATTCAAAATTCACTAGTGGATATATTTTTACTCTTGGAAGTGCAGCTGTGTCATGGAAGTCCTCAAGCAAACATGTATTGCTTGGTCCACAATGGAATCTGAATTCATTGCATTGGACAAAGCTGGAGAAGAAGCAGAATGGCTTCGTAATTTTTTAGAGGACATTCCAAACTGGCAGAAACCAGTGCCAGCTATTTGTATACATTGTGATAGTCAATCTACGATTGGAAGGGCTCAAAATCACATGTATAATGGTAAGTCTAGACATATCCGTCGTAGACATAATACCGTAAAACAATTGCTCTCAAATGGTATAATATCCATTGACTATGTAAAGTCTAAGGATAATATAGCGGATCCGTTATCTAAAGGTTTGACAAGAGAGCAAGTTGAAAGATCATCGAGGGGAATGGGCTTGAAGCCTCTGGGTTAAAAGACACCATAATGGCAACCCAACCTAGTTGACTGGAGATCCCAAGATCTAGGTTCAAAGGGACAACCGAATTGTGCGTGACTTAGTTAAAAGCACTGTGGAGATTAAATTAAACTCCTTCCCATTCCTATGATGAGACAGTGCATATTTTAGGGTAAGCTATGCTTTTAATGATGTCTATGACTTGGACATATCCAAGTGAGGAAAAATTCCTAATAGAATCACCTATGTGAGTAGAAGGGGCCGCTTCTAGGAGGATTTTTTGAAGGCGGAATTCTCTGACAAATACTCATGAAACCAAGTGATGTCCAAGGCCAAAATGGACACAAACGTGAGAACCAACTGTGTTCGAAGGGGAACTGTGTGAATTCTATTGTCTTGGTTTACACAAATAGCTGACAGTTCAAGGCATCATGTCCACTGATTAGCCAGTAAATCCGATAGTCTTTCACAAGGGAAAGTTCAAGGCTCTAAGGCTACTTATCCTGATACAGTAACCTTTCATTGTACTCGAACTAGTGTCTGCATATTCATTTACATGTTGAAAATCTAATTTCCATTCATGTGGGGGATTGTTGGAATATTGAATGAGAAATTAAATTATATAACCTAATCTATTACTAATATGGGTATGGGTATGACCTAGTTTTGCAGAGAGAGGTGCATTAACTGTTTGTATAGTTGGAGTGACTCTTCACCTCCAACTAGTGCCAAAACAGTTTCAATACCTCTTTCAAACCATTGCGACTACAGTTTATGTGCCTCTTCAATGTCTATAAATAGACCAGGCCAGAGTTCACTTAAAAAAAAAAAAAAAATTTAATTAAATTATTGTCCTTATCTATTTGGTCAGTCTCTCTCTGTTACATACTTACATATATTCTGGAGTCTTTGGTTTGAGTACAAACACAGAAATTGTGTTCGATGGTTTTCAAAGATTGGAGTGCTACTTCTTTGAAAACGAAATCCGTTCTATCTTGGGAGGCCATTGTTCGTAAACCTTGAGCACCGGAGAGGGAGCAATATTGCCTTAAGGAAACTGTGGTATCACACAGGGCTCGGATTTTTTCTTTTGTTTTTTGCACTTTCGTATTCGGGTCAGTTTCCTTTTTACGTAATTATAATTTATATATATATATATATATAAATACAGTTTATGCGTGTTAGATTTTATAGATATAAACAGAACACATATTTTGATAACAATTTTCACTAACAATGTGATGATAACCTGGAATAGTAAGGGCTATGCAACTAGCCACATAAAACACACCCAAAACTCAACTTGAGGAATACCAGAAAAGAATAATCGAGAGTACGTGAAAGTGTGAATAAAAGGGTAAATTTCACTAACAATGTGATGACAAGCCGTTAAAGCACACCAAAAGAAGCAAGAATCTACCATCACCAATGAAAAATAAATTAGCAAGGCCATTCTTGGCTGATTTTCTAACCTTAACCTTGTAAAAATTGTCTGACATTGGGAGATGTCTCCTCGCTGTGTAAAAGAACACCAAAAGAAATTAGACAAGTGTAATGAAATTTTTTTCTAGAAATAATTTTCTTCAAGTTGAAATCAACCAATCACCTAATTCTATTGTTGTCGTCTTGCTGACTTTACTTTCACTGTTACATAATAATTTGACAAAAATATAAACATGCATTAAAGGACTGAAGCTTATTCGAAATCAAATAACCACAAGAAAATAAGATAAGAAGATACAAAATTTTAAACAAAGTAATTAAGAACCAAACCAGTCTATGTCACTTAAATCAACATCTTCCTCCTTTATAGGAAATCCAGCACTTTGAAGCAGTGCCTTAATGTCATTCGCCACCTTTTCTTTTGGTATCTATAAGAGAACGGGAACGAGTAATTTTGCAAGAAACATTAAAAATAAGTAGAGATGTCTCTGCACAATTCAGAAAAAATAAATGTTTAAATCTCAGCATGCCACAACCAACGTGAGAAATTGCAAGAAACAAGCACATGCAAAAACCCTTTAAAAAGCATAGATCATAACAACTTATTTCAATTTGTACTGACTGCCTGTATTTATCAACAGCAGCACCAGCCTTCTCAAACACTTTGAGCAACAATGGTCTCTGCATCGTTATTGCCTTAATATCCTCAAGGGACGGAGGCAACTTATGATTTTTCGGACGTCTCAGGATTAATCTGCTTCCATCAAAATTAGGAATATCTTTGCTTTCAAATACACCCCGAGGCATAATCCTCTCCTGAGCAACCATCAGCATAGTAGCCATCTCAACAAGGTCACCCTCCCTGGCATAATGGCTGAATATACTATCAATCTCCTTTGTTCTCCATGCAAGCAACCTATTCATTTCTAAAAATGCTTTCTGCCAACAGAATTTGTTTGAGCTCCATGGTGAAGTAACAACGCAACCAATTCATCCGAATAATGATTAGCTGCTAAATGCAATGGATATGTTCCATCACTAAAGGGAAGATTGAGATCTGCAACGAAACCGGTCTCTCCTCTAAAAAAAGAGATGGCACACTCTATTGCTCCGTGCCAACAAATTCTTTGCAAAACAGCCGGTGAGCAATATCTAGCTTGATTTCGATCTCCTTTAATTCTTGGAAATAGTCGACGACGATGGGAATTCATGGCCTTGAGAAGTTTAGTTTTGTCGTCAAACATGACAATAGACGCCAATTTTGAACCAAAGTCAAAATCGTCTAAATCATTGGAGTCCCACTGTCATTGTATGAACAACACTAAACATCACCACATGTGACATAGTAGGAGTAATGAGGAAAAAAGGGAAGAAATACAATGAAGTGAAGAAGCTCCCATGTAAATTTCAAGATTTACCAAAAGCACATAGAGTAAGATGAATATGAAAAATGCGTGTTAATAGATACATATATACATAGGTATACATATATAGAGAATTAGATAGAGAGATACCTGAGACATCCTTTTCCCCAATTACAGTATCCACACTCTGGAACTCTGATGTAAGTAACAATAAACAGCAAAAAAAAAAATACTAGTGTTCAAAGCTTTTCAAATAAACACATATAATAAAATTAATTGCAGAATAGCTAGTTGAGAATTAATAAACAACTAAATCACAGTATAGGAAATTGCTCTATGAAACCTCCACATAGAGAGAATACTAACCAACAGGGCCGCAGTGACCAACGGAGCGACCGTAACTGAGATATATTGTTCCTATTAATTTAGTAGAAGGGTAATTTACAAATAACCCCCTAAGATTTCAAGATTCAATCACCAAACCCCCTGCCGTTCGCCAAATCCCTGACATTTCAGATTTTAATCAAATACCCCATTTAAGCAATTTTTATGTCAAAATGACTTAAATGCCCCTCACATAAATTATAGTTTCACCTCTTTTTTTTGGGCATATTATACTTTCCCCCTCTATAAATATATATATATATATATATATATATATATAATTCAAAACAATTATTTAAATTTTGAATTATATAAAATTTGAATATATATATATAATTCAAAATATATATATATATATATATATATATATAATTCGAAACAAATATATAAATTTTGAAATATATATATAATTCGTAAACTATATATTAAATTTCGAAAAAATATATAAAATTCAAAAACATATATAAAATTTGAAATATATATAATTCAAAACAAATATATAAAATTTGAAAAAATATATATAAAATTCGGAAAATATATACAAATTCGAAAACAATTATATATAATTCGAAACAAATATATAAATTCGAAAAATATATATATAATTCATAAATAATATATTAAATTTCGAAAAAATATATAAAATTTGAAAAAATATATTAAAATTTGAATATATATATAAAATTCAAAAAATTATATAAAATTTGAAATATATATAAAATTCAAAAAATATATATAATTTTTTTTTTAATAGATAAGAAGAGACAAGCAATCAGTCCACCATTTTACGTTATCCCACTTATTCTTTTCCTTTAATTTTTTGTTCATTTAAAATAATATAATAAAAAATAAAGATTTAAGTACATAACATAACATGGGTTCTCATTCAACCTCACGTGTCTGGTCCAAACCATACACTCTGTCACGTGTCACTCACGTGGTAATATGAAAAAATAAAATTTATTTTTTGAAATATATATATATATATATTCAAATTTTTATATATTTTCTGAATTTTATATATTTTTTTTGAATTTTTATATGTTTTTCGAATTTTATAAAGTTTTTCTAATTTTATATATTTTTTTCAAATTTTATATATTTGTTTTGAATTTTATATATATATATTTCAAATTTTATATATTTTTGAATTTTATATATTTTTTTCAAAATTTAACATATTATTTATGAAATATATGTATATATATATTTCAAAATTTATATATTTGTTTTGAATTATATATATATTTTCGAATTTTATATATAATATTTTTTTATAGATTGGGGAAAGTGTAATTATCCAAAAAGGAGGGGGGAAGTGTAATATGTCCAAACAAGAGAGGTGAAATTTTAATTTATGTGATGGACATTTAAGTCATTTTGATATGAAAATTAGCTAGAGGAGGTATTTGATTAAAATCTAAAATGTCAGGGAATTTAACAAACGACAGAAAATTTGGTGATTAAATTCTGAAATCTCAGGAGGTTTTGTGTAACCTACCCTTTAGTAGAATTGCAAAAATGGAAGGATTTAGATTCTAATGCTAAAGAATCGATTTTGAATTAGAATTGGAATAGGGTGAAAAAATTGAGATTCTAAGGGTAAAGAATCGATTTTTAACCATGAAACCTAACCCTAATTTGCTATATAACTATTTCAATATAATACCCAAAATGCCCTTAGAGTTAGTATGTCTTATCCCAAGTCTTCTCCTCCAATGTTCCTTCTTCTCTCCTTGCGATTCTTGTATAGGGTTGCATTCAACACACACAATTCGTAATTCATTATGGAAACCCAACCCGATTTGAAGAAATCCCAAATTAAATTGCTTTTCCAATCAACCGACGAATCTTGGTGCTCATCCACTTGCGAATTCATACAAGCATGAATTTTGAAGCATGATCAACCACCAAAAATCAAGAATGTTTCACTCCAAGTCGTTACAATTTTGAAGATATCCCGCTCCCAATTTTTTTAAAAATTAATTCCCTAACATTTTCAAAGATCTCATACGCCATTCAAATTTTGGTTATTCATTCCCAAGACAATTTCAGTGGTAATCAACCCGTTATAACTTATAGCACACCAAATATATATCTAGATGAGAAAAAATGACTAGGCTTAAATTTATTTATTTATTTTCTATCATCAAATCTTTCTTAACTAAGTATATATATATATCTATATCTATATCAATTTATATCTATATTATTCTAAAAGTGTAAGCCCCTTAATTATTTCTTCTCACTTCTTAAATGAAAAAATAATTAATATATATTATTATTATTTAAGTATAACATCAAAGGCATTTCCAGAGACAAATAAATTTATTCTACTATTATAAAAGTGTGAAAGTTTTTATTTTTTCTATACATTTTGTAGTATTTTTAATTATTATAATTTAATTATTGATTATTAATAAATAAATATCATAAATATCATTAAGATTTTATAAATGAAGAGTTGTTGAAAACCTTTCCACCTTCACAACTTTAACCCCTTTTTTTTATAGCAAGTACATTGATGGAATTTAATGGATCAATTGATAGAATTTAATTGATCAAATGTACTTGACTTTTGAAATGAAATAAAGTGATAATGGGGAATGGAATAGCCGAATCACTAAAAATCTCACTAGCCATTTAACTAACCCTTCATTTATTTCAAATCCTATATATAATTGCCCTCATCTTCAAAAATATATTGTTATTAATCTCAAACAAATATCTCAACAATCAGCAGTGACAATCTTAGATTCCACTCAACCTGTAAGTCATTGCTATCATATGTTCTCTTCATAAATTCATCATTCACCCTATGTAAGTCATATTATATATATATATATACATATATGTATGTATACATTGTGATGTTAAATTAATTTCTTTTATCATTTCTCTTTTATATTATTTTCGTTCATCACATATTTCTCATAACATGCTTTATGCTAGTATATATATATATGACTTTTTACGGATATCTACTGAGGTTTGAAATTTATCACGAATCTTTCTTAAAAAACAAATGTTATATCAGAGACTCCCAAACTAACGATCCATACTGGTCAATGACGGTTTTTGTTGATATCACGCTCAAACATTTAAATTCCCATAATACGCTTCATTATGTAAAATGTCCTTTATAACCATGAGTGTAGCATGTGAAATGGCATAAATACCATTTTCTTCTCCAAATCTAACCTATATAGAGCTTATATATACACACACAAATTGCACAGTTTATATGTATATACCCACAATCATGTGGATCTATAATTGCAATTGTGAATAAACAAAATTGAAGAATGATAGCAAGTGAATCAAACTCATTAATGACATTGTTTTCTCTCTCAAAACCCACTTCAGTGTTGTCGAATCAAATGTGATTTGGTGTAATTGAATCTCCAAGTGAACTGGGTTTTATAGGAGAGAAATGGGGATGGTAATTTTTGGTGGGAAATGGGTGTGAGGGAGCTTTAATGGAGGTATAGATAGATATGTGTGGTTTTAGAGAGAGAAAAGTTGTTTTATTTTTTGTTTTTTGTTTTAGTCATTTCACATCAAATATTGAGGGCAAATGAGTAAAATTACTAGGTATGTTAGGTCAGTTAATGAATTGTTAGCACCACGGAAGGTTTGCAATGCAACATTTATTTTTTAAGGGAGGTACGAGATAAATTTCAAATCTTAGGAGAGGTCCCTAATAGAAAGGCAAACCTCAGGAGAGGTATTTATGAAAAAACCCATATATATATATATATATGTATGCGAAAATGATCTCAATGATCTTTCGTTTCCCGTGAGTAAGAAAACTCATCTATGTTATTGAATTTAATCAACTAACCCTTCCCATGTTTATATTGTTCTTATATTTTTCAATTTCATCACTTTGCTCCTTACCGACTATAAATACCAAAAAATGCACAACACAAGAATACATTTTATTTAGATTTTTGCTTACTATATATACATTCCCTTTTTGGGCTTCGAGCCCATTAGGACAATATTATTTTGCTTACATCATTCCCTCAATCTCTTTTACATCACTATCTTTATTTTCAAACAATTCCAACCTGAAATGGGCCTAAACTTCGGGCTTTTGGTGACCTTGTTGGGCTATTAGCCTAACGGGCCCGATGCCTGATAGGCCTCTATGGGCCTGGAGATTTCCATACTTACACAAGCCCTCTTCTTGGTTATGGGCTTTCGGGCAGTCAAGCCCATTACCTAGAAGGTAAAGTGTGGAAGAGAATATATATACATCACCCATGTCGGGATGACGTGGCAGGTTCATTAAATGGGACAGTTGTGCCATCATTAACATTTCAAATTTGTGCCTCAACAGGTTTCTGGATGTCCTGGAAGCAGGTTCTCCAGTCGAACCCGATCCGGTATTGGGCAGTGTCGCAGAGACGCTTATACATCTGATTGCCACCCTGATGACACATTTTCACTGTTGACCTCTCCACTGCTAAGAGATTCTCAGTTCCAACCTTCTCCTTGGAGACCCTCAGGCCCTCATTCTCTGTCTTCAGGCCTTCGACTTCAGCAGCTAGGGCCCGACGAACTGCCTCCATTTCCTTGATCTTCTCTTGGGCCCCCTGAAGCTTTTGCTCCGTAGAGATTGCCCTTGTGGTCTGGACCTCCAGCTTATCATTAGATATCGATAGCATGGTGGCCACCTTTTTTCTTGCGTCCTCCTTCAACCTCAGGAGCTCTGAAGATTTATTGAGCAACCTGTTATCCTCCTTTAGCTTTGCATTATAAGCTTATTTAGGTAGAACATTTGCCAAGAAATACAAGTATTAGCCAGATCAATGAATAAAGTGCAGAAATATAAAGTATGACTGAAGAAACAACAGGGTCGAGAACGTACCTTCATGGCAATCTCCGGACTGGTCATGGCCAAATCTTTCTGATCGATCTGTGTTAGCTTCTTTCGGTCCGCCGGGGTCCAAATCTAGAGACCCATCTTCCAGAGGGCGACATCATCATCAATTGTCTCGCTCCCCGCGACCAAGAAACCACCACCCGGAAGTCTTATCTTGGGTCCCCACGGGACGGGTTACTCCTTCCCAGATGAAGTCCCTGACTCCGCCACCATCTCATTCAAAATGATTAGGATTAATTTCATTTACACCTCCTGAACTTTACTTTATCTTTAATCAAACACCCTCAGGTTTGAAAATATTCATTTAGACCCCTTATTTTTTCTAAGATACATCATTTACACCTCCTAATATAGCTTAATACCTAAACTACCCTAAATGTTGGTATATGTGTTGTACGGAAACAAGGACTCAATTTTTTTTATATTTTAAATCAAAAATAAAATAAAAAGTTTAAACCAAGAGACACGATTGTTGTCGATTGGTTAGTTGATTATGAATAGACATGTCACTTGATTAAACCAAACAACACATATGTTTGGAATAAGATGCGTCGTATACACTTTTTAACTAAGTCACTTTAGTTACAATAGTCATACATGTGATAAGTGCAAAAAAGTGAGGATTTAAAATGTCAAAATAAACAATCTACCATTTTATTGTATAAATATTCTAATATTTTTTTTTTCCTACAAATATTGATGACCAAAATAAAAGAAAAATAAAGAAAAGAAGGAAAGGAAGATAAAGTGAATCTCTACATGTACACGTGTGGGTATATGTGTGCCTATGAAAATTAGGTGACCAAAAGAACAAGTTGGTGACAAACATTAGCTAGAGGAATCAGTGGAAATTTGATGCACTTCGCAGACTTCAAGGCAAAGGATTAAAGAAAATTGGTTGGCTGAATTAATGCAGTGCAAAGGATTAAAGGATTAAAGACGTGTGGGTACACGTCTGCATATCAGAAAGGGAGTTCGAGAGCCTAGAGCTGAAAGGTTGTGACACCAAGTGTAGTACAATGGTGACAGTGTGCAATTATTTGTACTTTTTCTTTTAATTAATGAAAAATTATTTTATCATTATGCTATCTTTTTGTATTAATATGTCAGTGTAAACACTTCTCTCTCCTCGGGGGTGATGAAATCACCATGGGTGAAATGTAATTAAATTTATTTTATAATTCTTCTTCTTGAGAATATTCTTTTACGAATCTCAATGACAAAAACCTTACAACAGATGTTGGAAGCTAAAAATAGATGGAGGATTCTTCGTGATTGCCAATTAATGAAAATACGAGAAATGTCTATCCCTATTTACATTTTTTTCAAAGCAAGATAATAAAGGGAGGATTTTTCGTGATTACCAATTAATGAAGGGAATGCCTACCAATATTTATTATTGTGTTTAACAAGATGTGGTTATTGAGATATCATATAGTAACTCATTTATATAACCGTGTGTTTATTTTACGTCATATTTTCCTTTATCTTTTCAAGTTGTAACTGAAATTGGTAAAGTGAACGGTTATTTGGAGAAGAACTTGTAATAGAAATATGTAATATTTATTTATATGGACTCGGGTGATGGATTCTCTTTCCTTGAGATTTTTTCAATCATTTGATAATTTTAATTAGCAATTTTACTTTACTATTCAAAAATTCAAAAATTATTTTAAACTTGCTTATTTTTATTTTAAAAAATTAAAGTTTTGGATCCGGGTCTCGAAACGAGTTCCAAGTTAAGAGTGGTTCGACCATACTTATTGTTATACTATTTTTAGTCTAAGTTTTTGTAAGTATAAATTTTTGTTGACTAGGGTGTGGTGAAATAATTTTTGGCACCACTATAACACAAAACACACACATTTGGTTGCATGGTGTACAAAAGGCTAGGTTTGTCTTTGGTTAATAATTTTTCCTGAATGGCTAGCCAGAGGCAAAAGCTGTGTTTGGGTATTCTATTGGGAAACCATAGCAGTTTATGCCAATGGCAATTAGGAAGGGGTGGGTTAATGTTTAGGAATGTATGTTTTAGGGTAAAAGTTTTGGATGGAAAGGGATTCCAGAGTGTGCAATCACTGGTGATAGGGTTGGGTGGGGGGAGAAAGGCTAGGTCAAAGAGAGGGTTAACAGACTTATAGAATTGTCTTGGCCATTTCCATTGACCATTAGCAATTAGTGAAGAAACTTTGAGATGCTTGTTGAAACTCCATCTTTGTCTTTGGGGGGATTCAAGTAGCAACTGAAAAATTGATCCACAAGGGAGCCAGTTTTCATAATAAACATAAGTCAAATTACCATTACCTATCTTTTGCTTAACTATAGAGTGTGCAAGATGCCTTAGCTGTAATAACTTCCCCCAGAACCATGAGCACTCTCCTGGAATTTGCAGTTCCCAAAAGCTCTTCCTCTTAATCAAATTCTTTATTGCCCAATCAATCCAAATGTTGTTGTGGTCAGAACATAGAGTCCAAATGTGCCTAAGGCATGATGCTTTGTTCCACATTTTAAAATCTTGAATACCAAGTTCTCCTGCTGTTTTAGGTTTACATAAATTGTCCCAGTCCACCTTAGCTCTGTGTCTTGTCGAAGTGGAACCACTCCATAGGAATTTTTGGAGAACACCTTGAATCAGTTTGCATACCTTGCCAGGTATAATGAAGAGATTAGTCCAAAAAATATGAATGTTAAAGAGAGAATAATGGATAAGTTGTAATCTCCCTGCATATGACAAAGCCCTAGTAGTCCAACTACCCACTTTAGAAAGCATGTTATCCACTAAACATTGACAATCAGCAGTAGAAAGTTTAGAAGAAATGAGGGGTAGACCTAGATATCTAATGGGAAAATCACCTATAGGGAAATTAAAAAGAGCACAAATGTCCTACTTTACAAGTCCCTGGACCCCAGAAAAAAATAGATGACTTTTATTCTGATTATGAGAAAGGCCAGACAAGGATGAGAAAGTGTCAATGGCAGATTTGATAATAATATCAAAGTTTAAATTGCCATAAAAGAACATTAACACATCATCAACGAAAGATAGGTGAGAAAGCTTGGTAGCACTACATTTCCAATGGTAGGAAAAAGAATCATTTGAGGTCATAAAGTTGGTGATAGATGACAGAATATCCATGGCTAAAACAAAGAGATAAGGAGATAAAAGATCTCCTTGTCTTAAACCTTTAATATTTATAAAAAATTCACATAGTTCACCATTCACTAAAACAGAGAAGAAAGTTGTAGTGATGCAAGTTTTAATCCAAGAAATAAATAAAGAAGGGAAATTCATAGCATGTAGCACATCAATCATAAAGCACCAATCAATACAATCATATGTTTTTTGTAAATCAACTTTGAGAGTGCATCTAGGAGAACCTAAGTCCTTATGATACCCTCTCACTAGTTCTTGTGCTAGAATAATGTTATCCCCGATCTTTCTCCATTTGATGAAAGTATTTTGCGTTTTATCAATTAGAGAAGGCAAAATAGGCTTAAGCTTATTGGCAAGAAGTTTATATATACATTTATAAATCACATTGCAACAAGATATAGGCCTATAATTAGCATGGGAATTTAGATTTGGGATTTTGGGGATTAGGGCAAGGTAGGTGGCATTAATTTGCTTTAGCATCAATCAATTCTCAAAAAACATTTTAATAGCATAAGTCACCTCATTGCCTACTATGGGCCAAGTTTTTTTTGAAAAAAGAGAATTAAAACCATCAGGACCTAGAGACTTGTTAGATTTGATAGAAAATAGGCAATTTTTTATTTCAAGATCAGTAGGGATGAAGCAAAGATTTTCATGACATTCTCAATCCACAGTTTTATTTACAAACTGAGAGAGTACAGTCATACTTGGGTAGCAATGAGGATTGCTACCAATAAGCTCCTAAAAGTAAAAGATAAATCCTTCCTTGATATCCTCATTGTTCCTTGAAATTTTCCCATTAGGTAGCCTCACATGGGATATTTTCCTTCTATTATGTCTGTGCTGCAAGCACTTATGGAAGAAGCTTATGTTTTGGTCCCCAAGAGCAAGCCAAGTCACCCTTACCTTTTGTCTAAAAATTTGTTCCTTCACTTTACTCAAACTAGAGTAAGTTAAGGACATTGTTTTTTCCCGTTCTCTAAGAATACTGTTACTAGGATCATTGTCAAGAGCTTATTGAACAAAACCCAAATTCTTTTTAGCTTGTTTCACTCTTCCACTAATATCACTGAAAACTTCCTTATTCAGATCCTTAAGGCTTGATTTCAATAATTTCAGTTTGGCAACCACTCTATACATAGGTATTCCAGTGATCTCAGTGCCCCAAACCTTTGCCACAATATCCAAAAAATTAGGATGGTTACACCAGTGATTGAAAAATCTGAAGGGGTTTTTTTGGGGAGTGATCTGACCCAAGGAGACAATCATAGGGCTGTGGTCAGAACAAAAATGAAGGAGAAAATAAATATAAGAGTTGGGATAAAAAGAAAGCCACTTGGAGTTCACCAGAACTCTGTCAAGTTTCTCAGCCACCACATCACTCCCTTGTACTTTATTGGACCAAGTATAGAACTTGCCAAAGAAACCAAGATCATCCACTCCCATGTCACCTAAGCATTCATTCAAGTCATTTATAGCAGGGCTCCAAAGCCTGTTACCTCCAAACTTCTCATCAGGTTTTCTAATTGCATTAAAATCACCTAATAGAATCCAAGGCTGATCTTGTATGCCATAACTATTCTCCATAAGGTTGTCCCAAAGTAATCCTCTTTCATCAGCAGTATTTAAACCATAAATAAATGTAACATAGAATATCTAGTCAGAATTAGTAAAAGAAACAAGGCGATGTACATACTGATCTGTCATAAAAACACAATCCGCCTTAAAAACATTAGGATTCCAAAGTATCCAAATCCTTCCCAAATGAGCATTTTCAATATTGGTTGCAAGGGGCCAATTTGAAATAGAATGATGCACACTATCCATACTATTAACTGTCACTTTAGTTTCAATCAATCCAATAAGATCTAAATGGTTGTCCTTCATGAGTTTCCTAATCTCCTGGTGTCTAGAGGGATTATTCATCCCTCTAACATTCCAAGCTCCAACAATCATTGGGGTGCTGGGGGTAATTTAGGTCCTCAAAGAACCTAATACTCTCATTTCTTGCTGCCACACTTTTATCTTTAGCTTCTTTCCTTAACTTTTTCATTTCCCTAGGGGAAATCTCAGGGTTATTGTCCTTCAAAACAGTACAAAAAGTCAAACAAGTATTAGATGTAGTAACAGTACACATAGGCAAATGTACAGAGGGGCCCCCCTTCATGGTAACTTGAAGGGTAGAAACTTCATCCTTAGCATCATCATACTCAGTCATAGTGTTAAGGCATGATAAAATAAGGAATATGTTAGAGGAATGAGATGAAATAGAGTTAAGGGAAAAGAGTTTGATGGTGGTCAGGGGGGACAGGAGAATGATGAAGAGTAGAAGAGACCAGAGTAGGAGGTGGGGTTGAGGCATGTGAGGTATGAATGGGAGTAGAGGTGGATGTAACAACAGGGCCAACAATTATAAGCAGTGGTACTGCAGGATGTGGCTCAGCAATCATAGGGGTAACAGTCAGATTAGGTAAAACATGTGACTTCACATTAGCACCTCTTCCCACCTGGATCCATTGGTCATCACCCTTTCTCACCACATCATGAACCTTGGTCTTAGGAACCCAGATTCTACTCACTTTAGGACAGGCAGCATCACTATGACCAAAACAACAACATTGTTTACATGCTTGAGGTAACCATTGGTATTCAACATCAATATCAATGAAAGCATTTTCACCCATTTGTAATTTAAAGGACTTGATTTTCTGATGAGATGCATTAATTTTGATACAGACTCTTGCATAAGACAACCTTCTTTTGGACTCAGTCATCTCATCAGCATACAAGGGAACACCAATTGCACTAGCTATACAACTAAGTCCCTTGCTATTCCAATATTCCAAAGGAATATTGAAAAAATTGACCCAGACAGGGATAGATGAGCAACTCTCCTTAACAAACTGCATATTAGGAACCCATTTCTTGAGAATAATAGGCCTATTAGCAAACATCCAGGGGCCCTCATCAAGGATAAGCTTACACTAATTTTCATTATTAAATCTGAAAATAAAAAAAACCAGTCTCCATGGCAATGGTTTCAACCACACCTCTGGTCAACCATATTTTCCTGGCTAGAGAGTTCACAAGGCTAAAGGGAAGATTCTTAGAAATAAATAAGCCAACAAGACAAGATTTCCACTCTAAAGTACCCTCATCCTTAGTTGAAGAAGGGGGAACCACAATAGTAACACCATTAGCATTCAGAGGAGCAATGAATTCCATATAAAGTTTTGAGGGAGAGGCAATCTCATACCAGAGCTTGGGAGACAGGGTAGGAGGGATAGGTAAAGATAGGAGGGAGATGGATTGGATGGTAGTAGGATTGCTTGGGTTAGTCAACAGGCTTGGATAGGAAGTAGGAGGGCCTAATGACAAAGGAGATAAGAAGTCTATAGGTTTCTGCAGAATGGGAAGGTGAGAAGGGTTAACACCTAGGATAGTACAAGGGTTATGTGGCTGGGTCAGAAGAATGGTACAGTTTGAATAACCCAAAAAGAGGGGGGGTCAGTAACTTTAGTAGTAGATGGGACAGGTGAGTTGCTTTTAGAAGTGCAATCACAAGGGTGTCCATCCCATCCTGAACAGGGAGAAAGAATGGGATAGATGGAGCACCCGGGAAGGAGAATGAACTAGAATGTACCTTAGGAGCAACTAAAGCATGAGAACCTGAACTCAAACTCTTAGCATGGATAATTCCTTGTAGATGCACCACATTCTTCTCCAGATCCTTATTTTCTTCTAGCCAATTAATAGATTTCCTCAGCTCCAACTTCTGATTAACACCAGGTTGTAGCATAGACAGTCTGCTATGAAGTAGGCTATTATCTCTTGACAAGATCTCAACCACTTTCTCAATGGATTGCAATTCCCTAGTAAGGACATTCATTTCGGCATCCTCAGGACAATCCTTATCATCATCCTCATCCAAACTAAGTTGGTGCTGAGAGACAGGAGAAACATGTCTTTCATTCCTCATTGGGAGGGGGGGGGGGGACTGCAAAGAGTGGCACTAGTAGATGGAGATGGAAGTGTATGAGATACAAAAGGAGTTTTTTTTATATATATATATTTTTGTTGTATTGGGTTGGCATGTAATAAACTTTTCAATCTAACATTTTTGTTTTTTTACATGTCAATAATAACAGTGAATTTATCATAGATGTGTCTCAAAACATTGAATTCTCCATAACAAATGTGTTTTTTTTATATATATATATATATATTATCCACACAGATGTAAGTAACTATAGTGTATCGTCTAAATTTCAAATTTGCAATAACCAACCACACAAATGTACGTATTTAAATATATACTTATATTTATACAACCATGCAGTCTAGCATTAGAATCTGTTCGCTCCAAAAAATAATCATCGGCCAAAGAACCGGGTCGATAATATTCTTCTTTTCTGTAGCGTGCGGGCATGCCAGAACCGGTGACGGAGTTCAACCGGTTCAAAAGGAACGAGTTTTCGTCTCTTTTGAACATGTGAAATATAATCAAGCGATTTGTGCGAGAGAGAACTTAACTCACACGAATGAGTTTGTATTGCCTCAACAAAGAGGACTTTTGGATAACCGAGAAAAATAACATAATAGAATTGAAAGTGTAAAACAAGGAATTTAAAGATACGGAGAATTGAAAAGATTAGCAGTAAAGTAAATTGGTATTGAAAGTGCAGGTGCAAGGAATATAAAGAGACGATAAAAAAGTAAAATATAATAAAGACTGCTATTGTAGTAAGGACATTTTGTATTTGGTGCTTGACCTCTAAAAAAATAGATCTGCGTACATTATTTATAGTCTAAAACTGAATTTATCCACAAGTAATTGAAACCTAAAAGATAACAACTAAAAATAAAAAAATAAAATAAAAGATAAATCAACTTAAATCCTAATCCTACCTAAAACACTAGCATCAACTATATAATTCATATTCTTAAAAAGTGTCCAACACTCCAAAAGCACTTCAAACTTGGTCAGCAAGAATTTCAATCAGGTGGGTTTTGAGGAGAAACTGGGCTAAAACTCTTTTATAAAACCATTTAATTTTTTGGCTCAATTTCTGAACCATTTTCGGCCCATTTTCCAGCCCATTTTCTAGCCCAGTTCTGTCCAATTTTCGGCCCTATTCCTGGCCCATTTTTTCCACCTTTGTCTTGCCATGTGTTAGCTCATTTAGGGTGTAAACAATGCCCCCCAATTCCAACACCATTTTGCTTTTAAAATATGATTGTTGAAATTTTTCTTTAGCCCAAAATGATGCCAACACATTCTTTTATCGACCTTCCTTACCCCCGAGTTTGTCATTTGGAAGGAAAAAAAATTAATGAGTTGGCTCCAGTACTTTATTCATTTAGGACCAACATCAAAGTGGTCTTTATTCCCTTAATCCTAATCCTAACTAGGTAGAAAATTGTTTAGCGTTCATCGATAGTGGATCAATGAACCCATAAAAGATTCCAACATTAAAAAATTTAAACTCTTGTAGAGGGAAACAAATACGATTAACCGGAATTAAACAATTGTGTAAAGTCATATTAATCGATCTTATTGCCGATTCGATTCAAAGAACGACACAATACCCATGAAGATTTTTCGCGGTAAGTGCTTTTGAAAGTTTATATCTTTTTATAATTTTAGTCGTATCGGCTTAAATTATAAAATACGAATTTTCGCCTTCTGTCAGATTTTCTTCATAAACCGAAACCCAACGAGCTTCGGCCATTTTAAAGCCAATTTCGGTCATTGTAGTTCTGATATAGGCCGCTGCAGATTTGATATTTGCCTCTGTAATTTCGGTAGTTGCAACACTGGTTTCGGCCACTGCAAATTCAGTCAGTTTTTTGGTTACTGCAGTTTCAACCAGATTATTACTACTGACCGAAACCCTATCAATTTGCTTAGTTTTGGCCAATCCTTTTTCGCCTAGATTGATATCGACTGCCTTATTTTTTCCCACATCAGCTCCAAACGCTTTGGCTTTGGCATTAACCAAAGAGGTTTCGACCACCTCCTTTGTTTATGCCAAAACTTTAATTTCAGCAACAACAATTTGTTTCTCAACCGATGGTGATTTTTGTGAACTGGTCATCGGTTGCCCCTCGTGTTTCGGAGGATTCGTGAGTCTTTTCTTCAACATATCATCAGACTTTTGAAGCTCCTACTTTAATTTAGCAATAATAGCTTGGTTGGCTTTTTTTTCTTGAATCAATACCCTCAACCGCTATTGTACGGTTTCAACCCAGACTGTCAATGGTGGCATGTTCGCAATCTTCTCTCGGCTACCTAGTTGGGGTCCCACCGGGCGTGCCAAAATATATTTGCTCCAAAAAAATTCTTCGGCCGAAGGACCGGGCTGATAATATTCTTCTCTTCAACCGGTTCAAAAGGAATGAGTCTTCGTCTCTTTTAAACATGTGGAATAGAATCAGACGATTTGTGCGAGAGAGAACTCAACTCACACAAATGTGTTCTAATTGTCTCAACAAAGAGGATTTTTGGGTAACCGAGAAAAATAACATAATAGAATTGAAAGTGCAAAACAATGAATTTAAAGATACGGGAAATTGAAAAGATTTGCAGTAAAGTAAATTGGTATTGAAAATGCAGGTGCAAGGAATATAAAGAGACGATAAAAAAAAGTAAAATATAATAAAGACTGATTTTGTATTTGGTGTTGGACCTCTAAAATAGATATCTGCATACATTATTTATAGCATAAAACTAAATTGATCCACAAGTAATTTAAACCTAAATGATAACAACTAAAAAAAAAAAAAAAAGATAAATCAACCTAAATCTTAATCCTACCTAAAACACTAACATCAACTATAATTCAAATTCGTAAAAAGTGTCCAACACTCCAAAAGCACTTCAAACTTGGTCGGCAAGAATTTCAATCAGGTGGGTTTTTGAGGAGAAGCTGGGCCAAAACTCTTTTATAAAATCATTTAATTTTATGGCCCAATTTTTGAACCATTTTCGGCCCATTTTCCAACCCAGTTCTGTCCAGTTTTTGGCCCTATTTTTCCACCTTTGCCTTAGCATGTGTTGGCTCATTTAGGGTGTAAACATAATCACAATTTCTTATTCATTCGAATCTTATTAAAAGTAAAACTTTAGAGAGTTGCGGAGAAAATAGTTTAATAAGAGGTTCAATTAGAATCCTCAATGAATATATTATACATGACGTGGTAATATAATTTTAGTTTGGACATGCATAGTCTTCGGGCTTTATTGATTTCAAAAGTTTATGTTTTATACTTTATTCCATTTTTTCGCTTTATCTCATGATGAAGGAAAAATCCAATTATATCAGCATATCCATATATTATCATATGCATATAAGGTCCACGAGTTTTTTAACTCCCATAATATACATATAGTGCATATAATTTCGTGTAATTCTTTGAATTTTTATTATTAAAAAATACGTGCATATTGTCCCTATTGTGAAATAAATTATTTAAAATACCTTTAATATAAGTTTTTTTTTAAATTTATAATAAAATTACTAAAACAAAAAATATGTTTATAAAAAATATATTTAAGAAAAACATCAACAATTTTTTTAAAAAAATATTAAAATTATTTAGGAAAAAGAAATAAGCCTAATTTTTTTAAAAAAATCATTATTATTTTTTATTTATTTATCATTTGACTAAAATAAATTAAGCCTGTTTCTTTCACATTTTTTAATTAATTATTTTATTTTATTTTTTTTATCATTTATTCAATTAATTAATTATTTATTCATTTTATTGATTATATTATATTATATTATATTTGATTAATTTATTCATTTTTTTTATTTTTTTATTATGTTTATTTGTTTTTATTATACATTATTTATTATTAATTCAATATATATATTTTTATTAGGTTAGAAGGGGTATCTTAGGGTTTCATATTATTTTAAGTTGCACATGACATTTATGGGGATAAATTTGCAACATTTTAGAATCAGAATGAATTTATACACATATTTTGAAATTATTAGGATTTTGTGCACATAATATTAAATCATTGGAATATTTCGCAAATAACCCGCATATAAATGATACCAATGAAATTAACATATTTGTGAATTTGTGATAACATTGTATTTGTACCAAACCAATTAGGAACACACAAGACATTTGAAACTAACACACAAAAATAATTGCTACCATATTGTAATGGTTGAAATATTTGGCCCAATTATAGATGGGTCACCAGACTGAAAACAAGCAGGCCGAAAACAACAATGGGCCCATGGAAAAATCTAGAAGCTAAAGTGTGGTCCACAAGGCAAGGAGTAATCCAATTATAGAATAAAGAGTCCAAAAAAGGGTAGAGTTTATCAAATCCCTTGATTTGAGGGATTGATAAACCTGGGTATATGGGCTTGACCCATTTATCACAATTGTGTATAAATAGAAGACTTTGATTAATGAGAAAGGGTCCAATTTTTTATTCCGATTTCTATTGTGTAACTTTTCTGCATTTACACAATTGGCGCCGTCTGTGGGAACTTTCCCTATTATTGAAATCTTTTTCAATAAGCTTCCCACCCTCTACAAAAAAGCTAAGATCCGTACCATCAATGGCGATCACACGATCACAACATACCGATTTGCCTCCAAACGAAGGCCAAAAATCAGAAGATCCGATCAGGAGAGCCCTAGAGGAGAGGACTGCCAAATTAGAAAGGCAGAACGCTGAACTGGCAGCAAAATTGGCTCAACTGTAGAACCCACAGGAGGTCCATGATGACGAGCAGTCCGACCAACGCGAACGATCCGTAGGCCGCCAGACAGACAAAGATGACCTACCCGCTAGGGCCCACAACGATCGTGAAGAACAGGCAGAGTCATCCCTACAGGTTCTTGGGGCACACAACCCCGAGAAGGTCCTGACCATGAAAAAACTGGAGGAAATCATGTCAAGATTTCAGCGAGACGTGCTTAGGGATCTGAAGGTACAGACCCCAATCGATCTGGCATCCGAGGCATCCATAGACGCTGTTCAGACACCATTCACCGTCTCGATCACCAGCGTGCCCTATCGAGAAAGGTTCAGATTACAGAAAGTTCACCCTGTTCGATGGTACAAAAGATCCAACCGAACACATCTATCACGTTCATACCAAGATGAATGTTTACAACGAGAACGAGGCCTTACTCTGTAAAGTTTTCCCCACCAGCCTGACCGACGCAGCCCTCCTGTGGTTTAGAAAGCAACCACCCCGATCGATCGGTAGCTGGCTCAGACTCTGCGAGTTATTTATTGCACAATACTTCGGCAATAAAAGACAGAAGAAGACTATCTCCAGTCTGTTCACCATGATCCAAGAGAAGGGCGAATCCCTGAAAAGTTTTGTCTCACGGTTCAATGTGGAGATGTCTTCAATTGACAACTGCGATCAGCATTCAGCCGTCGAAGCTTTCAGAATGGCCCTGATCCCTGGAACCAAGTTCCACCAGTCCCTAGTCAAGAGGCCACCAGCCGATATTGGAGAGCTCAACTCTAGGGCACAGGGGCACCTCCGAATAGAAGAGGAGTTGGCCATACGACAAAGAAGGACCGCCTTTGCAACAGTAGAAGCCAGAGCATCCGAGCCTTCCAGGGTAAAGGATCGGGCACCAGACCGGAAGAGACCGAGCGCACCTCCAGCTCCTTCCCCAGCCCCAGAGAAACGACCAAGGTTTGAGGAAAATGTCACCCCCTTGAAAGTGACCTTGGCAAAGCTGTACCAGGAAACAAAGGGCAAAGGAATCTACCGGTCACCACCTCCCATCAGATAGCCGATGGACCAAAGGGATATGTCAAGGCACTGCGCCTTCCATGGCCAATACGGGCACCACGCTAACGAGTGCAGAAGCCTTAGAAGACAAGTGCAAGCCATGATTGCAAAAGGAGGACTGACCGAGTATGTTGCCAAGGAAGGAGCCCGACCAGATCAAGCGACTCATGCTCCTACCAAGGGAGCTATGGGACAACCCATGCGGGTCATTCACATGGTCCATAGAGGGCCCAGTCGGTCAGAAGCGGAAGAAGCCCGTAGATCAGATATGCGGCAAGCCCAGAAGTTACGAAGGGTTGGGGAGGTCACCGAATTCCGAAGCCCGAAAGAGGACGCCCGGATTACTTTCACCTCTGCAGATATGCGGAATATTCAGACACTTCATGACGACCCCCTGGTTATCTCCCTCATGGTCTCCAACTGCCTGATCAAGAGGGTAATGGTCGATCCAGGAAGCAATGCCAACATTATCACCAAGTGGGCCTTTGAGAAATTGGAAATCAACCCTCAGGAAATAGTCCCTTCCAGAAGCCCGATAGCAGGATTCGATGGCAAAAGGGTGGAACCAGTGGGGGAAATACAATTACCAGTAACGGCAGCAAAGCGCACACTCCGAGAAACTTTTGTGGTGGTAGATGTAAAACTTTCCTACAATCTCCTCATGGGAAGGGGATGGATCCATCGTATGCACGGAGTCCCTTCTACCATGCATCAGGTCATGCGGTGTATTGACCCGAATGGAATTGACGTAATCGATATCAGGGGCGATCAGATAGCAGAAAAGGAGTGTTACGCAGTCACTATGAAAAGTCTAAAAAGAAGAATGGAACCGGAACAAAGGTCACAGTCCAAGACAACACCTAATGCCAAATAACAATTACAGGAGGGCGGTTCGGGGTCACCAGTAGCAGTCGAACCACTACTGGAAGTTCAAATTTGTCCCGATCGCCCTGAGAGGTTTACCTATGTTGGTTCAGGCCTCAGTCCACAGGAAAAAGAAGAAATGGAATCCCTTCTCCGATCCAATGCCGACATATTTGCGTGGAGCCATATGGACATGACCGGTATTGATCCATCAGTAGCCCTGCATTCTCTCAATGTGAATCCCAGTGCAAGGCCCGTTAAACAGAAACAGAGACGAATGGGAGCCCATTGAAACCAGATCATAGCTGAAGAGGTTGATCGACTTCTGCAAGCAGGGTTCATAAAAGAGGTCCAGTATCCTTCCTGGTTGGCGAACGTGGTGCTGGTCCAGAAGAAAAACGGCAAGTGGAGGGTATGTGTTGACTTCACTGATCTGAATAGAGCATGCCCGAAAGACTGTTTCCCTTTACCGAAGATCGATCAGATGGTAGATGTCACCGCAGGATTCGATCGCCTGAGCTTTCTGGATGCGTACTCTGGTTATAACCAGATCCGAATGGATCCGGAGGACCAGGAAAAGACTGCCTTCATCACTGAATCAGGTACATTTTGTTATACAGTTATGCCTTTCGGACTAAAGAATGCAGTGCTACCTATCAGAGGTTGGTCAGAAGGGTGTTCCAAGAGATGATGGGATCCACCATCGAAGCCTACATCGATGACACAGTGGTCAAAAGCAAGGTGAAAGGAGACCATCTAACCGATCTGCAGCAAGTGTTCAACACCCTCCGGAAGTACAATATGAAGCTCAACCCTGCCAAATGTTCTTTCGGAGTATCCTCGGGCCAGTTTTTAGGGCACATAGTTGATCGAACGGGAATACAATCTAGCCCTGCGCAAGTCAAAGCTCTCGTAGAGACAGCTGAGCCAAAATCCCGGAAGGAGATCCAGGTACTAACCGGAAGAATAACGGCCCTCAGTCGTTTCATCTCTCGATTAACCGATCGGTGTAGGCCGTTCTTTCAGGCTATAAAAGCGGCACAAGGAGAAGTCTGGGGGCCAGAACAAGCGGAGGCCCTGGACAAACTCAAAAGTTACATGGCGAAGCCCCCGATTCTGACAACCCCTGAAGCCGATGAGCCGTTGTACCTGTATCTTGCCATTTCAGCAACATCTACCAGCGCCGCTCTGGTCAAGGAAGGAAAAGGGTACCAGACACCAGTCTTCTACACCAGCAAATCCCTTGCTGATGCAGAAACCCGTTATTCAAAGCAGGAGAAGCTGGTACTATCACTGATCAATGCTAATTGACGTCTTCGGCATTATTTTGAAGCGCACCCGATCATAGTTCCCACTGTAACTCCGATAAGATCCATAATGGCGAAGCCTGAGTTATCTGGGAGAGTCTCAAAATGGGCAATTGAACTAAGGATTTTTGACATAACCTATGTCCCCCGAACGGCCATCAAAGGACAGGCAGTAGCTGACTTCCTGCTAGAAACAGAAACTACTGACTGCACAGAAGAAGTTGAGCCTGGATTATGGTTCGTGTT
Organism: Cornus suecica; assembly: GCA_963922005.1. Taxonomy (NCBI): domain Eukaryota; kingdom Viridiplantae; phylum Streptophyta; class Magnoliopsida; order Cornales; family Cornaceae; genus Cornus; species Cornus suecica. The sequence continues at coordinate 73,175,121 of OY998240.1, read as the reverse complement.
CGTAGACGGATCATCCAACATTGACGGAGTAGGGGTCGGAGTAGTACTAGTAACACCGGATGGTACTAAAATCCAACAATCCGTTAGACTGGAATTTCCAGCTTCTAACAACGAAGCAGAGTATGAGGCCATCCTTTCAGGAATTCGGTTAGCCCGAAGCCTTCAAGTCCAAAGAGCAAAAGTACGAAGTGACTCCCAGCTAGTCGTACGACAGATAAATGGGGAGTATGAAACCCGAGAGCCGAAGATGAAAGCATACAAGAATCTGGTTCTAAGGGAGGTTGAAGAGTTCCAGCAGATAAATTTTGAGCAGATTCCCAGAGGAGATAACTTTGTAGCAGATCATCTGGCTAACCAAGCCTCTGCCACAGGAAAAAGTATGACCCGCACTGTACCAATAGACTTCGTCGTCCGATCCAGATTGGAACCCCCCGAAGAAGTAATGGTTATCCCATGGGAACCAAGTTGGATGGATCCGATAGTAGATTATCTGAGATTTGGTACATTGCCTGAATCAAAATCCGAGGCCCGGAAGATAAGAATGAAGGCAGCCAAATATGCCCTATACAACGGCCAACTATACCGAAAGTCTTTTCCGGACCATACTTGAGATGTCTCACCCTATCAGAGGCATCGACAGTCATGGAGGAGATTCATACAGGAGCTTGTGGCAATCACTCCGGAGGAAGGTCCCTAGCTCATAAAGTCCTCACCCAGGGGTACTTCTGGCCCTACCTGGCAAGAGACGCTGAAGTTTATGTCAGACATTGCAAGAAATGTCAGTTTCATGGAGATGTCATTCATCCACCGCTGGAGATCTTAAACCCAACGATTGTTCCTCACCCTTTTGCCCTATGGGGTATGGACATTGTGGGTCCTCTCCCTCAGGCAATACGATGTACCACGCATGTTCTCCTGGCTACCGATTATTTTACCAAATGGGTGGAAGCGGAGGCATATCCCACCATAACAGGCAGCCATGTTATAAATTCATCTGGAGCCACATCATCTGTAGATTCGGCCTACCCCGAACCATAATGATGGATAATGGCACCAACCTGGACAATAGAAGGGTTCAAGCATTCTTAGAAAAGTATGGGATCAATCAGAACACTTCTTCCGTCGGCTACCCACAGGGAAATGGGCAAGCCGAAAGGACGAATAGAACCATTTTTGACACACTGAGGAAAAAACTTGAAGATGCAAAAGGGGCATGGTTAGAGAAATTGTCTGAGGTGTTATGGTCCTATCGGACTACTCCAAGACAGCCAACTGGAGAAACCCCTTTCGCCGTGGCTTATGGGGCCGAAGCAGTTATCCCGACCGAGCTAAGGGTACCTACTTTAAGGAGTCACACATGGGAAGAAGGTCCAAACAATCAACACCTAGCCCATGATCTGGACCTCCTGGAAGAAAGAAGGGAAGCCGCCGGGATAAGACTAGCTATCTATCAGCAGCAAGTCAGGGCACGATTCAATCAGAAAGTCAAAAGAAGAGAGTTCCATGTAGGCGATATGGTGCTCAGAAGGAAGATTGGGATTGTAGGCAAATTACGAGAAACATGGGAAGGACCTTACACAGTGGTTGAGGTTATCGGACGCGGTGCTTATCGGGTTCGGAAGAACGAAACAAGCCGCCTCGAGTCCAACTCTCAGAATGCTTATCGGTTAAATAGGTATTATCCTTAGATAGTTGTTTTTCTTGTTAAGAAATAAAACTGTGTCTTTCTATGACACCTTTGTTACGAAGCATCTGTGCCCGATATCGGCGCCTCTGTTGCACGATTTTCAAATTCATCTCAATAAAGATAGATTCTACTTTTATACAAGTACTTCATGTTTATTAAAATTTCCTAAGTGTTTGAGTTCAAACCTGATTTGAATTAACTAGAAAATGCAATCGAGCCTCAGGGGCCAAATGCCCGAAGGCTTCATGTTTATTAAAATTTCCTAAGTGTTTGAGTTCAAACCTGATTTGAACTAACCAGAGGATGCAATCAAGCCTCAGGGGCCAAATGCCCGAAGGCTTCATGTTTATTAAAATTTCCTAAGTGTTTGAGTTCAAACCTGATTTGAACTAACCAGAGGATGAAATCAAGCCTCAGGGGCCAAATGCCCGAAGGCTTCATGTTTGTTAAAATTTCCTAAGTGTTTGAGTTCAAACTTGATTTGAACTAACCAGAGGATGGAATCAAGCCTCAGGGGCCAAATGCCCGAAGGCTTCATGTTTGTTAAAATTTCCTAAGTGTTTGAGTTCAAACCTGATTTGAACTAACCAGAGGATGAAATCAAGCCTCAGGGGCCAAATGCCCGAAGGCTTCATGTTTGTTAAAATTTCCTAAGTGTTTGAGTTCAAACCTGATTTGAACTAACCAGAGGATGGAATCAAGCCTCAGGGGTCAAATGCCCGAAGGCTTCATGTTTGTTAAAATTTCCTAAGTGTTTGAGTTCAAACTTGATTTGAACTAACCAGAGGATGGAATCAAGCCTCAGGGGCCAAACACCCGAAGGCTTCATGTTTGTTAAAATTTCCTAAGTGTTTGAGCTCAAACCTGATTTGAACTGACCAGAGGATGAAGTCAAGCCTCAGGGGCCTAGTGCCCGAAGGCTTTGTGATTCATTAAAATTTCCTAAGTGCTTAAATGCAAAATGAATAAAAAAAAAAATAAGATAGCCTCAGGGGCCAGATATCTGAAGGCTCAATTATTTCATAAAAGCTAAATACAAAACGCTAAAAACCAACACAAAAAAGGAATAATTACTGGAAAAGGGGATAAAATTTCTTGTTCATTGAAAAAAAAAGAGTTACAAGAAATTAGCCCATTAGGGGAAACAAAAACGTATAAAATTGCCCTAGCTACTGTTCGGGAGGATGGTATTCTTCCCCCTTCAGGATGGCGGCGAAGCGCTTCTCGATCTCAGAGGCATGAGGGTTTTCATAAGGAAAGGGTACTCCCATATGGGCATCGAATTCCTCTGCGGTCTTGAATTCCCGGGATTCCAGAGGGATATGCTCCATTTCATGCCTCCGCCGCCAGGCCCTGACCGCTCGGATGTCGCAGATGACACTGTATCTTTTGAACATGTCAAGCCCTCCTAGACGGCACACTTCTACCTTTTCCCGCTCAAGGGACAGAAGCCTCTCTGATTCTGCCAAGAGTCTATCAGACTCAGCTTTTTCAGCTGCCATCTTCCTGGCAACCTCCCTCATTTTTTCCAGCTCGGCAGCCAGAACCAGCTTTTCGGTAGTCAGGGCTTGCCTTTCCGCTTCACCGATTTCCAGAAGAGTCTTCTGTTTAGAAACGGTCTGGCGGAGACCATCCGCTTCCTTAACCAGAGAAACCCGGTGGATCTCATTCTGTTTTATTTGGGCCTTCATACCGGCCATTTCTTTGACATCAGTCTCAAGGAGACTGTTGTAGGCCTGAACGCCGTAGAGGAGCTGCACAGTAAAGATTGGATTATTACACAAATAGCGATCAAACAAACGAAATAACGAACACAAAGGTTAAACAAAGTCTTTTACCTCCATAACCATTATTGAAGTCCTCTTAGCCAGATCAGTTCTGGTAATTTTAGTCTGAGCCACCCTATCAGCTGGTGTCCAGATCCCTTTGGCCATAGCCCGAAGAGCTTCCGGATGATTAAGGGTGATTTGATCAGCACATACTGGAGTCCCATCTGGCAGCAGAAACTTAGGCTCCCAAGGATTCAGGGCCTGGGATGATTCAGGGGCAGCAGGAGCTTTGCTTGAAGAAGCATTTCCAGCTTGTGTCCTGACCCTTTTAGTACCCACTCCACTAGTTGTATTGGATCGGGTCCTCACAGTCGGAGCATTAACAAGAAACAGAGGTGGAACCGATGGGTTCTGTGCTAGTGGCGCCGCCGGGCTCTGAGCAGGTGGAGGTACCAAAGTTAAAGGCGGTGCTGTTAATAATGGCACAGCATCAACAAGGGTAATCCCTTCGGGAACTTGAGGGATTCTAGCGGACATAGGTTTGTCAGGCAAGTCCATCATGTCAACACCAGCGCCCAAGTTAGAGATCGACTCAAGATTGTCCAAGGTCAGCAGGTCAGTAGCCGATCGGGTTTTGCCCCAGACATGGGTTTTCAAAAGGCCTATCCGGTGTTTTATAAAGGTAAGGGGGAGGTCCTTGTCCTCATAACCTAGAAATTTGAAGGCATAGTCCCCCCGATGAAGGTCACAGTGGTCACAGAGGCAGGAAGCCTTATGAAGGGGGCGATAGACAGGCAGACGAATGGGACCGAACTTATTGGGGATCGGGAATATACGAGAAAAAGGGTATGACCAATTGCCACTCACTACTACCATTCGTTCTTTCCATCCCTTGTCCGATTTTTCGGTATCGGTACATATGATGCGGCCTTGAAAGGGGAAAAGGTTGTATCTACCCCTACTCGCTCTGGCATTTTGGAAAAAATAACAAAGGAGGAGGTCGGCTAGACCTAAGTTCAGGTCCATATCCCTGTTATACAACAGGAGCATGGATATGATCCTAAAGTTGTTCGGGTTTAGTTGGAGAGGGTGCAACCCTAGCATGAAAAACACGTAATGAAAAAAGGGGTGAAGAGGAAACCTTAGAACCCTAAGATGAGATGCCGATAGCAGAATGCTACCGGGGGCTAGCCCCTGGCTCTGGGTAAAATCTAGGTAGCCAGGGTAAGGGGACACATCAACGTCCTTGGGAACTTGGGTCTCAGCCCGAAGGTGTTTAACGTCCACTTCAGGTCGGGTCCTCTTAAGTGGGGCCACTACGAATGGTTCAGAAGGCTTGGATTTCGCAGGATCGGTCGTTGAGGAACCCGGAAGGTCAGTACTTTGAGGAGTGGTATTTTTGGTTCTTTTAGGAGTGGGCTGGGGACTGTCACTGCTAGTGGGATTGATGCCTGAGGTAGAAGATAAAACGACTTCCTCTACTGACCGGGTGTCGTCACTGTCAGACATAATTCTAAAGAAAGGTAGAAGAGACAGAAGGGGGCAAAGATGAAAATTAAAATAAATGAGGAGAAATGACCGGTCAACTTACTCGGTTGGCGAACGGAGAGTCACAGGAGCTTCGGGTAGCAGCAGGGTTCTGTCCTATTAAGTAAATCCAGAACGATCGACGGGAAGGATTGCGGCAAGAACAAGAAAATAAAACCCAAGGATGAAAAGCTAAGGAAGAAAGAGACTAGAGCATAAAATTGCAAAGTGTGAAATGAGAAGTGTGGATTTTATAGAAGGGGAAAAGGAGGCCAAAGGGTTGCACGAAGCCCGAAGGTCCCGCAACCCACGATGAGCCGTCATGGTGCGGCAATCAAGGGAATGGTGGCCGCACATTTCAAAATGCCAATAAATGCTCATAATTGGTTGACAACTCACCATACCTCATTTTTCCCTAAAAAGTGCATGAATGTATATATATTTCTAGTATTGTTTGAAATTTTTCGGTCATGGGCTTTTTACAAAAACCCATAACCTCAGGGGCCTGTGTAATGGTTGAAATATTTTGCCCAATTATAGATGGGCCACCAGACTGATGGCCCGACGACGGATGGGCCAAAGACCGATGGGCCGGAAGGCGGATGGGCTGAAAACAAGCAGGCCGAAAACAACAATGGGCCCATGGAAAAATCTATAAGCTAAAGTGTGGTCCACAAGGCAAGGAGTAATCCAATTATAGAATAAAGAGTCCAAAAAAGGGTAGAGTTTATCAAATCCCTTGATTTGAGGGATTGATAAACCTGGGTATATGGGCTTGACCTATTTATCACAATTGTGTATAAATAGAGGACTTTGATTAATGAGAAAGGGTCCAATTTTTTATTCCGATTTCTATTGTGTAACTTTTCTGCATTTACACATATTCAGTAAGAAAATGTTGCATCGCATCCCCATCTCACGTAGAATCAGTATTCCTTAGTTTGTAAGAAGTCTGTTTTATCCAAACAAATAAGAACACGGATCTTTTCCAGGATAATATATCTTCTGAATTGTTTGGAGTTCTATCTAAATGTGAATAAACATTCACGTTATCTTAAAATTTTAACTGCATTAAAATTCAAACTGTATGAAGATATTTTTGTAATTGTAAGATATATGAATTATACCGTGAATATTTTATCCACCTTTGAATTGAGCTCCAGAGAACTCAGAAGAGAGATCATGCTGGAGAGAATCCAAATTCTTTAAACTTCTTAGACAATTTATCTTCAAAATAAACTTGAAACACACATCCTATTTAATTTTACAGAAGCACATTTGTTTTTCTTAATATGACAGCCACTATTTCATTGACATTGCCTGAACTATGTCAAAACTCTATTTTGACCCCGCATGCATAAATGCATTTTCACCCCCTAATTAAGCAAACTTTTTTCATTTGCACCCCCTGCCCACTTTTGGTTGTTGACTTAGAAGGAAAAAACTATATTACCCTTTGTCAAACACACATATTTCCCATTATAAAGCTATTCTCAATAGGGATAAGTGGGACAGTTTAAACCCTACCCAAATTAACATCCATTATCCCTATACCCAAACATCCAACCCATCTCCTTTATCCCCCTCTTTCAAACCAAACCCTAACCCTTACCCTAATTTTCATACACCCACTACCGTCGCTTGCACCACCACCAACAGTTGGAGCGCCTCTACCTCCACCACCTCCCACCTCCTCCCTCCTGCCCGTACCTCCTACCTATACACACACGCACAAGCACATATACACACAACACTAGCCATGGCTGCCCCTTTCTCTATATATATATATACACACACGCACGCACGCACGCACGCACATATACATATACATATATATATACACATGAAATTGGAATTGGGTATGTGCAATAAAAAGAGTAATCCATCAGATTGGGTGGTGGTGGTGATGGTGAGAAAAAAAATATTAATTGAATTGAATAATGTATTAAAAATAGAAAATTATTATTAATTATATATGACTAAAGTGTTTTTATATTTTATTTCCATATTAAAATATAAATTTGTATGTTTGAATATTACAATGAACAAATTAAATATTTTATTTACGTAAATAGTAAAATTAAATTTATTTTGGACCAAAAATTGCTATTTATGTGTATAATTTAATATTTTTTTGAAAAATACAAATATTTTATATTTTTATTTCGATTTAAAATATAATATATATATATTTTATTTTTTGGAGGTGGTGGAGAGAGAAAATTAGATTAATTGAATTGAATAATGTATTAAAAAATATAAATTTATTCTTAATTCTCTATGAATAAAGTGTTTTTATATTTTATTTCCTTATTAAAATAAAAATTTGTATGTTTGAATATTACAATGGACAAATTAAATATTTTTATTTACATAAACAATAAAATTAAATATATTTTTGGATAAAAAATTGCTATTTATGTGTGCAATTTAATATTTTTTTTGAAAATTGCAAATAATTTAGTAAATTCTTGTGTTAGTTAAATGTGAGAATAAATTTTTTTGTTAATTTTATTTACGCCCCCTGAATTTTGAATAATATAGTTATTTTCTAAATTGAGAGGTCAAATTGATATATTAAAGTAGGGATAGGGGTCAAAGGTAGTTTATGTATTTAATACGTGTCAAGTCTGAAAAAGGTGCTAAAAGTACATGGGAGGATGCAAATGAGTGCCTTTTTTTTAATTAGGGGGTCTGATTGTATTTATGCAAAAATAAGGGGTTAAAATAATATTTTAACATAATTTAGAGGATGTAAATAAAATTAACCCTTCCTTCAATTAACAAGATTTGATATTTATATTAAGATTTCTTATTCAAAACTTTTAGTATTTTCTTTAATAATTTAAAATTTAACTAAACTCTTGAACCACGTGCAAATGCATGTCTTTCCTAATATATATATATATATATATACTAGCTGAAAGCGCGTGCGGATGCACGTAACGTAAAACTTGACTTTTATTGATATATCACACTAAATTTCATATAAATGTTTTAAGAGGTCATATTTATGTAAAATGATATCGTGGCATTTAGAGCTCAAAAAGCAAAACTATAAAATTGATTAATAAATTCACTTCTTATAGTACTAAAAATTAGAAAGATTATATGAACATAATGATTAAAACAAAAAAAGGGCATATAATGTTAAAATGTTTTACACTCTTATAATGACATGGAATATATATATATATATATATATATATATATATATTATAACACTTTTATAACACTCCTAATATGTAAAAGATATATAAAATACTTGCACTTATATAAATAAGTCAACTATGCATCTTAAAAAAGGTCATTGGTGTCTCATCCAATTCTAATGAATAATGAAAACTCATATAGAACTTAATAATATTCAAAATTATAACTTAATATATTACTCAACATGAGCCTTTTAAAGAAATAAGATTTTACGCTTATTTTTATAAATTATAAAAATTATGTGGAAAGAATCAAAATATTTGCACTTAAGTAAATTACATGACTATTAAAGGTGCCTTATCAAATTTTTTAATATCCTAAATCATAATGACATTTATCATAACATATAATTAAGAGATCAAATACAAAAAGAAAAAATACGGAAAAATGTATAGGAATTTTTTTGCCTTCACACTTTTATAGTAGTATGTATATATATATGTGTGTGTGTGTGTGTATTTTAAAAATAAATAAAACGAAATAAGATAAAATAAAAAAAACACTTTTAGTTCTCTAGTTTGACACCTTTAACAAAATAGAAAAATTTGTATTCATATTTAAAAATAAAAAAAATGGATAGAAAGAATACAAACTTGCACTTATAATAAGTAACCTACACTTTTATAAGACGCCATTGATGCCTCATCAAATTCCAATGAAAATTAATATAACAATATCCGAAATTATAATGACATTTATCATAACATTTATTTAATTAAGAGTTGCAATTATAAAAGTTTAAAAACTATATATATTGAGATTTGCATATAAAAACAAAAATCCTTCACACTTTACAAAAACAAAATGAATTACACTCTTAATAATGACATAGAATGTATATAACAATACTTCCATTACACTTCTAAGATGAAAGAAATTTCTTTATTATCAAAATAAAATAAAATATTAAACTAAATTTTCAAGAAAATGATGATTCAAGTCGTGATAATATTAAATCAAACATAGTATTCATGTTTATTCGTCTTTCCAGTTCATCAGAAAGAGCTATTCGTTCCGATAAATTCTAATTCAATTTTAATCTAATGAATATTCATTAATTTTTTAATCTTTACCAGAAAGGGATGCCAAAGAGAGGAAGGACAATAAGTAGAAGTCAACACACTAAACTCAGTGAAGTAATTGCAACAAAAATACAATATAATAGTGAGATAGAATTAGATTAACTAAAGATATATGGTAAAGTCACTTGTTTGTATAAAGTAGAAGAAAATGAAATTGATTCAGTGCAACAGTAAATAATGTTGAATCATAAATGTCAATTTTCCTACATATTGCATAAATTGTCTTTCTAAATGAAAAGATGAAATTAGAGCTAACAATATTATATTATTACCATCTATGAACAACTCGATTAACCCGATAAACATAAATATTCTCAAGTTTCCTGCATAATGCATGCATTGTAAATGAAAAGATGAAATTAAAGCTAACCATATTATATTTTTTACATGTATGATGAACAACTTAATTAACCCAATAAACATAAATATTCATATCTAAAATGAGAACCAAAAAGAGAATAATTGGGTTCAGATTCAAACTTATCTTATTTTCACTATTTGGAAGAGAAAGAAATGTGTAAAGTATAAAAGCCATTGGTATCCAACAATTTTGTTATTTGTGAAATTTAAAGAAAAGCTAGGGAGATTGAATCAATCATCATTAGTTAAGGTAGAAGAAATTCTAGACTTATTTGGGAGACTTTCAAATAACCAAAGCAATACAATCAAAGAATCACGTTCATAATGAATTATATTCATGTGCATTATAGTGATATTGAACATTTGGTGGTGAAGTATTTTTATGTGGGGGACTTTTAGGCTTCCTAACTTTACTACACATAATTAAATATTTAAAATAGTATTCAATGAAATTAACACTTAATTAAATATTTAGAATAGTATTCAATGAAATTAAAATTTGTAATGAAATATCCTAAATGTGGGGTTTTTTTGGCTAATGTTTTGTGTATGAAATACTTCACAAGAAAACAATTTTAATATAATTTTTATTTTATAATGCTATTTTTATAAGTAATTAAGCACTTATTACACTTATCATGCTTTTATAAGTATAATATGTATATATGTATATGAAATTACTTATTTTACTAAATTAGCAGTTTTTAAGAAGTTGTATTTATTTTATGGCATCAAAACTCTTATGATTTAATATATAAAAGTATTATAAGGCCTTTAGACTTTTATAATCGTACAAATAATACCTAACTTTTCAAATAATATACAAAAATTCTGTTAATAGTGTATGATATATACTATACGAAATCATACATTTGAAATATGTTATGTATTGATCGTGAGTGTCCAAGATGGAGTGACACTTCTTCTGTCATGACAATCATTGAATTTTTTTTAATGAATAATGAAATTACTTAGACGATAGTGAACAAAGCCGGGGTGAATATACTTTTTATGAATTAATTGATAATTTAAAATATTAATTGCGGAATAGTCAATTTTAATTCAATTATCAAATAATACAAACCACACAATAATAAATACAGGTGCAGAAAATAAAGTAGAGACAACACCAATATTTTTACGTGCAAAAATCTTGGAAAGACTCCAAGTAAAAAACCACAGATACGTTCGGGTATCGATACATTATGAATCAAGAAGTACACAGGCTCTATGAAGTTTTAGACTTACAAATCACTCCTGATCTGCCTTTCTCCACTCGATGTCTGACGGTCTTGAATCACTCGCGTTCCACGAAGCTCTCTCTCCAATCTCCGTACTCTAACGACACCGCTTCTCAACGGATCAAAGAACCACGAAGCCTTCTGCTTCGATCTTCATACTCAGACAACTCCACTTCTCAACGGATCGATACAACCGAGTTGCATAAGGTGGTGTGATAATTTTATCAACAATGGATCATCATATCCAATTGTGCATAAAGATCTTCGATGTAGAAGCACAATTGGAAAATCCCAATAATAAGAGAGAACTAGAACATGTATGATCACTCAATTATTTTCTCTCTATATATCTCTCTGTAGAAGTATATGAACTGTAGAAGAATTATAGAGATCTCTCAAAAGCCACGCCCTTCTTTTTGGTTTAACTCATATATAGAGAGAAGAGTCTTCAATTAATGGTAAGAATCATTTTCAAGAATCATTTTCAAATCAGGATTCGTATTTCCACCATTTAAATCTTCCAAAATAGACTAATATGTCAATGATAGTCCAATATACCAATAATAATTTGAAATCATGTCCCAAAGTGATTAGGAGTTAATTGCATAGCAAGACGAAACCTTCCAAATAAGAAAATCGCAATTCCCAATTTTCTGCAGTTCGCCACTTACCGAGTACTCGGTAACTATTCCACCAAGTACTCGGTGAACCTGCTATGTGCACGCTATTGTGTGCCAAGACGCAAAATCTACTGTTATCCATGTTATCTCGCACCAAGGCGCAACTTATCGAGTACTCGGTGAAGAAAATTGTGAATATGCAATTTTTATATATTGTTTCTTCATCCAATTTCCTTTGCATCCTCACCACTTCAAACTTGATTAACCCAAACTTGTCAATGTTGAGATGTCCTCAATTGACAATTGTGATCAGCACTCAGCTGTCAAGGCCTTCAGGATGGCCTTGATTCCTGGAACCAAGTTTCACCAGTCTTTGGTCAAGAGGCCACCAGCAGACATTGGATAACTCAATTCCAGGGCACAAGGGCATCTCCGAATAGAAGAAGAACTGGCCATACGCCAAAGAAGGACAACCTTTGCAAGCGTAGAGGCAAGAGTATCCGAACCTTCCAGATCAAAGGATCGGGCACCAGATCGGAAGCGGCCATGCACTCCTCCTGTACCCTCCCCAGTCCCAGAGAAACGTCAGAGATTCGAAGACAAGATCACTCCATTAAAGGTTACCCTGGCCAAACTGTATCAGGAGACTAAGGGTAAAGGAATCTTACGGTCACCTCCACCTATCAGACAACCAATGGAACAGAGAGACATGTCAAGACACTGTGCCTTCCATGGTGAGTACGGACACCACGCCAACGAGTGCAGAAGCCTCAGGAGGAAAGTAGAAGCCATGATAGCAAAAGAAGAATTGAACGAGTACGTTGCCAAGGAAGGCACCTGATCAGATCAAACATCACATACGCTCGTCAAGGGGGCAACAGGACAGCCCGTAAGAGTCATTCACGTGGTTCACGGAGGACTAAGCCGATCAGAGATGGAGGAAGCCCATAGATCCCAGATGCGTCAAACCCAGAAACTGCGAGAAGGGTTGAGGAAATCAGTGAGTTTCGAAGCCATAAAGAGGATGCCCAGATAACTTTCTCTTCTGCAAATATGTGGAACATTCAATCACCACATGAAGATCCCTTGGTTATCTCCCTCATGGTCTCAAACTGCTTGATCAAGAGAGTAATGATCGACCCAGGAAGTAGCGCCAACATTATCACTAAGTGGGCTTTTGAGAAGCTAGAGATTAACCCCCAGAAGATAGTCCCTTCCAGAAGTTCGATAACCGGATTCGATGGCAGAAGAGTGGAACCAGTAGGGGAAATCCAACTCCCGGTAACAGCAGCAAGGCGTACACTTAGAGAAACTTTTGTGGTAGTAAATGTCAAACCCTCATATAATCTCCTCATGGGCAGGGGTTGGATCCATCGGATGCACGAAGTTTCTTCCACCATGCATCAAGTCATGCGATGCATCAATCTAAATAGAATTGATGTGATTGACATCAGGGGAGATCAGGTGGCAGCTAAAGAATGTTACGCCGTCACCTTGAAAGGTCTGAGGAAGAGGACAAAACCAAAACGAGATTCATGATCTAAGGCGGTACCCGATGAACAATAACAATTACAAGACGAGGGTGCGGGGTCGTCTATAGCGGCTGAACCTTTGCTAGAAGTGTAAATTTGCCCCGACCACCCTGAAATGATGACTTACATTGGTTCTGGCCTCAGTACACAAGAAAAGAAAGAATTGAAGGCCCTTCTACGCTCCAATGCTGACGTATTTGCTTGGGGCCATATGGATATTCGGTATCGATCCATCAATGGCCCAACATTCTCTCAACGTGGACCCCAACGCAAAACCCGTCCAGCAGAAACAAAGACGCATGGGGGCCCACTGAAGCCAGATTATAGCTAAAGAAGTTGGTCAACTTCTCCAAGCCGGATTCATTAAAGAGGTGCAATATCCTTCCTGGCTGGAGAACGTGGTGGTGGTTCAAAAGAAGAATGGGAAATAGAGGGTGTGCGTGGACTTCACAGATCTGAACAGAGCATGCCCGAAGGATTGTTTCCCCTTACCAAAGATTGATCAGATGGTAGATGCCACTGCAGGGTCTGAGCGTTTGAGTTTTCTGGACGCATACTCTGGGTATAATCAGATCCGAATGAACCCAGACGACCAGGAAAAGACTGCATTCATCACTGAATCAGGTATATATTGTTATACAGTTATGCCTTTCGAACTAAAAAATGCAGATGCAACCTTTCAGAGGTTAGTCAGCAAGGTTTTCTAGGGCATGATGGGATATACCATAGAAGCCTACATTGATGAAATGGTGGTCAAAATCAAAGTGAAAAGTGACCACCTGACCGATCTATAGTAGGTATTTGACACCCTCAGAAAGTACAAGATGAAGCTCAACCCGTCCAAATGTTCTTTCGAAGTGTCCTCGGGCCAGTTCTTGGGACACATAATTGATCGGATGGGAATACAGACAAGCCCAACACAGGTCAGAGCTCTCATGGAGTTAGGAGAGCCGAAGTCCCTGAAGGAGATCCAAATACTGACTGGAATAGTAGCAACCCTTAGCCGTTTCATCTCTCGCTTAATTGATTGGTGCCGGCCATTTTTTCATGCTATAAAGACGGTAAAAGGAGAGGTCTGGGGGGCAGAGCAATCAGAAGCTCTGAAAAATCTCAAAGGCTACATGGCAAAGCCTCCCATACTGGAAACCCTAGAAGCAAACGAGCCGTTACACTTATATCTAGCCATATCTGCAACATCTACCAGCGCCGCTCTGGTCAAGAAGGGCAAGGGGTACTAGATGCCAGTCTTCTACACCAGCAAAGCCTTTGCTGATGCAAAAACCCGTTATTCGAAACAAGAAAAACTGGTACTATCACTTGTCAATGCGAAACGACGTATTCGGCATTACTTTGAAGCACACCCGATCGTTGTGCCAACTACAACCCTGATCAGATCTATAATGGCGAAGTCCAAGTTATCAGGGAGAGTATCCAAATGGGCAATAGAACTGGGAATCTATGACATAACCTATGTCCCCCGAATTGCCATCAAAGGGCAAACGGTAGCTGATTTTATGTTGGAAGCAGAAACTACAGACTCTTTAGAAGAAAAATAACCAGATTTATGGGTTGTGTTCGTGGATAGATCATCAAATGTCAACGGAGCAGGGATCGGGGTAGAGCTCATGACACCCGATGGCACTAAAATTCAGCAATCCATTCGATTGGAGTTTCCTGCCTCCAACAACGAAACCGAGTATGAGGCCCTTCTAGCAGGAATTTGGTTGGCCTTAAGCCTTCAAGTACAGACAGCAGATATACGGAGTGATTCCCAATTGGTCGTACGGCAGTTGAATGGGGAGTATAAAACCCAAGAGCCTAAAATGGAAGCGTACAGGAATTTGGTACTAAAAGAGGCTGAGGAATTCCAGCAGTTAACCTTTGAACAGATCCCCAGAGGGAACAATATCATGGCAGATTGTCTGGATAACCAGGCCTTCGTATTAGGGGAAAGTATGACTCGAACAACACCTATGGACTTCATTGTCCGATCAAGCTTGGAGCCCTCCGAAGACGTAATGATCATTCCTTGGGAGCCAAGTTGGATGGACCCCATAAGAGACTATTTAAGGATGAGCACGTTACCTAAGACAAAACCAGAGGCCCAGAAGATCAGAATGAAAGCCGCAAGATACGCTCTATACAACGACCAACTTTATCGCAAGCTTTTTCTGGGCTATATTTGAGATGTCTCACACACACCGAAGCTTCTGCAGTCATGGAAGAGATACATGCTCGATCATGTGGCAATCATTCCGGAGGAAGGTCTTTAGCCCATAAAGTTCTTACCAAGGGATACTTCTGGCCTTATTTGTCAAGGGACGCTGAGGTATACACCCGACATTGTAAAAAGTACCAATTTCATGGTGATGTCATCCATCCACCTCCGGAACTACTGAACCCAACAATTATCCCTCACCCATTTGCCCGATGGGGTATGGATATTATGGGTCCTCTCCCGCAAGCCATACGATCTACCACGCATGTTCTTCTGGCTACGGATTACTTTACCAAATGGGTGGAAGCCGAGGCATACTCCACTATCAAAAGTAGCCACGTTATAAAGTTCATCTGAAGTCACATCATTTGTAGATTCGGTCTACCTCGAACTATAATGATGGATAATGGTACCAACCTGGATAACAAGAAAGTTCAAACGTTCCTGGCAAAACATGAGATCAATCAGAACACTTCTTCCGTTGGCTATCCATAGGGAAATGGACAGGCTGAAAGGACAAACAAAATAATTTTCGATACATTTAGGAAAAAGCTTGAAGAGGCAAAAGGAGCCTAGTTAGAAAAAATACCGGAAGTCTTGTGGTCCTATTGGACCACTCCAAGACAACCAACAGGAGAGACCCCTTTCGCCATGACCTATGGTGCCTAAGCCGTTATCCTAACTAAATTGAAGGTGCCTACACTAATAAGTCAATCCTGGGAAGAAGGTCCAAACAATCAGCACCTGGCCCATGATTTGGAGCTACTGGAAGAAAGAAGATAAGTTGTCGGGATAAGGCTGATTGCCTACCAGCAACAGGTCAGGGCTCGATTTAATAAAAAAGTCAAAAGAAAAGAGTTTTAGGTAGGCGATATGGTGCTTAGAAGAAAAATTGGGATTATTGGGAAGTTACGGGAGACATAGGAAGGACTTTATACAATAATTGAGGTCATCGGATGCGGTGCATATTGGGTACGGAAGAACGAGACAGGCCGTATCGAGCCCAACTCTAAGAACGCTTATCGTCTGAAGAGGTATTATCCTTAGATAGTTTCTTTTTCTTTTTTAAACAATAAAATAAAATTGTGTCTCGCATATGACACTCTTTGCTGATTATAATAAAGCATATGTGCCCGAAGTTCGGCACCTCTGCTTCATGTTTCTCAAGTTCTTTTTGAATAAAGATACATTCTATTTTTGTAATCATACTTTATAAAAAGCTTTGTTAAATAAAAATTTCCTAAGTGTTGAGTTCAAACCTAATTTGAACTAACCAGAGGACATTAACAAGTCTCATGGGCCAGATGCCCGAAGACTTCATGTTTAAATGAAAATTTTCCTAAGTGTTGAGTTCAAACCTGATTTGAACTAACCAGAGGACATTAACAAGTCTCATGGGCCAGATGCCCGAAGACTTCATGTTTAAATAAAAAATTTCCTAAGTGTTGAGTTCAAACCTGATTTGAACTAACCAGAGGACACTAACAAGTCTCAGGTGCCAGATGTTCGAAGACTTCATGTTTAAATGAAAATTTTCCTAAGTGTTGAGTTCAAACCTGATCTAAACTAACTAGAGAACAGAAACAAGTCTCAGGGGCCAGATGCCCGAACACTAAATACTAAAGTAAAATTTTCCTAACGTTTGTTCCGAGTTAGTCAAATAACTAAACCGAAGTAAACAAGAATGAAATACTACCAAATAGGGAAATTTCTTTTTTCATTAAAATAAATAGAAAATACAAAAACACCCTTCGAGAAGGGTAAGTACATGATGAAGTGCCGGAAAACTAAGCCCTATTTAACTCAGAGGGAAAACTAATCTTCTCCCTTCAGGAGGGCAGCAAATCACTTCTCATTCTCAGAAGTCGGTGGGTCCTTGTAAGAAAGGGGCACTCCCATGAAAGCATCAAAATCTTCGGCAATCTTAAACTCCCGATCGGCAAGAGGAATATGCTCCATCTCGTGCCTATCCCGTCATGCCGTCACCGATCGAACGTCATAAATTATGACATACCTCTTGTGCATATCCAGGCCACCCAAGTGGCACATCTCTACCTTAGATCACTCAAGAGCCAAAAGATTATCTGACTTCGCCTTTTCAGCAACTATCTTTTGGTTGGCTGCCTTCATCTCTGCCAGTTCAGCAGCTAAAACCCTCTTTTTAGCCTCTCCGGTCTCCAGAAGGCTCTTATGTTCATATACGCTCTGGCGAAGACCATCCACCTCCCTGGTCAGAGTGATACGATGCTCATTATTTTGCTGAAGTTAAGCCTGCATCTTGACCATTTCCCGGACATCGGACTCTAGGGCATTATTGTAGGTCTGGATCCCATAAAGAAGCTACACAAATAGGGAAAAGAGTGCATGTTAGTGTATAACAAAGTAAAAATAATGAACTAAGGTACAAGAGGAAAAAACGAAACACCAACTTCCATGCCCATCGTGGAGCCTTTTTTGAAAAGCTCAATCCTGGAAATCTTCGACTGAGCAGCCCTATCGACTGGAGTCCAGACCCCCTTTGCCATAGCTCGAAGAGCTTCTGGCTGGCAGATAGTAAGATGGTCAGCATAGACCGGAGTCCCATCGGGAAGGAGAAACTTTGGCTCCCAGGGAATGGCAGAACGGGGGGTATCCTGAGCTTGAGGAGTTTTGATAGTTGAAGCATCAGTGGTTTGGGTCCTAGGTTTTTTGTTAGCCTTTCCACCACCTGTACCAAATCGAGACCTCGTGATTGAAGCATTTGCAGGAGGAGGATGAGGTGGATCTGCTAGACTTTGTGCGGGCGGAGGTACCGGGGGCATCGGGGGTGTCGTCGAAAGTGGAACGACATCAACTAGATTAAGCCCTTAAGGAACCTGAGTACGTCTGGCAGAAAGGGGCCTGAGGGGCAAATCCATACTGTTAACAACAATGCCCAAGTTAGATATCATCTCCAGATTGGCCTAAGTTAGAAGAGTAGTGGCAGAACGGACATTGCTCCAGATCTTGGCCTTTAGAAGGGCAAGCCGTTCTTTTATGAGGGATAAGGGAATTTCTTTATCCTCATAGACTAGAAATCTATATGCATATTTTCCCCGATGTAAGTTACAGAAGTCACAAAAATAAGAAGCTTTATGGAGGGGACGGTAGACAGGAAAATGAATAGAACCGAAGGTACTTGGGATCGGGAATGTCAGAAAGAAAGGGTAAAACCATTTGCCACTAACAACTACCATTCTCTCTTTCCATCCTTTATCATATTTTTCCGTGCCAGAACATATACCCCTACCCTGGAAGGGAAAGAAGTTGTACCTACCCTTGTTTTCTCTAGCATTTTGGAAGAAGTAACAGAGAAGCAAGTCGGCTAAACCTAGATCGAGGTCCAGATCCCTATTGTATAATAGAAGCATGGACAAAATCCTAAAACTATTCGGGTTAAGTTGAAGAGGGTGCAACCCTAACATAAAAAATACGTAATGAAAGAAAGGGTAAAGAGGAAATCTTAAGACTTTAAGGTGAACCGCCGATAGCAAAATGCTACCTGGTTGAAGTCCCTCATTCTTAGAGAAATCTAAATAGCCTGGGTAAGGGGCCACACGAACATCACCGGGTACATTGGTTTCAGCCCGAAGATGTTTTACATCCACCTCAGGCCTTGTTTTCTTAAGAGGGGCAACCGAGAAAGGTTCGAAAGGATTAGGGTTCATAGACTCATCATTATCATTAGATCCCCCTGCGGTGGGTGTTTCTGGATTCATAGACGAACTCGAAAGGTCAGTACTTAGTGGAACTATTTTTGGAGCAGGGGCCTCTTAACGGATGGAAGAAGGGCTATCACTACTGGTAGAGTCGGGGTCGGTTGCAGATGATAGAACAACCTCATCTACTGACCTAGTATCATCGCTATCAGACATAGTTTTAGAAAGGTAGAAGAGACAAATAGGGGGCAAAGATGAAAATTGAAAAGAAGAAAGTGTTATCTGACTTACACAGCTTATAGTGAAGAGGCATGAAGAACTTCAGGAAGGAGTAAATGTCTGTTCCGATGGAGGTTCCTAATGTCGGCAGAAGAGATTGCAGGAATCAAAAAGAAATGAGTTCTAAGAGCGAAAGTTGAGAGAAAGAGGCAAGAGCGAAAGTTGAGAGATAGAGGAATGAAGAAATCAAATGGTTTATGGTGGGTTTTATAGTAAGGAAGGAGCATGCCAACAGTCCACACGAATCCCGAAGGTCGCATGTTACACGACAAGCTGTCATGGTGCGAAAATTAAGGAAGTTATGGCCTCATGTTTTAAAATGTAATTAAATGCCAAATGAAGATGGGCCAACTCACCACCATCATTTCCCATAAAGACATTAATGTATATGTGTGTATATACAAATTCGGTCATGGGCTATGAAAGTGAATCATAAGCCCATAACCTCAGGGGCCTGTGTAATGGCCAGAAATTGCATGGCCCAATATAGATGGGCCACATGACTGATGAGCCGAATGACTGATGGGCCCGTGGAAGTTTCTAGAAAATGAGTGATCCATAAGTCAAGAATTTGTCATACTTATGGAAAATAGAGTCCGAAAAAGAAAAGAGTTTATCAAATCCCATGATTTAAGGGATTGATAAACTTGGGTAAATGGGTTTGACCCATTTATCAAAATTATGTATAAATACATGGTTTGAGGATGATTAAAATTATTCAATTTTTAACCTAATTCATTTTATATTTTTATGCATCTACACTTACACAGAAAGATACCAACATCATCTCTCTATGACAGAATTTTTGACATAATGAAAAATGACATAATGTTTTTTGTGTTAAAGTCGAATATCTATAGAGGCATCAAGTATGTGGTTCCTGCCTAAGCTTTGGGCACCTGCACTCCACGTGTCCTCTTTCCCTTGCACCCCCCACTAACTCTTTCTCTACCACTCCCCCCTCTTACCTTCACTTCCTCAACCTGCTATGAACACCACCCTTCCTCAAGTTCAAGCTTGGACCTCAAAACACAAGATTGATGCGAACCCCTCTTCTCCTAGAGAACTAGTTTATTGCCCTCCTCCTCCCACCCAGCCAAACCCCACTGATCTCTCTGCCCATCCAGAAATTACCCATTAGACCTCTATCATACCTTCCCCCTCCACTGGAGTTGTTGCTCACTCTGAGTTTTCTGGCCTTGGTGGTGAACTTGATGGTGCTTCCATTAAGGACAATAACCTTCCTGGTAGCCCTTCGGTGCCTCCCACTGTTTATGACAAAGAGAAGACCGATGATTACATTCTTAACCCTTTGAATGACCTTGATTCATTTAACTTAACTTCTGCTGAGTCTTCTACTTGCTCCTCCCTTGGATCTCACTGCAACACCCAAAACCAAGCTCTTGTTGAGGGTATGGGAAAAGGGAAAGAAGAAGAGGAAGAAAAAAAGGGTGGTTCAGGCCCTAAGGCCCCAATTATTGGGTTAATTGGTCTCCTTTCTCACACCCTCTCCCAATGATTGCTGGAGCATGGAATATAAGAGGGCTTAACTTCACCTCTTAACAAAGAGTTATCAGAGATCTCATCAAAGACAACCATTTACATATCATTGCAATTCTTGAAACAAAGGTTCAGGAAGGTAATGTTTCTTCTATCTACTCTAAGATTGCTCCTACTTGGAATCTTATTCACAACTATGCTTTCTCTCCCTTAGGTAGGATTTGGGTTCTCTACAACCCGAACCTTCTGCATGTTCATACTCACTCTATGTCTAACCAAGCTATAGATGTTAATTTAACTATTTTGGCCACTAAGACTGCCCTCTCCATTTCCTATGTCTATGCTCTTAATGCCGCTGCTTCTAGAGTTTCCCTCTGAGATGATTTAACCTCCAAAACCACTATCTTCTCTGCATGCCCTTGGATCTCTTTGGGTGATTTCAACATCATTGCCCACCCCAATAAATCTCACAGGGGTACAGGGAAATAAACTCAGGTATCCACGACTTTAGACCTTTTCTTTTTTAGGCTGAGCTCACCGATCTCAATTACTCAGGTATTTTCTTCTTTTGGACTAACAAGAGTAAAAAGGTTGCAAACATCTCTAGAAAGCTAGACCAGGCTTTAGTCAATGAGTGTTGGTTCTCTACCTTCCCTTTGTCTCATTGCAATTTCCTTCATTTCAATCTCTTTGACCACACCCCCATTGTCATCAACTGTGGCCTTCCAAGACTAAAAGATATTCTCCCTTTAAATTCTTCAACTTCCTTGCTGACCACAAGGATTTTTTAGACACTGTTAAAAATGTTTGGGACCTCAACATTGAGGGAACCTCTATGTACTAGCTTCCAGCTAGAGTCCAATCTAGCAACGAAGCTCTTGAGTCTTGTCAGCTAAAGCTTGCCCTCAACCCCTCTGATGAGATGTTGTGTGATGAGGAAAAAGAGTTGCTCAACCAATTCCAGATTCTCTTGAAAGTTGAAGAGGTCCTCTATAAGCAGAAATCCAGAATTAAATGGCTTAAAGAAGGGGATCATAATACCAATTTTTTTCTGAAATCCTTTTATGAGAAATGCAACAAGAAGAAGACTACTTCTCTTACTCTGAATGATGGATCATTATTGATTATCCTTCTGACATTAAGCATGATGTTGTCCTTCATTTCAAAAGCCTCATTGGCTTTAACACCATCCATTATCATGGTATCAATGCTCTCAAGGAAGTCTACTTTAAGACTTTGCGTGAAGAACAGTTACATTCTCTGCTTGATATCCCTTCCAATGAAGCAATTGAAGCTATTTTTTTTGGGTTTGACAACACAAAATCTCCTGGCCCGGATAGCTTCATTGCCTATTTTTTTTAAAAATCTTGGAGTATTGTTGGGCCTAATGTGATTCAAGCCATCAAATACTTGTTTATTAATGGCCACCTCCTCAAGGAAATTAACTTTATTTCCCTTACTCTTGTCCCCAAGAACCAAAACCCCTCATTTATGCATGACTATAGACCAATTGCTTGCTGCAACCTCATTTACAAAGCTATTTCTAAGCTCCTTGCCCTCAAACTCCAACCCCTCATCCCCTTATTTATTAGTAACTCTCAAACAACCTTCATTAAAGGAAGTAAAATTGGAGATGGTTTCCTTCTCTCTCATGAGCTTTTGCATGGGTATCACCTTGCCTCTCCAATCCATAAATGCTCCCTTAAGGTTGATCTTCACAAGGCCTTTAACTCCATCAATTGGATGTTTTTGTTAGACACCCTTCATGTTCTAAACCTCCCTTCCAAGTTTATTGACTGGATCAAAGCTTGTTTATGCACCGTTTCATACTCCATCTCCATTAATGGAGAACTTGAAGGATATTTTAATGCTGCCAAAGGTCTTAGACAAGGGGACCCCCTCTCCCCTTTCCTTTTTTTTATCGTCATGGATGTGCTCTCCTCTTCCATTCAAAAGACTATTGACTCTAACACTCTCTTTCAATACCACTGGAGATGTAAACAAACCAAACTTAGGCCCTATATGGTAAGCTGTGTTATTTGGTCTGGTCTTTGTTTTCAGGGACCAGACCATGTTTGTTTGGACTTGGTCTCAAAATTTGGAACCAGACCAAATTGAACAAAATGGGGTGTTTTGGAACCAGATTTTTTTATGGTTCAACTTGGTCCAGTCTAGTCTTATTAATAAAATATATTTATAAATAATTAAAAATGACTAAATAATAATAATAAATTAAATGAAACATATTTTAAAAATAAAATATAAATAATAAACAAAATCAATTAAATAATACCTAATAATAATAAAAAATGAATATAATAATAATAATAAATAAATGAATAAATCATAAAATATATTTATAAATAATTAAAAATGAATAATTAAAAATATAAATAATAAATTAAATAAAACATATTTAAAAATAAATAATAAATAATAAACAAATATAATTAAATAATACATAATAATAAAAAAATGAATACAATAATAATAAATAAATATAATAATAAAAAATGGACTAAATAATAAATTAATAAAATATAATTTAAAATAATTTAAAATGAATAAATAATAATAAAAATAAATAAAATAAATAATAAATTAAATAAAACATATTTTAAAATATAATAAAAATAATAAATAATAAACAAAATGAAATAAATAATAAATAAATAATTCATAATAATAACAAAAAATGAGTATAATAATAATAAATAAATATTAAATTCATAAATTAATAAAATATATTTTTAAATAATTAAAAATGAATAAATAATTTATAAATAAAATGAATGAAACAATGAAATAATAATAAATAAATAGAATATATTTAGAAATTAATATATAAATGAATAAATAATAATATAAATAATAAATTAATCAAATATATTATAAAGTGAAGAAATAATAAATAAAATAAATAAATAATACATAAATAAATATTATAATAAAAAAATAGTAAAACCTGACTGCTTACCAAATAAAGTTTTAAATTCAGGATCTAGACAAGCCAGATTGGACCAGACCAGACCAAATAAGATCGCCTACCAAACATGGCCTTAGCCACTTGTGTTTTGCTGATGATTTGATGGTTTTTTGCCATGGGATGCTCCTCTATTAGTGTGATCAACAAAGGCAACCAAGATTTCTCAAACCTCTCTAGTCTCTACCCAAACAGATCCAAAAGCTTCATTTTCCTTTCTTGCATGCATACTGATCTGCAAACCAGCCTTAACGAGATTATAGGTTTTGAGCAAGGGACATTTCCCATTACCTACCTTGGGCTCCCTCTCTCCTTTTATAGACTCAAAGTTAATGAGCTTAAAACTATCACTGATAGGATCACTAAAAGGATTAGTTGTTGGTCTGGCAAGTTCCTATCCTATGCAGGAAGCTAACAGCTTATAAAATCCATTCTTATCAGTGTCCACCTTTACTGAAGCACTCACCTTACCCTCCCCCTCCAAGTTCTCAAAAACATCAGCACCTCTCTTCGAAATTTCATCTGGTCGGGAAAGGAAATGAGTTCTCATGGTGCCAAGGTTAGTTCGTACATTATTTGCAAGCCTAAGGAGATAGGTGGGCTTGGTCTCCCTAACCTTCTTAGTCTGAATAAAGTTGGCAATCTAAAGCAAATCTGCTATATTATTGTTAATGATGGTAGTTCTGTTTGGGTCAACTGAATTAAATCTAATATCATAAAGATCAACAACATTTGGATGATCAAGGCTTCTACCCTCAACTCCTGGAGCAGGAGGAGGGTTTTAAAGCTTAGGAGCCTTGCTAAAAGGTTCACTAAAATCCACCTTGTGAATGGTAAAGACACTTTGCTTTAGCATGACCCTTGGTTACATGGTGACTCTCTTGATGTGTTGTGTGATCCTATGCCCTTTGATCTCCCTAGATGGGGGGAGAATATAAAAGTTAGTTGTATCATAGAGGCTTTAGATGGAGAATTCCTCAAGGCCTCAAAGCTTGTGATCCCAGAGGCTGTTTTGACTCCCTTCCTCCTATCCACGATGGCTTAAAGGATTGGCCCACTTGGTCTCTCTCCTCCACTGGTTTGTTCAATTTTAAACAAACTTTTATTGCTCTCCTTCCTCCCCTAACCTCCTCTTCTTGGCACCACTCCCTTTGGTTTAAGCATAGCATCCCTTGTCACTCTTTCATTACCTGGCTTGCTGTTAATTGTCGTCTTAACACTAAAGACAAACCTTCTGTTGCTTTAGGCCATTCCTTGCTCTGCAACTTATGTGGTAATGAGCCTGAAAGCCACGATCACATTTTTTTCAACTTCCCTTTCTCCTTAATTGTTTGGCAATGGTGTCAGGAAAAGTATGGAGTTTATTTGGGTGAGAATTCTCTAGTGTCCATCATCAATTGGTCCTCTGATATTTGGAAGCCTCTCTCCTCTTCTCTGATTGCTCTTAGCTTCAGGCTTTGCTTTAATGGTGCCATCTATTTCCTTTCGATGGAACGCAACAAAAGACTCTTTGTTGGGTCCTTTACTTCTGCTACAAACATCTTGATCAAGTTGGAAAACTGCATTCGTCTTAGGTTGAATTCCATGATGCTCAAGGATACTCAAAGAGCTAGAGATTTTGCTGGAAATTGGAAGCTTCACAGAAGTGTTTTTGTTGGCAATATCTCTCTTTAGTTTGGTAGTTTCTGTTAGTTTTGGTTTTGGGTTTGCTTTTTGCTAGGCCCTGCTTGTTGGCTCTGGTGTCCCTTAGTTAAAGGTTGTTTTCTTTTGGGTAAATAGCTTAAACCTCCCTCAATTTTACTCTCTTTCCCTACTATACTCCCTCAACTATGAAATGAGCTTAGAACCCCCTAAAGTTTCATAAAATGTTGCACCATGGGTTTGCCCTCAATTGTTTTTACCCTTTTACCCTCCAAACTTTTTGTATTTCCACCTTACCTTTAATTATATTTTACTATTATATTTATTAATTCTTTAAATTACAAAAATGTTATTTATTTTAGTTAGAATATTAATTATGACATTTACCTTTAATGTATTAGACTAAATATACTCTCAAATGTTAAATTTTTTTTTTTGTAAGTTTTAATTATTTTATTTGTAAATCAATTAACTTGTTATTAAATTTTAGTTTGATTTAAATCATAAAACTCAATCCTAATTAATATATTCATAAATAAATCACAATTTATGAATATATTTTTATGAAAAGAAAGTTTCATTTGGCAAAAAAAAAATTTAATTAGGATAATGAGTTTTATGATTTAAATGAAATTAAGTTTTATTGGAAAATGATATATATTTTGGAATATATATATATATAATTTGTCAAAAAAATATATTTTTTGAATTGTTTTAAAAAAATATGAATTTTTTCCAAAAAATAAAATTTTTGGGAAAAATATATATTATGTTCCAAAATATGATTTTTTCCGAAAAATAATTTTTTTGAGAAAAATATATATTATTTTCCAAAATATGATTTTTTTTTCCGAAATATATATTTTTTATATTTTAGAAAATAATGTATATTTTTCATAAAAAAATCATATTTTTTAAAACAATTCAAAAAATATATATACTTTTGATGAATCATATATATATATATTCCGAAATATATATCATTTTCCAATATATATATATATATTCCAAAATATACATATTTTTTCGAAAAATAATTTTTTTGAAGGTTTGATTTCACTAAACCGTCTTATACTATTGATGGTAGTTTAGGTATTATGACTCAAAATCATATTTTGGAACATAATATATATTTTTGAAAATAATATATATTTTTCTCAATAAAAACTATTTTTTGGAAAAAATCATATTTTAGAACATAATATATATTTTTCCCAAAAAAATTATTTTTCGGAAAAAATTCATATTTTTTAAAAGAATTCGGAAAATATATATTTTTAACGAATTATATATATATTCCGAAATATATATCATTTTCCAATATATATATATATATATATATTCCGAAATATATATATTGTTTTCATAAATTGTGATTTATTTATGAATATATTAATTAGGATTGAGTTTTATGATTTAAATCAAACTAAAATTTAATACCAAGTTAATTGATTTACAAATAAAATAATTAAAACTTATAAAAAAAAATTAACATTTGAGAGTATATTTAGTCTAATACATTAAAGGTAAATGGCATAATTAATATTATAACTAAAGGAAATAATATTTTTGTAATTTAAATAATTAAGAAATATAATAGTAAGGATATGATTAAAGGTAAGGTGGAAATACAAAAAGTTTGGAGGGTAAATGGGTAAAAAAATTTGAAGCCAAGCCCATGGTGCAAGAAAATGAAAGTTGAGGGGGGTATAATTAATTGAGAGGGTATAGTAAAGAAAGAGAGTAAAATTGAGGGAGGTCTTAAGCTATTTACCCTTTTCTTTTTTGTTTCGCTTGGCTAGGCCTTGCTGGTTTCTGCTGCATACAGCTCTTCCTCGTGTATATTTTCTTATTCTTGTTCTTGGGTTTTTGTGCCCCTTTTGGTTATATTATATTGATTTATCCAAAAATAAATAACATCATCTCTCTATACATCATTGTATATATACAATGATAATAAAGTCATATAGGCATTATTTGATTTTTGTATGTGTTTGTTAATGTGAAATTTAAAAAAATACAAATATATGATTGTATTTGTGAAGTGTTGTAGTATAAAATAAAAGTATGTTTGGTATTGATATTTTTGCTGCGGCGGTGGTGATTGTGTTAATGGCGGTAGTGGTCGTGGTGATGTAAATATATATATATATATATATTTTTTTTGAATGAATAGTAAAAAATAAAAAATAAATTTTTTTTTTTATTTGTAAAAAGGGATTAAAAAATACAAATATTTTTACTATTCAAAACAAAACACGAGAGCCAAACATACTTTTGTTTGGAAAACAGTTAGCACAGCAAATAAAAAACCTCAAATAAAAACAAAAATCAAATAGGGCCATAAGGATAATGTTGTAATTTGCTTTTTGATATATAATTTATTACTTGAAAATTGTGGGTTGTGTATCTATATATTTTGAAAAGTGCAATGTATATATAGGTTTTTTTTTATTATTATTTATTTGTCATTTTTTAAATTAGTTTATAAACTTTAATTGCACATCTTCAAATTGTTTAAGAATCTAATGGAGAAGTATAAGAAATTTAGGATTTTTTAAGTATTAATAATGAAAACGACGAGTTCTAATGTGTTCCTTCTTGATAATATTAACAAAAGATCGTTTTGACATGCTAAGCGGAATCGAGGTAATTCAGCAATAAAAAAGCAGTAGTTTTTAGATGAGATAATCACTTTTATTGTGAGGAACAAAAAAAGGGTAATTGTGTCAAAAGAGAACACCTATAACCCTAACTCAAACTCTGAAGTCTACATATTACATGTGAGAACAAGTACATCCAATATCTATCGATGCAATTTTCTCTCAGTCTTTATTTTTTTCTTTTCTTTTTTTCCTTTTTCCCTTTGATATGCTCTTATTCTTATTTTCTCCCAGTTTCTCACTGTTTTCCAAATTGAAATCCATTTTTTTCTTATTACTTCCCCCAATTTCATTGAAATTTCTATGGTTAGAGTCTTTTTCCAAATTGAAATCCTTATATTGAGCGAGTCTTTGATGGATCTCGACAGTGATGGGATAGAATTTCATGAAAAATGGCTAAAGAAGAAGGCGATGTATCCTATGTACCAAAAAAGTAATGTTTTTTTATCCCTCTATCTTATGGATTTAAATCCAGTCGAGATTTTATTTAAATATGTTATTTTTATGTTTAGTTGCTTTAGGTCTGATCTGTTTCTAGTGTCAATAAGTTATTTTGACTCAAAATTGTATTCTGATACATGTTTTTACCGATCTATTTATTCTAATTTATCTTATGGATTTAAATGCAGTCGAGATTTTATTTAAACATGTTATTTTTATGTTTAGTTGCTTTAGATCTGATCTGTTTCAAGAGTCAATAAGTTATTTTGATACATGCTTTTACCGATCTATTTATTCTAATTTATCTTATGGATTTAAATCCAGTCGAGTTTTATTTAAATATGTTATTTTTATGTTTAGTTGCTTTAGATTTGATCTGTTTCTAGTGTCAATAAGTTAATTTGATTCAAAATTGTATTTTGATACGTGTTTTTACCGATCTATTTATTCTTTATAAATTGATTTTGGATGGCTTCTATCTGTCTGATCTAATCGCCGATTGAACGCTGGTGGCGTATATCTCGCTGCGCCGATCGAACGCCGGTGGCTTATATCTCGCCGATCGAACGCCGGTGGCTTATATCTCGCCGATCGAACGTTGGTGGCTTATATATCTCCGATCTGACGCTGGTGGCTTATATCTCTACGATCTGGTCGATGGATCCAAGATCCAATGGTTTTGAGAGCTTCAAAGATCCAATGGTGGAGATTCTTCCACGCATGAGCAGATAATTTAATTTGTAAGTCACGTGTACTTCTATATTTTAACTTTAACTTGGGCCATTCTTCCAATTTTTGTTAGTCATTTTTTGTTGGGCCACTCTGGTTTTCTCAGGCCGTAATGTAATTTCCTCAGGCCCGTAATTCAGGGTTTTTAGAGCAAATTTCCTACGCATGTTTGCAGAATTTTCTTAAATTACCATTTTCTCATGGAATCAGAATTCTTACTTTTATACAGTATTGCATATTCAGTAATTTTTCCTCAGTCATTCTTTCTACAACTCAATCATGTTCAGATTGATCTATTCTAGGTCTTCTATTTCATCCTTGTTGTGTATTTTCATTAATCTTCTGTTTCATTTATTGATTTTTCTAACAGGGTTTTTCATTCTTCTCTTGGAAGAAGGGGATCAACAAGCATAGTCCAGGTATATTTTACTGCACCGTCCTTGTTGGAGGTCCTGCTTAATTTTTGCGTATTTTACTTTCACTGAACTGTTCACCGTCCCCATTTCTGTAACTACTACTATTCTCTTTTTCTTTTTTAATGTGTTATACTTGTTCACCGTCAATTTTAGGAATTCTTTGATGAACTGTATTTTATAAA
This sequence comes from Cornus suecica, assembly GCA_963922005.1. Classification (NCBI taxonomy): domain Eukaryota; kingdom Viridiplantae; phylum Streptophyta; class Magnoliopsida; order Cornales; family Cornaceae; genus Cornus; species Cornus suecica. Next base: position 73,145,361 of record OY998240.1, on the reverse strand, counting down.
TTTAGTTGTTATTAACTTATTCAGATTCATAATGAGCCTTGATTTCTTCAGATTCATAATGAGCCTTGATTTCTTCAGATTCATATGAACCTTGATTAACTTCAGATTCAGATAAATATAATTGTTATTAACTTCTTCAGATTCAGATTCAGATTCATAATGAACCTTGAGCAACTCTTCAATGAACCTAATTTGATGTCTCTAAGATTTGTGATAATAAAATGTTATGATGGCATCCAACAGTGGCAGAGGGAGTTGTTAATATTTGTAAGAAATTGTTGTTATAGTGAATTTAGTTTATTGAATTGCCTGATCATACCAAATTAATGTTAGTAAACTTCTGTGGATCACTTTTTAAGTTTTATTGGCTGATGATGCTATATTTTGAATGGCTGATCATTTTAAAAAAATAAAAATAGCTTTAGTGTAAATAAGAAAGTGTGACATAAAGAAGTTTGATATATGTAAAGAAGAAAGTGGGACATAAAAATAGCTTTATTGTATCTTATTTTGTTTATAAAGTTGAAGCTTGCCATTATCAAGTTCAAGTAATTGTATGTAGAGGAATAGGCTTGATTGCATGTGAATTGTTGTTATCTTCATTTATCCATAGATATGCATTTATACCCTTTTTTATACTTCCTTGGTACTATGAAATTGCAGCCTCCACATACACTTGTTCTTAGTTTGCATATGGTCGATCCCAGATATGCTCTCTCTCTCTCTCTCTATATATATATATGTATATTTAAGGTTGGCAGTTTAGTTAAATATACAGTGTTATTTTTTTCATCGTTTTGCTTTTTGTTAAATATATACATACTCTCTGAGTTTGCATATGGTTGAGCCCCAGATCTGCTATTTGTTTTACAAATGAGTTACTGATTTGATGATTGTAATATAACTCTCTCTATATATATGTCAATATCTCGGTATTATAAGTTTGAGGATGTAGCTTTATTAAGTTGATTTTGTTTATTTGGAATTTTAAAAACAGCTACAGATCTTGTCTGGGTTACTCGATTGGTCTCACCAAGGACTCCTTCTGAAAATGAAGGATCTCAAAAAGGTGTACACTGGGAATTTTACCTTGCTACAATGTCGTCAATAAAATGATAAATTTTACACAAGTCAATTTTACCGCTTGATTATCACACTCACCCAGATCAATTTCCTTATCAAGACCCAAATCATTGATGAGTTTCAACCCCAATTCAGCACCCTAGATGCTTAAAAATTGTCCAAAGCATCACCCTTCCAACCACATTGAATTTTACCTTGGATTGAACCATCTGGTAAATTTAATTATAAAATGAATTCTGATGGCGAGGGTGTAGAACATGTAATGCGGTGGTACCGTATTACATGTTCTACACCCTCTCCATTCTTACAAGTACGAATACAAAATGCGCCATCAGAATTCATTTTATAATTAAATTTACCAGATGGTTCAATCCAAGGTAAAATTCATTGTGGTCGTAAGGGTGATGCATGAGCGATGTTGGACCATTTTTAAGCATCTATGAAACTGAATTAAAGGGTGCTGAATTGGGGTTGAAACTCATCAATGATTTGGGTCTTGAGAACGAAATTGGTCTGGGTGAGTGTGATAATCAAGCGGTAGTTGGTATTCTGAACTTGGAAGGTGAGGCATTGGAGAACGCGTTAAAGAAGGAATCTCGAGTGATCACAGGTAAAACTTAATATTGTTTTGTTGTTGAATTTTACCATTTGTATATATATTTTTTCTGTTTATGTATGTTTTGTAATTTTTGTAGCCGGATATTACAACTAAAGAACCAATGGGTTCGGCCTTTCGGAGAGAGACGTAAAAAAAGTTTGCTCATTTATTTTAATCACTATGTTTATTTTACATTTTTTGTCTTTTCTTACTTGTGACTCTTAAATAGTTTGAACTAGTATCTATTTCTTGTGACTAATTTTGTATGAAAAAGCTGTTTTTGGCTTGGGTATATGCTTTAGCTGGCAAATGTTTTAGGATCTGTCCTGGTATCCAATTAACTTGTGAACCATTCTTTTTGTGTTGTATGGTAATTCTGAAGTTTGGCTTTAAGATACTATTGTTTTCTTTTAGATGTTCCATTGTAGGGTTTTAATTAACTTTGCATTGGAGTTGGCTTTGAGGATGTGGGTCTCATTGTGTCCAGTTTCCTCTCAGATTCCCCAAGTGATGTTACTGGAGTTGATGTATGGCTTTTGTTGATTTGTCTTTTCATCTCTATTTAGAGAATGTGTACTCTCCTCAAGTTGTTTGTTGCAAAAGGAAAAGTTTGTTTTCTGGTGCAATTGAAGTTTCTGTCCAATGCATTGCAGCTTCCCTTCCCTTCATTTTATCTTTCTTTTTCTTTTCAGTGCATGGTTTTGATCCCTGTATATGTGCTTGTGTATCTTCATGGGCGTGAGAGCTTAGATGATTCTCTGTTCCTATTATCATTGCTTATCTAAGGTGTATTAGGGTTTTTAAGCTGAAATTTGGTGATGAGAACTCAATCTAAGAATCCTCTGATCTGCTACAAGTACTTTGATTGCATATAAAAGCTAAAATTTATTTGAATTTTTGCTATTAATAGCAAATAAAGAACTACCAAAAAGAATTGCAATCTCATAGTGTGCCTAATGTGAACACCTCCAATGTGATCCCTCCTGAGTTTGGGGAGCTTGAACTGACCTGAGAGCAGAGGCCTCAATTATTTCTAGTTCTTGTGTCTCCACAAGAAATTATATTTTTTGTTTCTTTGCATTGCTTATTTCTTATGTCTCCACAAGGACTTGTTTAGGTTTTCGTTCGGACGTTTTAGTTACTAAATTATTTCTAGTAATGCTTTCTATCTACAGTCAATTGGTAAGCCACTTAATTGCAATCATATTTTAATCAAAATTAATTAGACAATTAATACAATCAATCTGACAATTAATTCCTGACTAAATAAGGACACACCAATATATAACATAATTACATAATATACACTAACTCTCCCCCAAAGTTGGTGCATAGATATTGCACAAGCCCAACTTGGATGGTGATGTATAAAATGGACCACTAGCAACAACATGTGTCATCATATCGGCACTCTTAATGTAAGGAACCCTTATCATACCAAAATCTAGGTTATCTTTGATGTAGTTCCAGTCAAGTTCAACATGCTTTGTTCGATCGTGTTGTACCGGATTATTCTCAATCTCAATAGCTGCCGTGTTATCACAAAAGAGTACCATAGATTTTTTGGAACCAAATCCGAGCTCATCTAAGAGAATTCTTAGCCAAATAAGTTTTGTAGTTGCATGATGGAGTGTACAGTATTCAAGCTTTTGCGCTAGACAATGACACCACATTTTGTTTCTTACTCCTCTAGGTCACCAAATTACCTCCTACAAATGACACATACCCTGAAGTAGACTTCCTATCTAATCTGGATCCAACAAAGTCAGAGTCTGTGTAACCCATAATATCAAGATGTCCATGTTTGGAGAACATAATACCTTTGCCCGGAGAGGACTTCAGATAAGCCAGAATACGATTCACTGCATTCATGTGTCGGTCACTCGGATTATGCATGAATTGACTTATAACACTAGTCTCTGATATCTCTCTTTGTTCATTGAAGTTTGATCAGGATAGATAGACAGGTTGTGATTCACCTCAATGAGAGTATCTACAGGTTCATAAGCGGAGTTACCAGTTTCAGCCAAGAGATCTAATGTATACTTCCGTTGTGAAAGGAAGAGTCTTTGCTTGGATCGAGACACTTCAATGCCCAAGAAGTATTTTAGAGCCCCCAAGTCCTTCATTTCAAATTCCTTGGCTAAATATCTCCGAAGCTTCTCTATTTCACCAGTTACTACCTGTAACAATCATGTCGTCAACATAAACAATAAGCAAAGTAATATCATCACCATCTCTCTTATAGAACAAAGTGTGGACTCCTAAAGCTTGCTTAAAACTATACGTCTTCATTGAGTAGCTTAGCCTTCCAAACCATGCTCTTAGCAACTTCTTCAACCCATACAAAGCCTTTTTCAGTTTGCATACCTTACCTCCTTTTGGTGTAAACCCCGGAGGGGGGTCCATGTACACCTCCTCTATCAAATCATCATGGAGGAATGCATTCTTCACATCAAACTATCTTAATGGCTAGTCCATATTGATTGCAAGAGAGACTATGACTCTAACAGTGTTCATCTTGGTCACAGGAGCAAAGGTCTTTTGGTAGTCAATCTCATAAGTTTGGGTGTATCCCTTAGCAATCAATCTAGCCTTATACCTATCAATTGTCCCATCGGACTTGTATTTTACTGAGAACACCCATTTACATCCCACTGTCTTCTTTTCCTGAGCTAGCTTGACCCTCTCCCAAGTAGAGTTCTTATTGAGAGCTTTCATTTCTTCTACCATAGCAGACTTCCACTTAGGATCTTCAAGGGCTTCCTGAAATGACTAGGAATAGACACAGAAGACGACTGAAGGGCAATAGTTAGGTGAGTTTTAGATAGACGATGATAAGAGACAAAATCAGAAATGGGATAACCAACATTAGAAGATGATTTTGAGAAACCCAACCTATCAGGTTCTTTACGATCACGAAGAGGATATCTCCTACCTTGATCGCCAACTTGCGGATCCAAGGTAGCAGTTTCGGAAGTTAAAAGAGAAGGAACATGTAACACATGAGTAATCTTGGAAGAGTCATCCGATGGCATGGTAGTATGACAGTAGTCTCCTTATTCTTCCTCGTATAACCCTGTTGGAACAACCAGGCTGGTCTTTCACCTCTTATTTCCTCTGGTTCAAACTCAACTACCATAGGGTTAGAAGCATCCAAAGACTCCCCCTTACCCAAATCAGTTGAATCCTCCCCTGGACCTGAAATCCATAACATTTTCTCTTCTAACCATAACCATTCCTCTTCCTTACTACTAATCTCCCCCTGAATAGGAACCAGAGACACATCCCTAGAAAAATAAGACTCCCATACACAGAACTGAACATCCATGGACACATAGTATTTTTCTGTAGGAGGATGAAAACATTTATAGCCCTTTTGGGAATTAGTGTATCCAAAAAAGACACACTTAAGACCATGAGGATCAAGCTTATCCCTTTGGTGAGAATGCACATGAACAAAACACATACAACCAAAAACCTTAGGACAAAGATTCAAAGCAGAAAGAATAGGGTGAAATCGTGATAACATTTTCAAAGGAGTTTGATAGTCAATGATACGAGCAAGCATTCGATTGATGAGAAAGATAACGGTCATAACAACCTCAGCCCAGAAATGTTTAGGAACACGCATAGTAAAACATAAAGCCCGGGCCACCTCTAGAATGTGGAGATTCTTATGCTCTGCTATGCGGTTCTGTTGTGGCGTGTATGTACACGTTGTCTGGTGGAGAATGCCATGTTCTTTGAATAAATCAGCAGGAAATTGATTCACAAACTCACGACCATTATCAGAGTGAAATACCTGAACCTTAATATGAAATTGTGTGGTAATCATTTTGGAAAATTGAGGAATAACGTGTATAAGATCACTCTTAGATTTCAACAAATATACCTAGCTCACCCTAGTACAGTCATCAATAAAAGAAACAAAATATTTATGACCCGAAGCAGAAGGAGTAGAAAAAGGATCCCAAACATCAGTATAAACATATGTAAAAGGAATTGCACTTTTATTAAAGCTTATTTTGAAAGGTACACAATGATTTTTCGCATAAATGCATTGTTCACACCTTAAACTAGAAACGAAAACATTCCGAAACAACTGAGGAAATAAACGTTATAGATAAGAAAAAGATGGATGACCCAAACAACAATGCCATAAAAGAATCTTCTCTCTATCAGACGTCTCTCTTGCTACTTGAAAACCACGGCCAGGTTCAGATTGCAACTCCCTTGCCCCTCCAAGTAGTAAAGTCCTCCTTTTTCCTTACCAATGCCAATCGTCATCTTAGTAAGATTGTCCTGGAACACACAATGAGTAGATTGAAAGGTTACAAAACAATTAAGATGTTTGGTAATCTTGCTAATGGAAATAATACTATTAGAGAGATTAGACGCAAGTAAGACAGAAGACATGGAGAGAGTGAGAGAAAGTGAGACATTTATGGCCCCTGAAATTGGCATAAGTGTCCCATTAGCAACATGAACATACTTAACAAGTGAGGGCATTAGAGAGTCAAGTCAGGAAGATTTACTAGTCATATGATCAGTGGCTACTAAATCAATAACCCTAGTGTTAGAGGCAATAAAAATAAAAACCGAACCAGAATTACCTTCTTGAGAAGATAATTGCAAAAACATGAAAGGCAGAAGCAGGGGTAGTGTCAGAGAGGGCAACTTGAGCATATTTCTTATTTTTTCTCTCGGCTTTCTTAAGCTTATACCACTCAGGATAACTCAGTGGTATTGCTGAATCGAGGTAATTCAGCAATAAAAAAGCAGTAGTTTTTAGATGAGATAATCAGTTTTATTGTGAGGAACAAAAAAGATACACGTGGAGCTCTACTAAGGGTAATTGTGTCAAAAGATAACATCTATAACCCTAAAGGCCCGTTTGAGAATTTGGTTTTGGTCTTGGTCTTGTAATTTTGATTTTGGTGGTATTGGGTGGTTTTAGGTAAATCTAAAACCAAAATTGGTATTTGGTAAGGAGTTGTCTTGGTCTTGGTCTTGGTATAATTATATATATACTAATATGTATTAAAAATATATAAATATGAAAAATATATATATAATTAAAAAATATTTAAAATTCCCGAAAACATTTGACATTTTTTTTATTCCAAAAAATATTTTAAAATGTGAAAATTATATATAAAATTCAAATAATATATCTTAAATTCGAAAAAATATTTATAATTAAAAAAATATATAAAATTCAGAAATTTTTTATTATATACTGAAAAAATTTAAAAATTTAGAAAAAGAGGATATAAAATAGGGAAAAATATATAGATTCGAAATAAATATATAAAATTCAAAAATCAAATAAAATTATAATATATTTGAAAGAAATATTTAAAATTAAAAAAAATTATATAAAAATCGGAAAAAAAAAAATTACTATTTGAAAATAAAATATATCAAATTTGAAAATAAATAAAAAATGAAAAAATAATATATAAAATTAGAAAAAAATATTTAAAATAAGAAACAAATATATTAAAAAGGGAAAATTACACAAACTACCCCTGAACTATGACATAATTGCACGCAGTACCCCTTACGTTTCAATAATATCATAAATTACCCTTAAAACCACCTCCGTTGTAACACTTAGCCCCTTCCGTTAAAAGTCAACCCCTTCCGTTAAAAGTCAACGACGGAAAATATGAATTTTGGTCAATAAAGCCTATTTTTGGAGTGAACTTCCAATTTTGCCCTTATATATGCATGTTCCAATTTAACCCTAACTTTTTTTACCAAATTGCCCTCACAATTTCATTTAAAAAAATATTAAAATATTTTTTTTGTGAAAAATACATATTATGTTCCAAAATATGAATTTTTTCCGAAAAATAACTTTTTTGCAAAAATTATATATTATGTTCCAAAATATGAATTTTTCAGAAATATTTTTTATATTTTGGAACATAATAAATATTTTTTTGTAAAAAACTATTTTTCAGAAAAACAAAAATCATATTTTGGAACATAATATATATTTTTCGCAAAAAAATTATTTTTCGAAAAAAAAATTCATATTTTGGAACATAATATATAATTTTTTGCAAAACAAATTTATATTTTGGAACATAATATATAATTTTCACAAAAAAAATATTTTTCGTAAAAAAATCATATTTTGGAACATAATATATATTTTTCGCAAAAAAATTATAAAGGTCAAAATATATATATATTTCGGAAAATATGATTTTTTCCGAAAAATAATTTTTTTGCGAAAAATATATATTATGTTCCAAAATATGATTTTTTTACGAAAAATATTTTTTTTGTGAAAAATATATATTATGTTCCAAAATATTAATTTGTTTTGCAAAAAAGTATATATTATGTTCCAAAATATGAATTTTTTTCGAAAAATATTTTTTTGCGAAAAATAAATATTATGTTCCAAAATATGATTTTTGTTTTTCTGAAAAATAGTTTTTTGCAAAAAAATATTTATTATATTCCAAAATATAAAAAAAATTTCCGAAAAATTCATATTTTGGAACATAATATATAATTTTTGCAAAAAAATTATTTTTAGGAAAAAATTCATATTTTGGAACATAATATATAGGGTGCGTTTGGAAAGCTTGTTTTTTGTATTTGTTTTCTGTCTTCAGATATAAAAACTGTTTTTGTATTTGTTTTAGTTTTTTCAGGAAAAAACTAAAAACAAAAAAACGTTTGGATGAAGGTGTTTTCACCACTTTTATTTGGTGAAAATTGTATTTTATGAATTTGGTGTTTTCATTGTTTTTACCACCTAAACAGTGAAAAAACTCAAAAAACAACTAAAAGTTGTATTTTGTGTTTTCATCACTTTTACACACTATTAACAGAAAACAGTTTTCTTGGGAAAAAAACAGTGAACAGTAAACGCGTTTGCCAAACGTGTTTTTTTTTTTAGTCTTGTGAACAGTAAAAAAATAAAAACAAAAAATAGGGTATCCAAACGGACCCATACTTTTTCGCAAAACAAATTCATATTTTGGAACATAATATGTATTTTTCACAAAAAAAATATTTTAATATTTTTTTTAAAGAAATTGTGAGGGCAATTTGGTAAAAAAAGTTAGGATTAAATTGGAACATGCATATATAAGGGCGAAATTGGAAGTTTACTCCAAAAATAGGCTTTATTGACCAAAATTCATATTTTCCGTCGTTGACTTTTAACGGAAGGGGTTGACTTTTAACGGAAGGGGCTAAGTGTACAACGGAGGTGATTTTAAGGGTAGTTTATGATATTATTGAAACGTAAGGAGTACCGCATGCAATTATGTCATAGTTCAGGGGTAGTTTGTGTAATTTTTCCTATAAAAAATTCGAGAAAACAATATTTAAATTTCTATTTTTTTAAAATTCAAAAATATATATATATAATTGATAAAAATATTTTAAAATGTGAAAATTATATATAAAATGCGAAATATTTATAATTTTTTCCAAAATTTTTTTCTCCAACTTAATTTTCCGAAAATATTGTTTTTCATAATATATTTTTTCAAAAAATATATATTTTAAGAAAATTATAAAATTTTCGTAATTTTTTTTATATTTTTTGAAAAGTGCAAAATATTTATATTTTATTATAAAATTTTCGCACTTTTTTAATATTTTTTTAAAAGTGCGAAATATTTAAAATTTAAAAAAATATATATAATTCAAAAAATATATAAAAGTTTGAAAAATTATATTAAAATATGATTTTTTCCAAAAAATATTTTTTTCAAAATATAAAATTTGAAAAATACTTTTCTGAAAATTTATTATGTCCCAAAATACAAAATTATGTCCTAAAATAAATTTTTTCCAAATATTATATATTATGTTTTTGAAAATAATTCCTATTTTCGGCCATATATATATATATACATAGTGAGAAAAAAGTCAAAATTGGTAGGCCAAAACTATGATTTTAGTAATTGGTTTTAAAAATTCCAAAACCCACCAACCAAAATGATTTGATCTTGAAATCAAATAACAAAATCAAAATCATGCCCAAAATATGTTCCCAAACAAGCCCTAAAGATACCCTTGGAGTTCACACAAATACAAATTTGTTTTGGCATTATTGTCGTTTCAGTTCTAAGGGCAATTATGTAAAAATAGAACACCTATAACCCTAACTCAAACTCTGAAGCCTCAGTCAATATTGGTGGTCTAAGCCTCAGTTACATGTGACAACAAGTACATACAATATCTATCGATGCAATTTTCTCTGAGTCTTTATTTTCTTCTTTTCTTTTTTTCCCTTTTCCCTTTGATATGCTCTTATTCTTATTTTCTCCCAGTTTCTCACTGTTTTCCAAATTGAAATCCATTTTTTTCTTATTACTTCCCCCAATTTCATTGAAATTTCTATGGTTAGAGTCTTTTTCCAAATTGAAATCCTTACATTGAGCGAAATTTCATGAAAAATGGCTAAAGAAGAAGGCGATGTATCCTATGTACCAAGAAAGTAATTTTTTTCTATCCCTCTATCTTATGGATTTAAATCCAGTCGAGATTTTATTTAAATATGTTATTTTTATGTTTAGTTGCTTTAGGTCTGATCTGTTTCTAGTGTCAATAAGTTATTTTGATTCAAAATTGTATTCTGATACATGTTTTTACCGATCTATTTATTCTAATTTATCTTATGGATTTAAATCCAGTCGATATTTTATTTAAACATGTTATTTTTATGTTTAGTTGCTTTAGATCTGATCTGTTTAAAGAGTCAATAAGTTATTTTGATTCAAAATTGTATTTTGATACATGCTTTTACCGATCTATTTATTCTAATTTATCTTATGGATTTAAATCCAGTCGAGTTTTATTTAAATATGTTATTTTTATGTTTAGTTGTTTTAGATCTGATCTGTTTCTAGTGTCAATAAGTTAATTTTATTCAAAATTGTATTTTGATACATGTTTTTACCGATCTATTTATTCTTTATAAATTGATTTTGGGTGGCTCCAAATTGAAATCCTTACATTGAGCGAAATTTCATGAAAAATGGCTAAAGAAGAAGGCGATGTATCCTATGTACCAAGAAAGTAATTTTTTTCTATCCCTCTATCTTATGGATTTAAATCCAGTCGAGATTTTATTTAAATATGTTATTTTTATGTTTAGTTGCTTTAGGTCTGATCTGTTTCTAGTGTCAATAAGTTATTTTGATTCAAAATTGTATTCTGATACATGTTTTTACCGATCTATTTATTCTAATTTATCTTATGGATTTAAATCCAGTCGATATTTTATTTAAACATGTTATTTTTATGTTTAGTTGCTTTAGATCTGATCTGTTTAAAGAGTCAATAAGTTATTTTGATTCAAAATTGTATTTTGATACATGCTTTTACCGATCTATTTATTCTAATTTATCTTATGGATTTAAATCCAGTCGAGTTTTATTTAAATATGTTATTTTTATGTTTAGTTGTTTTAGATCTGATCTGTTTCTAGTGTCAATAAGTTAATTTTATTCAAAATTGTATTTTGATACATGTTTTTACCGATCTATTTATTCTTTATAAATTGATTTTGGGTGGCTTCTATCTGTCTGATCTAATCGCCGATCAAACGCCGGTGTGTTATATCTCGCTGATCCGGTCCGATGGATCCAAGATCCAATGGTTTTGAGAGCTTTAAAGATCCAATGGTGGAGATTCTTCCACGCATGAGCAGATAATTTAATTTGTAAAGTCACTTGTACTTCAATATTTTAACTAACGTGGGCCATTCTTCCATTTTTTGTTGAGTCATTTTTTGTTGGGTCACTATGGGTTTCCTCAGGCCCGTAATGTAATTTCCTCAGGCCCGTAATTCAGGGTTTTTAGAGCAAATTTCCTACGCATGGTTGCAGAATCCTGTAGCTTTATTCTTTATTCAGGGTTTCACCAGAATTCTTACTTTTATACAGTATTGCATATTCAGTATTTTTTCCTCAGTCTTTCTACAACTCAATCATGTTCAGATTGATCTGTTCTAGGTCTTCTATTTCATCCTTGTTGAAAAGTCCACTAACTGGTATATTCATTACTGTATTTTCATTAATCTTCTGTTTCATTTATTGATTTTTCTAACAGGGTTTTTCATTCTTCTCTTGGAAGAAAGGGATCAACAAGCATAGCCCCAGGTATATTTTCCTTGTTGGAGCTCCTGCTTAATTTTTGCGTATTTTACTTTCACTAAACTGTTCACCGTCCCCATATCTGTAACTACTACTATTCTCTTTTTCTTTTTTAATGTGTTATACTTGTTCACCATAAATTTAGTTGTTATTCACTTCTTCAGATTCATAATGAACCTTGATTTCTTCAGATTCATATGAACCTTGATTAACTTCTTCAGATTCAGATAAATATAATTGTTATTAACTTCTTCAGATTCAGATTCATAATGAACCTTGAGGAACTCTTCAATGAACCTGATCATACCAAATTAATGTTAGTAAACTTCTGTGGATCACTTTTAAGTTTTATTGGCTGATGATGCTATATTTTGAATGGCTGATCATTTTAAAAAAATAAAAATAGCTTTAGTGTGACATAAAGAATTTTGATATATGTAAAGAAGAAAGTGGGATATAAAAATAGCTTTATTGTATCTTATTTTCTTTATAAAGTTGAAGCTTGCCATTATCAAGTTCAAGTAATTGTATGTAGAGGAATAGGCTTGATTGCATGTGAATTGTTGTTATCTTCATTTATCCATAGATATGCATTTATACCCTTTTTATACTTCCTTGGTACTATGAAATTGCAGCCTCCACATACACTTGTTCTTAGTTTGCATATGGTCGATCCCAGATATGCTATTTCTCTCTCTCTCTCTCTCTATATATATATATATGTATATTTAAGGTTGACAGTTTAGTTAATGGTTTCATCTTTTTGCTTTTTGTTAAATATATACATGCTCTCTCTCTCTCGGTATTATAAGTTTGAGGATGTAGCTTTATTAAGTTGATTTTGTTTATTTGGAATTTTAAAAACAGCTACAGATCTTTTCCGGGTTACTAGATTGCTGATGTTTCACCAAGGATTCCTTCTGAAAATGAAGGATCTCAAAAAGGTGTACACTGGGAATTTTACCGACTCCATAAAACCAACTCTTACAGAAAAAGTATGAGGGTGTGCACCAAATATCTTTCAATGAATTAAAGGGTGCTGAGTAGTTGGTATTCTGAACTTGAAAGGTGAAGCATTGGAGAACGCGTCTCGCATATTATTGATTTACATCATTTATTTTAATATCCCTTTTGTTTGTAGCTATGTGATCGGCAAGCTTGTTTCCCTCCCGATGAACATGACCAAAAGTTAGATTTGGGTTTTGTTCCTTTAGTTGTAATATCCGGCAACAAAACAGTATTAAGTTTTACCTGTGATCAATTCGAGATTCCTTCTTTGACGTGTTCTCCAATGCCTCACCTTTCAAGTTCAACTACCGCTTGATTATCGCAGACCAATTTCCTTCTCAGACCCAAATCATTGATGAGTTTCAACCCCAATTCAGCACCCTTTAATTTAGATGATTATCGCACTCACCCAGACCAATTTCCTTCTCAGACCCAAATCATTGATGAGTTTCAACCCCAATTCAGCACCCTTTAATTTAGATAAAAATAGTCCAACATCGCTCAGAGCATCACTTCCTAAGACTTCACCCTTATCTCGAGTGGGGATTGATCACAGGTAAAACTTAATATTGTTTTGTTGCCGGATATTACAACTAAAGGAGCAAAACCCAAATCTTACTTTTGGAAACAAGCTTGTCGATCACATAACTACAAACAAAAGGGATATTAAAATAAATGATGTAAATCAATAATTTGCGAGAGGGTAACGGTACACAATGTTCTTCAACTCATCTTCAGCAAACTTTTTCACGTCTCTCTCCGAAAGGCCGAACTCATTTTCCTGATGAACATGACCAAAAGTCAAATTACAAAACATACATAAACATAAAATATATATATATACAAATGGTAAAATTCAACAACAAAACAGTAAAACAGTATTAAGTAACAAGCTTGCCGATCACATAGCTACAAGCAAAAGGGATGGGTTCGGCCTTTCGGAAAAGTTTGCTAAAGAGTTGAAGAACATTGTGTACCGTTACCCTCTCTCAAAGTATTTATTTTAATCACTATATGTTTATGTGACATTTGCTTGTCTTTTCTTACTTGTGCCTCTTAAATAGTTTGAACTAGTCTCTATTTCTTGTGACTAATTTTGTATGAAAAAGCTGTTTTTGGCCTGGGTATATACTTAAGCTAGCAAATGTTTTAGGATCTGCCCTTGTATCCAATTAACTTTCTTACTTGTGCCTCTTAAATAGTTTGAACTAGTATCTATTTCTTGTGAGTAATTTTGTATGAAAAAGCTGTTTTTGGCCTGGGTATATACTTAAGCTAGCAAATGTTTTAGGATCTGCCCTGGTATCCAATTAACTTGTGAACCATACTTTTTGTGTTGCATGATAATTCTGAAATTTGGCTTTAAGATACTATTGTTTTCTTTTAGATGTTCCATTGTAGGGTTTTAATTAACTTTGCATTGGAGTTGGCTTTGAGGATGTGGTTCTCATTGTGTCCAGTTTCCTCTCAGATTCCCCAAATGATGTTACTGGAGTTGATGAATGGCTTTTGTTGATTTGTCTTTTCATTGCTATTTAGAGAATGTAAACTCTCCTCTAGTTGTTTGTTTCAAAAGGAAAAGTTTATTTTCTGGTGCAATTGAAGTTTCTGTCCAATGCATTGCAGTTTCCCTTCATTTTATCTTTCTTTTTCTTTTCAGTGCATGGTTTTGATCCCTGTATATGTGCTTGTGTATCTTCATGGGCGTGAGAGCTTAGATGATTTTTTGTTCCTATTATCATTGCTTATCTAAGGTGTATTAGGGTTTTTAAGCTGAAATTTGGTGATGAGAACTCAATCTAAGAATCCTCTGATCTGCTACAAGTACTTTGATTGCATGTAAAAGCTAAAATTTATTTGACTTTTTGCTATTAATAGCAAATAAAGAACTACCAAATAGAATTGCAATCTCATAGTGTGCCTAATGTGAACACCTCCATGGTGATCCCTCCTGAGTTTGGGGAGCTTGATATGACCTGAGAGTAGAGGCCTCAATTATTTCTAGTTCTTGTGTCTCCACAAGAAATTATGTTTTTTTGTTTCTTTGTATTGCTTATTTCTTATGTCTGCACAAGGACTTGTTTAGGTTTTCGTTCTGACGTTTTAGTTACTAAATTATTTCTAGTAATGCTTTCTATCTACAGTCAACTGGTAAGCCACTTAATTGCAATCATATTATAATCAAAATTAATTAGATAATTAATACAATCAATGTGATAATTAATAAGGACACACCAATATATAACATAATTACATAATATACGCTAACTCTCCCCCTAATATAGTTGGTGCAATCTCTCCCCCTAAGATAGTTGGTGCATAGATATTGCACGTGCCCAACTTGGATAGTGATGTATAAAATGGACCACTAGCAACACGTGTCATCATATTTGCACTATGTAGGGAACCCTTATCATACCAGAATCTAGGTTATCTTTGATGTAGTTCTTGTCAAGTTCAACATCCTTTGTTCTGTCGTGTTGTACCGATTATTCGCAATCTCAATAGCTGTTGTGTTATCACAAAAGAGCACAATAGATTTTTTGGAACCAAATCCGAGCTCATCTAAGAGAATTCTTAGCCAAATAAGTTCCGTAGTTGCATGATGGAGTGCATAGTATTCAAGCTTTTGCGCTAGACAATGACACCACATTTTGTTTCTTACTCCTCTAGGTCACCAAATTACCTCCTACAAATGACACATACCCTGAAGTAGACTTCCTATCCAATCTGGATCTAGCAAAGTCAAGAGTCTTATGTAACCCATAATATCAAGATGTACATGTTTGGAGAACATAATACCTTTGCCCGGAGAGGACATCAGATAAGCCAGAATACGTTTCACTGCATTCATGTGTCGGTCACTCGGATTATGCATGAATTGACGTATAATACTAGTCTCTGATATCTCTCTTTGTTCGTTGAAGTTTGATCAGGATAGATAGATAGATTGTGATTCACCTCAATGGGAGTATCTACAGGTTCACAAGCGGAGTAACCAGTTTCAGCCAAGAGATCTAAGGTATACTTTTGTTGTGAAAGGAAGAGTCCTTGCTTGGAACGAGACACTTTAATTATTCTCAATTTTAATCTACTTAGTATGGGTTATGTAAATTCACTATAACACTATTATGGCCAAGTGTAACGTGAATTGTTTGACCAGTATGTTGCTCTAAGTGGATGTAGGATTTAAGTAGCAAGATAATTATTTATCTCATTACTCAAGGAGCTAGAATGATTTTGGGATGAAGCCTATTAAAGGGCATTAATGAAACATAATCCAAAATTAAAAGACTTTGTTCAATCTAATTAAAGAAAATATGATAAGTGTCATTTATGTGTTGGATACTATCAAAGTGATGAAGGAACATATATAATAGGTTTTTTGAAAAATGATTAAAGTATTTTATTTTATTTATATATATGTTTTGAAATAAAATATGATGAAGTTCCTTCATTAATTTATAGATTGACTAAGGTATTAATATTTTATGTGGTGCAATAATCTTTTATGACCTAAATCACAGATTCAAATGAGAATTTCTTGTTTATATAAATCTATATAAATAAATGTTATTATTTGATTTAGAAATTCAAATTTGTTGGTTTGGTATTACTGATATCTTATAGTTATTTATTAACAAAATTTTAGTTTTGCTTCATAATATTAATAAATGTTTTTTATGTTACTTGTGGCGTTAAAGACAACCATATATCAAATGAAAATTTTGTACTTAAGTCACTAAGAAAGTTGTCACATGAATTTTAGAACTTCTTGAAATTATTTGTACAAACATTTGTTTATTCTTTTGATGTTTTATCTTTGATGGAAGAAAATATTTATTACCATTATAGATGATTTTCACATCATGATTATATCTACTTGTTCTATAAAAAAAATCTCAATAACATGATTTTTTTAACTGAAGTAGAAAGAAATAAGTAGAAGGTGAAAACTTGTAATGTATGATAAAGGTGATGAATATTATAAGACTATTGATGAAGTGGTTTATCTATGGCGGAACCTTATTTCAGGACTTGGAATACCGGTTTTCAAGTCGCTGAAAATTTATTTATGCCGCAATTATATTCTTGTATGAAAATAGAAGGTATAATGAAGGTGCATAAATTACCTTTCTATTAAGGAAGATGTCCAGAAACAATAAGTGTCGATGTAAATATACAAGTATGGTTATCTACAAATTAAAGTATTACGATTCAAGACATTAACGAAGCATGTTGCAATGATGCTTTTGAATGTAATAAGTAACTATTGTGATTGGATAATTTAATGTTGCTTATGCACCTTAATAAAGAGATAAAGATGATGATGATACTTATACATCTGATATTTAAAGCTCATTTAATGTGTTTCTGATATTCCTATTGATTAATATACATGCATAATTATGAATGAATGAAAACATGAATAGTCTTGGAAAAGACATTATTGTTGGAACTTTATTATAATTTTTCAATTATAGATGTGTCGATTTAAGTGACATACAACCGTTATAACTCAGCATGATGTTTATGGTGACCACCTTAACGACTCAATTTAATTTAAAGCGCACTTAATGACTATTTTACTAAACCACCTAAGAAATAATCATATGGTCCAAGTGGGAGAATGTAATAATATTTTAATATTTTGTGGCCCACATAATTATTTGGACATATGGTAATGGTACAGTAAATAAATATTAGATTGTAATTCTATTTGGTCAAATATATAACTTTATATTATATATTATTGATGGAGAATTGTTTCATTTTAGTATCCCAATTTGATGGAAAGTGGGAATTAATGTTTTCTTGATGAACAAGTATAGTAGGAAACCGGTCCTCTCTCTACCTATATTAAAGTGCATATATTTCATCATTATGTACATGATAGAGACAACACAATAAAGGTTTAACGTGTGTGCAAAAGGTTAGGAGAGAGAAACTTTATTTCCTTATCCTATTTATTTTAGGATTTTCTTCTATGTGCAGACTTTAGATCAAATAAAAGTTTTCTATGATGATGGATCGAGATGACTAATGATGATGAATCAAACATGAAGATTTATGGATTGCAAATAGGTGAATAGTTATTATCGTAGCCAAGAGGTATTTATGATTTATTTTCACTTAATGAATATAGTGTGAGCATGATATAGATTCTAAGATCCCTAGAGTTTATGTTCTGCGATTTGTGTTTTATGTTTTAGCATAAATATCATGAATTTAATTTACAAGGAAATCCACCTTCCGAACGATGTACTCTTGCCTTCTATGCTTGCAACATGCACGGATACTTACGTACAATCTTGCTCAAGTTCTGGAAGAAAAAGACCCCGACATGAAGATTTCTGGTCCAATGCCTCCAGGTGTAGCCAACCGAATGAATTACATCCACCACATGAAGAGCAGCAAGTACTGCATCTGCCCTAAGGGTTACGAGGTCAACCGCCTGAGGGTTGTTGAAGCCATCTTTTATGAGTGCGTTCCTGTGATCATATCTGACAATTTTGTGCCACCATTTTTTGAGGTTTTGGATTGGGGGGCGTTTTCTATAATTGTGGCAGAGAAAGATATTCCGAACTTGAAAGAGATTCTTCTTTCTGTATCGCAAAAGAAGTATCTCGAGATGCAACTTGCAGTGAGGAAAGTGCAGCAGCACTTTCTCTGGCATGCCAAGCCCATGAAGTATGATGTCTTTCACATGACCCTCCTATCCATATGGTACAATAGAGTTTTCCAGATAAAACCTAGATAAGAAATGTAGAGTTTATCGACACGGATATACATGGAAGAGAGTGTTCGAGTTCATTGAGATGGAGGATTCACCCCTTCGAATCAAAGATCGCGTAATTTCTGAAAATACTAGTCCAGCTCACTTGTCCTTACTTTTCAACTGTTGAAAATCAGAAAATTTCGTATAGATTAGAACCATGTGGTCTTAAACAATCCCAAGTAGACACATAAGACCGAGATATTTGCTTATGATTGTGCAGGACCATGCCGACTTGGATAGTGCAATAATTTATTGTTGAAATGAACTTTGTTGTAACTTGTAAAGTGAGAGTGAACGTGTAGGAGTTATCATGGTTGAATGCCTATTGTAACTGTAAGTAGTTCTGTGTATATCTTGTATTTCACTTCAAAGGAAGATGAGGTCTTAGAATCCTTTGTGCATCATCATGGCTCAGAATGTGAAAATGCCTTTTTATTATATAAGTTAGAATATACAGGCTTAGGCCCATTTATCTAGCTGAACCCATGTAATCTTAGTCTATTTAGTATTAATCTTATCTAATTTATATTGTCTTGTTTCTCACACTAAGTTTACTTGCTCACCACACATTCACTCTTATATATAGGGGTCATCTCTATTGTAATTCATAGACTTCAGAATATACAATTCAATATAGTTTCATAAATGTTCTTCATCTTTATTGTTTTTGTTATATTTTCTTCATTATCATATTATCAAGCATCTTTTCTTCTAGCATGATATCAGAATCAATCGGTTCTTGGTAGTTCCTTCCGCTTAGTGTCGTCTCTGCCAGGGATGACATCCATCTTCCATCCTCGGCGGCGATCTTATGTTGAAACCCTAGTTTCTCAATCAACTCTCATCATCATGGATTTTCATTCTCTCTTTCTCTTTTCTATCTCTACTCCTATTTTTCTCTCTACCAAACCCTAATTTTGGTTATTCTCTCTTTTCTCTTACTTATCAGAATCTGAAGATCCGATACTGAAAAAATCTAGGCTTTTTTTACTCTTTTCGCCTGATTCATATTGTCGATCAAACCCTAATTCTTCACTCATGATCATCAATTAAAGTATATATATATATATACAGTCATCGACTGGTTCACCCTCAACTCTCCTCAGTCCTTCTCCATTCCAAACTTTCTCTCCTAATCAGACATATATATATATATTTATATTGATACCTAATACACACCAGTATATATACATATACATATACATATATATATATATTACACCATCTTGGCCGACAACTCTCTCACCATCTGCCAGCCTACAACACCGACTCCGCTGTCCGACGTTCGACTCCGCCTGTCCAACTCCAACTTCGTCTCTCGCTTCCATCGCCGCACAGACCCTTCACCCACACCAGCGAAAAGGCTTCGCGAACAACACTGCCGCTCTCGCACCATCAGCATCGCTCTTCCTCCAGTTCGCACCATGGCCATTGCTCTAGCAGATCCAAATCCAGTTCTCGCCATCGCCATCCGTCTCCTTCTCGATTTGTGGCCACGAGCACTATCACTACCAACTTTATCCTAAACTCATGTCATTAACCATACTTTCTAGGGTTGCAAAATACTCTCATGTTGTTTTTTACTCTCATTTTACTACTCTTATATTTCTAAGGGTTGCAAATTGACCCGTTTTGTCTATATTAAATTCCAAAAAAAAATATAAAATTAAAAAATATATATATTAAATTTTGAATTTTTTTTATAAAATTCAAAAATATATAAAAAATTTGAAAAAATATATATAATTCGAAAAAATATATATGAAATTCGAAAATATATATATATAATTCGAAAATAAATATATAAAATAAAAAAAAAAACATATAAAATTCGTTAAAAAATATATAAAATTCGAAAAAATACATAAAATTTTAAAAAAATTTATAAAAAAATTCAATTATTTTTATAAAATTCAAAAATAAATATAAAATTCGAAAGAAACATATAAAGTTAAAAAAAACATATAAAATACGAAAAAATATATATAAATCGGAAAAATATATATATAAAATTTAAAAAAAAACACAAAAAATTTAATTTTTTTAAAAAAGTTGTGTAAATAGAAATATAAAAAATAAAGTAACCAAAGTACAATACACCAAAACAACATTTAAAGTAACCAAAGTACAATACATCAAAATAACATTTGGCAGAAACATATTTTTTTTTAATTTTATATATATTTTTTGAATTTATATAGTTTTTTCTGAATTTTATATATAATTCGAATTTTGGATTTAGTTGAGCGTAACAAAGCATTATTAATCTTCTGGTCACATTGGGTATGCATTGACTGGCTGCCTTTATCTGGTTATTTGATCTCCAATGTCAAAAGTGTAGGAGATGAATTGATTTAAAAGCATAGCACTATTTGATTTTATCAATTAATGAGGTTTCTGGAAGAAAAAAAAAACTTCTTATATGTTTGTTTTTAAATTATATATATATATATATGTATATATTTGAATTATATATATATATTTACAAAATTTATATGTTTGTTTTGAATTTTATATTTTATTCGAATTTTATATATATATTTTCGAATTATATATATATTTTTTCAAATTTTATATATTTGTTTCAAAATTTATATATATATTTCAAATTTTATATGTTTTTTTTCGAATTTTATATATATATTTGGAATTTTATATATATTTTTTTAATTTGATAAAAAAAATTCAAATTTTAATATATATATATTTTAATTATATATATATTTTTAATTTAATATAGACAAAAGGGGGCAATTTGCGACCCTTAGAAAGGTGAGAGTAGTGAAATGTGAATAAAAAAACATAAGGGGGTATTTTGCAACCCTTAGAAAGCATAGAGTGGTTTTATTATGCTCTTTTGCCAAAAAAAATGTCGGTGATATTTTGACGATAATTTGAGGAGATATTGGTGATATTTTTGACAATAATTTGATGATATTTTGGCTTTATCAGTGACATCAGCACTACCACGTGTCCTACCAAGATTCAGCCACGTGTCACTGCCAGATTGTGGCACGTCACCAGGTTCTTACAAAATTATAGTTTTGCTCTTATTCAATCTTTTGTGCATTTCGGGCTCTTTTTAACTCCGATTTTAGCAAACGAGTAGTCGATTTCAACTAATTGGATTGCTCCGGACGCAACTGTACTGTCGGTTTTGCAAAATTTGTCTTTGATCTCTTGATTACTCATTTTTCCGACTCGTTCTTTACCCTTTTAGGTACTTGCTTAGAAAGAGAGATTTGGAACATGTAAGACAGATTCAAGGACAAAATCCTTAGAAAGAATTATAGAACCTTTCCCCGCAACTGATGATAGAGTACCATCCGCAATCTTAACCTTTTGTTGTCCAAAGGCTGGAAAATAGGCATTGAAGAGACTGGATGAACATGTCATGTGGTCTTAGGCCCCGGAATCTATGATCCAAGGGTTGGTTTTGGAATTTGTTGTTTGTACAACAGTGAAAAAATTACCAACTTGTGCAATATTGGCTGAAATGGATTTATTGTTGCCAGGACTCATTTCTTCTCCAATGTCTTGTTGTTTGTGGTTAGTAATCTGAATTATAGGACTTTCTATAAGACATGAGGTTTCCCAATTAGACATTTTATCCGAAACACTAACATATGTAACTTCAGGTGATTTTTCAAGGAAGTTAACCAGCAATGAAAGCTGGTTAATGTAGAAGAAAAATGAACCAAGTGAAAGAGGGCTCTGATACCATGAAGAAGATCTTGAGTAGAGAATTCTATTTCTATTCTTACTATTTTACAAATTGTACAAGGCTTTTAAATATACAAGAAATAACAGTAAAGAAATACAAGTCAAAGAACAACAGCTACACTATAGGCTGTACAAAGTCAAAGATCTGCAACATACTCTAGGATGTGCTGCTATATAAACAGCTGCACTTAGGAGCCAAAAAAACAGAAAATCACTTTGACTAAATTGGATCAAAATCTCAGATTGTGGTGCTGTATTTTTCCACAGTATTATTTGGAAAGCATTACTAAAACTGTTTAATCCTAGTTGGGCGTTGTTTGCTTAATTGTGAGTTAATTCAGTTGTTTTTTCTGCAAGTATTTACAATTTGCCAAACAAGTTAACTACTTACCACTCAAACATCTCATTTCGAATGCGGACCTTGAGCTGGGATATCTGGCTTACATCCCTGACTGTCACTTAAGAAACATACTGAATGGTAGTATTTTTAGGGTCATTGATATTTATTGCCAACATATTAATTCAACAGTTCCAGTTCAATAAATTCAAAACCAATATTCAGTGTTAAACCTTCAATCTAAGTTAAAAGCCTCTTGGGATAAAGCAAGCTTTACTGTCAGCAATTGCTTATAATATTAAACATTAAAGCTGAAGCATGCATAGCATGTTTGGTGGAACTGATGATTTCCTAAAATATGAAAGTAAAACATGTTTGGTGAATTCAAATGATTTAAGATTCTGTTTTTTTTTTTTGGATTTTAGATTGAATATAAGAAATTAATAAGTTCTATAATTAAAAAAAATAAAAATTGTATTGCATAAGGCCTTTCATTTGGATATTGTAAATAATTTTTTTATTTTTTGTAAACAATAATTTTGGATAAAAATAATTATATTTTTGTAAACTATAAAATTTTTTGTAGGTAAATTCTAAATTATAATATTGTATTGCACAAGACCTTTGATTATAATATTTTATTTTGGATAAAGTGCATAAAACCCTTCTCAACTATTGCCCCATGAGAACAAAAACCCCCTCAATTACAAAAGGGGCAAAAAAAATCCCTCAACTATCCCAATTGGGTAGAATTTGCCCCATCCCTATTGCAAAATTACAATTTTACCTCTGAAAAAATAAAATAAATTATTTTAAGCGATAATTAATATATATAAAATTCAAAAAACAATATATTAAATTTTGAAAAAAAATTAAAATTCAAAACAAATATATAAAATTCAAAAAATATATATATGTAAAATTAAAAAACAATATATTAAATTCCGAAAAAAATAAAATTTGAAACAAATATGTAAAATTTGAAATATATATATATAATTCAAAAAATATATATTAAATTTCAAAAAAAAATTAAAATTAAAAATTTATATATAATTTTCAAATTTTATATATTTTTCGAAATTTATATATTTGTTTCGAATTTTATTTTTTGAAATATATATATTTTGATTTTTTTTTCAAATTATATATATATTTTTTGAAAAATTTATATATATATTTCAAAATTTATATACTTTTTTCGAATTTTATATATATTTTTCGAATTTTATATAGTTTTTAAAAATTTATATATATATTTCAAATTTTATATATTTTTCGAAATTTAAAATAATTGTTTGGAATTTTATATATTTATTTCTAATTTTATATATAATTTTCAAATTTTATATATTGTTTTCGAATTTTATTTTTTGAATTTTATATTTTTTTTCGAATTATATATATATTTTTTGAATTTTATATATTTTTTTCAAAATTTATATATATATTTCAAAATTTATATACTTTTTTCGAATTTTATATATTTTTTGAATTTTATATATTTTTCGAAATTTAAAATATTTTTTTGGAATTTTATATATTTATTTCTAATTTTATATATATTTTCGGAATTAATTTTTTTTTTTGAAATTTTATACACCTTGAAGCAAACCTAACATGTTGCAAAGAATTTGGGAGCAATTGGGAGAATTTGGGAGCAACTTATAATGGGCCCCACTAAAAATAGTGATGGGAGCAAGTGGAAGCAAGGTGAGCGTTGCTTCCATATTTGAGGTTTTGCTCTAGCCTGCTTCCAGATTTTGAAAGCGGGAGCAACCAACCAAACAAGTCTGCTCTGTGAACAATAATAGAAGCAGGAGCAAAAGCAAGAAGCGAGAGCGTTACCAAACATGCCCTAAGTATCCTAAGTATTGCCGAATTCTGCATTATATTAGTCAGATATATGCAGATTGCAATGAAGTTGTCAGGAAGTAACCAGTTCCTTGTAATAAAATAATTCCACAACATTACGAGGACAGACAGCCTTAGGTAGATCTACTCCAGCAGAACTATTGGATTGGATCTTGTAAAAATGCCAGTTACATTTATGAAAACAAGAAAAGTTCTTGAAGTATCTCTGACATAAATTCCATGTTATATAACACAACCAGCCTTCGATGACCAAGACTTCGTTTTCTACATGAAATTCGACTGTCATCTTCCTCCTTGCAACACGAGAACTTTGTTTTACTTTTTTTCACCTTTGTGCCTTCAAATGAGATAAATCGCTCTCAAAGGAACTGTAATTCCCCTAATTCATGGAGAAACTAAGGCTCGTAACCAAAAGCATGTAAGAAATAGAGGGTTGATGGTTTAAATGCGGCATTTTCTCATAGTTTTTGGAGATTCAAGCAGGGTGAATTTAAAAGAAGTTTTTCCCATAAATTTCTGTATCCAATCCCAAGGCAACCTAAAGGGGAATCGCAAGTCAAACATCCTAATTTATCTAGTGGCATCCTAAAAGCAACCACTTCGAATGATGCGAGGATAGTATTAGCACATTTACTATTCTCTTTGGCCTATCACATAATAATAACATTTCCAAACTTCTGAGACATTACAATAAAGGAAGTAGATAAATTGCATCAGAACAAAAGAAAGCCATGTAAAAAAGGACGGAAGATGTTATATGGAGGATATTCTTCTACGCCTAAATTCATGGTCAAACAACCATGACATCGACTACGAAAACCTTTTCCAACAATTTTCATATTAAGTGCAGTACTAGGATAGAAAATGACTCCAATAAACAAAGTTCTTTAAAATTCATGTGTGAAGCAGTTTTTTCAAGACCATGACAAAAATCATACAATAGGTACTCATCCCCCATGGGTATGTCTGACCAATGGAAGTGGACCCTTCCACCGCCTCCACCACCACCATTCGGACTATCATGTCCTCCAACAGTTGAGATAATAGACGACACATCAGGAGCCAATGCATGAAGGAACAAAAGAATAGTTCCACCAGATCCACCCCCAGGACACCTGAGCCTGAAATAAGCCAATCACTTTGCTTTCTGATGTTTTCCTCAAAGCTTTCTCCATCAGCTCTAAGAGACCCGCTGATTGACAAACTTGACAATGAGTGCTCCAATGAACCCATCACTGTTCCGGAAAAGGCATCAATTGGGAATGATGTAAAAGCAAAATACAATATATTATATTGGCCAGGAACATTGAGATAAGGGCTCACAGACATTTTGATCAAAGGATTAAAGGGGGTTTTAGCTACTTCAACCCTATGAGCACTATCATTAAAGAACCATGAATATGATAAATGCATGAATAAAAGGATAGAACAAACCAATGGAGCACCGAGTATCAGAATGAGGCTAAGCTGATGGTTCTGAATGTAAGAGAAAGAGGCAAATGTTAAACTCTTCCACGAGATGAGGCACGTTTTATTAACTGTCAAGCATAGGGACATGTCAATTTTTAACTAGCCCATAAGGCAAAGAAAAGAAAATTGAATATGAGGATGCCAGACCATTCTTCCTATGTGCACCTCTTTCTATTCCTTTAATTGTTTTTAAATAAAAGAATTAGAAAATTAACAAATAATTCAAATGGGAACAGATTTCTTTACGATCCCTTGACTACATTTTCTGCCATTTGCCGAAGTAGTAATCATCATGGTACAACCTCTCAGCATGAGATTCTGTGCCGATGAGTGGCACACTTAAAGTTACGCCTCAATGGATTTGAACCTCTAAGCTGCATTTGGTTTGCAGATCTAGTGTGCAAAAAGAGAAGACAACATAAAGGTATTATTACAACCTTGTTCCTGTGTTATGAGAAATAGGGAGCAAAAGGAAATGTCAGGGAGTAAGAGGTCAGTATTTATTTATACATTTCTATTTCCTTTTCTTTTCATTATCATCAACCGCTTTGAGAAAACTTTAATTTCTAATCTTATTTTAAGCATGAAAGAGAATATGATAAATAAATAAAAATAAAAAACTTTCCCTTTTCTTTACCTATACCTTATCCTCTTCCCCTTCCCAAGTCTGAGAACCAACCTGAGCATTAAGGCTGCAACTCATGTTGTTCTCATTCAGCCTTGTCTAGTTACCCAACTCATCTCAACAAAGGCTTTTCCTACTAGGGGTCAGCTACATGAATCCTAATTAACCATTCCATACTGTCTAAGACTACAGCCTCAGCTAAATCACATGCTATCAATTTCTTAACTATCTCAACTTGCATTAGTTTTGATTTTACATTTCCTCTACCACTACCCTTGTTAACTACCCAACAACTCTAAAAGCTTAAAATGTTAGAGAGGGTATAACTTTAATACTTAATCCTTCAACAACCCTCAATAAGGACCATGTCACAGCCACTGCACATGGACAAACCACCGTAATTGGTTCCTGTCTAATCCTTCTTCTCCAAGTAAACAACAAATATATGAGTGACAAAATATATAGTTCAACTCCTAAAATCAAAAGCTTACCTATGATACCACCACCTGCAATTGCACCAACTAGACTACTGTTTCCACTCCCACTACCAAGTTCACAAGGCAAATCAGCATTCCCTTATGCAACACCACTCTCAACTAAGCTGCCATTATAGTATCCATCCCCGCCTTTGCCGCCATGTCCACCACCACCACCACCAAGGCCATTGCTCACAAATTTTCCTCTGCCGACCCCACCATTGCAGTCTGCATACATAGAGAATGAGAATTAACAAAACATAATTTCAAGCCAGAGTGTATTTTGTAATATAGTAAAAATTCAATTTAAAAATAGAATTAAATAGGGACTGCATAAGTAAAAGTTGATTGAAAGAAATATATCACTTATGTTATTCATTACCCACTTCCACATCAATTTTGCTGTTTGCTATATGTTATAAAACTGCAAAAATGAACAAGAAGCATACCCAGCCCAGATGCACTTATTGCTCCAGAGGATCAGACTACAACAGTTCTAACCCAGTGGAAATGAACCACAGATCCTTCTGTGACACCGTCAACAAGTATATCTTCAACTCGACAGATCTGTATAAGCAAATCAATTCAAACATTTAAAATTAAAAATCAAACTCTGACATACACTGCTCTGGAAAAAAAAATGTTAGCATTTAAGTAAAATAATAGAAAATATGCTTAGTGTTGGATCTCAACAGTGGAAAACCTGAAGAGTGAAGGACAACGAAGAGTTCAGATTGCAATCTTCAGGTGGATGAAGCAGTTTCTTAGGGAAATCCTGGAGTTCACAGTAGAGCCTTGATGTCCTACAATTTATCAAATTATAATGAGCTAAACAAACAATTATAATATGCTGTAACCGTACACTGGTCACACAGCAAAGAATCATAAATCACGACTCGGATATTGTACAATCAGTCTTGCACATAATTGTGACTTTCACTCTTCAAGGGACCTCTCAAAACAGACCCATGCCCAATCTGCATGTAAAAAAGGTGACAGGTTAACACTAACCAAACAAATCAATAATGCCAAACGGTAAGCCTAGACTTAAAATGAGTCAAACATCTCAACAAATTTCAAAATCTAGGAAAGTTGATGATAAACAGAGTAAAGAAGAAATCAATAAACATCTACGCATTTACAATCATTACCTCGCCTTTTGACGACAGAAACAATCTAAAATTTACAAATAAAACAGAATTTACAGATTTGGAACTTGAAGATTGATGAATAGATGGATACTAAGATGTATTTGGATCTCAGCAAGCATAGTTCTTTTTTTTCTTGATAGGTAAATCTCAGCAAGCATAGTTCATAGAGAATGAGAAAATGTAGAAGATTTTTATTATAATATGCTGTAACTGTACACTGGTCACACAACAAAGAAACATAAATCACGACTCGGATATTGTACAATCAGTCTTGCACATAATTGTGACTTTCATTCTTCAAGGGACCTCTCAAAACACACCCATGCCCAATCTGCATGTAAAAAAGGTGACAAATTAACACTAACCAAACAAATCAATAATGCCAAACGGTAAGCCTAGACTTAAAAATGAGTCAAACATCTCAACAAATTTCAAAATCTAGGAAAGTTGATGATAAACAGAGTAAAGAAGAAATCAATAAACATCTACGCATTTACAATCATTACCTCGCCTTTTGACGACAGAAACAATCTAAAATTTACAAATAAAACAGAATTTACAAATTTGGAACTTGAAGATTGATGAATAGATGGATACTAAGATGTATTTGGATCTCAGCAAGCATAGTTTTTTCTTCTTTTTTTTTGATAGGTAAATCTCAGCAAGCATAGTTCATAGAGAATGAGAAAATGTAGAAGAATTTTCTCTAATATAAGCACTAAGGAAGTAAGGTGGAATAGTTATTCCACAACAGGATAAGGACAGCAATAGAATGTGTTCTTCCGCACTGTTCCACAAACTAGACTAGTATAATTGTACATGTGAGTTTTCCCGACCCATGGAAAAGTCCATCCTGACCTGATCAGGTCAAGAAAGACCCGAGATCCGAGACTATGACCCGACCATTGTGTCCGCATCTTAACACCGATTGATATATCATCCCCATGGTCCGGGAAGTAGCACGACCCGACCATCATATTTATTGTTGCCCCGACCCGAAGAGTATTTTTTGGAAGGAACTCAGAGGTTCTAGAAGATACTTGTAGCTCAAGGCAATGGCATGATATAGGATCTGTATAGCTGACGTGTAAAGTAAGATATCATGTAAAGTTGAAAATGTTGCCCTAATGGGCCAAAGGCCCATTAGGAAAATGTATATAATTCAATGAAAAGTAATGAGAAGGGCATCTTTTTGTGTTGTGCAAATATTGTATCTACACAATGGCGCCGTCTGTGGGAAATTAGGTCAAGTCACCGACCATCTTCCTACCTCCAAAAAAGCTGAGTGAAACCCAGATACACCTTTCATACTATCCTCATTGTCCAGATATAACAATGCCGGTAACCAGATCCCATTCTGAAGCACTAATTCCCAGCACCGGACAACCAAGCGCCCCACCATCGATTGAAAATCTCCTGCAGCAGCTGGTGGAGGCGGAGAAACGCAGCCAGGCCGCCGAGGCAAGGAGCCTGGCGGCGGAAAGGAGGAGTGAGGAACTCCTCGCGAGATTGAATCAGGCAACTATCCCACAAATAGTTCCCGATCAATCATAGACCCATGGTGATGCCCAAACACGAGAGGAGCATGGTGAAACATCTCACCGGCCAGGCAAGGCCCCGGCTACCGACGATACTCCAGTTACCGACGAACCTCTGACGTCGCAGAAGCTCCAGGAGATGATGGCAGAATTTCAGAAGAAAGTCATGAATGATCTGAGAGCCAGATCCACCGATGACCAGGCCCTCAGAGCCTCTGCCGACTCGGTTCAGTCGCCCTTCAGTGTGGAGATCACCCAGGAACCCTTCCCAAGGAAGTTCGTCATGCCCAGATTCACTCCTTACGACGGAACGAAGGATCCCGAGGAGCATATCTACCAGACCCACCAGAAGATGACGATGTACGCCGAGAACGAAGCCCTGCTATGCAAGGTATTCCCGACCATTCTTATCGATGCGCCGCTCCTCTGGTTCAGAAAGCAACTGCCGAGATCCATTGGCAGCTGGCAACAATTATCCGATCTCTTTGTGGCGCAATATTTCGGGAACAAGAGGCAGAAGAAGACCATCTCGAGCCTCTTCACCATGACTCAGGAAAAGGGCGAATCCCTCAAGAGCTTCCTGTCCCGATTCAATGTCGAGTCGTCCTCCATCGACAACTGCGACCAACACTCTGCCGTGGAGGCCTTCAGGATGACTCTCATCCCGGGGACCAAGTTTCACCAATCACTTGTGAAGCGACTTCCCTCGGGAATAGGAAAACTCAATTCCAGGGCGCAAGACCACTTGAGAATCGAAGAGGAAGAAGCAACCCGACAGAGGAGAGCGGCACTGGTCAGTGTGGAAGTGAAATCAAAGGATAAAACATCAGACAAATCCCGACATGATATGAATCGCAAACGCTCGAATCCCCCGAGCCACTCTTCATCTCAGTTTCCCCCTCAACCCGATAGACGTGCAAAGATTGAAGAGAAGATTACTCCATTAAAAGTGACGCTTGCCAAGCTTTTCCAGGAGAACAAAGCTCGAGGAATCTTCCAAACTCCTCCCCCAATCAGGCAACCCCTTGACCAAAGGGATAGATCCAAGCATTGCGCCCTTCATGGAGATTTTGGCCACACGACCAACGATTGCCGAAACCTGAGACGCTAGGTGGAAGGAATGATAGCCCGAGGGGAACTGAAGGATTATATCCAGAGGGATGGTCCAAGGGCCAACTCACCAGCACAATATAACCAACGGAATCAGGGTCCTGCTCACCCGGTCAGGATCATCAATATGATCCATGGGGGTCCCGATCCACAAAGCAGCGAAGGATCGAGACGCACACAAATGAGAAGAGCACATCAGATCGCCAGGATATCTGGGATAAACGAGATCCACCACCGAACGGGGCAATCTCAGATACTCTTCTCCCAGGAGGACCTACGGCACATCCAGGTCCCGCACGAGGACCCGCTAGTCATCACTCTGATGGTCTCGGGATGTCTTGTGAAGAGGGTCATGGTTAACCCGGGAAGCAGCGCCAACATCATGACCAAATAGGCTTTTGATAAATTGGAAATCAACCCGAGTGACATCGCGACTTCCCGAAACCCAATTGCGGGGTTCGATGGAAAACAAGTCGAGCCTCTCGGGGAGGTCAGGCTACCTGTGACGGCGGCCCAGAGAACTCTGTCCGAACCTTTCGTGGTGGTGGACGTGAAACCATCGTACAATCTTCTTATGGGAAGGGGATGGATACACAGAATGCAGGGGGTACCGTCAACTCTCCACCAAATGATGAGGTGCGTTGGCCCAAATGGGTACGACATAATCGACATCAGAGGGGATCAAGTGGCGGCCAAGCAATGCTACGCCGTCACCATCAAAGAAATGAAGGACAAACCCGATCGAAAGAGATCCCGAGAGGACGATCATGACCTGGAGTCCAAATAGCAACTACAGGACGGGGAGTCGGGTCCCCCGATCGTGGCAGAGCCTCTGCAGCCGGTGTCTGTAATGCCCGACAAGGTCACCTACGCAGGTACAAGCCTCACCACTTGTGAATTGAATGAACTGACAACATTCTTACAGGACAATCATGACGTCTTCGCGTGGAAGCATACTGATATGCCCGGCATCGACCCCTCCATAGTCCGACACACATTACATGTCGATCCAAATATTCGACCCGTTCGACAAAAACAAAGGCGAATGGGGGGCCGAAGGAACCAAATCATAGCCGACGAGGTGTCAAAGTTGCTGGAAGCCGGATTCATCAAAGAGGTCCATTATCCCGAGTGGCTGTCCAATGTGGTTGTTGTGCAGAAAAAGAACAGGAAATGGCGAGTCTGCGTCGACTTCACCGACTTAAACAAAGCTTGCCCGAAAGACAGTTTCCCCCTGCCCAAAATAGATCAAATGGTCGATGCTACTGCAGGCTACGAGAGGTTAACCTTCCTGGATGCCTACTCGGGTTACAACCAAATCCCGATGGACCCAGGGGATGAGGAAAAAACCTCCTTCATTACGGAAACAGGTACCTATTGCTTTAGAGTTATGCCTTTCGGACTAAAAAATGCAGGAGCCACCTTTCAAAGACTGGTAAACAGGATATTTAAAGGGATGATGGGCACAGTAGTCGAGGCTTACATTGACGACACGGTTGTCAAGAGCAGAAATAAAACTGACCACTTGGGGCATCTCCGTAAGGTGTTTGATACCCTGAGGAAACACGGGATGAAGCTCAATCCAGCAAAATGCTCCTTCGGAGTGTCCTCGGGACAGTTTCTGGGACACATAGTTGATCGGTCGGGCATTCAAGCCAGTCCGACCCAAGTAAAGGCTCTGCTCGAAACAAAAGAGCCATCCACACACAAAGAAGTTCAAATCTTGACCGGAAGGGTCGTGGCATTAAGCCGATTCATTGCAAGGCTGACCGACCGTTGCCGACCCATCTTCCAGGCGATCAAGGCAAGGAAGGGAGAAGTGTGGGGACCCGAGCAAACTAAAGCCTTGTCCCGATTAAAGGAGTACATGCTCAAGCCTCCCATTCTTGCAACACCCGAGCCCGATGATGTCCTGCTCTTGTATCTGGCAGTATCATCAGTTTCAACTAGCGTCGTGCTCATCAGAGAGGACAGGAACCTCCAGATGCCCATCTTCTACACCAGTAAGGCACTAGCCGATCCCGAGACACGGTACAGCAAGCAGGAAAAGTTGATCTTATCCCTGATCAATGCCAAACGACGTCTCAGGCATTACTTCGAAGCTCATCATATCATTGTCCCCACTACAACTCCCATTCGTGTACTTATGACAAAGGCCGATCTTTCCGGAAGAGTTTCCAAATGGGCCATTGAACTGGGAATTTATGACATAACTTACGTACCCAGAGTCTCGATCAAAGGACAGGCCGTGGCCGACTTCCTCTTGGAAGGGGAAACCGAGGAGATCGATCAGCCCGATGAGTTGGTAACGTGGAAGTTATTCGTGGACGGTTCAGTGTGCGCCAATGGAGCAGGCGTCAAGCTGGAAATCCATACTCCCGACGGAACTAAGCTACAAGCCTCGACGCAATTATAATTCTCGGCCACCAACAACGAGGCAGAGTACGAGGCAATTATATCGGGACTAAGATTAGTTAAGAGCCTTCAAATTCAATCCCTATCTGTGTATAGTGACTCCCAGCTAATTGTCAGGCAAATAACCGGCGAATATGAGACAAGGGATCCGAAAATGGGATCTTACAGAGCGCTGGTGCTCAAGGAATCAGAAGGTTTTCAAAAGTTAACATTCAGCCAAATCCCTCGGGAAGAAAACACCTCGGCCGATCACTTGGCGAATCAGGTGTCCGCCGCTGGTGAGGACATGACTCGAGTAGTATTGACCGACTTCATCACAGCACCGAGCATCGTAAAGCCCGATGGGTCGATATGTCTAGTTCCCCGAGAACCAAGCTGGATGGATCCTATAATCGACTATCTAAATCTCGGGACTATACCGACTGATAAGGCAGAGGCAAGGAAAATTAGAATGAAATCAGCCCGGTACTCGATCATCCAGGGCCAGCTCTACAGAAAATCTTTCTCGGGTCCGTATCTGCGGTGCGTAACTCCTTCCGAGGCAGAGACAGTGATGCAAGAGATACATGCTGGAGCTTGTGGAAATCATTCGGGTGCCCGATCGCTTGCCCATAAAATCCTGTCCCAGGGTTATTTTTGGCCCTATCTGTCCCGAGATTCGGAGGAATATGTGCGCTGCAAAGCCTGTCAGATGCACGGTGACGCTATACTGCAGCCCCCGGAATTCTTGAACCCAACAATCGTTCCGCACCCTTTTGCCCGATGGGGAATGGATATAGTCGGACCACTTCCAAAAGCCATCAGGAAGAATACCCATGTACTCCTCGCCACCGACTATTTCACCAAATGGGTTGAGGCCGAGGCTTATCCTTCCATAAAGGGGAGCCACGTAGTTAAGTTCATATGGAATCACATCATCTGCAGGTTCGGGGTACCTCGGACCATCATGATGGACAATGGCACCAACCTGGACTGCGAACCGGTCAGGTCGTTTCTGGCCCAGCATGGAATCAATCAAAACACCTCCTCTGTGGGGTACCCGCAAGCCAATGGACAGGCGGAAAGGACCAATCGTTCCATCTTCAACACTCTCGCAAAGAAGCTCGAGAAGGCCAAAGGAGCATGGTTGGAAAAGTTGCCGGAGGTATTATGGTCGTATAGAACCACTCCCCGACAACCGACCGATGAGACACCGTTTGCCATGGCATATGGGGCGGAAGCCGTAATCCCGACGGAGTATGCCGTCCCGACGCTGAGATCGCTGGCCTGGGATGAGAAAACAAATAATCAACGCTTGTCTCACGAGCTCGACCTACTGGAAGAAAAAAGAGAAATCGCCGGGATAAGGCTGGCAGCTTACCAGCAACGGGTCAGGAATCACTTCAATAAAAGGGTAAAGAGGAGGGGATTCCAAGTTGGCGACATGGTCGTCAGACGAAAAATTGGACACGTGGGCAAACTCCAAGAGCCACGGGAGGGACCCTACACCGTCACTGAGGTAGTTGGGCGTGGTGCTTATCGACTACTCAGGACCTTTGATAATCGAAGGGAGCCTAACACACAGAATGCATCCCGACTCAAGAGGTATTATCCCTAGGGATACTCTATTTCAATTACTGTAAAGAAAGGCCACTCGAGCCCGAAAGATTACAATAGAAGTTCAATTTCTTCCCGATCATATCTAAGCATACCTAAATTGTCTCCATGATTATGTAAATTTAAAAACCTAAGTGTTGAATCCTCTCCATGGGCCCAAAGCGCCCGAGAGATCATCACAGACCCACCAGTGGTCGGGTTTTATCTCAAAACCTAAGTGTTGAATCCTCTCCATGGGCCCAAAGCGCCCGAGAGATCTTCACAGACCCACCAGAGGTCGGGTTTTACAAAAATCAGTTTCAAACCTAAGTGTAGAATCTCTCCATGGGCCCAAAGCGCCCGAGAGATCTTCACAGACCCACCAGAGGTCGGGTTTTATCTCAAAACCTAAGTGTTGAATCCTCTCCATGGGCCCAAAGCGCCCGAGAGATCTTCACAGACCCACCAGTGGTCGGGTTTTACAAAAATCAGTTTCAAACCTAAGTGTTGAATCCTCTCCATGGGCCCGAAGCGCCCGAGAGATCTTCACAGACCCACCAGTGGTCGGGTTTTACAAAAATCAGTTTCAAACCTATGTGTTGAATCTCTCCATGGGCCCAAAGCGCCCGAGAGATCTTCACAGATCCACTAGCGGTCGGGTTTTATCTGAAAACCCAAGTGTAGAATCTCTCCATGGGCCCAAAGCGCCCGAGAGATCTTCACAGACCCACCGGAGGTCGGGTGTTATCTCAAAACCTAAGTGTAGAATCTCTCCATGGGCCCAAAGCGCCCGGGAGATCTTCACAGACTCACCAGAGGTCGGGTTTTATCTCAAAACCTAAGTGTTGAATCCTCTCCATGGGCCCAAAGCGCCCGAGAGATCTCACAGACTTATGGTCCGAGGGCATCAGTAGTCCTACCAAGCTACAATTCAAAATCCCAATTTTTATTAATGAAGCGTCGGATCATGCATATTCCCGGCAAAGATTGAATAGGTGAATTCACTTATATTAAAAGGGGCCCCAGTGGCCAAGGCTGATACAATAAAGCTTTGATAAAGTTGTTGCAAACAAAATAAAAAGCAAAAATCTAAGGGAAAAGCCCTATTCTTCCACCGGAGGGTCCTCATTGCCACCTGAGGCTTGGTTCTCGAGGGATTGTGCTTGGGGCTCATCCAGGCCACAATGACAAGGCGGAGCGGGCAAGGGACCCTGAAGGAACTCACCAAACGCCAGGTCCTCAGGTTCCGCCTCGGGATCAGCATACGGAGGCCCCACTCCTATGCTGAGATCAAGGTCTTCTATGGTCGGGATGTATCGGTCACCCTCAGGCTTTTGAAGCTCAGTTATGCATTCCCGCCAGCCCTGCTCGTAACGGTACTTGCTTGTCAGCACAAAACGAGCGATCATCTGGTTGCCTCCCTTGTGACACATTTCTACCCGAGATCTCTCCACGCCTAGTGCATTCTCAACCTCGACCTTCTCCTCAAGCAGCTGCTGCCCCGAAGTCTTTAACTTCTCAATTTCTTCGGTCAGCGCCTGCACTTGAAGAGTTAGGGCTTCCCTAGCCTGGACTTCTCGGTTAGCCATCTGTTCAGCCTCCCGAGCCTTACCCTCAAGGTCGGAAATCGTTGCCTTGGCAGCTGCAAGCTCTAGGGTCGCCGCCTTGGCAGATGCGAGCCCTTCCTCTGCTGCGACGGCCCGATATGTCAAGGACTGAATCTTCTCGTTGGCCTTCTTAACCTGTTCCAGAGCCTTGACACACTCGGCTTTGTGGACCTGAACATCCCGATTCAGGGCGTTGATGACCCGGGCATCATCCTCAAGCTTGCAATTATACGCCTGTGTAGCGTGAAGCATCTGAAAGCGAGAATGTTAGCACAAAAGATAAGGGGCGAAATAGAAGCCAAATAAACAAGTGTAAAGAAATTATTACCCTCATTGCAAGCTCGGGCCCTTCCAGAGCAAGGCTCATCCTATCATACCGCCCCATGGCCAACCTATCAGCCGGGGTCCATACCCCCAGGGCCATCTCTCGAAGAGCTTCAGGGTTATCGATCGTCTGGTCCGCCACCGCCAGATATGGATGACCCTTTCGAGTATCCAGCTTGAATCGGGGGCCATGGGGAACGTGTCTCCCACTCTCAGCGGCTTTCTCAATCTCCCTATTATCCTGTTTCCTGACATGTTTAGAAATGGCAGTACGTAGCTTGGAAGGTCGGGATCTATCCTGGTCCTCGTCATCAGAGCCTAAGTCCCGGGCATCCGACACTAAGGAGGGAGCACCTAATGCAACGCTTCGGCTGGAGCCGGGCCTGACTGAATGATCTGCCCGAGGAGGATCCGCCCGAGGAGGACTCAGACTCGCACCTCCCAAGCTCGGGACCAGGGCACAACCATCCCCGACCTCGGCCGCATCCGATGCACCAATTTGCGGGCCATCAGTAGGTGGAGGCGGGGGTGTGACGGGATGACTCTCTGCCGGAATAGGAGGGGGGGGCGTGCCAGCAGGCCCTCCAGTGAATCCTGCCGATTGATTGCTTGATGGATTCTCACTAACTGGCGGTATATCGGGATTATCAGAGACTGGAGGGATATCAACCCCACAGATGAAGGATGTAGAGCCAGTATCAACCCTTCTGGCCCTCTTGATCGAAAGTTGGGGCAGGCTAACAGCCTTCCTTTTCCGTTGATCCCCAGACATTTTTCTCTTGAGCTTCTTGGTTCCTGATGACTTGGACTTCAACCTCCTTGACCCTGACGTATTCGCAACAGAACCCGAGGCGATCCTTGAAGCTGATTCTCCCGATGCAAACTCCTGCAATACAGATCCAGTCAGGCAATTCTGGCTATCCATTAAATCCTGACTCCACACTTTAGCATGCAACAGTTCAAATCGAGACCGTATATACCCGACCTCCCTTTTCTCCCGAGGAACTTTCAGGAAATCCATCACTTGCGTACCCAACTTATCATTGCACATTTCGCAGTGGCAAGAGGCTCGGGTATGAAAACTCTTAAACTCAGGGAGTCGGGTGGGCTGGAATACATGGTAGACAGGGATGTTCATAGCATCGGGATGTCTCCACTGACCACTCACTATTATCATCCTCTCTTTCCATCCCTTGTTGGATGTCGGGACGTTATCACACAACTTCCTCTTGACGTACGAAGTCAGGTTGTACCGACCCCTATTATCCTTCTGTTCTTGAAGTTTGTAGGAAAGCAGAAGCTCGGCCAAACCTAAGTCTAGATTCAGTTCCTTATTAATGAACAAGATCATGGCCAGGATCCTATAAAAGTTGGGACCGACTTGAAGGGGGGCCAGACCCAAAGTGGCCAAAGTCAGGAGGAAGAAAGGGTGAATGGGAAACTTTAGTATAGCCAGGTGAAATGAGGAAAACAGTATCTCCCCATCCTTCAGACCTTCCCCGATCCTAAAATTTTTGTCTCGAGGGTAGTGCCTAACCTCAACCCCTTCAGGGATCCTGAGGCTCCTAAGTTGAGCGTCTTTCCTATATTTGGCTGGGAGAGGGTCAGTGCAGAAGTTCTCCTCCTCCTCGGCATCCTGACCCGTCTCGACATCATTCTCTACTGCCCAATCCCCCGCTTCCTGATTGACTTCCGGGGGACTAGACCTAGTAACCCGAGTAATCTCTACGGAGGGGGTGCTCACCGAGAGTTCGGGATCAGTAACGGTCAGGTCAGTGTCTGCCACTTGCAAGTCGCTAACCGACCTGGTGTCATCACTCCCGGACATACTTGACGAAAGGTAGAAAATTGAAAAGAACAACTTACAAAAGGTGAAGATTCCGGCTGTCTCCCCTTGTACTCTTCTCCGACTAAACGATTCACAGAAACCGGCAACTGTACCAATGATCAGGGATGTGTGCGCCCGGTCAAACTCTTCGCAACAAGGATCAAAACACTCCGCACAGTGGAAAACTCGACCAAGATCGTTAAAGTTCACCGGAATTGATGAGGCAATCTGGGGATTTTATAGGTTCGAAAGTGGGTTTATGTTTGCTGAATAATGCTTAAAGTATTGCATAAGGGAGAGCAAGAGAGCAAATTCAAAAGAGAGTAAATGCAAAAGTGATGCAAGTGTGGCATATGCGGATTATATAGATAGGTGTGACTTTTCGTCTACCCGGGTCAGGGTATCGGATCGACATGACCCGGCCCATCTCACGCGAATCTATGCCATCCTAGCCACAAATTCAAAATCGTAATAATGACGACAGCTGTAGCATTTAACGCGTCCCGCGTCATTCGGCATGCTTCTCCTCATCTTCCGCCACGCGTCCCGCGCACCAATTCCGAGGACTTTTCGATGGGCCTTAAAGATTCTTCCACCTAATGGGCCCATTGAATACAGGCCCATGAGATGAAAGAGGGCCTGTGTACATGTGAGTTTTCCCGACCCATGGAAAAGTCCATCCTGACCTGATCAGGTCAAGAAAGACCCGAGATCCGAGACTATGACCCGACCATTGTGTCCGCATCTTAACACCGATTGATATATCATCCCCATGGTCCGGGAAGTAGCACGACCCGACCATCATATTTATTGTTGCCCCGACCCGAAGAGTATTTTTTGGAAGGAACTCGGAGGTTCTAGAAGATACTTGTAGCTCAAGGCAATGGCATGATATAGGATCTGTATAGCTGACGTGTAAAGTAAGATATCATGTAAAGTTGAAAATGTTGCCCTAATGGGCCAAAGGCCCATTAGGAAAATGTATATAATTCAATGAAAAGTAATGAGAAGGGCATATTTTTGTGTTGTGCAAATATTGTATCTACAATAATATATTCCAAACAAATAGAATACTCACAAGGCACTCCAATCCCATAATTCTCTACATCTCTGAACTCCTAACCCAAGCTAACACCCTTTGCCATTTCACAGCCCTATGATCATAGCTGCTAACGGATCCCAAAAATTCAAATGAAGAGCATGGAAACCAAACCAAACAATGGAGGAAAATTCTTAAAGAATAAACTTCAAGTAGCCTAATTTCCACCCGTACGTTATCCAAACATCTTTCCTTCTCCCTCGCGTCGCATACCTCTGTGAAATAGTTTTCTCTAACGGGCAATTTTTTAATGTGAGTAAGTAAAAATTACTAATGCCTCAAGAAGGCTCATTTATTCAAAGGCAAATCAACTAGTATCGCCCCAAGAGTGCATATCAGCACAAACTTCTTGTAAGAGCATATCCATCATTTTCCATGCAATCCCGTAAAACTCAAAAAAAAAAAAACTGAACAGTTAATCATGGGGAAGTGGAAATCAAAATAAACATGTAGAAACAGTCATGGAAGGAAAACAAAGGGCATAGAGACCAACTTATTTGTTACAAAATTACCCAACTATAAATAAAACTGATCTCCCTAAAATAATCAACATTACGGTAATTAACTTGCACCACCACATCCTTTGGAGCAGAAAAAATATATAGAACACTTTTGTAAAGAGATGGGAACAAGAAATAATTAGATATTTGTGATGATACAGACTTATGAAACATACTTATATTATTTTTTTCTCCACATGACTGGAGTAGTTTGTCTACATTGAAATCTTATATAACAATCCAAAGTCTGAATGTCGTGGTTTCATTACATTGAAATCTAATATAATAATATTTAGTCCAAGTCCGAATGTC
This sequence comes from Cornus suecica, assembly GCA_963922005.1. Lineage (NCBI taxonomy): Eukaryota > Viridiplantae > Streptophyta > Magnoliopsida > Cornales > Cornaceae > Cornus > Cornus suecica. The sequence continues at coordinate 73,104,789 of OY998240.1, read as the reverse complement.
ATGTTTCCCAACACACTCTACAGGTTCCAACAGTTAATCTTATGTCCTGTGAGAGGTCATTGAACTAGGGATGAGATGTTCTGGCATATTCATGAACCACTTGAAGCATAGATGTATTTATTAATACCCATTGTATTAGCAATTTATACAGAGAGCTCTTTGATTGAATAAGAATTAAACTTCAAAGGAAAATATATGAGAAAATTCACAGCGCAACCAATTACAACTGAATGAATGAAAAGGAAAACGAAAACGAAAATACCACACGGATAATAACCCATAACACTTGCCTTGATCACCGAGTCACTCATTAAAAGCTCTTCTGACATTAGCTCAAACTCTGATAAGGCGTAATGAGCAAGCCCCAAAGCTTAAAACTGCGCCACACGTTGAATTAAGTTGTCCCTGAACCTATACATAGCATTAGCACATAAATATCTGGAAATAATTAATCACCTGGATCCACTAAAAAATCATAAAGAGATACAAACAGAGAACAAAAGCTCTGATATGAAGTAGAAAATCAAAGAGAAATAAAAAAAGAAGAATATCAATAATAAATCTGAATTATTGAATGTATAATAATAATGTTATGAATCGTATTTGCTACAATAGAACCACCACCTATTTATAGGAGAAAATGTGTGAAGAAAAAGTAAACTTGGTGTGGAAGCCAAGTCAAAATAAACTAGGTAATACCAAATAGATTAGGTAATCTCAACTAAGGAATGAGGAATCATATCCCACTAATTATGCTAACTGTTAAAGGATATAAAATATTTAAGTTACACTCTCTAACAGCTTAAGTTTTTAGAGTAGTTGGTTGTTAACATGGTATCAGAGCCAAAGGTCTCGTGTTCAAACCTCACCGCCACCCTTTGTTGAAATTGTTGTTTCATGTGTTGGACTTGAAGGTCACACGTGAAGGGGCGTGTTGAAGGATATAAAATATTTAAGTTACACCCTCTCTAACAGCTTAAGCTTTTAGATTAATTGGTTGTTAACACTAACAAATCAACCAAATCCTTATTTTGTATATTCCAACACTCCCCCTCAAGTTGGACACTGAGATCTTCGCAAGTCCAGCTTGAAACTGAAAACAAAGTCGCATTTGAACACATCCTGATGCATCTTGCCACTTGACACGTATCACACTACTGAACAAATTGATAGCCACGTACCACGGACAAATAAAAAAATATTGATGCTGAGATATTGATTCCGAGATCTTGGGAAAACCACCGAGATCTTGAAAAATACTGATGCCCGAGATCTCGGCAATACCATCGAGATCTCAAAAAAATACTGATGTTGTCTCTATATCCTCTAATTCTCCCCCCAAGCTGGTAAGGGAGAGAAATTAACCATACCAGCTTGAACACTGAAGTCTCCAAACAAATCAAAAATAATTGAGAAGTAGGACTCAACATGTACTAGTAGCGTAAGGGATCTGGGCTCCACATGTACCGACAAAATTGGTAGCATAAGGGATCAGGGCTCCACCTGTACTAGTAGCATAAAGGATCAGGGCTCCACCTATACTGGAAAAAAAAATCAATAGCAACAAATCAGCAGATGGAAGAATCAGCAGGAAAAATTTCGAGCTCTCGGTAGAAGTCCCGAGGTCTCAGTGATAACAGAAACTAAAAACCAGCAGCAGATTAGCAGGGGCGTTAATCAGCAGGAGTTACATAAACAGGCCCATAAACAAGGGCTAACAGCATCAATGAACCCATAAACATAAAGACTAGGGCTCCTAAACCCTAAAAGGCGGAAAAAGCAATAAACGAGAATTTTGGTGGGGTAAAAGACAAATCCCACCAAGAATATAATATATATATTAATTGAAGATGCTACCGGAGATGGGATATGGAGCACCATCTTCGGCAGAGACGAAGATAAGCGGAAAAAACCCAATAATTGGTAGACTCTGATACCAACTAGAAAACCATAAAGAGATACAAACAGAGAACAAAAGCTCTGATATGAAGTAGAAAATTAAAGAGAAATAAAAGAAGAAAAATATCAATAATAAATCTGTATTATTGAATGTATAATAATAATGTTATGAATCATATATGTTACAATAAAACCATCACCTATTTATAGGAGAAAAGGTGTGAAGGAGAAGTAAACTTGGTTTGGAAGTCAAGTCAATATAAACTAGGTAATACTAAATAGATTAGGTAATCTCAACTAAGGAATGAGGAATCATATCCCACTAATTATGCTAACAAATCAACCAAAACCTTATTTTGGTATATTCCAACAGATCCAACATGAGTAATGTTGAAAAAATTAAAGATTAAAGTTACATTCACACTAATAGCCCAAGCTCTTAGAAATAGAGGGTGATTAACAAAGTATTAGTCTAGAGAAGGCAAGCTCTTGTGTTTAAACATCAGTGTCACCCTAACAACTAAAATAGATACACATATTCGATGGCCACCAGCGAGGGTGCTTGTCGAAGGATTTAAATATAAAAGTTGCACTCTCTCTAAATCTTTAGAGTAGATGGTAATATATAACAACTTGTATCAGTTCTAGAGAGAAGAAAGCCGTGTGCTCTGGGAGTGAATAATTTAACTCAGAGGTAAGTGTGGTAAAAGTTTCTTAGGAAACCATTAAAAATCAACATTGCGGAAAATAAAACTCCAACTTAACTAAGAAGAGACGCAACAAAAAGAATTATGTATTCCTAACAAGAAGTATCCATCTACAAATGTATGGATATCCAAAAAAAAGGACCGCACCTAAAATCGGGTAAAGATCTAATAGTTCGAATAACATATGATGAACAAGAACACCTGCACTTTATAGGAGAGGAAGGGGGGGATAACATACACTAAAAAAACAGGAAGGAAAAGAAAGGGAGGGTCTAACGGTGAATAGGAGCATAACAAACAAAAGAAAATGACTTGTTGAAAGGATTTTAAATATCAATTTATACACTCTCTAACAGCTTAAAATGTTAGAGTGGATGGGTAGTTAATATGGTATCAGCGCAAAATTTCTCGTGTTCAAGCACACCTTTAGCTTCATTAAAAGTTGTTACACGTGTTGAACAAAAAGGTGTCATGCTAAGGGGAATGCTAAAAGGATTTAAATATTAAAGTTACACCCTCTCTAATGATATCAAATATAGGATAAATCCTGAATTCACATGGTATCTTCTCCTTAGAAGCGTTTAGATTTTGAAGCAGCCTGCCACAATTGCAGATAACCGATACTTTGATAACTACATTCTTTCTGCCGTCTGATTATCCCATCATCTGCTTTTTGCAGCTTATATTCATTTAATCATCACTCCTAAAGTGCACCACATACCAAAGCTGAATATGGCAACTAAAAAACATCTTGGCCAAAAGAATAAGCTTTTTGTGTTTGAATAGTGACGTGGAAAATAGTACCGTATATAAGTAATGCCTTTAATAATTAACTTCCAAAAAACCTGGCCCCAAAATGAACCATATGTAGGTCCAAGCATCATGTCATATGATTTATTAAAAGGGGGATTACACTGACATTCCCCGAGGTTTCTCCTTATTACCTATGGATTAAACTTTTGAAGACACAATACTAATGTTCGGTTGACCTTATTCGGACCTATCATGTTGTTAGTTCTTAGGAAATAAATTAAATACCAAAAATACCCCTTGTATAGTAATTGGACAAAATTAACCTTATCCATCCTATGCAATGACTATTTAATCATATTATTTTGTACACAAACACCCTTACCAATTTAACAGTAATTGAATAGACATAATGTATCATATTAATAAATAAAATATAACTTTTACACCATTAATTAGTATATGAATTTATAACAAAAATCAATCAAAACATTTTACAGCTATTACACAATGTATATTTTATACACCCAACACACACACACATGTTTTCCAAAGATATACCACTCATAAACATATAAATATATAATTAAAATTAATAGCAAATCTATACAACAATTACAAACTATATATTCTATACACATTAGATATATACTTTTTATCTTATTAAACAAATGATTAAAAGAACTTTTTTAACGTGTCTGCACGTATAAACATACGTCTGTATGTATATACATCCAACGTACACAATAGAAACTCATTTATTCCCTCTTAAAAATATACATTTAATGCTAAAATGTATAAACAGTACACACCCATTCATTCCACCGCCACTTCCAACCACTCTTGGTGCGCATCCATTAATCCACTGCTTCCATTCCTCCACAAACACCTTGTTGCACGACCTATCTTTCTCCATATCAACACCCCGTCTCTCTCTCTCATGAAGAACATGATGAAGAAAATGATGAGCAATGAATAAATTAAGGCAGGAAGCCTCTATAATATAATTAACTGACCTGCACACGACTCCAAAGCAAAGGAACAGTAGCTTTTGCATGATTTCATAGATAAACATCAGTCCAAAGCAGCTGATTAGGAAAGTCTAAAAGAAGTGTATCAATATCAGTAGAGATATTATGATTGCTGACGATGAGTCTCCGAGGAACAGCATCATAAAATGTACCCACGGCACCTGAATTTCCAGGATAACCAAAACTCCTTCCCCCTGGAAACAAGAGGACAAGCATGTGGTCAGTTAACATGTTTACAACCCACTCCAATCAAATGGTGACAAATTCAACAGTCACGGAGTCCTCTGAAGGAAAGAGGAAGTTGTTCCATCGCCCAACATTTTCCTAACTATCTACTAAACATTAAAAGATGAAAATTTATGACCAAAAGCCTTAAGAAGTGGAATATGTAAACATAATGAGTTTCTCAAGGCTTGCAGCTTCACTCAGCAGAAGAGCTTTAATTTCTAAAAAGAAGTTAAAACTCAATTGAGAAATAATTCCAGATAAAAAGGGTATAGAATGAGCAGGAAGGCAATATCAACTGCCAAGAAATCTGACAGCCTTCAACCACCACTTGTCAAACAAGAGTCAAAACATTAAGGTGTCAAGGATATACTCAGACATGCAGATAGCTATCCCCTTCTGATCTAGTTCCAACTGGGCAACTAACTGACCAAAAAAGCCGTATAACTAGTACGAAGAACCAACTCATCAATTTGCCCATTAGCTGGGTGCATTATAGAATAAGAGGTTACTACAGCAGAAAACTTGTCTATTATCTATTTCAAAGTTTTGAGGGCTGTTAAGAAATGATTGGTCGATGTTAAGAGGCTGTTCTCATCCATGGGTACCTGGTTAACAGGTCGTTAACCAAAAGAAGGAAAAATGGAAGAAGATGATGGTGATTCAGCAATTTGGTCTGATGAAAGGGAGATGACAAGAAAGAAGAGGGAGGTGGTGGCTCGAGTTCAACCAGGTGGTTGATTCAGGTACCAAGAAAATGGTAGAAGTGAGACCTCATCCCATGACGCTATCTATCATGGAACATGTAGAACTTTCAAGTTGTTTTGCTAAATTTCAGTTATTTCATCCGAGTACACCAGATTGCTCATTCATCTGGTACCAAAATGGCAAGTTTCTAGATCTCAAGAGTCCACTGGGTACCGTTTGCATGTTGAGAGGGAGGAAGCCCTAGAAGGCTTTATCCCAAAACAAATGGTGGTCTGTATAGTCCACTGGGTACCGTCTGCATGTTGAGAGGGAGGAAGCCCTAGAAGGCTTTATCCCAAAACAAGTGGTGGTTTATATAACGGATTCCAAGACGTGGATTTTTTAACATTTAGAACTCACTAGAAGATGATCTCCAATATGGCTCATATCAAGTGGAATGCCCCCCTCTCTCCTTGACAATGTATTTCCAGGTTTTGGTGGGAATAAACGTAGAATTATATGGAGATGTTATTTCTTTGCAGTTATTTGGATTAGTCGTTTGGAGAGAAATGGGAGAGAAATGTTAAGACATAAAAACCTTGACACTATTTCCTTATAACAGGTCATGGCCCATTTGTAGGCTTTCTAACCAAGACAAATGGGGTATTCCTCTCTCTTCCACCAATCATGCTGCTCCAGAGTGAAGAATTAAGCTACAAATATGCTATTCCTAATGTTGGGGAGAACTAAATACAACTTTGAGGGTGCTGTTCAGTTATGTCTGTGGCATTAGGTTTCGGAGTAATTTTCAAAACCGTGAAGAAGGCACTATCTTCAATGTTTCTCCAGCCTTCTTGGCATGATGATGCTACATAGACAGGGGCCAACTACATGTGAACTAGATGCAAAATTACAATCCACCTTCTTGTGCATGTTTGCTTTCCTTTGTCTATGTTTATTAAGTTTACTTCATTTCAGTATTTTTCATGTTTTCCCTCTTATTCATCAATCAGAATTTGGCCAAGGAAATAATCTTCTTTTATCAGTTTACTAAATCATTGATAATTATTCTTACTGTTTCCCTCACCTCTATAGCCTATTTTCCTATTCTATCCAGGGAAGAAAACTTGAAAGACTGAATATCCTATATGCACTAGTCAAACCCCTCATATAGGGCCTCAAATTCGAACCTTCTAGAATGCCTAACAATGGATAATTTACTTGCTGCACTCAAAATGCCACCAGTCAAATTAAGGTTTTATCATGCATACTCCATCCACACTTCAGACTCTTTTCTTATCAGGTAGCACCAAAATTTTACTCCACATATCTTCTATCATCTAAAATAGAATCTCACCATGAGGAAAATTCTTTTTTATTCTCATTTTCATTTTAATGTTAATTTAAAACTTAATGTTGACTTGACATTCCCTGAAAATTCATCATCGCCCTTGTTTTCTTTCACAACATTTAAACCAATGAAAATTGTGTAGGTGAAAATGTCATGAGTCACGTGATCGCATCTATATAGGCAGCAGTTTCCAATGGTGAAAGGCAATGACATGCTATACATTGCACAAAGACATGCGGCAGCGAATTAAAGATTTTATCTTAAAGATGAAACACATGCACACACTAAATAACACAAGAAAACTAGGTACCATTCAAAGATATAGCAGATTATAAAAAGAAACATATAAATCACGCAACAATTCAATCAGAACGAGATTACATTTTATGAGACTTGATGAAGATGCTGCCACCAGAACCTCCTCCTCCTTTGGTACCCCCATCACCTCCATCAGGTAAAAGATCCCCACTTACTTCAATATCACCCTTCAACTGAAACCGGATCCGCCCACCTCCTTTCCCGCCATAATCCACTTCTCTATTCGTCGTCCCACCTATACTACCATAACTCGACAGCTCCCCCAATGATGACCACGAGTATGCATTGCCGCCCCACACATCCTCGGTAGCTTCGTATTATCCATCACACAACTTGCACCTCTCCCACCATGCCCTCTACCTCCTCCCTGCAAACCACTAGGTGTTCCACTCGTCTGCTCCGGTGGCTAACCCGCCAACTCCGTCACATTAATCACAGACCCATCAAAGAAACTATTCCCAGCTGTCACAGACACCGTTCCCGCCACCATCTCCGAATACCTCCCTAACCTAAATTTACCAATCAAATTGACCAAAATCGAACATCCCTCTACTGGGCAACTCAATTTCACAATTTCCCTCTATATACACATCACATGTGAAATTCAAACTATAATTCAGCTGTACTCCTCACATGATACCGACGGTGGATGCGGCGGCGGAGACGGTGGTGGTGGCGATGGCGATGGCGGCGAAATAAATAGGAATCGGAATTAGAAGCGGAATTGATGATTGAAAATTCGTCAACTGAGGCCGAGACAAACCCTAATTGGGGGAGAGATTTAGGGTTTACTAGTAAGAGGGTGAGAATTTGAAGGACTAGAAATGAAGAGCATTTGAAGGCAACGAGGCCGTCGAAAGAGGGACAAACTCACCTTGATCCGTCTTCGGCTTCGATGTGAAACCCTAATTTTGAAGCACTACTTGTGAGTTGGCTTCTCAGAATCGGTAACAGCATAGGATTTTAGCTAGAAACGAATCGAAACATCTCATGTTGATTTTGAATCTTTGATTACGTGTGTATACATACATACACATAAATTGAACAGCAGTGGCTCGAAAAAGAAAGAAGGTGTCGAATAGAGAACAGGTGGAAGAGAAGACGATCTCAGTGGGACCCTTCCCTCCACGTCGGATGATGATTAGGACTCGCTTACACTGTGGTGCTATAAAAAATATTTGTGGACTTAAATAGTAGTAATTCTCAAAATTAGAGTAAAGTGCAACAAACCGAGCTATCTCAGTTTTGTAACTAATCCTGAACTAAAAATTACCCCCCTAAATTATTAAATTGGTGCAATAAACCCCCATTTCCTTGTAAAAGACCATCCTATCATTTTAATAAAAAACTTCATTCTTCTAATTATACCATTATATTTTTTATCTTTTAAATTTTAATTTTACCATTCATCTTAAGCGTATTCGTGTCAAGTATATTCTCAAAAATAATAATACAAAAGTTCATAGGAGTTAATTATTGAATTTTTAAGTAATAAACTTGAGGGTTTTTTTTTTTAATGTATAAAATTTCTCACCCTAAATTTAAATTTTTTAAATGCTAAAATAAAAACATTTTTTTCTAAGATATAAAAATTAATTGAATAACAAAAAAAAAAAAAATTTATAATATATATAAATAGACCATTTTAATAAAAAAATTCATACTTCTAATTATGCTATTATATTTTTTGATCTTTTGAGATGTTAATTCTACCTAGGAGTGTTCAAAACCGGTTCAGTTCCGATTCCAGCCACAACCAGTTTTTTCAATTTTTAAAAAAATAATAATAACACCAAATATAAAAAATAATAATATGATTATAAACTAAATTAAAGAGAGTATTTCAAAATTTTAATTATTACAAACCTAAAGCTAATTAAAACATATCAAATTATAACTTATAATTTTAAATATAATATAAAAATATATATAAATGTAAGAATATAACACTAATAAAAATAAAAAAGTATATATAAAAAACCGGTTCGATTCCAGTTTCGTTCGGTTCCAAAGGGGTAAGAACCAGAACCGAACCTAATATTTCGGTTCTTTGATTTTTGGAACCGGAACCGAACACCCGGGTTCCGGTTCGGTTCTTGGACACCCCAAATTCTACCATTCACTTTAATTGTATTCGCATTAAGTATATTCTCAAAAATAATAAAAAATATATAAGTTGTAATTATTAATTTTTAAAATTTTGTTTGATTTAATGTATAAAACTTCTCACCCTAAATTTAAACTTTTTAATGGAGGATATATTATCAAATTTGTATAAATTATTCCATAATATATGTTAATAATAAAAATACATAAATATAATTCAATAAGAAAGGGCATTATGATCATTTATGAAATAATTTGGGCAATTTGTAACTTCATGTCATAGTGAAAAGGTTTTTTGCCATTTTCAAAGTTTAGGGGGGTTTGTTGGAAAAAAGAGTATAGTTCAGGGGGTTTATTGCACTTTACCTTAAAAATTATTAAAATTTGATTAAACATTTTTTTTCTTTTTATAGTAATTTTTATCAAATTGTTTGATTTGGTCGTTATTGTTACTAATAATTCGATTATTGGCAAGTTTTGATTGATATTTCCCATCATTAGGTGATGATTATTTGAAAGCGTTTTGAAATTTCTTAAAAAGAATATAACTCAAATAATTGAATAAGCATTTATTAAATGGAATAAACGCTTGAATTTTTTTAAAGAAACAAGATACTTATATTGGAATGACCAGTATTTCTTGTAAAGATCTATGATACAATAATAATTTAAAGTGACCCAAAATAGAGGTATTAATATGATATTTGGTGCCTCAAGAAGCATGACGTTTCATGTTCAATTCGTATTAAATGCAAATAATTTATTAGATGCGCATAAATTCATCCGAACATCAAGATTAAATAAAAAATAAAAAATAAATTAAACTTGTGTCTTCTCCATCTACTTTGATCAGTTGAATAACAAAAATATGTTGTTGACTTCTAAAAGTGATTCGAGAAGTAACTTCACTATTATAACATCTGAATAATTGACCCTTTTTTATATAATTTCCTTTTTACCTTTATTAAATATACTATAATTGGATTTAATTGTGTTACATTTATGGAATTTCATTCATGCCTTTAGAGCATATTAATTTTTTAAAGTATTTATATTATCAATGGACAAAAAATCCTTATATCACCCCTATTTTTATTTTTATTTTCAAAATATATCACCCCTATTTTCTAGCAGATTAATTTTATCTGCAAAAGATAACTTAATTAAAGCTATTTTCATAAATATTCAGATAAAATATTTGGAACTCCTAGACTTGGTTGCCCTCCTATTTTGTTAACCGGTAAAGGAGTTCAAAGTGGGTTATGCGAAACCCGAATAAAATTTCGTAGAACAGTATGTAAGTCTATATTGATATCTTGAAAATGGAATTAGTAAAAAGAAAATAATAATAATTAAATTTACTCTAAATCTCTATATAGATTAAGGAGTATTTGACATCTAATAACCTATGTCCCATATTAGTTGTTCACTATTGCAACTTTACTTGTCCAGTTAAAAATTGCATACTAGTCAACCTCAATCCATAAAAAATTAAAAAGTCCAAATTGGATAAGTATTGAAAATGGTATTGTAATAATAGTGTAATATGAATGTTTAAAATAAATATGAAAGTAATTTAGTATTAAGTACCACACATTTATATACTCAATCACGTTTTCATTTAGATCCGATGTGGGACAAGACTCTTTAACATTCTCTCCCATTTGAACTCGCACAACACGCTCATTGCAATTGGATCACCCTAGCTTGTCTGACCTGGACTCATGACCGGCCTTGAGATTCTAAAAATTTCGAGAGGCTCTAGGCAGGAGGTCAATATGAAGTCATTTATATATAAGGTTTTACATGCAAAAAAAGATATTGAAATAATTTTTTATTAAAATGATAAAATAGTATACTAGTATTAAAAACACAAAACTGAAATGCGATTTTTGGTACTTTATAAAAAGTATGATCCTATTTACATATAAAAAGTTAAAGAAAATATGATCATCTTATTTGTAAAAATTAAAATCGATTTTCATATCAAGTAGTAAATGTAATCATATTTTCTTTTACTCAAAAATGTTGTTCGCACCATTTTATATTTCAAGTCACTTTTTACTCACTCATTTAGTTCTATTCTAACTCCTAATTAAATTTTGTATTGTTTTATTTATTTATTTTAAAAATAAATAAATATTAATCATCTTATAAATACTTATATTTGGACATTGAAGAAGAAATATTATAGGTTATTCATTAATAAATAAAAAGGTGAAGAATTATGAGGAAATAATTTATTAATGTAGTTAAAAATAAAACATAATTAAACTGTCACGCCCCTAATTCCTAGGACTCCGAAACCCGAGCCTAAGAGCTAAGGGAGTGAATGCGAAAGTAAAAAAAACGATAACAAATGACCTTCAGTCATCAAACACCCACAAAAGGGTAAAAATGTCATTTCACCCCTACAACAAATGACCTTCAGTCATCATGCTCTGATACCATGCTGACACGTCCCTAAATTCTTAAGACTCCCGAACCGGGACATCCAAAGAATCCAGGATGTGATCCTAAATATGAACGACCAACTAAGATATCATTAACCATGAAAATGTATGGAATAATGATGACAATGGTATATTTCATACCCAAATGAATGATAAAACAAAGCAACGGAATCTAACGAAAATCCGGCAGAGTTCCATTTGTAAATGGAACATCCGGACACCCAACCACAACAAAATAACATGCCAATAACAGTTCGATAATATCTATGGCTCACAGGCCCAACATTCATCAATCCTACTAGGGCCGAGGCAGTGGAAAAAATCACCGCTACCCCTACACAACCCTCTATAATCAGCAGAGCCACAAATGCTCGAATAAGAATACAGAAATACACCTGGCAGTGTAGAATAGATACAATACCATCCTAAAATAATAAATACAGAAAATAAAAGATACACCAATAGGGATATGCCAACAGACTGGCTCCCAAGAGAAATATATGACAATCCCATACAAAATGGGTAAAGAAACTAACAACAGATAACTATCGTCCCTAAACCAGTCGCGCTGCATCCGTAACCGCATCACCCTGCGCAACTCCAAAACCTGTAATAAAGAAAACAAAAGGGAACTGTCGTTGCACCGCATGTTGCCCATAACCGTAACATTACCTGCAACCTGGCATGGAATACCAGGGGGCGATGAAATACCCCTATGAACAAATAAGCTCAGTGGGAAAAAATACTCTATCTACCACATCCTCTGGCAGTTTAGGTAATGCTAAACTATCTAGCAAGATATATAGCCCACAACCTAACCCAGCCACGAAAAACTAAGGCACGCGCTCATATACTACCGTAACGAGTATATAACGGGGATATATATATATATATACATATATATAAGTATATATATTTATAAGTACACAACATGAGTCCATAAGGTACGACTAAGACTCGTACTCCAAGTACCAACACCGGTAGTCTGCACTACTCTCACCAACGTACACTAGGTACACGACACCCAGGTCCAATCTAACAATCATCAAATGCTCACCACGCTAACCACAAAATCCAACAGAGGGAAACACACTCACCTCTAATATCCACAGGGATCAAAATCCACCACTAGTACCAAGGAATAATCATAACTCACTCCCTGATAACACAGGAGGAAAAACACTCACATCCTTGCATACTAACACAATCATCATCTATCTATCTCTCTCTCTCTCTCTATATATATATATATATAAGAAACATCATCCCATTCCTAGAGGAAACCTACCTCTCAAGGGCTAGATCACCTCAATCACATCTTTTCATCAATACTATAAATCACATCATCACATCGACCTCATAATACTATCATCAATAGGGTCAATCAAATCACTAACGCTCTCACTATAGGCAATGAAAACCAAGAGCACACGAACTCTACTCACATGAACAACCACCTAAGGGTCACTAAAACAAAGCAAAGGGGAAAGAGTTTACAATGCTAAACCAACAGATAACCGAGACAACAATGTCAAGGTTAAGAACACCACAAGTGTTTAGGGAAAAACACCTGAACAAGGAAACCAAAGCAAGGGAAAAAAAGTTCCAATACTAAGCCAACAGATAACCGAGACAACAATGTCAAGGTTAAAACACCACAAGTGTTTAGGGAGAACACCCAGATAAAAGAAACCAATCCATTCGGCATCCATGCCCCTAACATGTGTAATAACTCAAATCACCTAGGTGGTGACATCAACAACCAAGAAGAAGTGAACGACAACACTATATGTGTGCACTGAATAACTCAAGCCTCATACCCGAGACTTAGAAATGATCCGAAACAAAGGTGAACAAGAAAACACCTTTCAACACTCTACAAGGCGAGATTTTGAGAAAGAAGTCTCGAAATCTCAGAATCCCAAAAAGGTAATAAAATAGTTTTCCTTTAAGAAACCACACAGTAAAAATGACCATCTTGCCCCCGATCTCCGTCAGTCGCTATCACCGGCTTTTTGAAGTTAAAAACCTTTTTAAAAAATATCCTAAAATCATTTTATAAAGTACTAAAACTTTTAGTTGTTACAGGGATAGGCGAAAACGGGTTTTTTCTTTTTAAATAACAAGAGTTTATTTCAAGATTTAGAAAATACCGTTTCCGAAAGACAGCCAAATAAGAGTAAGCATAACTCTATGGATTCCTATAATGTCCAAGAGGACAAGGAAGGAAGAGTACTACATTGGGTTCACGGAATACAACTATCCGTTTCCAACCCCACAGAATCAAATGATAACACAAGGAAGAGGTTCGACACCACGCCGTAACCGAAGACTCAAAAAGTGACATAGAAGTCAACGATCAAATACTAGTGTACAAAAACACCGTACAAGGAATGCTTAGGAGAATGAACTAAGCAGAAGAAACAACACTACAATAACTCAAGTACTTAATAAAATCACCTCAACCATAACCTCTTCTAACCCAATCAAAACCTCGAATACAGTTGATAACTCATTCCTCAAATTTGAAAGGCACCTAAAGGCATGTACAACAACACCTACTAAGTTCACAATCTCATCACCTACCTTCTCTAAGGCCACAATTCTCAATTGATACTAAAATCAATCCCTGAGCTCAAATCTCCAAAGAGGTCACACAACTAACCACAATCACAAAGCCATTAACCGTCTTCTCTAAGGCCTCAACATAAAACCAACTCTATGGTCCAATACTAACCTCAACTATCCAAAGAGGTCGCTATGCCAATATACTTAACCTCCCCTAAGGGCACAAAGTATATAACCACAAGTATAAAGATATATGTTTCATTTATATTTTAATAATTTCTTCATTTAATTTATGTTTTCACATTATTCATTTTCAGTTGAGCATTTATAAAATATGAATTTAATTCGCAATATTCATACATAACATGCTCCAAAATCCAACAGGCAATAATATCACATAATAACCTGCTCCAACATCATATATAATATAACACATATACATGTCAAATGAGATCACATAAATGGTATGCAGTGTAATGTGACTCGACACTCCCCGTGATACTCACACAAAAACACACCCTTCCCAAGGGTAACGAATACATACTCTGTTCAATTACTTTTGAGGATACAAGCTCATCAAGTAATGTAGAGTTACCACACCGACTCTTTCCAAGTGATTTTTCTTTCTATCACTTCAACAAGGAAAACGGTTGCACGAGAGTCCAACTTGCAACTCCGTGCGCCATGACTACAAAAGTCAAGAAAATGAGCCTCTACCTGGACTCTTAACTCACATTTGCCGGCTTTTTAGTTCCGTAGGCGTGATACCTCCTGGCCAGTTATTGTGATGATCCGACACAAAGACACCCTCACATGATTACACAACCCATATATATCAACATCGTGATTTGACACTACACGATATTCTCAATATGCATCCCGGGCATCAACATAAATATGTAATGCATCATATTTATGAACAATATCCACATGATATCAACATGAATCTCATAATCTCTTTAACATGCTTTTAAAACAATAAAGCAATAAACCACGACAAGCAATTGTATCACATAATCATGCTTTTAATTCCCTTAAAGCAAATAGTCCACGTATTATAAGGGGAACCTAGCATAACGTCTAAGTTTTCATGTCCCTCCCGTTCACATATTCCCTAACACATTAAAAAAGGGAACTAAGCCACTTATTATCTTTCAATTCAAATAGGTATTTATTTAATTTAGCAGGAAAATAATTTAATTAATTTACCAAATTAATTTCTAAGTCATGCCTCAATTATAATTCAATTATAGATATTTAAATTCATAATTTAATATATCTATATTTAAAATAAATACGGGTTTGCACACCTAAACCACGTCAACGATACGAAAGTGAACATAAAATTTCCCACCTAAATGTACGCTTACAGAACAGCCCGAAACGGCCCACCGTGAACAGTACCGACGCCCGAATATGGAGTCCGCCGACTAAAGTCACCCGAATAATATTTTTAATATACCAAAACGTCCGCCTCAACAACCTATACGATATATACGAAGCCCATTAGCAATAGGTTAATCAATTTGGGTAAATCTAAAATAACCCAAACAAAAATTATAACTTATAAACATGATTTTCCGGCAAACCGCTCAACGGAAAAATACTAAATTTTTACACATCGTACCTGACATCTAGGTGAAGCTTCCCTCCAAAAATCGTAGCTATCTGAGCTCGGGAAGTCGACCGAAAAAATGGCCGAAGTTCCTGGCCGAAACTGCATTATCGCACCACCTTCATGCAAGCTGCGCCCAACCCCCCTACGCGACCTGCTGTCGCCATCGCTGCCCAACCCAGTCGACGCCTCTCCGTGGGTTGCGCCTCTACGCGCGATTCTCTCCTTTAGCCCAAGCTCTCTCTTTTTCTCTCGTCCGTCATGATGAAACTGATGAAGGAGGTGGAGGAGAAGCTGTAGTTGTGGAGAAGAGAGGAGATGGTTCAGTCGCCGCACGCGAGGAAGAAGCTAGGTCAGCAGACACGTTCATATACATATACATATTTACGTATATTCATATATATAGATATCTATATTAGCTTTTTAATTCAATTAGGAATTTTGTACAATTTAATTCTAATAGTTCCATGTGACCTACCATGTGACCAAAACAATTAACATAAAATGTGTGACACCTTTTACACATATATCTCTATATTGCAAAAGTGTCCCTCATTTTATCCGAATTTACAAACTAACCCCAAAATAATATATATATAATTACAATTAAATATATATATATATACAATAAATCCCAATAAATACTGGGAACACCCAAACGTAATCTCGCAAACCCGAAATAATAACAGGACGCCCAATTGAATATACCGGGGTAGGAATCCAAACGTCGGAACACCTAACAAGCCCGATCGATTTAAACGTGTTGTCATCCAGTCGTAGCACTAATGCTAAACGTCGAAACGAAACCGCGTAGTCGGTAACAATAATTCGCATAACGTAGTCCCGCCAAGTCTGAAACGTAAACGCGAAAAATTTACACGCGAAATACCAAGGATAACATGAACGTCATGAACAAGTAACGTCATAACCGAAATTAAATCGGAAATAATTTCAGGAAAAAGGAAAATAACACGGGGTGTTACATAAACGATCAACACCAAGATATTGTAATTTGTGTATTTTTAATGGGTCATATCAGACTCGAATTTCACTTGGGTTGATAGAATTAGGAATTTGTGTAATTTCTAATTAATCAAAATTGGGATTAGCTTTCATTTAAACTTAATAAAATTAAGTTTGTGTAATTTCTATTTGGTCAGATTGGGCTTTAACTTTTATTTCAGTTAAAAAAAATGAGTTTGCCATTATTTTTTTTTAAAAATTATTTACTATTGTTATTTAATTTGTTTGAGGCCCCACCTACACCAGAGGCCCTAGGCAACCGCCTAGATCGTCTGCCCTCAAAGTCGGGGCAGCCTGAACCCGTACTCAACCCGAGTGCGGAGACTTAGGCCATGTTTGGTTCACGGTCCGGTCCCATGTGGTCCGGTCTCATAATGACTTTTTTGGGACCGGACACTGTTTGGCAACACAGTTCCAAAAAAACAAGGACCACTAGGGACCAAAATGGGTAATTTGAGACAACCAAAAATGATGGTCTCAAGTGGTATCAAGTGGTCTTATATATAATTGTCTTAGCACATGGAACCATAAATTTTGAAAAATATATATAAAATTAAAAAATATAAATAATTTGAAAATAATATATAAAATTAAAAAAATAATATAAAAATTTGAAATAATGTATAAAATTTGAAATATATATATATAATTCAAAATTAATATATAAAATGCAAAAAATATATTTAAAATTTGGGAAAATAAAAAAATTCCAAAATAATATATAAAATTTGAAAAATAATATAATTTTTTTAAAATAATGTATTAAATTCGAAAAAAATATATAAAAATCAAAATTAATATATAAAATCTTAAATATATATATATAATTTAAAAAATAATATATAAGTTTTGAAAAATAATATAAAAAATTTGAAATAATGTATAAAATTTGAAAAAAATATAAAATTCAAAAATAATATACAAAATTAGATATATATATATATATATATATGAGAAAATATAAAAAATTTGAAAATAATATAAAAAAATCAAAAATAATATATAAAATTCAAAAAATAATATAAAAATTCGAAATAATTTATAAAATTTGAAAAATATATTATTTTTGAATTTCTTATATTATTTTTAATTTTTTTATATTTTTCATACTTAATATATTTTTTGAATTTTATATATTATTTTTTTATTTTTTGTATTATTTTCCAAACATAAGACCAAACAGCTTGAATAAGACCATAAGACCAGACAACTTTACCAAACAGACTTTCAGAACACCACACAGATAAGACCAGACCAGACAAGACCAGACCGGACCGCCTACCAAACGGGCCCTTAGCAAGTCTTTGGCGTGATACCGGGTCAAGGATAAAGTCCAGCTCTGATACAAACTATAATGGGTTAGATATTTCACGGTTAAAACTATCATTCACCCATTTATATAGCCAATTTTCATTGGATCATTTGTGGAATAAGACCATCCAACATAACTATCTCAACAATATATGTTCGCATTCTGCAACATCAAATTTAGTCATTTCAAAATGCCCAAAATAATCAAGAAATACGTTGATTGTTCTTTATCTTTTCTACTATTCAAATTCAAGGGCGAAGGCTGAATTGCTTTCCCTTTCTTTTTGTTTTTAATTAATTGGTTAAATTGATATTGGTTATAAATTTGTAAAATGCCATTTTTTAATACAGTTTTATATACCATAAGAAAGTTTGAATTTGGAAGATATTATATTTTACAATAGTGGTATTGATTTTTATTGGAGTCAATAACAGTATAATCACTCAAAATAATATCGATATTAAAAATGTAGTTCGAATGAGAGTATCATGATATATTTTGTTACGGCATCAACATATTAGTTGTTATTAATTAAAGGGTAAAAGGCAATAAATCCCCCTAAATTATGGTCAAATTTGTAACTAATTTCCTTGAATTATGAATTATGCAACAAACCCCTTGAATTATCACATTTTGTTGTAAATTATTCCATTATCTTACATATATTTTCATAAATGACCAAACTGCCCTTTCTAAATTGAATTTTACTTTATCCATTTCTTATTAATAGGAAACAACTAATACTAAATTGATGACATATTCTTCATTCAAATTTGGATAAATTTACACATAATTTATAAAATTATTTGCTTAAATAATATTTTTAGGTTATTTAAATAAAAATTAAGTAAAAAGTTTAAAATACTTAAATAAAGTTATTTATATATATAACATAAGAATAGAAAAAAAAAACGTTTATTTTACAAGTAATTAGTAAGTTATTTATGAAATGAATTTTTCATTTTGCTATAATTTGTTTTTTAGCTAGGATAATAAGTGAAAGATTATTGATATAATCTAAAGAATTAGCAAATATCATAAGAAGGGTAGGATGGTCTTTTGTAATAAAATTGAGACAAATTGAAACAAATTAATAATTCATGGGGGTTTGTTATAGTTTAGGGGGTTAATTGCAAAAGTGCAATAGTTGAGGGGGTTGTTGCACTCTACCCTAAATGGTTGTTTTTGCTTTCATTATACTGTTCTGGTAATATAAATGAAACTATACTTAATCAAAAAAGTATAATTGAAAACAAAAAGGGAAAAAATGAAAATATGATACCGATTAGCAGAAGCTGAAAGAGCTATGGTGTTATATAGGACAATACTTAGGCATCATGAGGACCAAGTTCGTCCTTTCTGATAATGTGATCCAATATAATTTGGATATGTGACCAAAATCTTTTTCAAAAGAAAGTTGGACATTAAATTCATAAATACATAAATCAATGTCATTTCCTTTTGAAAATACATAAATCAAGGTCAATTCCTTTTAAAAAAGATTTTGCTCATGTGTCCAACTTGTATTGGATCACATCATTGAAGAAGACGAACTTGGTCCTCATGGGATGGGACTTAAATATTGTCCTATTATATACTCTCCTAAAGGGCAACACTTCCCATACAATTTCCTATTTACTTACAATGTGGTCCAATTAGAAAGGGGTATGCTCCTTTTTCTTTTCTTATCTCCATCTTCTCTCAACCTTATATCATTCTCTTATTTTATTAACATTTCTAAATGCTAAACCTAAACTCTCGATCCCTCAAACCCACCACAAAAACGAATCCGTTGTTCTTTCTCTCCGCTGACATGTCGCGCACTGTATGATTGACACGTGGAGCAATTAAAAGCAAAAGAAAATTTTGCATAAAGTCAATCAAGTATGAAAATGTCAAAAATATCCTTATCATTATATTTACTTTCTCTATATGTAGATGCAGAAAAATACACAATAATAATTTGGGGTAAAAATTGGATCCTTCATTCAATCTTTGGCCTTGTATTTATACACAATTTTGGTAAATAGGTCAAGCCCATTTACCCAAGTTTATCAATCCCTTAAATCAAGGGATTTGATAAACACTACCCTTTTCTGGACTCTTTATTCCATAAGCAGGACAACTCCTTGACTTATGGATCATTCATCTTCTAGAAAATTCCATGGACCAATTTATTATTCGGCTCATCCGTCTTCAGCCCATCAGTCTTCAGCCCATCTATCAACGACCCATCAGTCCTGTGGCCCATCCTGGTTGGGCCATGAATTATTTTGACCATTACACAGGCCCCTGAGGTTATGGGCTTATGATTCTCTTTCTAAAGCCCATGACCAAAATTTAAATGGTTCTTATATACACATATACATATATACATTGCTTATGGGAAATGATGGTGATGAGTTGTCATGCCATCATTAGGTATTAATGACATTTCAAATTGAGAGGCTATTACTCCCTCAATCCTCGCACCACGACGGCTCCTCGTGGGCTGTGTGACCTTCGGGTTTCGCGCATCCTTTGGCACGCCTCTCTCCTTCTATAAAAACCCAATCTACTCCATTTTATTTTCTCATTCTTCATTTTCACTTTTCTGCTCAAGCCTATCTCTTCTTCAACTTCATCTCCGAAATTTTATTTCTTCTTTATCACTGCAATCCCTTATGTCGGTCAGTTCAAATCTCTCAGCAGAACAGAAGTCTGTTTCCACCCGAAGCTTTTCCCCGACTCTTCACTATCAGCTGAGTAAGTCGAACAGTCTCTTATTCTTCATTAATTTTCATCTCTGCCTCCCTTTTGTCTCTTCTACCTTTCTTGACACTATGTCTGATAGCGACGACACCCGGTCGGTATAAGAGGTAGTTCTGTCCTCTACTACTGGTACCGATCCCACCAGTAGTGACAACCCCCAGTCTACTCGCCAAGGAGCCCTACAAACAACTCCCCAAAACACTGACCTTCCTGGTTCGTCAACGAATGAATCCGTGGATCCCAAGCCCTCTGAACCGTTCGTAGTGGCCCCACTTAAGAGAGTCCATTCTGAGGTAGACGTCAAACACCTATGGGCTGAGACCCAGGTACCTAGGGATGTTTATGTGGACCTTTACCCAGGTTACCTAGATTTTACCCAGAGTCAGGGACTAGCACCCGGTAGTATTCTGTTATCGGCAGTTCACCTTAGGGTTTTGAGGTTCCCTCTTCACCCTTTCTTCCATTACGTCTTCTTTATGTTAGGCTTACATCCCTTCCAACTTAACCCGAATAGTCTCAGGATTCTGTCCATGCTCCTATTATACAATAGGGATCTGGACCTTAACATAGGTTTAGCCGATTTGCTACTTTGTTATTTTTTCCAAAACGCTAGGGCAAGTAAGGGCAGATACAACCTCTTCCCCTTCCATGGTCGGGAAATATGCACTGACACAGAGAAATCCGACAAATCGTGGAAAGAGATAACGGTGGTTGTGAGTGGTAATTGGGCTTACCCATTTTCTCATATATTCCCGATCTCAAACACTTTCGGTGCCATTCGTTTACCCATCTACCATCCTCTACATAAGGCATCTTGCCTTTGCGAGTACTGTGATCTTCATCGGGGAGATTACGCCTATAAATTTCTGGGTTATGAGAATAGGGACATCCCCCTACCTTTCATAAAACAACGTATAGGCCTCCTGAAAACCCATATCTGGGGCAAAGCCCGATCCGCTACTGACCTGCTGACTTCGGCAAACCTGGAGTCAATTTCTAACTTGGGCGTTGCTGTTGACAGGATGGACTTTCCTGACAAACCCCTTTCCACCAAACGCCATCAAGTTCCCGAAGGGGTTACCCTGGTTGATGTTGTACCGCTCTCAATAGCACATCCGGCACCTCTAGTACCTCCGCCAGCGCAGAGCCCGATTACTCCGCCAACACAAAATTTGGTAGCTCCACCCCAGCCTCCACCAGTTACCAGGACCTGATCCAGTACATGCGGTGGAGTGGCCAATAAGAGGGCCAGAACTCAAGCTGATAATGCTTCTACAAGCGAAACCCCCCGAACTCCGGAGGCATCCTGTACTTTAATTCCCTGGGAACCGAAGCTCCTTTTACCAGATGAGACTCCGATTTGCACTGATCATCTTACCATCACCCAGCCAGAAGCTCTTCGGGCTATGGCAAAAGGGATCTGGACTCCAGCTAATAGGGCCGCTCAGACCAAAATCTTCAGGACTGATCTAGCAAAAAAGACTTCCATAATGGTCATGGAGGTATACACTTGCTCTTCGTTTTGTAACTTGGTCCATTACCTATTGCCACATTATGCACTAATATGTCTTTTCTGTGCAGCTTCTCTATGGGGTTCAGGCCTACAACAACGTTGTGGAGTCTGACGTTAAGGAAATGGCCAATATGAAGGACTAGATCAAGCAAAATGATGCCTATCGGGTTGCTTTAGTCAAAGAGGCAGATGGCCTCCGTCAGACCGTCTCAGAATAGAAAAACCTTCTAGAGACCGGTGAGGCGGAGAAGCGGGCTCTGACTGCTGAAAAGCTAGCTTTAGCTGCTGAGCTTGAAGAAGCGAAAGTAGCTAACCAGAAGATGGCAGCTGAAAAAACAGAGTTAGAGAACCTTCTGGCTTTTGAGCGGGCTAAAGTGGAAGTGTGCCGCCTAGGAGGTTTGGATATGTACAACCGATACTGCATCATCTGTGATCTCCAATCGGCTAGAGCTTGGTGAGAGAGGCACGAAATGGACCATATTCCTCTGGAAGCTAGGGAGTTCAAGACCGCTGAGGAATTTGATGCCCACATGGGAGTGCCTGTTCCCTACAAAAACCCTCCCACCTCTGAAAATGAGAAGTGGTTTACCGCTATTTTGAAGGGAGAAGAATATCATCCCCCAGATAAGTAGAATAGGTCTTTAAAGTTTATTTGTAATTACCCCGAAAGGTACTTTTGTAATTTCTTTTTATTTAATGAAAAAGGATTTTCCCATCTCAGTGTTTGTTTCGCTCTTGCTTTCCTGCAATATTTAGCTTTCGGGCATATGGCCCTTGATACTTACTTCTTGTTATCTGGCTAGTTTATATTTTATGTTTGAACTTCAACATTTTATGAAAACAATTGAGCCTTCGAGCATATGGCCCCTGAGGCTTGTATTTGTCTTCTAGTCAGTTCAAATCAGGTTTGAACTCAATCATTTAGGAAATTTTAGTTTTATAATTGAGCCTTCGGGCATATGGCCCCTGAGGCTTGTCTTTGTCCTCTGGTTAGTTCAAATCAGGTTTGAACTCAATACTTAGGAAAATTTTAATTTAAAATTGAGCCTTCGGGCATATGGCCCCTGAGGCTTGTTTTTGTCCTCTGGTTAGTTCAAATCATGTTTGTACTCAACACTTAGGAAAATTTTAATTTAAAATTGAGCCTTCGGGCATATGGCCCCTGAGGCTTGTCTTTGTCCTCTGGTTAGTTAAAATCAGGTTTGAACTCAACACTTAGGAAAATTTTAATTTAAACATGGAACACTCGCATAAAAATAGAATGTATCTTTATTGAAATGAACTTGAGAATCATGAAGTAGAGGTGCCGACATCGGGCACAGATACTTTATTATAATTAGAAGAAGATGTCATAAGAGAGACATAACGTTAGTGCTTTAACAAAAGAAACTTCCTAAGGATAATACCTCTTAAGCTGATAAGCGTTCTGAGAGTTGGATTCGATGCGGCCTGTTTCATTCTTTCGTACCCGATAAGCTCCGCTCCGATGACCTCAACTACTGTGTAAGGTCTTTCCCATGTCTTTCGTAATTTTCCTACAATCCCAATCTTTCTTCTGAGTACCATATCACCTACCTGGAACTCTCTCCTTTTGACTTTCTGATTGAACCGTGCCCTGACTTGTTGTTGATAGGCAGCCAGCCTTATCCCGACAACTTCCCTTCTTTCCTCCAGTAGGTCCAAATCATGGGCCAAGTGCTGATTGTTTAGACCCTCCTCCTAGGCTTGACTTCTTAAAGTAGGTACTCTTAACTCGGTCGTGATAACTGTTTCGGCCCCATAAGCCATGGAGAAAGGGGTCTCTCCAGTTGGTTGCCTCGGAGTAGTCCGATAGGACCATAACACCTCGGGCAATTTCTCCAACCATACCCCTTTTCCTCTTCAAGCTTTTTCCTCAGTGTATCAAAAATGGTTCTGTTTGTCCTTTCCGCCTGCCCATTTCCCTGTGGATAGCCGACGGAAGAAGTGTTCTGATTGATCCCATGTTTTGCCAGGAATGCTTGAACCTTCCTGTTATCAAGATTGGTGCCATTATCCATCATTATAGTTCGGGGAAGACCGAACCTATAGATGATGTGGCTCCATATGAACTTTATAACATGGCTACCTATTATGGTGGGGTATGCCTCGACCTCCACCCATTTAGTAAAATAGTCTGTAGCTTGAAGAACATGCGGTTAAGGTGGGTTGTGCAAATTGGCGTAGAAGGCTTTGACGACATGTGGGTAATGAGAAATGTCGAGAGAGATGAATAAATCCCAACCCATGTTCTGGAAAAGATTGAAAGTATTAGCACCAGTATCTTCGCACAATCTTTTGGTGACAATACGAAAATGAGCAATTTTTCGATGGAAGAACTTGGTTTCAAAATTACGGATGTTGTCTTCGTCATTTTTTTGGAAAAGCAGCAATGGATAAGGGTTCTGTGTCTTTATCAGATTCGGTTTCCTCAGAAGAAGAGGTATGCGCAGGGAGTGGGGGAGGAGGAGGCGCTGCAGAGCTTCTGCCATGACGACCTCGCTTATGGGTAGCGGCCCCTTGTGAGGGTTTGGGTGCCATGAGGATAACTAGGATGATGAAAAATGGATTCATGGTGAGGGAAGGATTGAAGAAGATTGGTTGAGAGGTGAAGAGATTTGGTGAGTGTATATGTGTATATGGGTATGTATATTTATATATATAGGTGAAAGAGAGAGTGGCGAAGATTAAATGGAGGGGATGAATGTGGTGTAGTTGGTGAATAAATGTGAAGAGAAGTGGTGGAGTGAAATAGGGAAGGAGTTGGAAAATCGTGGAGAGAGAAGTGGAGAAGACGAAGTGAAGAGAGGTTTTTAAAAACTAATTCACGTAGAGGCAGTCGATTGGCCTACTGAAATTTTGAAAAACTTTAAAAAATTTAAATTTTTTGAAAACTTGTGACAAATTTGGTAAAGTTTTAAAATTTATGAAAATTTAAAAAACTGTTTGAAAATTTATGAAAAGTTTTGAAAGTTTTTGGAAACATTTTGAAATTTGTGAGAGCAAAAATTGTAGACGAAGTTTTGAGAAAATCAAGCTAATACTTCGGCGTCCATGGCCATTCCAATTTCCCTACGAATTTTTAAAAAAGGTTCGTCCGGGAGGGGTTTTGTGAAAATATCCGCTAATTAATTTTTAGTGTCAATGAAAACCAATTCAACGTCGCCTTTAGCTAAATGATCACGTAAGAAATGATGCCTAATCTCGATGTGCTTGGTGTGCGAGTGCTGAATAGGATTCTTGGATATGCAAACAACGCTAGTATTATCACATTTAATAGGCACGTGATTGAAAACAAGACCAAAATCAAGTAATCATTGCTTAATGTAAAGAGTTTGAGCACAACTACTACCGGCCGCAACATATTTGGCCTCGGTCGTAGACAAAGCAACAAAATTTTGCTTTTTACTTGACCAAGAGACTAGGGAGTGTCCTAGAAAGTGACATGTGTCGCTTGTGCTTTTTTGATTCACTTTACATCCCGCAAAATGGGCATCCGAATAGCTAATAAAATCAAGTGAAGTGTCAGATGAATACCAAAGCCCTAAGTTAATTGTACCACTAAGGTAGCGAAAAATACATTTCACGGTAAGCAAGTGAGATTCTTTAGAACAAGATTGAAAACGAGCACATAAGCATACACTAAATATCATATCCAATCTACTAGCGGTTAAGTAAAACAAACTTCCAATCATGCCTCTATATTTAGTAATGTCTACACATTGACCATTTTCGTCTTTGTCTAGCTTAATCAAGGTACTCATAGGAGTTATGGCATGTTTGGCTTCCTTCATACCAAATTGCTTTAGCAAATCTTTAGTGTACTTGGATTGGCTAATAAATAAGTCATCCGAGTTTTGCTTGATTTGCAATCCTAAAAAGAATTTCAACTCACTCATCATACTCATTTCAAATTCATTTGCATACTTGTAGCAAATTCTTTGCAAAGATAAATATTTGTTGATTCAAATATAATGTCATCAACATATATTTAGACAAGCAACAAATTATTCTTACCGATTTTTATAAAAAAACGTATCATCAACTTTACCTTTTGTAAAACCATTTTGAACCAAAAAGTCACTAAGCCTTTCATACCAAGCTCTAGGGGCTTGCTTCAAACCATACAAAGCTTTAGACAATTTGTAAACATGACTTGGAAAAAGTTCATTTTCAAAACCGGATGGTTGTTTTACAAACATTTTTTCATCTAAAGTTCCATTTAGAAAAGCACTTTTGACATCCATTTGGTAAAAAGTAAAATTTATAGATGATGCAAATGCAAGAAGCATTCTAATTGCTTCCAATCTAGCTACAGGTGCAAAAGTCTCATCTTAGTCAATGCCTTCTTCTTGATTATATCATTGAGCTACTAATCTTGCTTTATTTCGAATTATCACTCCATTTTTATCCTTTTTATTTCGAAAAACCCAATTTTGTGCCTATTATAGTTTGATTCGCGAGTTGAGGAACTAAATGTCAAACTTGATTGCGTTCAAATTAATTTAGCTCTTCTTCCATGGCCACGATCCAAGAATCATCACATTGAGCTTTGTGGAAGTTCTTGGGCTCGATTTGGGACACAAAGTCATGTGATTGCATAAGTCTCTAAGTTGAGATCTTGTGTTAACACCTTGTGAACACCTATGACTTGGTCAAGAGGATGATTGTGTACAATCCTCCAAGATTTAGAAATTGAGCTTGTTAAGTCATCATTAAATTGATTCCCAACTTCACTCTTTTCCATTTGGCTACTTGATGAGTTGGAGATATTAAGGTTATTTAAACTATCCTTAATCCCTACAACTTCATCATCATCTAGGTCAACCATAAGTAATGGTAGTGGTGGTGATTCATAAAAAATGACATGAATAGACTTGACCATGGTAAAAGTCCTCTTGTTATAGACTCTAAAAGCTCTATTTCTTGAAGAGTAACCTAAGAAAATTGTTTCATCTGATTTGGAGTCGAATTTTCTCAAGTTATCTTTATCATTTAGCATAAAACATTTACAACCGAACACTGAAATACCCAATATTGGGCTTTCGACCGTTCCATAATTCATAAGATTTTTTCCCAATTTAATTCAAATGATGACTCTATTTATGACATGACAAGCGGTGTTTACCACTTCCGCCCAAAGGGTTCGGGGAAAGTTGTGTTCGTTTAACATGGTTCTAGCCATTTCTTGCAATAACCTAATCTTTCTTTCAACCACGCCATTTTGTTGAGGGGTTCTTGGAGCCGAGAGATCATTAGATACACCAAGTTCATCACATAATTTCTCTAAGTCTTGATTTTCAAATTCCCTACCCCTATCACTTCTAATTTTCTTTATTTTCAAATATTTTTCATTTTGAATGACTCTATAAAATTTATCAAGAATTGAGTGAGTTTCATTTTTATGAGCAAGAAAGTAAACCCAAGTGTATCTAGAGTAGTCATCGACTATAACAAGTATATAGAGTTTCCCGACTAAGCTAGTCGTTCTCTCCAAACCAAAAAGATCCATGTGAAGTAGCTATAATGGTTTAGAGATGTTAATTTATTTCTTTCTTTTGAAAGAGGACTTTACTTGCTTGCCAACTTGACACGCACTACATACTTTATCTTTTAAAAATTTAGTTTTCGGGAGACCTTTGACTAAATTATTATTAGATAAATAATGAATGAGGTCCATACTAGCATGTCCTAAGCATCTATGCCATAACCAACGATTTTCGCTAGATGTGACAAAACATTTAATATCTTGTTCATTCAATTCACAAAGCAACATAGTATACAAATTTCCGTTTCTTTTAGCATTGAACAATTTCTTTACATCTTTCTCAACTACACATGCATTGGACCTAAAAATTATGTCATACCTTTTGTCACACAATATACTAATGCTAAACAAATTATGCTTCAAACCATAAACTAAAAGCACATTATCTATATATATATAGAGAAAAATATATACCAATGGAGCCAATTCCAATAATTTTTCCTTTAGAGGTGTCTCCAAAAGTGACATTCCCTCCTTCATAGGATTTTAGAGAAATGAACTTTGATTTGTCTCCCGTCATATGCCTTGAGCATCCGCTATCAAAAAATCATTTTTCCTTTGAGGCAGACTTCAAGCATACCTACAAAAAAAAAAATTAAGTTACTTTCATTGATACCCAATCTATTTTGGGTCCACTAAGGTTAGAGAGAGATGCAATTGTTCCTTTCGGAACCCAAATCATTTTTGTTACTATATTCTCCTTTCTACGTAAGCATGCAATAGTTCATTTTGGAACCCAAATCATTTTTGTTTCAACTTTATTCTTTCTTTGAAAACATGCATTTGCCTTAAGTCAATTTTTCTTGCAATAATAACATGTAACATATAACATGTTTATGATCATTTAAGGATGTGTGAGATGATTGTCTTGAAGATGTATGCCTTAATGATTTTCTCCTTTTCAAGATAAGTGCATCTTTGTCAAAAGCATCATACCCTAAACCACTTTTATCAAATGATTTTCTTTGTCTTCCTAGTATAATACTCAAATTTTCTTTTCCTTTTGTAAATTTTGCTAAGATGTTTATTTATCAGAAAAACATTTTCCTTTTCTATCTCAATACTTTTGTTATCCGTTATGCTTGAATCAACTAAGGTAGAACAAGTAGGACTATATGAAGATTTTGTTTTCTTAAGTAGAATGTGTTTGCTAGCTAACTTTTCAAATTCATCATGTAGCTCTTCAAATGCATCATGTAGCTCTTCAAATGCATCTTGTAATTCATTATAGGAAGAGAGATGTTCATCATATGACAATTTTGATTTATCTAATACTTGCGAATTTAAATGTACCTCATCTTCATTTTCCGTAAGGCAAAGGTTTGCTATTTCCTCGCCATTTTCTTCCTCATCCGAATCACATGAGTTATAATCATCCCATGTAGCATTCATGGCCATCTTGTTTGGCCTTTTCTCGTTCTCTTTTTTGAGCTGGAAGCACTCGTTTTTATAGTGCCCCGGCTTCCCAAAATTGAAGCAAGTTGGAGGTTCTCTCTTGCTAGGCTCGCCTCTTTGCTCATTTCTCCATATGAATCTACCACCATTTTTTTTTCTTTCTTTGAAGAAACCTTTTGAATTTTTGGGTGATCAAGGTAATGTCCTCATCTACCTTTTCTTCATCTGGCTCATTTGCTTCATTTTTTGTAGAAGCTTGCAACGCCACACTTTTTCTTGGCTTAGTGTTTTCTTCTCGAGATTTTAGGGTGATTTCCCAAGTGAGAAGAGATCCAAAAATCTCATAAAGGCTCATGGTATTGAGGTAATGAGCTTATTTGATTGCCGTCACTTTTGCATCCCATTTGGCCGAAAGGCTTCTAAGAACTTTTCTTGAAGCATCGGATCTAGGAATAATTCTACCAAGATGCTTTAGTCCATTCAAAATATTAGTAAAACGAGACATCATGGAATTAACATTTTCATCATCCTTTATGGTAAGTAATTCATATTCATGCATGAGTATGTCAATTTTGGATTCTCGTACTTGAGAGTTTCCTTCATAAGTTACTTTTAGCTTATCCCACATTTCTTTAGTCGTGGAGCAAGAAGATACTCGATTAAATTCATTTGGACTTAAAACACAATTTAGGTTAACCTTAGTGCCTTTCCGAAATGAAACATCCCTATCAGGAATCTTATCAACTACTCCTTTTGTGGATCTTTTTGTGTTTTTCTTCATTTAGCTTTCAACGCTCTTCTTTGCCTTTGTCATTTTTGTGAACGAGTCTCCCGATGATCTATCTACACCTTTATTAGATAAACAAGAAATTTTGGATGCACCACCCTTGTCCACCTTTCAGGAGGCACCACCGGCGGTTGCACCATCCTAATACGGTGTGAATCAAGCTTTTTGTACCCATATTGAAGGAGCCATTAAAGCTTGCTTAAATTGAGGTCGGCCTTGTTGGCTGACCCTAACTCTCTAGTCCAAAACTATACCTAAGGATTTCTTCTCCGCATTGCAAGGCAAAAGTCTTCTTTCTTCAATCCTTTCATGAACATTGTGCCACTGCACATTAGTAACAACCATATCCTTGGTCGATACCATACTCTTCTCTTGGCTTGAAGGAACTTTTTTTCTACTAACCTGTTTTTGGACTTCTTTCAACCGTTGCCTTAATATAACCAACTCTGCCCGAATGACATCAAGCTCTGTTCGTGATGGTTGTGAATTGTCTTCCGCCAAAATGATCATGTTTGAATTAACTACGGCTGGGAACGAATCACCATCAACCCCCGTGTTCTCTGGTTGCTTTAAAAATTTTCTCTGGGAATTTTAAAGTTCCTTCTTTTATTGATTCCTGCAAAAAATTACGGAAAATAATACAATTATTTGTAGTATGACTGTAAGAGTTATGATACTTACAGAACTCCTTCTCTTTTATTTCACTTGCATTAGGAACTATGTGTCCTTTTAGAAATATGATTTGTTTATCAGCCACCAAGTAATCAAAAATCTATTATGTTTTGGCAATATCAAAACTATAAACTTCCCTTGTTTATGTTATCCCTTTTTTATTGGTCGTTGCCGCTATTTGCGAATTTGTAATGGGTTTTAGCTTGGCCAAAGTATCACATGTGTAAGATTTCTTAAACGACACTTCAACAACATCGACTTTCAAATGTTTGAAAGGTTCTGCCATAAACACTTCATAATTCGGGTCTTTATAATAGGCTCCCTTCAAAGAAGACTTTCGTTCATTTTCCTCTTTGAGCAAAAATTCATATCACGTGGCCCGATCGGCCAACTCAAATAAATCTCGAAATTTCATGCCTTTAAACATTTTCCTTATCTCTAGTTTGAGACCGTTCAATGCCAAACGAACATATTCGATCTCTGGAAAAGCAACTCTACAAAGGATCCGGGCCTTTTGGAATCGTGCGATAAATGTCTCCACTTTTTCGCTAAGCAATTGACATAGCCGTGAAATATCGGCCAACGTCACTTCAGTTTTGGTGTGGTAGAACTGAGCATGAAATTGTTCTTCCATTTGTTCCCACGTAAATATAGAATTTGGTGGTAGTCGAATATACCACAAAAATGCCATTCCAGTCAAAGAAATGGGAAACAAACATAATTTGAGATAAGGATTACCACTTGCCTCTCCGCATTGTATCGTAAATCGCCCAATATGCTCAATAGTAGAATGAGTACCTTCTCCATTGAAAGTTGCAAAATCTGGAAATTTAAAGCCCTTTGGGTACTCAATTAAATCAATATGTTTTGGGTATGGCTTCTTATACACTGGTCGTTGTGTACGGTGATACCCTTGCCCCATGTCCTATTGTATTAAATCAATTATTTTCCCATGGTCCACCACTGCTCTAACATCATCCCCATTCTGAATATTTTTTTATCGGCGCTATTTCAGAAGTGTCCGAATACGTGGGGAATGATGCCACATTTGCACCTTCAATATGGTTAAAAATATGTGATTTTTTTACCATTATTGCCCTCCAATGTCAATACTTCTTTATGGGGACTGCCATCAATCACTATTTATGGCACCACTCCGAGTATTGATGCCTTACCATTTTTTGGAATTCTCAGTAAACCTGGATAAGAGGATGACCCAATATTCCCTATATTTGGAATGATTTTGGGTATGGAAGTGCTGGATTGTGGCTTCGAAGCCACTTCCTTTTCGATGACCAAAAGTCTTGCCACCATATCTTGTAACACTCATTTAGATCGGATCATTCTTTCTTGTGATATGGCCTCTCTTTAAAGAGCTTCCTATGACATGGTTTCCATTCGTTGCACAACTTGAACCAATATTTTCATTTGCTTTTGCCACATGGCTTGGTCATCCATGGCTGGATTTTCTTGTTCAATATTATCGACCGTTATTTCATCGTCCACATATTGATCCACCTCATATCCCCCGTCGGAAGGTGGAAAGTTATTCAAATTTTGCTATTTTGGCGGCATCTCTACTAATATCTTTCAACTACCTGGTGGTGTCCCACCGGGCGTGCCAATTAATGTTCACTCCAAAAATAATCGGCCAAATAACTAGGCCAATTTTTTTGTTCCGTGAGATATGGGTGTGTCAGAACCGGTGGCGTATCTCAAACAGTTCAAGAATAATGAATAATCGTCTCTTTTGAACAAAGTTAAAGATCAGGCGATTGCACGAGAGAGAACTCGACTCATGCGAAAGGTTCAGATTGCCTCAATTAAGAGGACTTTGGGTAACAAAAAGAAATTTTAGAAGAAGGGAGGGAGAAAATAGACGTATTGGAAAAAAGGATGAGAAGAAAATATGAAGATGACAGTGAGAGTTAAGGAAGAACAAGAGAATTGAGTGAGAGATAGCCACTACCAGAGTAATGTGATTGGAAGAAAAAGTTGAGAAACATATTTTTTGTGTTTGGTGTTGGACCCCTAAAACAGAGGTCTTTCACTGTTATTTATAATAGAAATTTGATTTACATGAATAAATGAATGAAATAATTATTCCTAACTACTAAAACCTATCCTAAGTAAACAGAAACTAAAATACAATTCATATCGATAGTATCCAACACTCAGCAACTTCCTTAAGTCTTGATCGGCAAGGCTATACTGATTTAGGCTTTCAACCTTGGACTGAAACTCCTCCCAGACCTAAACTTTGGCCTAGTCTAATCTATTGCACAACCCAATTTTCATCCCAACTTCTTGGCTTGGTTCTTGACTAATTTTAGTTGAAATTGGCATATGAAGAAAAGCATCGGCATGTTGAAACTTCACCAATTTTGCCTTACTCCGTGTTGGCTCATTTAGGGTATCAACACAAGGTTTGAGGAGTTTGTCAATAGTAGAGTTCAAATAATCTAATGTTTAATATTAAAATCTTCATCATCAAGCAAATTACTATTATTTCAGTTTAAATATTTGATTTGTTTAATATAGGAACCAATTTTGAACATATTATAATTAGCTAGATTAAACTCGTGATTATGACCTGATTAAGCTCATATGCTCATAAATTTAAGTTTATTTATTAACAAGCTCTTTAAACTCTACTATGAGTATTGGTAGTCATACTAATACATGGTGTAAAAACATTAGGCCTTTTTTTTTACAATACTCTAGTCATCCCTAATATGGTTCAATAACATTTAGACATGTGGCTAAAGTTTTTTAAAAAAATTGAAATTAAACATAAAATTCACGAATCAATAAATTATTTTAATTCCTTTTTTGAAAATATGTATCCACGTATTCTACCACATCTCGAAAGACTAAGGGCATGTTTGGAAAGCGCGGTATAACAAAGTACTATGTTGTGGTTTATTTTAAAAGCAAATCATGTTTGGTGCTTGAAAGAACATTTATTTATGTAATGACATAATTTTTATAAAAAAAAAACATGTTCAGAGTTGAGAGTTTTAGTGTGGGTTCATCAAGTTTGAAGTGGTGAAGATACAAAGGGAATTGGATGAAGCTGCAATGTATAAAAATTATATTTTTGCAATTTTGTTCCACCGAGTACTTGGTGAGAATTTTACCTAGTACTCGGTAAGTACGAAAAGGAAAAAAATTCCAGAGGCATGTGCGTGTTCTCGCACCATTGCGTGACCTTTGCGCAGTCACCGAATACTCGGTAAAATAGTTATCGAGTACTCGGTAAGTGGCTATGCAAATTTATTTTTGGGAGGTATTAAATTGATATGCAATCAACTTCTAACCACTTTAAAACATGATCTGAAGTTAATATTGGTATATTGGACTATTATTTACATATTAGTTTATATTTGAAAGATTTAAATGGTAGAAATACGAATCCTTATTGGAAAATGACTTATACCATTAATTGAAGACTCTTCTTTCTCTATATATGAGTTAAACCTAAGAAAAGGGGGTGACTTTTTGAGCGATCTCTGCAATTCTTCTACAGATTCATATTATTCTATAGAGATATATATAGAGAAAATTATTGAGTGATTATATATTTTCTAGTTCTCTCTTGATTTGAGTTTTTCCAATTGTGTTTCTACATTGAAGATCATTATACACAATTGGATGATCTGGTTGGTGAAAAATCATCACAGCACCGTGATTGAAGTAGGAGGCTTCTTGATTCTTTGATCCATTCAGAAGCGAAAATGTCAGAGTACGGAGATCGGAGCAAGAGTTTCGTGGAGCGCGAGTGATTTAAGACTTTCAGACATCGAGTGGAGAAAGACAGATCATGAGTGATTTATAAGTCTAAAACTTCATAGAGTCTTGTACTTCTTGATTCAAAGTGCATCGATACCCGAGCGTATTTGTGATTTTTTACTTGAAGTTTTTCCAAGGTTTTTCCACGTAAAAATATTGGTGTCGTCTTTGATTTATTTTCTACAGTTATATTTATTATTGTGTGGTTTATATTGTGATTGAATTGAATTAAAATTGACTATTCCGCAATTAAAATTTTAATTTGTCAATTAATTCATAAAAAGCCTATTCACCCCCCTCTAGGCTTAGTTCACTGTCTTCTAGGTAATTTCAGTGCTGATAATTTTGGTATGACAAAAAGTAAAGTTAACGAAAGCAAAACATATTTG
Organism: Cornus suecica; assembly: GCA_963922005.1. Lineage (NCBI taxonomy): Eukaryota > Viridiplantae > Streptophyta > Magnoliopsida > Cornales > Cornaceae > Cornus > Cornus suecica. Next base: position 73,069,879 of record OY998240.1, on the reverse strand, counting down.
GTGGAGTTGGTGTTTCCATAAAATTTGATAGCAAATCATGTTTGGTGACATGCTTTGCTTTCGGAATTATTTTTTTTCCGATAAAATATTGAATAAATATATATGTAATATCCATAAATGGAAAAAAAAATACATTGAAATATTTGTACACTAGTTTGTCTCAAAATTATAGAATGTTTGATTATATTTTTGGATTATATATATTTTGGGGAAAATAAATATATTTCAAAAATATATATATATTTCAGAAAATAATATATACTTTTTCAAAAGATATATATTTTATGAAATATATATATTTTTTCCTAAATATATATATAATAAATAATTAAAAATAATAAAATAATAAATAAAATTGAGTGATAAATAATTAAAAATAATAAATAAATAAAATGAATAAATAATAAATATATGTAATACCCTGCTTCAATACTTGGTATGATATTGTCCTCTTTGAGTCCAACCTGCACTATTTTGCTCTTAGGCTCCTCCCCAAAAGGCCTCATACTAATTGGAGACAACATTGTATATATAAACACATCCCTAGACCTATACCCCGACTATGTAGAACGTTATAATCACCTTCTCTTGGGACCCAACATCCTCGCCAATGTCACCCACGGGCTTGTCCACGCTCCCACACTTAATTTCGGTCGGACTCTGACTTTGATGCCAACTGTAACATCCCGTTCCAACACTTGGTACGATATTGTCCGTTTTGGGCCCAACTCGTATGGTTTTGCTCTTGGACTCCTTCCCATAAGACCTCATACCAATTGGAGACAACACTGCACATATAAGCACATCCCCAGACCTATACTCGGGCAATGTGGGATGCCATAATTTATATTAGATATTAAATAAAGTTCTAATAAATAAATTAGAAAATAATTAAATAATTTTTTTATAAGATATTTTTAATATTTTTCAAAAACAAATTTGTAATTTTTTTTTGTTAATTGTTATGTTAAACATATTTTAGTAAACAAATCACGATTCTACTTTTTCAAGAAATGGAAACAGGAAATATTTTATGTTAGTAAACGGAAATATATATTACATGACAAACTAATTTACAAATGTTTCAATGTATATATTTTTTTCAAAATAAATATACGTTTTTGAAATATATATATAATCAAACATTCCATAATTATATATATTTTAAATATATATTTTTAAGTTATGTAACATTGGATAAAACTAAAATATTTATTACACAAATTGGTTAACATATCCATTTGAAGTAGAATTGTGAAGCAAAGTATGGAGAATCACCTATATGGGCGATTCTCAAAATGAACCAAATCATGAAACATACTTTATGTTTATGGGAAGCAAAGTATTGTGCCAAACACCCAATCTATTGATATGATTTTGCATAGTGGTTCATGAAGTATGAATTGGGAAGCAAAGTATGCTTCCCAAACAGGCCCTAAGTTCATTCTCCCTACCTTTCCAACCTAGAAAAAAAGTTCTTTATCCCTAATATAATATTCAGGTATGGTCTTTTTTTGTAGGGGTGGACAAAAATCCAGCGAATCCGAAAATCCAATCCGTTTAATCCGGTCCGAACATTTTGGATCAGTTTCATTATGGATTGGATTGAACATGGATCCAAAAGCACCGAATCCGATATTTTACGGATCGGTCCTGGATTTTATTTTTGATAATCCGGTTAATTCGGTCCAGTCCGGTACTGTTCACATATATTTATATTATTAATATATCACATAATATATTGTTTTAAACTAAATTATAATATCTTATATCACTAATATACTATTTCAAACTAAATCATAATATCATATTTTACACTAAATAATTATCTATTTATATCTATAATATTTTCATTAAAATGTACTATTAACAATGTATTATTTAAAGATCTATATCTTCTTTAAAAATGTGATTTATTATTCACTCAACTTCACTACTTTGAATTGGGATTTACTCAATTTCATTTAGTTAAACTCAATTTAACTACTTTGAATTGATGATTTACTTAATTGAAATTTAATTTCACTCAATTTCACTACATTGAATTGATGATTTTATCAATTGAACTCAATTTCACTATTTTGAATTGGGAGATTTACTCAATTTCACTCAATTGAAGTCAATTTCACTATTTTGAATTTGGGGTTTTATCAATTAAACTCAATTGAACTCAATTTCACTACTTTCAATTGGGGATTTTAGCAAATTCACTCAATTGAAGTCAATTTCACTAATTTGAATTAGGCTTTTACTCAATTGAATTTAATTTAACTCAATTTCACTACTTTGAATTAATGTTTTATCAATTTTACTATTTTGAATTAATGATTTTATCAATTTCACTAAATAAAATTCAATTTCACTACTTTAAATTGGAGATTTACTCAATTGAACTTAATTTCACTCAACTTCACTAATTTGAATATGTGATTTACTCAATTTTACTAAATTGAAGTCAATTTCATTACTTTGAATTGGGGATTTACAACAATTTATATATTTAAAATAAATATTTTTAAATAAAAAAATAATTAACAATTTATTTTATAATTTCATTAATCTATAAACTTACAACTATATTATTTTTATATATATATATATATATATATTTATTTACACACAAAACCACACTAACTTTAAAATTCTTAAATTAACACACAAAAACCTTTATATTATATTTATTTACACACAAAAGCTTTCATATTATATTTCTACATTTATATATATATATATATATATATATATTAACTTAATATTATAATGTCACGAGACTTTCATGTGAGTCTAAACTAAACTTAAGAAACCCTAGAAGACTTTCACAAGACTTTCACGCCACTCTCTCTCTCACTGCGACTACCCCCCTCTCTCTCACAACGTCTCCCCCTTACGCTCTCCTCACGGTTCTCACCAGCTTAAGTTTAGTCTTCTCTCGTCTTCAACAACTATAATTATAGATGAGTTTCCTTTTATTTTTGTCGAGCGTGAATGTTTCCACAATTTTCTTAAAGTGTTGCAACCTAGATTTAAACTAAATTCACATAGGATAGTGGCAAGAGATTGTTTGAAGCACTCGACTCTTTTGATGTTGAATCAAGTATGCTTTATTTTTTCTCCGTAAATTAAATATGTTTTATTTATTCACTATAATTTATTTATAATTATTTGTTAATAATTAACTAAATTCAATCTTACGTTTATAGTCATAACTAGTACTTGAGGACCTTTGAATGTAGTATTGGAGTGCGTGCAATGTCACATTATTGATGGTAACTATTTTTTCACTATTAATTTTTTATGTTTATAAAATATATGTGTTTTGAAATAATTCACTATAAAATATATGTACCTACTGACTTTGTTTTACTGCTTATGTTGCAGCTTGGTGGGTGTGCTATTGCAGTCTCATTTCCTGAGTTCTTTGGGCCATGATTATCACAAAGAGCATTATATTACAAGGAGTGTTGCTACTACAGTTTCATTTGTTGTTGTATTTGTAATTTTGTTTTTTGAGTTGATGGATTAACATTTATGTATGCTACTGCAGTTTCATTGTAGTGTGCTACTGTATTTTTAATTGTGTTTTTAAGTCATTATGCTACTGCAGTTTCTCCTAATATACTATAATGTATGAATTTATTCTGGTCATCACCTGGTGGGTATGCCTTTTTCCTGGTCATCACCTCTGAACCAATTCGGTTCACTGCATTCCGGTTTGGATTGGTTTCGTTAGACAAATGGATTGGATTGATTCCGAAAATTAAAAATCCGGTAGTAGTGGATCGGATCCAAAATATCCTCAATCCAGTCTATGTCCACCCCTACTTTTTTGTACACTTTAAACCCTCTAAAAAGAAATAAGAAAATTTTAAAATATCATCAATTCATAATTCTAAAAGTAATCATGTAAATAATTACTACTGCCCGCTGCGTGCTACACAGCTACTAGAGGTGGCAGATTTTACTTAAACCCACCAACCCTGCCCTATAATTTTGGATTATTGGGTGAGTGGTTTGAGACGCGGATCACTAATGGATTGGGTTATAACACTTCTCAATTTTGCAGGTTATTACTGAGTTGGGTTAAGGATACCCGTATTTACCCATCTCCAGTCATTTTAGAAACCCTAAAAAGCTTATCTCCCTCCCTCCATCCTCTTTACGCCTCTCTCTCTCTCCCTCCCTCCATCCTCTCTACTCCTCTCTCTTTCTCCCTCCCTCCATCCTCTCTACTCATCTCTATTGTGTGTGTGAATGCGACAGGCGCGAAAGCTCAAGTATAATCGTGTAAAAAATTATTGTCGTTGAGCGAGTGCGACAGTTGCGAGTGTAGTCGTTAAACGTTATGCAAATGCGAAAAGAATTTTCTAGCCCTAATTAAAATAATGGTTTGATTTAAATTAGACTTTAGTTTGAAAAAATAGAGAATTTGTTTTTTAGTATATAGAAATAGTAAGTGAAATATAAAATTTTGGGGCCCTACCTTATGAAATTGGTTTTAGATTTATTACAAATTGGGCTATTAAATAAATTTTGAAAAAATATTGAGGTTGAAGCCCTAAATTGTGTAATTATATTAGGTTTTATTTTGAGTTGGACTAAAAATTTAATTAATTTTCTTAAGGGTTATAAAAATATTAAATTTTCTTAAATTAAAAATACTAAAAAAATTAATTTTGGGGCCCCTTGGACCGAAGGCCCGAGGCTACCGCCTAGGTCGCCTATGGTCAGGGTCGGCCCTATGTGTATACATTTATCTATACTACTATTAAAAGTGTGAAGGGTTTCAGTATTTTAGCATTTCAGTATTAAAATTGTAATTAAAGTAATAATTATCTCTCCTTAAAAATAGTATTTTGATGGTAAATTAATATGGAGTCCACTATTCTTTAATCATTTCAGTATTTCAGCTCTCTCCTAAAAAATAGTATTTTGATGGTAAGTTAATATGGAGTCACTATTCTTTAATTTGTCCAAATAGAATCTAAGTTGGTGAATTATTCTAAATTTTGGAGATAAAATTATACTTTAATTATATTTTTTATATCAAAAAATAATATTTCCCCTATTTTAGTAACGAACCATTGGATATATTTCATCTTATGAATGACTTTACATGGAATAATAGAAGTAGTATGTGTTTTGGTTCAAATAGAGTTATAAAAGTGTTTTTTGTCTAATGATATATAGATATAGATAGGATAATAATTATACTATTCAAGCTTATCCTAAAAAACATAGAAAGTATAATTATAAACAAGTTATATAAATTAAAACACAAAACAAACACTCTTTTTTTATATCCAAATAGAATCTAAGTTAGTGAAAATAGAATTTTATTTTAAAAATTTAGAAATTTGGACCAATTAAAGAATAGTGACTCCAAAATTTAGAATAATTCAGTAATTGGGTTTCTTTTTAGACCAATTAAAGAATAACCGGCGTCCAAATTTTAGGTAAATTATTATCCATCTAACTATACTAATATTATAAGTCTAATCGTAGTGCAACGAATTTTAGCTACTATATTTTAATTTTAGATTATATTTTTATTTATATTCAAACTCTATCTTAATTCCATCTCTATAATCTAATCTTACTTTTAGTGTTATCTATTTGTTTTTGTGTTATATTTTGACTCAAACTGCACCTCTTCCATGTATCCTTAAAAATCATATATACTTAAAAAATACCTTTGTTATGGTACAATTCTACTCCAAAAAGGAATAGTATTAATTCTATTTTATTTGTAACTCTTATCGCATTAATAATTTTCAATTTGTATTTGCACTTGCGACATGCTTTTGAATGTTTTTTTTTCTTAATTTTGTTTGATTGCTTTTTTCTGCAAATTTGTATGGTTCGCACATCATTTTTTGTTTTCCTTGAGGCCTGCTAAATGAAGTACTTTCCTTTGATTACTTAGGTAAAGGTTGGAGTCAAAGTGGGTAAAACATGCGGTGATTTTGAGGAATGGTTTAATTACAGGCTTGTCTGGAATTTGAGGTGCTCAAACTATTTGCAGGTTTTGATTTTGTTTTCAAAATGCATAAAATTAATTTCTTAACAGTAGATTAACTACCATGACAAACACACAAAATTTAAGAAATAGTTTAATAAACAATACAATTGTAGCCGCATGTGTATTTGTGTGTTTCATAATATGTAGGAGCAGATAGAAGAGTTTCCCTACCATCTTTGTGGCAAGATATATTGAAAGCTCAAAAATCATTAAGTCGACATATTATTGGTACGTTGATCTCTTTTTCTTTCTCTATATCTTTTTTTTATGTTGCTTGTTTTTTTAAGTTAAACTTGCATTGATCATAACTATAAAGTATTTCTATTTGTGTATTTCATATAATATGTGGTGTTTTGGTGTTCTATAATATATTGTAGCATAATACATTTCATAATCTTTTCTTTATTTCATTTCTTTATATATTGACTCATCCCCAAAAAAAAAATAGTTAAATGAAAGTAGTATGGCCCCGTTTGGAAACCTTGTTTTTGTTTTGTTTTTTGTTTTTTGGCACTGTTCAGGAGAACAGAACATGTTTGACAACCTTTTTTACTGTTTGTTCTGTTCTCAATTTGGAAACTGTTTTCGTGAATAGTAGAAAAAATAAGGGAACAACAAAAATTTGTTTTTTTGTTCTTTTTGGGATTTTCCAAAAAAAAAAAATTGTGGTAGAGAGGAAAAATTGTGTGAGAATATGTGTGTTTTTTTGCCCCAAATATGTTTTTTGGTCTTGTTCTTTTATGTAAGAAAATAAGAACAAGAACAAGAATTGTTCTTGTTTTTTTATTCTCTAAACAAAAACAAAAATAATGGTTCTCAAACGGGCCTATGTGTTTGTTCATGTATCAAAAGCACATTGAATGTTTTTTCATATCTAATAGTATGTAATGGGAGATGGGATTATTTTTCTTCTTTTCTTGATGAGTTGCCAAACCGGGCCTCGGGATTCAATATTGTTACTAGAATTGATAGATTTAGAGACCAAGATATATACTAAAAAGTATATATTTTTAGTTTTTCTTTTAGTTTCAATCAATACATTTATTTTATATGTTTCATATATTGATTTTTTTTTAGAATTATTTTCTTTTCTTTTTTTTCTTCTGTATTCTTTTAAATTTTATCTATTTTTATCGTCCCTCTAATTTTTTTTCTGTGTTTTAATCCAATCATCTTTTGTTTCTCTACATTTAATTTTATAATTGTTGTTGTTTAATTAAGTATATATTTTTTTGTTTGTTCATGTAAGTTTGGAAATCTCCGAGCCCACAGAAACCCATCAGGCGTCGGGCCCATCAGGCTGACAACCCAACAAGGTTATCAAACGCTCGAACATTAGGCCTATTTCAGCTCATAATTCATCGAAAATAGAAATAATGATGTAAGCAAAGTAGTATTGCCCTGATGGGCTCAAAGTCCAAAAAGGAAATGTATATAAAAGAAGCAAAACCCAAATAAAAGATTCCATTATTGGGTTGTGCATTTTTTTGGCATCTACACATTGGCATCGTCTGTGGGAAGATCGACAAAGAGTTCTTGATTTTTCGGATCTGATCTTCGAGATTTGTAAATCATCTCCTTCTTCCCATCTCGTTAAGTTGAGTTTGTTTTGTTCAACCCGAATATCTGAGAGCTTGTTCCTATTCTTCACCGCCTTCTACAATCTCCATTCACACTGACTCACTACTTCCTGAGCAAACATGTCGGTCACTCGTTCGCAAGCGGACGTTTCGACCACCGGAGACAGCCGTGTAGAAAGTCCTCAAGCCATTGAGCAAATCCTGCAATGCCTGATAGCCGCTAAGGAACGTAGCCTAGCTCTTGAGAAACAGAATGCAAAGCTCATGGCGAGATTGGCTCTACCACCGCCTGCCCCTCCGATAGCGGTGCTCGACCATTCTCAGAACCAACAAGATGGTAACAGACTGGAAGAGCACGCCGAGTCTTCCCAGCGCTTAGGAAAGGCTCCCGCCGCCGCCGAAGCCATGACCCCCCAAAAGCTCTAAGCAATGATGGCCGAGTTCCAAAGGAAAGTCCTCGGGGACTTGAGAACCCAGTCTACCGATGACCTAGCCATCCAAGCGTCAACCAAGTTGATACAATCACCCTTCGTCCCTGAGATAACCCGGGAACCTTTTCCAAAGAAGTTTGTTATGACTCGGTTTACCCCCTACGATGGCACCAAGGACCCCGAGAAGCACATTTATCAGATCCATCAGAAGATGACCATGTACGTTAAGAACGAGTCCTTGTTTTGCAAGATATTTTTCATAAGTCTTGCTGATGCAGCTCTGTTATGGTTCAGGAAGCAGCCACCTCGGTCCATCGGCAGCTGGCAACAGTTGACCAGGCTCTTCGTTGCCCAATACTATGGAAACAAGAGACAGAAGAAAACCATATCATGCCTCTTCACTATGATCTAGGAGAAAAGAGAATCACTGAAGAGCTTTCTATCCCGATTCAACATCGAGTCTTCTTCTATCGATAACTGTGACCTACTGTTGTTGAGGCCTTCCAGATGACCCTTATTCCAGGAACTAAGTTCCATCAATCTCTGGTGAAGCGCCCCCTATCGGGCATTGGGGAGTTAAACTCCAGAGCCCAGGGATACTTGAGGATTGAATAAAAGGAGACCGTCAGGCAGAGGAGGGAGGCCTTGGTCAGCATTGAAGCCCAATCAAAGGATCGAGCGACCGATCGAAAGCGTCTAACACCATCAGGGCCACCAGTTCCTTCAGGACCTCTAGCCCCAAAACCTTTCAAATGTTCCAAATCTGAAGAGAGAACGACCCCCCTGAGGGTCAGCCTTGCCAAGCTCTACCAAGAGAACAAGACCAGAGGGATCTTCCAATAACCCCCAACCATCAAACAACCATTTGACCAAAGGGATAAGTTAAAACATTGTGTTTTCCATGGTGATTTCGGGCACATCACAAACGAGTGTCGTAATCTCAGACAGCAAGTAGAGGCATTGTTGCTTCATGGAGAGCTCCGAGATTATATCCAACGGGACAGACCGAGGGCCGATCAATGTGCCCCTAACGCCCCTTTGAACCCCGCAGCCGCACAGCCGGTCAGGATCATCAATATGATTCTTAGTGGCCCTGCCTCCAAAGAGACGGAAGGATCCTGCCGGAGCCAGCTGCGAAGAGCCCGCAAAACGATAAAAGTCAATGAAATCAACGAATTCCACCACAGGACAAGAGAAACACAGATTATTTTCTCTGCATCAGACCTTCGGAATATCCAAACCCCACATGATGACCATCTGGTTGTGACATTGATGGTGGCCAACTGTCGTGATAAGAGAGTCATGATCGATCCTGGGAGTAGTGCAAACGTCATTACCAAATAGACTTTTGAAAAACTTGAAATCGACTCAAACGAATTTGTGACATCCCGGTGCCCTAGTGCAGGATTCGATGGAAAACAAATCGAACCGATCGGGGAAGTCCAATTGTCGGTATCTACTGCTCAAAAGACCTTGACCGAGATGTTTGTTGTAGTGGATGTGAAGCCTTCGTACAATTTGCTCATGGGAAGGGGATGGATTCACCGGATGCAAGGTGTGTCTTCAACCCTTCACCAGGTGATAAGATGCATAAGCCAGAACGATTTGGACATCATTGATATCAGGGGTGACCAGGTGGCCGCCAAAGAATGTTATATGGTCACCCTGAAGGAGATCCAGAAGGGAAAAGGCCCAATGGTGTCCTATTCCAAAGAACAGAATCCAGGCCCCAAATAGCAATCAAAGGAAGGGGATCCGAGTACCCTGATCGTGGTCGAGCCATTACAGCCAATCTCTGTTATACCCGATAGCCCATAAAAAATTACTTTTGCAGGTACAAATCTTACTGACCCTGAATTGAAAGAACTGACACAGTTATTGCAGGATAACTCCGATGTCTTCACATGGGAGCATACAGACATGCCAGGTATCGATCCTATTATTGCCCATCACTCATTACACGTCGACTCGAACATAAGACCGATTAGGCAAAGGCAGAGACGCATGGGAGCGCATTGGAACCAGATCATAGCGGACAAAGTGTCCAAATTGCTCCAGGTTGGTTTTGTCAGGGAAGTCAAGTACCCCGAATGGCTCACCAACGTAGTGGTCGTATAGAAAAAGAATGGTAAGTGGAGGGTTTGTGTTGATTTTACTGACCTAAACAGGGCATACCCGAAGGACAGTTTTCTACTGCCAAAGATCGACCAGATGGTTGACGCTACCGCCGACTATGAACGTCTAACTTTTCTGGACGCTTATTCGGGATACAATCATATACAAATGAACCCGATGGATGAAGAAAAGACCTCATTCATTACTGAAACAGGTACTTATTGCTTTAAGGTTATGCCATTCGATCTGAAAAATACAGGTGCCACTTTCCAGAGGTTGGTCAACAAGATCTTTAAGGGAATGATGGGTACAATGATCGAGGCTTATATTGATGACACTGTGGTAAAGAGCATAAAAAAGGAAGATCATCTTGCACACTTACACCAAGTGTTTGACACCCTCAGGATGTATGGAATGAAGCTTAACCCGGAGAAATGCTCCTTTGGCGTGTCATCTGGACAATTCCTAGGACACATCGTAGACCAGACCAGGATCCAAGCCAGCCCGACACAAGTCAAGGCCCTAATGGAAATGAAGGATCTCCGGACACATAAAGACGTTCAAGTCCTGACAGGAAGAGTGGTTACCCTTAACAGGTTTATTTCATGACTCACTGATCGATGCAGACCATTCTTTCAGGCAATCAAGGCAAAAAGGGGAGAAGTCTGGGGTCCTGAGCAGTCTGAAGCCCTAGCAAGGTTAAAAAAGTATATGACCAAACCCCCAATCCGATCCACACCAGGCCCCAATGAAGTCTTACATCTGTATCTAGCAATATCCTCTGTCTAGACCAGTGCAGCCCTCATCAGAGAGGATAGGAACCTACAGATGCCAATCTTCTACACCAGTAAATCCTTGGTTGAAGCGGAGACTTGATACAGCAGGCAAGAAAAGCTGGTTCTATCACTGGTAACTGCCAAAAGACGACCGAGGCATTACTTCGAGGCTCATCCAATCATTGTCCCGACCTCCACGCCTCTCCGGGTTATTATGTCAAAACCCGATCTTTCGAGCAGAATCTCCAAATGGGCCATCGAATTACGAATATAGGACATAACTTAGGCCTTGTTGGTAAGCTATCTGGTTCCACCTGGTTTGGTCTGGTCTTTGTTTTTAGGGACCAGACCATGTTTGTTTGGACTTGGTCTCAAAATTTGGAACCAGACCAAATTGAACCAAATGGGGTGTTTTTGGAACCAGATTTTTTTATGGTTCAACCTGGTCCGGTCTGGTCTTATTAATAAAATATATTTATAAATAATTAAAAATGAATAAATAAATAAATAATAAATAATAATAATAATAAATTAAATAAAACATATTTTAAAAATAAAAAATATATAATAAATAATAAACAAAATGAATTAAATAATACCTAATAATAAAAAAAATAATATAATAATAATAAATAAATATAATAATAAATAAATGAATAAATAATTAAATATATTTTTAAATAATTAAAAATGAATAATTAATAATATAAATAATAAATTAAATAAAACATAATAATAATAATAAAAATGAATACAATAATAATAAATAAATATAATAATAATAAAAAATGGACTAAATAATAAATAATAATAATAAATTAATAAAATAAATAATAAATTACATAAAACATATTTAAAAATATAATAAAAATAATAAATAATAAACAAAATGAAATAAATAATAATAATAAATAAATATAATAAAAAAATAATAAATAGATATAATAATAAATAAATATAATAATAAATAATAAGTAAATATAATAATAAATAAATACTTCATAATAATAATAATAATAAATGAGTATAATAATAATAAATTAATATTAAATTAATAAAATATATTTTTAAATAATTAAAAATGAATAAATAATTTATAAATAAAATGAATTAAATAATGAAATAATAATAAATAAATATAATATATTTATAAATCAATATATAAATTAATAAATAATAATATAAATAATAAAATATATTATAAAGTGAAGAAATAATAAATAAATATTATAATAAATAATAAATAAATAGTTAGACCAGACCGCTTACCAAATAGACTTTTAAGTTTAGGATCCAGATCAGATTAGACTAGACTAGACCAAAAAGACCGCCTACCAAACATGGCCTTACATACCCTGGGTTTCCATCAAAGGACAGGCGGTGGCAAATTTCTTACTTGAAGATGAAACTGAATAACCCGACCAGTAGACTGAGCCAGATACTTGAAAGCTTTTTGTGGATGGATCAGCCAGTTTTGCCGGATCAGGAATCGGTTTGGAGATCTAGACACCCTATGGGACACACATCCATATGTTAGTTCAACTACAGTTCCCAGCCACAAACAATGAGGCAGAGTATGAAGCGATCGTAGCGGGTTTGAGGTTAGCCCGGAGCCTCCAGATTCAAGCCCTAGTAGTGCACAATGACTCTCAGCTATTCATTCAACAAATTAAAGGGGAATACGAGGCAAAAGACCCCAAAATGGAGTCTTACCAGGCACTTGTGCTGAAGGAAACAGAGAGCTTTCAGAAAATAACCTTCACTCAGATCCCGAGAAACGTAAACTCTGTAGCTGACCACCTAGCTGGTCAGGCGTCCTCAGCTGGAGAGGACCTGACCCGGGTTGTGTCGGTAGATTTTATAACCAGGCCAAGTATTCAAGGCCCAGTATAAGTGATGCTTATTCCAAGGGAGCCCAACTGAATGGATCCCGTGATGAATTACCTGAGAAATAGGACACTCTCGGAGAATAAAGCTGAAGCTCACAAGATCAGGAGGAATTCAGCCCAATATTCTGTCCTAAACGGGCAACTCTATCAAAAGTCCTTCTCGGGTCCTTATTTAAAGTGCATTACGCCCTCAGAATCAAGAGTAGTGATGCAGGAGATCCACAGTGGATCTTGCGGGAACCACTCCGGAGGAAGGTCCCTTGCCCACAAAATACTCTCCCAAGGATACTTTTGGCCCTATCTATCATGGGTTGCCAAGGACTATGTTCGGAGGTGCAAGCCATGCCAGATGCATGGGGACATTATCCATCGACCGTCGGAGTTCCTACACCCGACCATAGTCCCACATCCCTTTGCCCGATAGGGAATAGATATCGTAGGACCTCTCCCGAAGGCAATTCGGTCAAATTTCTATGTCCTCCTGGCCACTGATTACTTTATCAAATGGGTGGAAGCTAAAGCCTACCCCGCCATCAAAAGTAACCACGTCATCAAGTTCATTTGGACCCACATAATATACAGATTCGGGCTACCAAGGACAATTGTGATGGATAATGGAACAAATCTTGACAACAAGGAAGTGAGAGCGACTTTTCAAAAAAAAAAAAAAGTAAGAGCGTTCTTTGTCGAACATGGTATCAACCAGAATACATCATCCATTTGATACCCACAGGGGAATGGACAAGCCAAAAGAACCAATCGAACCATATTCGCCACCTTGGCCAAAAAACTTGAGGAAACAAAAGGAGCCAGGCTCGATAAGCTTCTTGAAGTGCTCTGGTCATATAGAATGACCCCCAGACAGCCCACCGGTGAGACCCCCTTTACCATGGCATACGACGCTGAGGTTGTGATCCCAACGGAGGTCAGGGTTCCAACCCTTTGGAGCTAGGCCTGGGTGGAAGGCCCGAATAACCAGCACCTAGCACACGACCTTGATCTGCTAGATGAAAGAAAGGAAGTTGTCGGTATCAGGTTGGCCGCCTACCAATAGCGTGTCCAGAACCACTTCAACCAAAAAGTTAAAAGAAGGGAGTTCCAGGTCAGTGACATGGTCCTCAGGCGAAAGATTGGACTCGTGGGCAAGCTCAGGGAGCCTTGGGAGGGCCGGGCGTGGAGCATACCGCGTCCGAAGGAATAGTGACGGTGGAATGGAAACAAACTCCTAGAACGCCTCTCGGCTGAAGAGGTACTACCTATAACAAGCCCAATTTATTTTTAATTTGATCACTTTTGAGTTTACTTTTACTATGATCATTTTTATAAAAAGGCCCCGAGCCAGATCATCAGTAAAATCATTTTTTTATGGCAAAAAATAGCTTATAAATATCTACTGATGCAAAAAATAAACCAAGTTTTGTCTTGTCTCTCGCATGGCCTAAAGTGCCCGAAAGACACAACACTGATCCAGAAGAGATCAAGATTTTGCAAAAAATAAACCAAGTGTTGTCTTGTTTCTCGTATGGCCTGAAGTGCCCGAAAGACACAACACTGATCCAGAAGAGATCAAAATTTTGCAAAAAATAAACCAAGTGTTATCTTGTCTCTCTCGCATGGCCTGAAATGCTCGAAAGACATAACACTAATCCAGAAGAGATCAAAATTTTGAAAAAAATAAACCAAGTGTTGTCTTGTCTCTCGCATGGCCTGAAGTGCCCGGAAGACATAACACTGATCCAGAAGAGATCAAAATTTTGCAAAGAATAAACCAAGTGTTGTCTTGTCTCTTGCATGGCCTGAAGTGCCCGAAAAACACAACACTAATCCAGAAGATATCAAAATTTTGTAAAAAATAAATCAAGTTTTGTATTGTCTCTCGCATGGCCTGAAGTGCCCGAAAGACACAACACTAATCCAAAAGAGATCAAGATTTTCCAAAGAATAAACCAAGTGTTGTCTTGTCTCTCGCATGGCCTAAAGTGCCCGGAAGACACATCATTGATCTAGAAGAGATCAAATTTTTGCAAAAAATAAACCAAGTGTTGTCTTGTCTCTCGCACGACCTGAAGTGCCCGAAAGACAAAACACTGATCCAGAAGAGATCAAAATTTAGAGATCAAAATTTTACAAAAAATAAACCAAGCGTTTTCATCTCTCTCGCATGGATTGATGTGCCCGAATAATCTAAGTGCAATAGAATTCAACTGGAAAAGAACTATGATTTTCATTTAAAATATGGACCCCGATGGTCAAGGCTTGCAAATGTTTTACAAATAAAGAATCCTACATTCTGCAATCCTAAAAACTAGAAGGAAGCTCGGTAGAATTCACTATCTAAGTGCCAGCATCAGTGCCCGCCGCATTTGAGCTCACAAGAACAATTGCCATATCAGGAGCGGGCAGCACTGAATGAACATAATCAGGAGTAGGCCCCGGAAGAGGTTTGGTAAGGAACTCACAAAAACGAACGTCATCCGAACCTCCAACCAGATCATCATATGGCGGAGCAATGCCCAGAGACTCATCCAACTCCTCCACTGAGGCGAAGTCCCTCTCCTCAATAGGTTTCTGTATGTCCTGGAAGCAAATCCTCCAATCGAACCCAATCTGGTACTGGGCAGTGTCGCAGAGACACTTATACATCTGATTGCCACCCCGGTGGCACATCTCCACTGTTGACCTCTCCACTGCCAGGAGATTCTCGATTTCGACCTTCTTCTCCAGAAGCTTTTCTTTGGAGGCCTTCAGGTCCTTATTCTCTACCTTCAGGCCCACGACTTCAGCAGCTATGGCCTGATGAACTGTCTTCATCTCCTTGATCTTCTCTTGGGCCGCCGAAAGTTTTTGCTCCGCAGAGATTGCCCTTGTGGTCTGAACCTCCAGCTTATCATTAGATATCGATAGCAGTGTTGTAACACCCCGTGTTATATTCCTTTTTCCTGAAATTAATTTTAATTTAATTTCAATAATGACGTCACTTGTTATGACGTATTGTTTATTCTTGGTATTTGGTACCTGTAAATTTTTCGCGTTTACTTTTAAAGTTGACCGGATGACTTTACGGTTTCTCTTTAACAACTACGCGAGTTCTTGTTGTTGACTACACGGTATTAGTACTTTTACTGATCCGGTGTGAAGCGTATTAAATTACCTTCTTGGTGTTCCGGTTGTTGGATTTCTAACCCGGTATAATTCTTTCGGACTAATTTGGTAAATTGGTGTCCCGTGTAATTACCAGTTACGTAAACTACACTTGGGGGTTGGTCCGTAATAAATTGGGATTTATTATATATATATTGAAGTGGGGTTCGTTTTGCAATTATAGAGAAGTTGAGGGTTAGTTATGCAATTAGTATATATATGTATATACATGTACGCATATCTGTTATCTTCTCATTTTCCACATGACGACCTAGCTCCTCCTTTCTCTGCAGCCGACCACATCTTCATTCACTCCTGCTCTCCATCATCACCATATTCGCCGGTCAGGCGAGAGAGAAAGGGAGAGAGAGAAACGGCGAGAGAGGGTCGCGCTGGTGCAGGCAACAGGTTGCCGCAGCAGCAGCTGCGGCTGGAGCTAGGGTCGGCGACCTGGAGCGGCGGCGACCGGGCTGGGCGGCGATGCGGCGGCTACGGCGTGGTGGTCCGGTGGTGGTGGTCTGGCAGTCGCGCATGGTGGCGCCAGGGACGGCCAGTGCTGTTCGCGCGAGCAGTGGCGACTTCGGCTGGGCTTCGGCCAATTTTTCGGCGACCTTCCGGTGATCGGTTTGAGCCGATTTTCAGTGAGTAGCTCCGTATATTCATGGTATTCGTTATATATTAATTTCGTGATTTTAGGATGAACGATTTGCCCGGAAATCGCATTTATAGGTTATAGATTTCGTTTGTGTTATTTTAGATTTAACCCAATTAATTAACCAAATATTAATGGGCTTCATATATATCGTATTGGTTGTCGAGACGGACATTTCGATATATTCGAAATAATTATCGGACGATTTTGGTCGGCGGGCTTCGTGTTCGGGCGCTGGTACTGTGCTGTTTCAAGCTGTTCGGTAACGTATAAATTAGGTGGGAAACTTTATTTCTCACTCCACATTATTGAAGTAGTTTTGGGTGTGCAAACCCTTATTTAATTTATTATATATATATTAAATCGTTAATTTAAATATCTATAATTCGTTTAGAATCGGAATTGGACTTAGGAATTAATTTAAGAAAATTAATTAAATTATTTCCTACGAGATTAAATATATTCCTAATTGAATTGAATAGGAATAGACGACTTAGAAATTCCTTTGAGAATTAAATGAGCTAGAAGATTTGTAAACGTTGGACGTGAGAGACTTAGACGCTATTCTAGGTTCCTTTTTATTACGTGGATTATCTGTTTAAATTATTTGAAAGAAATGATAAGGGAAATTGAAATATTTTCTAAAGAATTAAGAAAATATATTTTTGAAAATATGAGTTATATATGAAATTGTTTTCATATGATTTAAATGCTTTATTGTATTTTAAAGCATGAAAAGAGATTTTGAGATTTATATTACCATGTGGGTATTTTTATAAATATGATGTATTACATATTTATGATTGAGATATGATTTGATTGTACACCATGTCGTGTGAGCACATGGGTGTTGGTGCATGTAGTGCACGGTTTCACCATTGACAGAGAGAGTTCATTTGGTGTGGTCTACTTCCTTTGTGCGTGGGGCACGAGTAGACGTTTGTGTCGGATCATCACAACAACTGGCCAGGAGGTATCACGCCTACGGAACTAAAAAGCCGGCAAATGTGAGTTAGGAGTCCAGGTAGAGGCTCATGTTCTTGACTCAAGGGTAGTCATGGCGTACGGAGTTGCATGTTGGGCTCTCGTACAACCGTCTTCCCTGTTGAAGTGATAGAGAGAAAATCACTTGGGAAAGGTCGGTGTGGTAACTCTACACTATGATGAGTGGACAGAGTTTGTATCCGTTACCCTTGGGAATGGTGTGTTGTGTGTGAGTATCACGGGGAGTGTTGAGTCACATTAAACTGCCTATTATTTATGTGATCTCGTTTAACATGTATATGTGCTATATTACATGTGTTGTTGGGGCATGCTATTTATAAATATTGTAAATTAAATTCATATTTTATAAATGCTCAGTTGAAAGTAATTAATGTGGAAGAAAATGATAATATGCCATTATAAATAAGTATAAATGAAACGAATATATTTATACTTGTTGTTGTATACCTTAGTACCCTTGGGGGAGGTTATGCGTGTTGGCATAGTGATTCATGTGGCTAGCGGAGGCTAGTGGTGGACCGTAGGCTTGACTTGAGTTGAGGCCTTAGAGATTGTGGTTAGTAGCCTTAGAGATTGTGGTTAGCAGCCTTGTGATTGTGGTTAGTAGCCCTGTGATTGTGGTTAGTAGTTTGGTGATCGTGGTTAGTTGTGTGAACTCTTTTGAAGATGTGAGGTTAGGGATGATTTTTGTATCAATTGATAATTGAGGCCTTAGAGAAGGCGAGTGATGAGTTGTATGAGATTTTGATTGATGAGAAGGGGTTATGATTAGGGATTTATTTAGTACTCGAGGTACCGTAGCTTGACAGTCTCGGTTCTTGTGCTTAGTTCATTCCCCTAAGCATTCCTTGTACGGTGTTTTGTACACTAGTACGTGGTCGTTGACTTGTATGTCATTCCTAGATTCCTTGGTTACGGCGTGGTGCCGAACCTCTTCCTCGTGGTATCATTTGATTTGGTGGAGTTGGAAACGGATGGTGGTCTTCCGTGAGTCCAACGTGTTGTTCTTCCTTTATTGTCCTTTTGGGCATTATAGGAATCCGTGGAGTTGTTCATTCTTATGTGGCTGTCATTTCGAAAACGGTGTTTTCTAAGTTTTGAAAGTAAACTTTTGTATTTAAAAGGAAAAACCCGTTTTCGCCTACCCCCGAATAAACGAACAGTTTTAATACTTATAAAATGATCTTGAGATCTTCTTTGAAATTATTTTCAACTTTTAAAAGCCTGTGATGGAGACTGACGGAGACCGGGGGCAAGACGGTCATTTTTACTGTGTGATTTCTAAAAAGAAAACTATTTTATCACTTGTCTAGAGATTCTGAGATTTTGAGACTTCTTTCTCAAAATCTCGACTTGTAGTATTTTGAAAGGTGGTTTCTTGTTTCACCTTTTCTTCGGATCGTTCTAAGTCTCGGTTAGGAGGCTTGGTGTTGTTCAGTGCACACTTATAGTGTTGCATTTCCTTTTCTTTGGGTTGTTGATGTCACCATCTAGGTGATTGGGGTTTTTCACTTGTTAGGGGCATGGATGCCGAATGAAATGGTTTGAGTTTTAAAAACCTTTTTCTTAAAAACTATGGAAATCCTTGGGATTCCTCTTTTATTTACTTTCATACTCGGCCATTCGCTTTTGGTTCCCTTGTCCACTTGTGGTGTTCCTTTCTGGTTCATTCGTGATGTTCTTTCCTTGTTTGGGTATTCTTAACCTTGACATTGTGTCTCGGTTATCTGTTGGTGTAGCATTGGGACTCCTTTTCCCTTGCTTGGGTTCTTGACTCTTACGTGGTTTTTCATATCCTTAGTGAGAGCGTTGGTGATTAATTGACATTGTTGGAGATAGTAATTGAGGTTTGTTATATATATATATATGTATATATATATATATATATTGGTGATAGTATTATGAGGTTAATGTGATGATGTGACTTATGGTATCGAGGAATAGATGTGATTGAGGTGATCTAGTTCCTGAGAGGTAGATTCCTCTAGGAGTGGGATGAGATTTGTTATATATATATATATTGTATAAATATATATATATATATATTGATGATGGTTGTGTTAGTACGCAAGGACGTGGGTGTTTTCCTTCATGTGTTATCGGGGTGTAGGATTTGAGCCTTCCTTGGTACTATTGGTGGATTTTGTTTCCTGTGGATATTAGAGGTGAGTGTGTTTCCCTCTGTTGGATTTGGTGGTTAGCGTGATGAGCATTGATGATTGTTAGATTTGACTTGGGTTGTTGTGTACCTAGTGTACATTGGTGAGAGTAGTGTAGACTACTGGTGTTGGGTACTTGGAGTACGAGTTTTAGAGACTCATGTTGTGTATTTATATATATATACGTGTAGATATATATATATATATATATATATTCCCTATATACTTATGTATACTCGTTTACGATGGTATATGAGCGCGTTGACTTGGATTTGCGTGGATGGGACTAGTTGGGCTATTTATATCTTATTAGACGGTTTAGCTTTACCTAAACTATCAGAGGATGTGGTAGTTAGGATATCTTTTCCCACTGAGCTTATTTGCTCACGGAGGGAATTTCATTGGCCCCCCTGGTATTCCACGCCAGGTTGCAGGAAATATACGGCTATGAGCAGGATGCAGTGCAACGGCAGCTTCTTTTGTTTCCTTGTTACAGGTTTTGGAGTTGCGTTGGGTGATGCGGTTACGGTTGCAGCGCGACTGGGTTTGGGGACGGTAGTATTCTTCTTTCAGCTTCTTTACCCATTGTTATGGGATTATCATGTATTTCTTTTGGGAGCCAGTCTGTTGGCATATCCCTGTTGATGTATCTTTTACTTCCTGTATTTATTCTTTCAGGAGATTATTGTATTTATTCTGCACAGCTAGGTGCTTTACTGTATTTTTATTCGAGCATTTGTGGCTCTGTTAATGTTAGAGGGTTTGGAGGGGTTTTGGTTTCTTTCCACTACCTCGGCCCTATTAGGATTGATGAATGTGGGGCTTGGAAGCCATTGTGATTATTGAATTGCTTTGGGCAGGTTATTGTGTTGTGTTTGGTTGTCCGGATGTTCCATTTACAAACGGAACTCTGCCGGATTTTCGTTAGATTCCGCTGCTTAGTTTTATTAGTCATTTGGGTATTAAATATACCATATCTATCATTAACCCATATGTTTTCACGGTTAATGATGTCTTAGTTGGTCATTCATGTTAAGGATCACATTCTGATTCCTTGGATGTCCCTGTTCGGGAGTCTTAGGGATTTAGGAGCGTGTCTGTTGGTATCTAAGGATACTCTTGTATTTTTAGTATTCGTGTTGGCATGGAGTATATTTTTATTGTTATTCCATGTACTTCTTTGTTATTGTTGACTCTAGTAGTCGTTTGGTTTGCGTCACCCTTTAGGAGCGTGACAGCATGGTATCTGGGCATTCATTGCAACCCTTTATGGGTGTTTGATGACTGAATGTCTCTTGGTTTTCGTTTCTTTTTACTTCCGCAATCACTCCCTTAACTCTTAGGCTCGGGTTTCGGAGTCCTAGGAATCGGGGCGTGACAAGTGTGGCCACCTTTTCCCTTACATCCTCCTTCAGCCTTAGAAGCTCTGAAGGTTTGCTAAGCAACCTAGTGTCCTCATCCATCTTTGCATTATAAGCATGGGTCAGGTAGAGCATCTGCCAAGAATGCAAGTGTTAGCCAGATCAATGAATAAAATGAAGAAATAGAAAGTATGACTGAAGAAACAACATATCGAAAATGCACCTTCATGGAAATCTCCGGACCGGTCAAGGCAAAATCTGCCCGATCGATCTGTGTCAACTTCTTTTGGTCTGCAGGGGTCCAGATCTGGAGACCCATTGCCCAAAAGGCAACATCATTATCAATGGTCTCATGTCCCACGACCAAGAAGTCACCACCCAAAAGTGTTATCTTTTGGTGCCCATGGGACAGGTTGCTCCTTCCCAGACGTAGCCCCAGACTCTGCCATTATGCTTGGCGACGACGTTGTAGTCAAACGGGGCCTAACCGATCAATCGGGGATATCTTCCTCAGATCGGGGACATTGTGTCCCCACTAAACTGGTTTTTCCCTCAACTGGTCGAGATCCTGGAACGGGGATTTCCCCCGAAGAAGGGATAAAGGGCGATTCGGCAATACCCTCTCCCGAAGGAGGAGGTTGGATAATTGGAATATTTCCCATTGGTGGTGGAGGGACTGTCCCAGAAGGAGGATTTGGAATACCTTGGGACCGCTGATCGCTTTGGGCTTCCTCCGGTATCGAAGGGTTTGTCTGAGGGCCCGGTACTCGCTTGACCTTCTTCTTAAGGACGGGTGGCGGGATCCTCAGCATGGTATTTTGATCTTCTGATGTTAGTGCCTACAAATTAGAACCCGTCAAGTAACTATCACACATCCTCAGGGGTTGCCCCCAAATTTTAGACTTAAGGATATCAAATCTGGATGAGATGTATTTTGGAGTTTTAAATCGGTTGGGCCCTCCCAAAAACTCTAGCACATGATGACCCAACTTATCATTACACTATTCGCAATAGCACGACCCTCTATGATAAGGTTTGAAGGAAAGGAATAAAGGTTTGTCAAATTCACTAGATACTACGAGTTTGGCTGAGCCAGGAAGCCTCCAATTCCCGCTTACCGGGATCATTCTTTCCTTCCACCCCTCATTAGATTTCTCAGTGCCATCGCACATCTTTCTCCCATTTAAAGGAAAAAGATTGTACCGACCCCTATAGTCCTTCTGGTCCTGTATCTTCTAACAGAATAGAAGCTCAGCCAAACCCAGATCAAGACCCATCTCCCGATTAATCATCATGACCATAGCCACAATCCTGAAGAAATTGGGCCCCACTTGAAGCGAAGCCAGACCCGAGGTAGACAAGATATAAAGAAAAAAATGATGGATCGGGAATCTACCTGAAGATGAAAAGCTAACAGTAATATCTGATCATCCCTAATTCCCTCCCCTGTCCTGAAGTCGTACTTTTTGGGATAATTCTTAACTATCACCCCCATCGGGTATCCTACACTTAACCCTCAATCTCTTCAGCACCGTATCTACCCTATGTGCAGGGGGAAGGGGATCAGCATAAAATTGATCTCCCGATCTTCCTACAGCTGGATCCCCACCCATAGCAGCGTTTTGGTTAACCTCGGGAAGACTAAATTTGACCCTCCTAACCACCTCTAACGATGGAGAACTAAGGGAGGCATCGGAATTTACAAAAGAGGGGAGACGGTCACTACCCAACCGAGTGTTATCGCTATCAGACATATTGACAAAAAGGTAGGAGAGCTAGAAGAAATGACTTACTCTAAGATGAATCCCGATGAGATTTCATGAGTTTTCCTGGAGAAATGTACAGATTCTGGTAGTAACAAGAGGAGAACCCAAGTTGTAGAGAGTTTCTGAGAGCTAAGAGCTTGGAAATGCAATGAGTGTTTAGCAAATGGACCCTTGGTATTTATAGAGGTCATTGAAGTATATGAAGAGTCATGCGCACATGAAACGAAACATCACGCCGCCTCCTCAGCCCCCATCTCGCGAATCAAGGCTACCAT
Source organism: Cornus suecica (assembly GCA_963922005.1). Taxonomy (NCBI): domain Eukaryota; kingdom Viridiplantae; phylum Streptophyta; class Magnoliopsida; order Cornales; family Cornaceae; genus Cornus; species Cornus suecica. Next base: position 73,046,710 of record OY998240.1, on the reverse strand, counting down.
GAATTTGAAATGATTAATGATGACACAACTGTCGAATGAACCTGCCACGTCACCCCCGCAGGGGTAATGTATCTATATTCCCCCACTTTACCTTTTCGGTAATGGGCCTGACTGCCCGAAATCCCATAACCAAAAAGAGGGCCCGTGTAAGTATGGAAATCTCCGAGCCCACAGAAGCCCATCAAGCGTCGGGCCCATCGGGCTGACAGCCCAATAAGGTTATCGAACACCCGAAGATTAGGCCCATTTCAGCTCATAATTTCTTGAAAATAGAGATAATGATGTAATAATGATGTAAGCAAAGTAGTGTTGCCCTAATGGGCTCGAAGCCCAAAAAGGGAATGTATATAAAGGAAGCAAAACCCAAATAAAAGATTTCATTCTTGTGTTGTGCATTTTTTTGGCATCTACACTAATAAAATTTTATATATACATTTTTGGTAAAAGTATAATTATATTTAGTATTCAAATTTGAGTTTTCCTTATCTTTTTGATATATGTGAAGTTGTTAAATCTGATTTTCATATTCTTTTTATTGAAATTATTACTATAGACTATTAACCTCAATATATAAATTTGTTATAAATTAAAATTTACTTACGTGCAACGCATGTGCTCGTTACTAGTTTGTATATAAATGTATACACTTTGGAGATTTGGAATTCTTGTAAATCTAGTTCAAAATTATTTTGGGGTTTTTCAAGAATGTTAATGTTTGGTTTGTAAATATATATAAATAAATATATATATATATATATATATATATATAAATATATATATATTTATATAAATGTATAGATGTTGGAGGTTGTGATGATCTAAATCCATATTAAAATCTATTAAATTATTTTGAAGAATTTTAGTGTTTGGTGTTCTTACCCATTAATCTTACTCCAAACTCTACCCATCTTTTAATTTACTTTCCTTCACATGTTTTATATATAATTAATTTTAAAAATTATATACGAATAAAATCTTTTAAATTTTGAATTACATTTATATTATATTATATATATATATATATATATATATATATATATATATATATATATATATGTGTGTGTGGGTGGGGTTGACCCGACCCGCTAAGTAGGTTGAGACCCAAACTCGCCGGTTTGACACTTCTAACTACTACTAACATTTATTTACTTTCTTATTTTAGTAATTTAATCATTTATTGATGACGTGGCAAGATTTTTTAAAGGGAAAATTACACAAATTATCCCTGAACTATGACATAATTGCACGCAGTACCCCTTATGTTTTAATAATATCATAAACTACGCTTAAAACAACATCCGTTGTAACACTTAGCCCCTTCCATTAAAAGTCAACCCCTTCCGTTAAAAGTCAACGACGAAATTTTTTCTTTTTGGTCAATAAAGCCTATTTTTTGAGTGAACTTCCAATTTTGCCCTTATATATGCATGTTCCAATTTAACCCTTATTTATACATACAAAATTACTTAAATACCCTAACTTTTTTACCAAATTGCCCTCACAATTTCATTTAAAAAAATATAAAAATATTTTTTTTGTGAAAAATATATATTATGTTCCAAAATATGAATTTTTTTTGCAAAAAAGTATATGTTATGTTCCAAATTATGAATTTTTTCCGAAAATTTAATTTTTTGCAAAAATTATATATTATGTTCCAAAATATGAATTTTTCGGAAAAAAAATTTATATTTTGGAACATAATAAATATTTTTTTGCAAAAAACTATTTTTCAGAAAAAAATCATATTTTGGAACATAATATATACTTTTTTGCAAAAAAAATTCATATTTTGGAACATAATATATATTTTTCACAAAAAAAATATTTTTCGTAAAAAAATCATATTTTGGAACATAATATATATTTTTCGCAAAAAAATTATTTTTCGGAAAAAATTTATATTTTCCGAAATATATATATATTTTGAAATTATACTTTTTACGAAAAATATAATTTATAGAATCTTTTTATTTAAGTTTCTGGGGTTTAATATAATATTGATGTTAATGGAACATTGATGTTTGTGTTTTTCGGAACAAGCAATTTCAATTTTTATATTTTTTTAAATGAAATTGTGAGGGCAATTTGGTAAAAAAATTTAGGGTATTTAAGTAATTTTGTATGTAAAATTAAGGGTTAAATTGTGACATGTATATATAAGAGCAAAATTGGAAGTTCACTCCAAAAATAAGCTTTATTGACCAAAAGAAAATTTTGGGGTTGATTTTTAACGGAAGGGGCTAAGTGTTACAACGGAGGTGATTTTAAGGATAGTTTAGGATATTATTGAAACGTAAAGAATATTGCGTGCAATTATGTCATAGTTCAGAGGTAGTTTGTGTAATTTTCCCTTTTTTTAAAAGACGGTTACTTATACTCCTACTGAGTATCTAATTTCAGCGCTTAATTAGGCAATACAATTTGCAGACAAGATATCCACCGTTGATTTCGCCTCCAAATAAGTGAAGTCAAAGGGAAACGGATCCTGTACGTTTCTTTGTTTATCCGCTGATTACACTACAAGATGCCACGTGTCCAGCTGATTTCAAGGGACACGGATCCTCTCCGCTTGCTCTCTGCGTCCGCTTCTCCCCGCTGACTACGGGGTAATAAAGTGTCCGTTTGGATACCCTGTTTTTTGTTTTTGTTTTTTTACTGTTCACAAGACTAAAAAAAAACACGTTTGGCAAACGCGTTTACTGTTCACTGTTTTTTCCCTAAGAAAACTGTTTTATGTGAATAGTGTATAAAAGTGATGAAAACACCAAATACAACTTTTAGTTATTTTTTGAGTTTTTTCACTGTTTAGGTGGTAAAAACAATGAAAACATCAAATTCATAAAATACAATTTTCACCAAATAAAAGTGGTGAAAATACCTTCATCCAAACGTTTTTTTGTTTTTAGTTTTTTCCTGAAAAAACCAAGACAAATACAAAAACAGTTTTTATATTTGAAGACAGAAAACAAATACAAAAAACAAGCTTTCCAAACGCACCCAAAAGAGACACATCAGCAAACATCGGCTCAACTTTTTGATGAGAGGAAAGAGAAATTTTAATTTAAATGGCAAAAATACCCTTATAATTTTTTCATATTTTCCCCTAAAATTTTAAAAGTGTATTATAAACGAAAAAATATATTTCGAACTTATTTTTTATATATATATTTTACATTAAACAAATATTTTATATTTTACCCTAAACATATATTTTTTAATAATTTTTTTTTCTAACCAATATATCAAATATTGTTTCTTTATTTATAGTGATTTATTTTTAAAAATAAATTTTTAAATTTTTTTATGTATTTGATGAATTGGTCGAGAATAGGCTCAAATATTTTCCAACCAATACATTAAAAAAAATGGACTTAATTTTTTAATGTATTGGTCCCTAAACAAAATTCGGACAATTTTTTTATATTTTACCCTAAAAGAAAAGAAAATAAATAAAAAAATTTCTTGGCGAATACATCAAAGTGTCAAACGAAAACAAAAAATCTAATTGGTAGTTAAATTAAAAAAATGAACTATAAATGAAAAAAATAATATTTCGGACTTAATTTTTTTATATTTTACCCTAAACGAAAAAAAAACAATTTAAATAAGATTTTTTGTTTGAGACTTTGATGTATTCATTGAGAAACAATAAAAAAAAATTAGGGTTAAATATTAAAAAAATTGTTTGATTTTTTTTTTTTCCATTTATAGTTCAATTTTTAGATTTAACTACCTAATTGATTTTTTATTGTTTTCTTGAGACTTTCTTCATGTATTGGTTGAGAAAAAATAAGACTACCTAATTAGACTATATTCAAAAAAAAAATTCATTTACAATAGAGGGGTGTTATTTGCCCAAAATGCAAGCTATAGGAGTATATTTGGCCCTTTGTCATTTTTAATTCATTTTTATGTTAAATATTAAGGGGTAAAAAAGTTAATTTATCTCTCAGTTATCGGTATTATGACGTCATGTATCCCTTTTGTTGGCCTTAAGATTTTAATCTAAGAGTAATTTTGTAATTTTGATGATAACAAATCATTAATGATGTATTTATACTAATGAATACAATGAGTATTTGTCCAAGCTTGTAAAAACAGGAAAATCATATCATGGATCACGTGGACAAAAAGATCATGGTGTTACCATTTAAAACGAACGAACAAGAATATCAAATGCAAAAAGATTGAAGTTAAAAAATGATCAAGAGCAAAGAAGTTGAAGCTTAAAGTTAATCATTTCAAAGAGGATCAACCACTACTTGAAGATTGGGGTAGATAGATTGGTGAGTGCTTAAGATTAAATTGTCAAAGTAATTATTTGAATTATTTTGAAGCTCTAGAAATCTAAAATCATTGTGCATAAAACTATTTTTTTGTAAACAAATAAATACCAAATTAATGAATTTGGGTTTGAGAATTAGCATTCAAAGTTTTGCAAATTAAATACATAATACTTAGAAACTCAGCTCACCCTATTTGCAATTTCAGCTCACCTCATTCCCATAGTTTGTGATATGCTTTAGAAACAGCTATTTTGAAATGCAAAATTCAGCTTACCCCATTCTCTAATTCAACTCACCCCATTCTCATTATTTGTATTGAATTTGCTTCATCCCTTTTCAAACAGCTTTATTGCCTTTTCAAACGACTCTATGAGACTTTTGCCATATTTTATGCCAAAAGGGATGAAAGTGGTTGCTATAAAAGGACTTAAAACTCTCTTTACAAATTACCTCTTGCAATCTCAACAATACACTTTCATATACATGTTTGTATCATCATTCACATATTTTCAAGTCCAAAGCTTCCATTTTGATTCAAATTCTTACTCTAGTCTTGTGGGCAAGAGAGCTACAATTGTACAAATCAATCTTTGAGAGATATTTTATTATACAAGATCATTGTATTCAAAGGGTTGGTGTGACCCAATTTTAGGCTAAGAGAAGGTGTTCTCTTAGCAAGGAGAAGTGATGTGCTTCTTGTTAAGATTTTCTCTCCACCCGTAAGGAGAAGCCATAGTGGATTTGGGAAGTCTCAAGAGAACCTTGAGCCGAGGACGTAGGAATCAAGGGTATTCTGAACCTCGCTAAAATCACTTGTCCAAGTATTTATATTTATCTCTCTACTCTTATTTTGATTTATATTGCTTTGTGCTTTTATATTAAATCATCTAGCATTGCAATTACATTTATCAAATAGAAAATCGAATTAAATTATATTGTTTAAGCTAAAACTCTATTCACTTCCCCTAGAGTCATTTATTGGGCAACACCTTTGATCACAAATTGAACTATAAAGATATGTTTTAACTTATGGGAGTTTAGTGCCCCTTCATGAAACTACAGATATGGATGGCAATGGGTCAGGTTTGGTTAATACCGTTACCACCCCATTTATAAAATACTAATACCAAATCTACCCCAAACTCGTGACGGGTTGTAATTAGTAATATTATTACCGCCTCGTTGGAGTAATCGAGTTCCATCGGGTTACTGTCGATTTTACTAAATTATTTCTACGAAATTATAAAATTTCTGATAGTATAAAAAATAACGATGATGTTTGTGACTTATGAGTTTGGTCCTCCGTCAATCAAAACCAAAACCCAATAATATAATGATAAATATATATATATATATATATATATATATATATATATATATATGTATATATTAACATAGAGTAAATCAAAATCAGAACAAATCCTATTTCATATACAAAGAGAGAATAAGGGAAAGAGTATAAAGAAACACATATATACAAATACATATATACATATGCAAATAGAGAATTATGAAAATAGCATAAAAAAATCATATACTTGAAATAAATGTCAAGATAAATATATATACATAGAGGAAATCACACCAGAGAAAATTTTTAGTGGACATTTATTCTTATAAGATACTTTTAAAATTATTATTTTAAAATTTAAACAAATTCATTAATACATTTTATCTTATCTTACACTTTAATTTTTTATATAAAAAGTGTGATTATATATTTTTGTGTCTTACTTAGGCTTATAAGATTTATCAATATATTTTATCTTAGGCATATAAAATTTTGTAGTTACATGGGGTCTAACGTAATATATGGAAAAAAATAATCATAAATGGGTCGGGTCAGGTTCAGGTTACCAATAGGTTTACAGAAGACCGAACCCACTTTGGGTTTTAATTTTTGATACTAAACCCGTCCCAAATCCATTTATGAGTTTACCAAACCTGCCCCATTCGGGTTGGATTGGGTAAAAACCCGGTCGGGTCGGACCATTTTACCATCCCTAACTATAGGGGTGTTTTCTGCCATTTGCCAATCCTATTTCTTTCTCTGTACTTTTTTTTCCTTTCAATTTTAATTTGTAATGTTTAAGTTAAAATAAGTTGGAATAAATTAAAATAAAAAAACTTGGCAAAATGAGCTAGACATAAGCCTTGTCGCAAGCCATTTTCAAAGTCAGCTGATCAATCTTCTGTCAAGTAAGTTAGTCATTCGGAATCCATCGACCAAAATGGACGAGTTCGTCACTGTTTTACATGCTAGGTCAAATATATTTTTGAATCACTTTTTTTGAGGTTAATCCGACTTTTTTTCCATGCATTTCTTATGGTGAGTTTGAATAGGCATATTTTCGTTCTTATTCTTGTTTTTTAGCACTGTTCATGAGAAGAAAACGTGTTTGGAAAACTTGACATTATTCACTTGTTTTTTATCTAAGAATCTTTTTTATGAACAGTAGTGAAAACTATGAGAACATGAATTTGATGTTCTCTTTCACTATTTGAAAAAAAAAAAATCATTCTGGAGAGAAAGAACCAGGGCAGCTTCTCCATCTTCTCCTTCTTTTCATGCAACGGCAAACATGCCATATCCTTCCTCTATATTTGGTCAGCGACGGTCACCACCTCCATCATTGTTGCCCAATTGAAGCTCAAATTGACATTTATATATATATTCACACACACATATATATGTACACACACATTTATATATACACACAAAAATTCAAATTGACACCACTGCCACTTCAAAATCAAAACCCCTACCTCCGATCATCATTGTCGCCGACGACGGTTCCCCAATCGAAGCTCTTCTCCCCATTTCGAAGAGCTTCTTCCCAATTCGAAGCTATTCTCCCTAATTCGAAGCCCTAATTCAAAATTATGTGTGTTTTGGTGTGTGTATATGTGTGAGTGGTGAAGGTGAAGGTGAATGAGGTGGAGGAGTAGCGGTCGACCTATGTATATATGTGTGTGTGTTTTGGTGTATGTGACACAAAACTGAAAATTTTTTTTTTGCCCCAAACAAGATTTTGATTCCCAAAAGAAGAATGAAAATAAGAATTGGTTATCGTGTTTTGGTACCAAAACAAAACACAAAAACAAAAACAAGGATTCCCAAACAGACCCTTAGGGTTTTCAGGTATGTATATTCATAATTACATGTATTTTTTTTTGTTAAAATTAGCAAAGTAAAAATATAAATATAAAAATTAATAATTATATAAAATATTTGAATGGTGAAACAAATATATAAAATTTCAGAATAAATATACATAAGTTATCATTTTAAATTATGATTTGTTAGTCACGTAAGACTGACCCATTATGCAACCACAAAGAACTATCACCACTCTCTCTGAAGCGCGTGTATAATACTTACGATAAAGTTTCAAGATCTAAATAAATGAAATAGCGCGTGTAAATACGACTGTGAAAGTTAACCGTAGATGTATTATTGGTTTCCAAACCCTATAACCAAACAGTTCTCTTCCCCATTGATTACATGTATACAGTATACAGTTGTGATGATGTGGCTTGCTTGGGACGGGACCTTCCGTCATGTTTGTTTACTGGTTATGGTCCCATATTTTTGGTCTTGTCATGGTTTTTTGTGATCAGATCATATTTGTTTTGCTTTGGTCTTAAAAAATATAACTAGACCAAGTTGGATCAAATTGAACCAAAATGACCTTTTTTAGGATCACAATTTTTTGTGGTTCTATCCGGTCTGGTTATAAAATCTATCCAAAACCTAACCAAAATGTCATCCAATAATTGAACCACATCTAACCAATATATAACCAAAACACAAAAATAAAATAATGAATAATAAATAAAATGAATTAAATAATACATAAAAATAAATATAAAAATTAATTAATTAATAAATAATCAATTAATAAAATATATTTATAAATTAATAAAAATAAATGAATAAATAAAAAAATAATATATATTTAAAAATTAATATAAATAAATGAATAAAAAATAAACAAAATAATGAATAATAAAATTTATTTATAATAAATATATATAATAATAAATAATAATATAAATAATAAATTAATAAAATATATTTATAAATTAATTAAACAAATAAATAAATAATGATAAATGATAAATTAATAATATAAATAATAAATTAAATAAAGCTTATTTATAAAAAAAATAAAAAAATTAATAATAAAAAAAATGAATTAAATAATAAATAAATAAATAATAGGCAAAATGAATTAAAAAATTAAAAATAATAATAATAAATGATTAAATATAATAATAATAATAAAATAATAAATAATAAATGAATAAAATATATTTATAAATTAATTAAAATAAATGAATAAATAATAATATAAATAATGAATTAAATGAATTATATTTATAAAAATAATGAATAATAAACAAAATGAAATAAACAATACATAATAATAATTAATAAATTAAATGAATTAAATAATGAACAAAATAAATAAAATAAAATGAATTAAATAATTCATAATAATAATAGTAAATAAATAAATAATAATATAATATAAATAATTTTAGAGACAAATAAAAATAAATGAATAAATAGTAATAAATAATAAACAAAATGAATTAAATAATATATAAAATAAGAATAAATAAATAAATAATAAGAAAAATGAATTAAATAATACATAAAAATAATAATAAATAAATAAATAATAAGCAAAATGAATTAAATAATACATAAAAATAATAATAAATGAATATATATAATAATAATAATAAATAAATGAATAAATAATAATATAAATAATAAATGAATAAAATATATTTATAAATTAATTAATATAAACGAATAAATAATAATATAAATAATAAATTAAATGAATTATATTTATAAAAAAATGAATAATAAACAAAATTTAAGATCAGACCAGTTTGTCAAACATGGTCTAGTTCAAAGAAGTTTGGAACCAGACAGTTTATCAAACATGGTTTGGTTCCAGTTTCCTCAAACCAAGACCATTAGACCAGATCGCTTACCAAACAGAATTTCAGAACATCACCCAGACCAGATCAGATCGGACCAAAGATAACCGGACCAGATCGATTACCAAACGGGCCTTAACCGACACGCTTAGAGAATACAAATACAAAAGGATAAATTACAGTTTGACCCCTTGTTGTTAGTGTAAATTACACCCTCATACCTTCTTGTTTCGCTAATTACAGTTTTACTCCCTATTTATTTCACTTTCACCCCTCAACTCATTATCCGGCGAGATCAAACCGGGTCAACCAAAATCTGAGATGCGAAATGACCAAATTACCCTTATATGTGTGTAAAGACTTATTTACCGATCCAAAATGATGTAAAATGCCTAACCTACCCTCATCACTTATATATATATATATATGTGCATCATATATATCTCTATCTATCTATATATATATATATAACTATCTATATATACACACACATATATAACTATATATATATATCTATCTCTATCTCTCTATATATATACGCATATATATATTTAAATGAGTGTGTTGATTTTTTGATATTTTTGGTCTAAATTATGCTTTTTATAGGACGTGTTTGTTGATCTTGGACCCAATTTATTCTTCTATGAATATAGATTGAATTTGATGTTTGATAATTGGTAGTTCATTTTAGGGTTAGAGTTTGATTTGAGGGATTTTAGGAGGGAAATGAAGAAGATGATGGAAAGGTAAATAAATAATTTAACATAAAAGAATATTTGATTATTTAAAATAAATATAAAAAGGAGTATAAGAGTAATTTCACATATTCGGTCGTCGAATATGGGTTTCAGGGGGTGAAATTATAATTAACAAAATAAAAGAGAATATAGATGTAATTTATACTACCAATAGGGGTGAAAGTATAATTTATCCAATACCAAAAAGGGGACACTATGTCCTTTTCAGTTGTAGACATATATGTCAAAAGAGAACTCATATAACCCTAACTCGCCTCCCTCGGCCTATAGTACAGGAACCTAACTTTAAAGCCTTAGCCTATAGCATCTAAACGTACAGCTTTAAGTCAATTATGTCAAAACAGAACTCCTATAAGACTTTAAAGCCTGAGCCTATACTCTTAAACGTACATCTGTCCATCCATCTATCTATCTTCTTCTTTACTTTTTTTTTTTCCCGCACTTTTTTCTGATTTTTACACTTATAATTATAAGGGTTAGTAGCAAAAAAAATCCCTTAACTATACCCTCTCTCTAACTAAACCCCTGGTGTGCAATTTACCACCTTAAACTATGCTTTCTGTGCAGTTTAACAAACTGTGCTCTAACACCATTAAGCCAAAATTGGTGGATAGTAATACCCTTGCTGAAACAAGGCCTTGTTTGGCCATACACATGAAGAAAAAACCAACTTTGAGCTTGTATTTTGGTGACAAACTCTGCTTTATTCTCTTCTTTCCTTGCACCGTCACTTCTTCCCACATTTTCACTGGACTCTACCATTTCCGACTTCAAACTTGATGATGAACTGGCTGATTTTAAGCCAAACACAAACTCTCCTTCTTCTGATTCTGAATTCAGAATCAGAATCATCACTGTAAATAGTGAAAATTACAGGCCCAGGTCCATGTATTAGGCCCAAAGAATATTGAGCCCATGTAGTATGTGAATAATAAATAGCCCATATATTGTACCCACCAAATATACGTGGGACCATCAACGTGGGTTCATTCCCTTGAAAAATGGATCAACAACCCACTACCAAAAAGAGAGTGGGTAGTTATTAAGAAAGTGGGTCATGACCCCATGAACTTAGGCCATGACCCAAGAGCATAAAAATGTATAAATATGGCCATTTGAGCAAAAATAAGAGATTCTTTGATGTGAGTGAAATTTGACACTTACATTTGGCGCCGTCTGTGGGAAACGATTATATATTTTTCCACTTGCAAGTTTTATTTTTACAAAAAAAAATGGTGTCCACACGGTCAACAAACAATGAAAGCAGATTCGAAGAAGTCATGAGGAGGTTGGAGGCTGTAGAACAGAGGAACGCGGCCCTCGAGCAGTAGAATGCCGAACTGCTCCATCGAGTGACTCGGGGCCCATTTCCTCTCCAAAATTCCGACCCAGCAGAATGCGCAGATGAGCCAGAGCACTTCAACTCTCGTCACGAGGAAGATGCATATGCTGCCAGAGGAGATAAAGTCCCGAGGGAAGAAGAAGAATCCTCTCACCCCACTACAGGAGGAATGCCAAGGACGCAGGTCCCGACCCAGAACGACCTGCATGAAATGGCTGCCAAAATCCAGAGAGAAGTAATGAAAGATTTGAAATTGCAGACCCCTGACGATCTGGCGATCCACGCGACAACGGATATGACTCAGTCTCCATTCACAGAAGAAATTGAAGCAGTAGAATTCCCGAAGAAGTTTGTACTGCCAACTTTTATGCTGTATGATGGTACGAAAGACTCACTTGATCACATCTACTAGGTGCAGACCAAAATGACTATTTACGGGAGAAACCAAGCGCTCTTGTGCAAAGTCTTTTCAACCAGTCTGACGGAGGCACCACTTCTGTGGTTCAGGAAGCAGACGCCTGGATCCATCAGCAGTTGGAATGACCTCTGCAGACGCTTTATCGGTCAATACTTCAGCAACCGGAGGCAGAGGAAAACGATATCAAGCCTTTTCACCATGACCCAAGAAAAAGGAGAAAGCCTCAAGAACTTCTTATCCAGATTCAACGTCGAAATGTCTTCTATCGACGACTGCGATCAGTTGTCAGCGGTAGAAGCATTCCGTATGGCGGTCATCCCTGGCACGAAATTCCATTCTTCACTAGTGAAAAGACCCCCTGTCAACATTGGTGAACTCAACTCCAGAGCACAAGGGTATCTCAGAATAGAAGAGGAGGAAGCTGTCAGATACAGAAGAGCCTCTCTGGTAACGGTAGAGGCAAAATCCAAAGAAAGGATGAGGGATCAGAGGCCTCAACGACAAGATCCACCTCGACAAACCTCATCATCCAGAAATTCAGACAAGCGTCAACGGACGGAAGAAAGAACTACTCCGCTCAAAACCAGCCTGGGAAAGCTCTTCCAAGAAAACAAAAACAAAGGTATTTTCAGACCGCCTCCACCGATGAGACAACCGATGGAGCAGAGGGATATGACCAAGCACTGTGCCTTTCACAGCGAGTATGGTCATCATACAAATGACTGCAGAAACCTCCGAAGGCAGGTGGAGGCAATGATCGCCAAAGGAGAGCTTGCAGATTACGTAATAAGGGATCAACCGAGACCAGACAAACCGCACACGACACAGCCGAACAGCACCACATCAGGGCAACCGGTGAGGGTTATCCACATGATCCAAGGGGGTGAAGAGGCGTTGGAGGCCGAAGGAGGCAGAAGGTCAAAGCTAAGAAAAGCACACAAACTCAGGCGAGTCGGGGAAGTCTGCCAGACAACCCTCCTACAGGGAGAATCGAAGATCATGTTCTCAAAAGCTGACATGCAGAATATTCAGATGCCTCACGAAGACCCTCTGGTAATCACTCTTCTGGTAGCTAATTGTCTGATCAAACGCGTAATGATTGACCCAGGAAGCAGCACCAATATCATGACAAAATGGGCCTTCGACAAAATCGGAATTGATGTATCACAGCTTCACCCGGCTCGGATTCCTTTGGCCGGCTTTGACGGACGACGCGTAGAGCCAATAGGCGTAGTCCATTTGTCGGTATCAGCAGCACGTCGAACCCTGAGAGAAGCCTTCATCGTGGTGGACGTCAAGCCATCGTACAATCTGCTGATGGGACGAGGGTGGATCCATCGGATGCAAGGTGTTCCTTCGACACTCCATCAGGTCATGCGTTGTCTTGACCCGAATGGAGTGGACGTGACAGATATTCCTGGAGACCAAGTAGCAACGAAGGAATGCTACTCAGTATGCATGAAGGACCTGAACCAGAGAAATAAACAAGCGTTGGAAGCACCAGAAGAGTCCCTGTACAACGAGAAATAGCAATTACAGTCAGACCCTACCTCAGAGGGTCAGGAGACTCAGTCAACAACGGAACCACTGGAAGAGGTGGAAATTTGTCAGACGGATCACACCAGGGTCACGTTCATCCGATCATATCTCCAGAAAGAAGAAAAGGACAGGCTGATTCATTTCCTCAAAACAAATTCAGACGTGTTCGCCTGGTCTCATCTCGACATGCCGGGCATCGATCCTTTGATCGCTCAGCATAACCTGAATGTTAATCCAAATGTCAGACCGGTAAGGCAGAAGCAGAGGAGGTTCGGGATAGAAAGGAACCAGATCATATCCGAAGAAGTGGGAAAGCTGCTAGAAGCTGGATTCATAAGGGAAGTGAAGTACCCATCATGGTTATCAAACGTGGTGGTAGTCAGAAAGAAGAATGGGAAATGGAGAGTCTGCGTTGACTTCACAAACTTAAACAAGGCCTGCCCGAAGGATTGCTTCCCTCTGCCGAAAATTGATCAGATGGTAGATGCCACCTCGGGATATGAAAGGCTCTCTTTTTTTGATGCATACTCCGGCTATAACCAGATTCCGATGAGCCAGGCTGATGAGGAGAAAACAGCCTTCATTACCGAAGAAGGTACGTACTGTTATAAAGTAATGCCTTTCGGACTTAAAAATGCAGGTGCCACCTATCAAAGGCTTGTCAGAGGAATATTCAAAGGTCAAATGGGCAAAACGGTTGAAGCCTACATAGATGACACGGTGGTGAAAAGCAGGAGGAAAGGCAATCATCTCAAGCACTTGGAAGAAGTGTTCGATGCACTCCGAAGGTACAAGATGAAGCTCAATCCAGCCAAGTGTTCTTTCGGAGTCTCATCCGGACAGTTCCTCGGACATATAGTCAACCGAAGAGGAATCGAAGCCAGCCCATCGCAAGTCAAGACTCTGGTAAGCTGCGAAGAGCCAAAAACGCAAAAGGAGGTCCAAATTCTGACAGGAAGGGTAGCCGCCCTGAGCAGGTTCGTATCCCGACTGACAGACCGATGCAGACCATTTTTCCAGGCAATTAAAGGCGGAAAAGGAAACATATGGGGGCCAGAACAGGCAGAGGCCCTCCAGAAGTTGAAACAGTATCTCCAAAGTCCACCGATCCTCGCCTCACCAAATCCAGGAGAACCATTGCATCTGTACCTCGCCATGTCAACAACCTCAACCAGCGCAGCGCTAATAAAAGATGACAAAAAGTGCCAGAAACCAGTCTTCTTCAGCAGCAAGTCCCTATCTGATGCGGAAACCAGATACACCATGGCGGAGCGAGCTGTTCTTTCTCTAATCAACGCAAAGAGACGACTGAGGCACTATTTCGAAACTCATCCAATCGTGGTGCCAACCACCATGCCGATGAGATCTATCATGTCCAAACCCGATCTGACTGGAAGAATAACCAGATGGGCGTTGGAACTCAGGACATTTGACATTACGTATGTGCCACGAACAGCTATCAAAGGTCAAGCCTTAGCTGATTTTCTCCTAGAAGCAGAGCCAGAGTCCATCCTCCAAGATCCAGATGAACCCGAATGGACTCTCTATGTAGACGGATCAGTTGGTTCAGCTGGCTCGGGAATTGGGCTCGAAATTATAACACCAGATGGGACCCGAATCCAGCAGTCAGTGCGTCTGGAGTTCCCCGCCACCAATAACGAAGCAGAGTACGAGGCACTCCTAGCTGGGCTGCGACTAGCTCAGAGCCTCCGTATTAAGAAGCTCCGTATTTTCAGTGACTCACAGCTGGTGGTGAAACAAGTTCAAGACGAGTAAGACGCAGGAGAAAAGCTGCAGCCCTATAAGAAGTTGGCTCAGATGGAGCTAGACAGACTGGAGCAGTATTCCCTCAGTCAGATCCCAAGGGAGGAAAATGAAAATGCGGATCGATTGGCCAACATGGCTTCAATCAACGATCAAGACCTGACCAGAATCGCCCCGATCGACTATCTTGATGTCCCAAGCATCCATCAGTCAGATGTGGTGTGCGCAATACCTTGGGAGCTGAGCTGGATGGACCCCATAGCAGAATACCTCAGAAATGGTACACTCCCTGATGATAAAACAGAGGCTCGGAAAATCCGCATGAAGTCGGCCAGGTATGCCTTGCTACACGGCCAGCTGTATAGAAGACCTTTTGGTGGACCCTACCTTCGATGCCTCACACCTTCAGAGGCATCGGCCGTAATGAAAGAAATCCATGAAGGGTCATGCGGAAATCACTCAGGGGGACGAGCTTTGGCCCATAAAGTACTAAGCCAAGGATATTTCTGGCCTTATCTTTCCCACGATACTGAAGCCTTTGTCAGAAGGTGCCGAAAGTGTCAGTTCCATGGGGATTTCATCCATCCGCCACCAGAACTGCTTAACCCCATATTCAGCCCACACCCATTTGCACAATGGGGGATTGATGCAGTTGGACCACTTCCCATGGCCCTCAGATCAGTGAATCAAGCACTGATAGCAACTGATTATTTCACCAAGTGGGTCGAGGCAGAAGCTTATTCCAGCATCACTCATAGGCACGTGATCAAATTCATATGGACCAATATCATCTGCAGGTTCGGAGTACCGAGGGCGATAGTGATTGACAACGGATTAAATCTGGATAATCAGTGGACCAGACAATTCTGTAACGAACATGGGATCCAGTTGAGAACGTCATCGGTCGCATACCCTCAAGGAAATGGCCAGGCCGAAAGATCCAACAGAACCATATTGAATACCCTAAAGAAGAAGCTAGAAGAGCATAAGGGAGTGTGGCCAGACAAACTTCCAGAGGTACTGTGGTCTTACAGAACAACATCAAGAATCCCTACAGGAGAAACACCATTCTCAATGGCGTATGGGACAGAAGCAGTCATTCCAACAGAACAAATAGTGCCAACAGCCAGGACAGAGCTGTATCAGGAAGAACTGAACGACCAACAGCTGGTTGATGGACTTGATCTGCTCGAAGAGAAGCGAGAACAAGCTGCCATCAGGCTAGCAGCCTACCATCAGAGGGTCAGGAACACCTTCAACAAAAAAGTCAAAAGACGAGAATTCCAGGTGGGCGATATGGTACTACGAAAGAAGATCGGGCTAATCGGAAAACTCAGGGAAAATTGGGAAGGACCATACACAGTCACAGAGGTCATAGGACGTGGGGCTTACCGCCTCAGGAAAAGTGACGGCAATATGGAACCCAATTCACAGAATGCCTCACGACTGAATAGGTATTATCCCTGATATTTATTTCGTTCTCAGAATAATTAAACAGAGGCATCCGAGCCCAGCTTTATCTCTCTAAAATTTCCATTTTTGTTGTCCTGACTCAGTCAGATATTGTTATCTTTGTAATTTCACGGTTATAATAAAAAGATGGTCATCCTTCTTGCAAACAGATAGCCAAAAATTAATCATAATCCTAAGTAGTGAGATGACAGAGGCTCATATGCCTGACTCACTCTTTCAGAGGAATAAGTTTACAAAATAATTCCTAATTAGTGAGGTGCCAAAGGCTTATATGCCTGACTCACTCTTTCAGAGGAATAAATTCTAGAAGGTGACAGAGGCTCATATGCCTGACTCACTCTTTCAGAGAAATAAGTTTACAAAATAATTCCTAATTAGTGAGGTGCCAAAGGCTTATATGCCTGACTCACTCTTTCAGAGGAATAAATTCTAGAAGGTGACAGAGGCTCATATGCCTGACTCACTCTTTCAGAGGAATAAGTTAAGGAATAATTCCTAATTAGTGAGGTGCCAGAGGCTTATAAGCCTGACTCACTCCCAGAGGAATAACATTAAAATATTTCCCAAGTGGTGAAATGACAGAGGCTTACAAGCCTGACTCACTCCCAGAGGAATAACATTAAAATATTTCCCAAGTGGTGAAATGACAGAGGCTTACAAGCCTGACTCACTCCCAGAGGAATAAAATTAAAATATTTCCTAAGTGGCGAAATGACAGAGGCTTACAAGCCTGATTCACTCCCAGAGGAATAAAATTAAAATAATTTCAAGTAATGAGATGACAGAGGCTCATAAGCCTGATTCACGATAAAAATTGCCTGACTCGTACCATAGGAAAGTGCAGTTTCCATTAAATAAAGCAAAAAATTGTCGTTTTGTATTACAAAATTGCCTGAAAGGCATGTTACAAAATACAGCACTACAAAAGGAATACGGAGTGACCTAAGCTTGGCCTGAACCACTAAAATCTTTTCCTAAGGTATCCACATGTGTGGTCGGGGGGAAGAATTCTATGGAGGGGTTGAGAGGGTCAGCAGGGAGATATCCCTGAAGGAATTCTGTGAAAAGATTCTGAGCATGACTAGGCTTGGGGCTGGAATATGGCCTCTGCACCCCTAACACCTTATCCATGGCATCAGGATCTTTGATTTTCCTCCTTGCTGGATCCTTCTCTCCAACAACAAAGCCCTTCCTCCAGAATTCACCAGCTACAATCCTGTTCATCTGGGAATAGTGTTGGTGCATGTCAAGCCCTCCTTTCTTACACATCTCCAGGGCTGACTGAGAGATGCCGAATCGGTGTTGAAGAGCCTCAAGGTCAGATGCCAGCTTCTCCTTCTCACTGGTCAACCTGGCATTTTGCTCTTTTGTTTGAGCCAGTTCCTCTTCCAATTGGGCAACCCTGGATGGGAGGTCCCCTAGCTGAGCTTTCAGTTTTTTCTCCTGATCGTCCTTCTCAGCTAGGTCAGCTCTCAGGCGTTCAAGCTCCTTCACGCCCTCCTCGTGGGAAAGACATAACGCATTGACGCTGAAGAGAGCCTGAGAAGAAAAATTCAAGGCAAAATGGGTCAGCAATGTGGGTCAGTAATGTATACAAAAGTAGGAATAACATGGAATCAAGCAAATACGTACCCCCAATAACAACCCCGGAGTTTTGCGCACAAGGCGGTCAGGGTCAGCATGCCTCTGTGCCTCGAGCTCCTCCGACGTCCAGAGCGCCTGCGCCCGTGTTATCATGGCAGACATAGAAGTAAGGCTGGAGGTGGATTGGTCAGAAGAAGCAGAACTCTTCTCCTTACCCTTATGCTTCCTCTTCTTACTGGGCCTTTCTTCCCCCGTCGGTCTGGTTCGGGCGGAAGAAGGTTGAAGCAGCTCAGGGATGGTGGTCTGCACAAGTGCAGACCCGGAAGCATCGCCCGCCGGGTTGACATTCGCAGCCTGAAGACTAGAATCCAGGGGCACTTGCCCTTGATCGGTCGAAGGAGCAGCCATCTCCTCCATGTCATCATCATCATCCTCAATCACTGGTCTGATCGGATCCATAATGATCTTGTACTTGGCTCCTAACCTGGATATACCCTGCAAATTGGCAGGAGTAAGCAGGTCAGTGCATGATAAACGGTCCGACCAGACCTTGGATTTTAACAAAGAAATACGGGCTTCTACATCCTGAGCCACTATCTCTGTATCCCTATAACCTAAAGACTTATAAACAAAATCCGCCCTAAGCTGGTCGCATCCGGAACAGAGGCAGGATTCCTTATGGATAAAAGAAAAGGGAAGAAGGGCTAAATGCTTGAAAACACGGGGGATCGGCCATCTCCTAGAATAGGGGTAAAACCAAGCCCCCTTCACCAAAACCATCTTCTCCTTCCAGTACTTCTCTGTTTTCTCAGTCCCCTGGCAGATCGCCCGACCCTTGAATGGGTAGAAGTTGTACCTCCCTTCACAGTCTTTCAGACCCACAATCTTGTAGCTGAGCAGAAGATCTGCCAGACCCAAGGATAGCCTTTTCTTTCTGTTGATCAGGATTAACATGGAAATTATCCTGAAGAAGTTTGGGTTGACTTGCAGAGGGGCTATTCCTAGGGTGAAGAAAATAAAATGAAAAAGAGGATGGAGAGGAAATCGAAGCATTTTTATCTGAAGGGCCGACAACAGCACCTCGTCCGAACCCACTCCGTCGCCCAATCTGAAGTCGAAAGAAGGATCGTACTCCATCAAGATCACCTCTTTTGGGATCCTACAATCCCTCCTCGGACTTTTAAGGTTCACAGATTTTCTTTTGTGAGCTTCAAGTGGTTCTGCCACGAAGGGAGCTGGTTCGGTGGAGGGTCCAACGGGAGCACCTCCAGGAGCATCGGTCCCAACCGGGTCGGATATTACAGGAATTCCAATCGGAATTACATCAGCAATATCTGTCTGGTTGTTTATCTCCGAAACAGTTGCTCCCAAGCCAGATAGGTCCGGACGACTTGGTATGGACAAAGAAGGAGGAGAAGATGAAGAAGATGGATTTGCAGAAGGGGGGCTCGAAACCTCAGATCCCCCATATTC
The DNA here is from genome assembly GCA_963922005.1 of Cornus suecica. Lineage (NCBI taxonomy): Eukaryota > Viridiplantae > Streptophyta > Magnoliopsida > Cornales > Cornaceae > Cornus > Cornus suecica. Next base: position 73,027,111 of record OY998240.1, on the reverse strand, counting down.
TTGATGGGTCGTCTCTTCGGTAGATCTTGTGGCGCTACTATCAGACATGATGAGAATGACAAACTTACACAGATAACCGGCGAGAAGAAAGAAGAACCTCCGGTAATCAAAGTACAATCGGCGGTCAAAGCTTGAACACTGCTAAAGATTGCTTGCAAGATTTGAAAGCGATGAAGAGTGAAAATGAGATCACACAAGGGTTTATATACGCACTGCATATCAACAGACACCATTAAGGCTGAAGAGATGCGTCGATTCCCTATGCCTCGAGTACAGCGAACCGGCGGCTGCCATCATGAACTTCGAAAGCACACGTCTCTCCACAATAATGACACTGACATCATCAACAAAACAGCTGACATCAATCAATTCAAATAAATTCGGGCCAAGCCCACGAACCGTATGCCCGACCCGAATGGGGCTAGTGTAAATAGTGAAAATTACAGGCCCAGGTCCATGTATTAGGCCCAAAGAATATTGAGCCCATGTAGTATGTGAATAATAAATAGCCCATATATTGTACCCACCAAATATACGTGGGACCATCAACGTGGGTCCATTCCCTTGAAAAATGGATCAACAACCCACTACCAAAAAGAGAATGGGTAGTTATTAAGAAAGTGGGTCATGACCCCATGAACTTAGGCCATGACCCAAGAGCATAAAAATGTATAAATATGGCCATTTGAGCAAAAATAAGAGATTCTTTGATGTGAGTGAAATTTGACACTTACAATCACCCATATATCAACATAAAACAATTTAGTCCACGATTCCTTCACTCCATACTCTTTCATCACCCATATATCAACTCTTTTCCCAATATAATTGGACATCACATAAAGGCATCCTCCCAAAACCCCCACATTCATATGGAAATCTCCATCCAAATAATCCGGCTGCGGCACCAACCGATATTCCTCAACCCCAATATCAAATGCAGCAATCAAATTGGCCGTGTCAGACTCGGGTTTTCGACAAACCACCCAATGAAAAATCCCATTAACAACAACAGCATTCATTCTCTTGTATTTCACATAATAAGGAAAATCTTGAATCCGTCGCCACGAATTCGATTTCAGACTATAAACTTTAACTTCAGAATCAAATATATCATCATCAACGCCATAAAACTGAACAATCCTCACAAACTTAAAGTCTTCATTTACAGAATCATACCCTAACCCATAGACAATGTACTGGGCAATTGTGAATTCTGGCGGGAACTCAATCTCTGAGAAAGGTATCTTGTACTGTTTTCGGGTAGAGGGGTTCCAGAGGACGATGAGTTCCTCTGTATTGGACAAGCAGAGTAAGCCATGGCAAGAGCCCAAAACTTCGGTGCTATAGCTATCGGACTTCAAGGGGTGGTCAAGCTCTATAGAGAGATTGAGCGAGTCCATGTCGATAGAGTAGAGATAACAATCTCTGAGTATGAGGGCGAGATCCAGCACCAGATGGTCTCTTCTCGGAATTCAAATTGGAAAACAAACTATTCTTATGAGCATCAAATACAAAACTCACCTTTTCGAACTTGCCAGTTTCAGAAGCATCCGAATTTGTATTTGGCACAGAGTTATTCGCCTCTCGAATTCGATCAGAACCCTCCGCAACTGACCGGAACGGATTGAAACCGGAATCATTTTGTGGCAGCACTGGCGTGGGCCTCCCCTGCTGAGAGACTGAGCCTGAGTGCCTCCTCAATTTGACGAGCCTGGGCTTCGATCGCCTAGAAAGGGACGAAAAACTGGACTTGTCTGAACTCATTCCGGAAGCGAATGGCGAGCAGAGGTTGGAATTGAATCCAGGTTCAGGTTCAGTGGTAGTGTTTGAAGTCTGGCTTTGGTCCGACGAAGTGTTGGATGAAAAGGCGGTGAAATCGAAGGGTATGGGAAGGTTAGGGTTAGGGTTTTGAATGGAGTGTGGGTTTTGATTTGGGGAAGTGATTGAACAGCCGAAATCGAGAACCGCAGAGGACATTGCCTTGGAAGAGGGCATGGATGAAACAGAGGTAACGTTCATATAAAGGGTATCTTCGGTATTTTAAGAAAAAACAACCAAAACGTGAGCTGCACATGCCAATATTGACGGAACCCTAACTGTGCACTAACGTCAGGGGGTTAAATGCAACAAATGGATAATTTAGGGGGTTTTTAGCTCGAAAAATAGTTCAAGGAGTTTAGTTAAAGAAAGAGTATAGTTGAAGGGATTTTTTTGCTATTAACCCTAATTACAACTATTTTTCTTCTATCCATCTATCTATCTTCTTCTTCTTCTTTACTTTATTTTTTCCCTCTGACTTCTTTATGAGTTTTATACATATAATTCTTACTATTTTTCTTCCATCTATCTATCTTCTTCTTCTTTAATTTTTTTTTTCCCTCTAACTTCTTTCTGAATTTTATACATATAATTCTTACTATTTTTCAATCTCAATCAAAGGTGAGTCTTTCTTTAACAGTTTATTTTACATATTTTTCAATCTCAATAAAGAGTGAGGATGAAAGAGATCAGGTCAAGAAATTTCATGAAACGAGGCTGAATCGTTTTCACAATCATGTCCGAATATATTTTGATTGGATCTGATCTATTTCATTTTTTTTTTGTATTGATAAGTGATTTTTATTCCAAATGTATGATTTTAATTAAACCTTATGACATAATTTGATTCAAATTCATAATTTTTTGTTCCTATTTCTTTCAGATCTACAAGTTTGATTTTGATTCATGCTTTTATAGGTATCCAGCTATTTTTTTATATATTTTCTTTAGATTTATTCTTTTTTGTGCTATTTGTTTTTATTTCTTTCTGATCTACAAGTTTGATTGTGATCCCTACTTTTGTAGGGATCTAGCTATATATATATATTTATTTCTTTTGATTTTGTTCCTATTTTTTTATTTAAATTTTCTTCAGATCTATTCTTTTTTGTTATTTGTTCCTATTTTATATTTTTATTCATATTTAGTTCAGGAAATTTCATGAAACGAGGCTAAATCGTTTTCACAACCATGTCCGAATATATTTTGGTTAGATCTGATCTATTTTATTTTTTTTTGTATTGATAATTGATTTTTATTCCAAAGGTATGATTTTGATTAAACCTTATGACATAGTTTGATTCAAATTCATAATTTTTGGTTTTTATTTCTTTTAGATCTACAAGTTTAATTTTGATTCATGCTTTTATAGGTATCTAGTTTTTATTTTTTTATTTTTTTTTTATATATTTTTTTCAGATTTATTATTTTTTTGTACTATTTATTTTTATTTCTTTTTGATCTACAAGTTTGATTTTGATCCCTACTTTTGTAGGGATCTAGCTATATATATATATATAAATATATTTATTTCTTCAGATTTATTCCTTTTGATTTTGTTCCTATTTTTTTATTTATATTTTCTTCAAATTTATTCTTTTTGTTATTTGTTCCTATTTTTTATTTTAATTCATATTTAGTTCAGGAAAACGAGACTGAATCGTTTTCACAACCATGTCTGAATATATTTTGGTTAAATCTGATCTATTTCATTTTTTTTTGTATTGACAATTGATTTTTATTCCAAATGTATGATTTTGATTAAACCTTATGACATAGTTTGATTCAAATTCATAATTTTTGGTTCCTATTTCTTTCAGATCTACAAGTTTGATTTTGATTCATGCTTTTAAAGGTATCTAGTTTTTTTTAATATTTGTTTTATATATTTTTTTCAGATTTATTCTTTTTTTGTGTTATTTGTTTTTATTTCTTTCTTCGTTCTTCGTTTTATTTTGATTCATATTTAGTTCAGGAAAACGAGACTAAATCGTTTTCAAAACCATATCCGAATATATTTTGGTTAGATCTGATCTATTTCGTTTTTTTTTTGTATTGACAATTGATTTTTATTCCAAATGTATGATTTTGATTAAACCTTATGACATAATTTGATTCAAATTCATTATTTTTGGTTTCTATTTTTTTCAAATCTACAAGTTTGATTTTGATCCATGCTTTTAAAGGTATCTAGTTTTTTTTTTAATATTTCTTTTTCTATATTTTCTTCAGATTTATTCTTTTTTTGTGTTATTTGTTTTTATTTCTTTTTTATCTACAAGTTTGATTTTGATCCCTACCTACCTATATATATATTTTTATTTTCCTCAGATTTATTCCTTTTGATTGTGTTCCTATTTTTTTATTTAAATTTTCAACAGATTTATTATTTTTGTTATTTCTTCCTATTTTTTATTTTGATTCATACTTTTGTATAGATCTAACTATTTTTTAAATATTTTCTTCAAATGTTTCTATTTCAATTTTCAATTCAATGATTTTTATATCGAATTAGTTCATTTTTATCTATTATTTACATTTGCTCTCCCCAACCTTTTTCTTTCTTTTCCTGGCAAACATACCACTTTAAAAATATGCTCTCTTCCATGAAGCCCAAAATTGAACACGGCGAACACCAACAGGTAATATTGCCAAGCCCAAACATTTATCCACGACTATGGTATATTTTCAGTACTAATTTTCAGTAGTGAGTATAAATATACTCACTACTGAAAATTAAATTGAACACGGCGAACACCAACAGGTAATATTGCCAAGCCCAAACATTTATCCACGACTATGGTATATTTTCAGTACTAATTTTCAGTAGTGAGTATAAATATACTCACTACTAAAAATTAGGGTTGGGGTTTAGGTTTCTACTGAAAGGGAGGCTACTAGTGAAAATTAGGGTTTCAAAATATAGAGATCTGATCGAATCAATATTGGGGTTTTTGAAAGATGTTTACAGTGTTAAGAAAGTTTTTTTCCTGGATTTCGAACTTGAAGAACGGTACTACAAACCAATTTCGAATTTCTTCTTTCTTTGTTCTTCGTTCTTCTTTGTTCTTTGTTCTTTGTTCTTTCTTCGTTCTTCGTTCGTCGTTCTTCGTTCTCCGTTCTCTGTTCTCCTTTCTCCTTTCTCCTTTCTCCTTTCTCCATTCTTCGTTCTCCGTTCTCCGTTCTCCTTTCTCCTTTATTCGTTATTCGTTATTCGTTCTTCTTTCTTCTTTCTATATTGGGGTTTTGAAAGATGTTTAAAGTGTTAAGAAAGTCTTTCCCCAGGACTTCGAATTTGAAGAACAGTACTACAAACCAATTTCGAATTTCTTTTTTCTTCATTCTTTGTTCTTCTTTCTGCATTCTTCATTCTTCATTCTTCATTCTTCGTTCTTCGCTCTTCTTTCTTCTCTCTTCGTTCTTCGTTCTTCGTTCTTCGTTCTTCGTTATTCATTCTTCATTCTTCTCTCTTTGTTCTTCGTTATTCGTTCTTCTTTATTCTTTCTTGTTTCTTCGTTCTTCTTTTCTTTTTCTTCTTTCTTCTTTCTTCGTTCTTCGTTTTTCGTTTTATTTTGATTCATATTTAGTTCAGGAAAACGAGACTGAATCATTTTCACAACCATGTCCGAATATATTTTGGTTAGATCTGATCTATTCCATTTTTTTTTGTATTGACAATTGATTTTTATTCCAAACGTATGATTTTGATTAAACCTTATGACATAGTTTGATCCAAATTCTTAATTTTTGGTTCATATTTCTTTCAGATCTACAAGTTTTATTTTGATTCATGCTTTTAAAGGTATCTAGTTTTTTTAAATATTTTTTTATATATTTTTTTCAAATTTATTACTTTTTTTTTATGTTATTTCTTTTTATTTCTTTTTGATTTACAAGTTTGATTTTGATCCCTACTTTTGTAGGGATCTAGCTATATATATATATATTTTCTTCATATTTATTCCTTTTGATTTTGTTCTTATTTTTTTATTTATATTTTCTTCAGATTTATTATTTTTGTTATTTCTTCCTATTTTTAATTTTGATTCATACTTTTGTATAAATCTAACTATTTTTTTAATATTTTCTTCAGACGTTTTTATTTCAATTTTAAATTCAATGATTTTTATATCGAATTATTCATTTTTATCTATTATTTATATTTGCTCTCTCCAACCTTTTTCTTTCTTTTCCTGGCAAACGGGCCAATTTAAAAATATGCATTCTTCCATGAAGCCCAAAATTTAACTCGGCGAACACCAACAACTAATATTGCCAAGCCCAAACATTTATCCACGACCGCGGTATGTTTCTTTCTATTTTTTATTTTTTTAACTTAGGTTTTTGTGTTCTGCAGTATAAATATACTCACTACTGAAAATTAGGGTTAGGGTTTAGGTTTCTACTGAAAGGGAGGTTAGTAGTGAAAATTAGGGTTTCAAAATATAGAGATCTGATAGAATTGATATTGGGGTTTTTGAAAGATGTTTGAAGTGTTAAGAAAGTCTTTTTCCTGAACTTCAAACTTGAAGAATGGTACTACAAACCAATTTCGAATTTCTTCTTTTTTCGTTTTTCGTACTTCTTTCTTCGTTTTTCGTTCTTCTTTCTACGTTCTTCATTTTTCGTTCTCCGTTCTCCGTTCTCCTTTCTCCTTTCTTCGTTATTCGTTATTCGTTCTTCGTTCTTCTTTCTACTTTCTATATTGGGGTTTTGAAAGATGTTTACATTGTTAAGAAAGTCTTTTCCCAGGACTTCGAACTTGAAGAACGGTACTACAAACCAATTTCTTCTTTCTTCAAACTTCGTTCTTTATTCTTCTTTCTTCTTTCTTCGTTCTTCTTTCTTCGCTCTTTGTTCTTCTCTATTCGTTATTCGTACTTCGTTATTCAATCTTCGTTCTTTGTTATTCGTTCTTTTTTATTCTTTCTTCGTTCTTCTTTCCTCTTTCTTCTTTCTTCATTTTTCGTTCTTCTTTCTTCTTTCTTCGTTCTTCGTTTTATTTTGATTCATATTTAGTTCAGGATAACGAGACTAAATCATTTTCAAAACCATATCCGAATATATTTTGGTTAGATCTGATCTATTTCGTTTTTTTTTGTATTGACAATTGATTTTTATTCCAAATGTATGATTTTAATTAAACCTTATGACATAGTTTGATTCAAATTCATTATTTTTGGTTTCTATTTCTTTCAAATCTACAAGTTTGATTTTGATTCATGCTTTTAAAGGTATCTAGTTTTTTTTTAATATTTCTTTTTATATATTTTCTTTAGATTTATTCTTTTTTTGTGTTATTTCTTTTTTATCTACAAGTTTGATTTTGATCCCTACTTTTGTAGGGATCTACCTATATATATATTTTTATTTTCCTCAGATTTATTCATTTTGATTTTGTTCGTATTTTTTTATTTAAATTTTCTTCAGATTTATTATTTTTGTTATTTCTTCCTATTTTTTATTTTGATTCATACTTTTTTATAGATCTAACTATTTTTTTAATATTTTTTTCAGATGTTTCTATTTCAATTTTCAATTCAATAATTTTTATATCGAATTAGTTTATTTTTATCTATTATTTATATTTGTTCTCCCCAACCTTTTTCTTTCTTTTCCTGGCAAACGGGCCACTTTTAAAATATGCACTCTTCCATGAAGTCCAAAATTGAACTCGGCGAACACCAACATGTAATATTGCCAAGCCCAAACATTTATCCACGACTGCGGTATATTTCTTTTTATTTTTTTAACTTGGGGTTTTTGTGTTCTGGAGTATAAATATACTCACTAATGAAAATTAGGGTTGGGGTTTAGGTTTCTACTGAAAGGGAGGCTAGTGGTGAAAATTAGGGTTTCAAAATATAGAGATCTGATCGAATCGATATTGGGGTTTTTGAAAGATGTTTATAGTATTAAGAAAGTATTTTTCCTGGACTTCGAACTTGAAGAATGGTATTACAAACCAATTTCGAATTTCTTATTTCTTCGTTCTTCTTTCTTCTTTCTTCGTTCTTCGTTCGTCGTTCTCCGTTCTCCTTTCTCCGTTATTCGTTCTCCTTTCTCTTTTCTTCGTTATTCGTTCTTCTTTCTTCATTCTTCTTTCTACTTTCTATATTGGGGTTTTGAAAGATGTTTACAGTGTTAAGAAAGTCTTTTCCCAGGACTTCGAACTTGAAGAACAATACAACAAACCAATTTCGAATTTCTTCTTTCTTCGTTCTTTGTTCTTCTTTCTTCATTCTTCGTTCTTCGCTCTTCGTTCTTCGTTCTTCGTTCTTCGTTCTTCTTTTTTCTTTCTACTTTCTATATTGGGGTTTTGAAAGATGTTTACAGTGTTAAGAAAGTCTTTTTTCTGGACTTCGAACTTGAAGAACGGTACTACAAACCAATTTCGAATTTCTTCTTTCTTCGTTCTTCGTTCTTCTTTCTACTTTCTTCGTTCTTCGTTTTTCGTTCTTTGTTCTTCATTCGTCGTTCTTCGTTCTCCGTTCTCCGTTCTCCTTTCTCCTTTCTCCATTCTCCATTCTCCTTTCTTCGTTCTTTGTTCTTCTTTCTTCTTTCTTCGTTCTTCTTTCTTCTTTCTACTTTCTATATTAGGGTTTTGAAAGATGTTTATAGTGTTAAGAAAGTCTTTTCCCAGGACTTCGAACTTGAAGAACGGTACTACAAATCAATTTTGAATTTCTTCTTTCTTCATTCTTCGTTCTTCGTTCATCGTTCTTCGTTCTTCATTCTTCATTTTTCATTTTTCTCTCTTCGTTATTCGTTATTCGTTCTTCTTTATTCTTTATTCTTTCTTCTTTCTTCATTCTTCTTTCCTTTTTCTTCTTTCTTCGTTCTTCTTTCTTTTTTCTTCTTTCTTCGTTCTTCGTTTTTCGTTTTATTTTGATTCATATTTAGTTCAGGAAAACGAGACTGAATCATTTTCACAACCATGTCCGAATATATTTTGGTTAGATCTGATCTATTCCATTTTTTTTTGTATTGACAATTGATTTTTATTCAAAACGTATGATTTTGATTAAACCTTATGACATAGTTTGATTCAAATTCATTATTTTTGGTTTCTATTTCTTTTAAATCTGTAAGTTTTATTTTGATTCATGCTTTTAAAGGTATCTAGTTTTTTTTTTAATATTTCTTTTTATATATTTTCTTCAGATTTATTCATTTTTTGTGTTATTTATTTTTATTTCTTTTTTATCTACAAGTTTGATTTTGATCCCTAGTTTTGTAGGGATCTACCTATATATATATATTTATTTTCCTCAGATTTATTCCTTTTGATTTTGTTCCTATTTTTTTATTTAAATTTTCTTCAGATTTATTATTTTTGTTATTTCTTCCTACTTTTTATTTTGATTCATACTTTTGTATAGATCTAACTATTTTTTTAATATTTTCTTCAGATGTTTCTATTTCAATTTTCAATTCAATGATTTTTATATCGAATTAGTTCATTTTTATCTATTATTTATATTTGTTCTCCCCAACCTTTTTCTTTCTTTTCCAGGCAAACGGGCCACTTTTAAAATATGCACTCTTCCATGAAGCCCAAAATTGAACTCGGCGAACACCAACAGGTAATATTGCCAAGCCCAAACATTTATCCACGACTGCGGTATATTTCTTTTTATTTTTTTAACTTGGGGTTTTTGTGTTCTGGAGTATAAATATATTCACTACTGAAAATTAGGGTTGGGGTTTAGGTTTCTACTGAAAGGGAGGCTAGTGGTGAAAATTAGGGTTTCAAAATATAGAGATCTGATCGAATCGATATTGGGGTTTTTGAAAGATGTTTATAGTGTTAAGAAAGTATTTTTCCTGGACTTCGAACTTGAAGAATGGTACTACAAACCAATTTCGAATTTCTTCTTTCTTTGTTCTTCTTTCTTCTTTCTTCGTTCGTCGTTCTTCGTTCTCCGTTCTCCTTTCTCCGTTCTCCGTTCTTCGTTCGCCTTTCTCCTTTCTTCGTTCTTCGTTATTAGTTTTTCGTTCTTCTTTCTTCATTCTTCTTTCTACTTTCTATATTGGGGTTTTGAAAGATGTTTACAGTGTTAAGAAAGTCTTTTCCCAGGACTTCGAACTTGAAGAACAATACAACAAACCAATTTCGAATTTCTTCTTTCTTCGTTCTTTGTTCTTCTTTCTTCATTCTTCGCTCTTCGTTCTTCGTTTTTTGTTTTTCGTTCTTCGTTCTTTGTTCTTCGTTCATCATTTTTCGTTCTTCTTTCTTCTTTCTACTTTCTATATTGGGGTTTTGAAAGATGTTTACAGTGTTAAGAAAGTCTTTTTTCTGGACTTCGAACTTGAAGAACGGTACTACAAACCAATTTTGAATTTCTTCTTTCTTCGTTCTTCGTTCTTCTTTCTACTTTCTTCGTTTTTCGTTCTTTGTTCTTCGTTCGTCGTTCTTCGTTCTCCGTTCTCCGTTCTCCTTTCTCCTTTCTCCATTCTCCATTCTCCATTCTCCTTTCTTCGTTCTTTGTTCTTCTTTCTTCTTTCTTCATTCTTCTTTCTTCTTTCTACTTTCTATATTGGGGTTTTGAAAGATGTTTACAGTGTTAAGAAAGTCTTTTCCCAGTACTACGAACTTGAAGAACGGTACTACAAACCAATTTTGAATTTCTTCTTTCTTCGTTCTTTGTTCTTCTTTCTTCGTTCTTCTTTCTTCATTCTTCGTTCTTCTCTCTTCGTTCTTCGTTCATCGTTCTTCGTTCTTTATTCTTCATTTTTCATTCTTCTCTCTTCGTTCTTCGTTATTCGTTCTTCTTTATTCTTTATTCTTTCTTCATTCTTCTTTCCTTTTTCTTCTTTCTTCTTTCTTTTTTCTTCTTTCTTCGTTCTTCGTTTTTCGTTTTATTTTGATTCATATTTAGTTCAGGAAAACGAGACTGAATCATTTTCACAACCATGTCCGAATATATTTTGGTTAGATCTGATCTATTCCATTTTTTTTTGTATTGACAATTGATTTTTATTCCAAACGTATGATTTTGAATAAACCTTATGACATAGTTTCATTCAAAGTCATTATTTTTGGTTTCTATTTCTTTCAAATCTACAAGTTTGATTTTGATTCATGCTTTTAAAGGTATCTAGTTTTTTTTTAATATTTCTTTTTATATATTTTCTTCATATTTATTCATTTTTTGTGTTATTTATTTTTATTTATTTTTTATCTACAAGTTTGATTTTGATCCCTAGTTTTGTAGGGATCTACCTATATATATATATTTATTTTCCTCAGATTTATTCCTTTTGATTTTGTTCCTATTTTTTTATTTAAATTTTCTCCAGATTTATTATTTTTGTTATTTCTTCCTATTCTTTATTTTGATTCATACTTTTGTATAGATCTAACTATTTTTTTAATATTTTCTTCAGATGTTTCTATTTCAATTTTCAATTCAATGATTTTTATATCGAATTAGTTCATTTTTATCTATTATTTATATTTGTTCTCCCAAACCTTTTTCTTTCTTTTCCTGGCAAACGGGCCACTTTTAAAATATGCACTCTTCCATGAAGCCCAAAATTGAACTCGGCGAACACCAACAGGTAATATTGCCAAGCCCAAACATTTATCCACGACTGCGGTATATTTCTTTTTATTTTTTTAACTTGGGGTTTTTGTGTTCTGGAGTATAAATATACTCACTACTGAAAATTAGGGTTGGGGTTTAGGTTTCTACTGAAAGGGAGGCTAGTGGTGAAAATTAGGGTTTCAAAATATAGAGATCTAATCGAATCGATATTGGGATTTTTGAAAGATGTTTATAGTGTTAAGAAAGTATTTTTCCTGAACTTCGAACTTGAAGAATGGTACTACAAACCAATTTCGAATTTCTTCTTTCTTTGTTCTTCTTTCTTCTTTCTTCGTTCGTCGTTCTTCGTTCTCCGTTCTCCTTTCTCCGTTCTCCGTTCTTCGTTCGCCTTTCTCCTTTCTTCGTTCTTCGTTATTAGTTTTTCGTTCTTCTTTCTTCATTCTTCTTTCTACTTTCTATATTGGGGTTTTGAAAGATGTTTACAGTGTTAAGAAAGTCTTTTCCCAGGACTTCGAACTTGAAGAACAATACAACAAACCAATTTCGAATTTCTTCTTTCTTCGTTCTTTGTTCTTCTTTCTTCATTCTTCGTTCTTCGCTCTTCGTTCTTCGTTTTTTGGTTTTCGTTCTTCGTTCTTCGTTCATCGTTTTTCGTTCTTCTTTCTTCTTTCTACTTTCTATATTGGGGTTTTGAAAGATGTTTACAGTGTTAAGAAAGTCTTTTTTCTGGACTTCGAACTTGAAGAACGGTACTACAAACCAATTTTGAATTTCTTCTTTCTTCATTCTTTGTTCTTCTTTCTTCGTTCTTCTTTCTTCATTCTTCTTTCTTCATTCTTCGTTCTTCTCTCTTCGTTCTTCGTTCATCGTTCTTCGTTCTTCATTCTTCATTTTTCATTCTTCTCTCTTCGTTCTTCGTTATTCGTTCTTATTTATTCTTTATTCTTTCTTCATTCTTCTTTCCTTTTTCTTCTTTCTTCGTTCTTCTTTCTTCTTTTTTTTTCTTCTTTCTTCGTTTTTCGTTTTCTTTTGATTCATATGTAGTTCAGGAAAACGAGACTGAATCATTTTCACAACCATGTCCGAATATATTTTGGTTAGATCTGATCTATTCCATTTTTTTTTGTATTGACAATTGATTTTTATTCCAAAGGTATGATTTTGATTAAACCTTATGACATAGTTTGATTCAAATTCATAATTTTTGGTTCCTATTTCTTTCAGATCTACAAGTTTGATTTTGATTTATGCTTTTAAAGGCATCTAGTTTTTTTTTTAATATTTGTTTTATATATTTTTTTCAGATTTATTCTTTTTTTGTGTTATTTGTTTTTATTTCTTTTTGATCTACAAGTTTAATTTTGATCCCTACTTTTGTAGGGATCTAGCTATATATATATATATATTTATTTTTTTCAGATTTATTCCTTTTGATTTTGTTCCTATTGTTTTATTTATATTTTCTTCAGATTTATTATTTTTGTTATTTCTTCCTATTTTTAATTTTGATTCATAGTTTTGTATAGATCTAAATATTTTTTTAATATTTTCTTCAGATGTTTCTATTTCAATTTTCAATTCAATAATTTTTATATCGAATTAGTTCATTTTTATCTATTATTTTTATTTGTTCTCTCCAACCTTTTTCTTTCTTTTCCTGGCAAACGGGCCACTTTTAAAATATGCACTCTTCCATGAAGCCCAAAATTTAATTCGGCGAACACCAACAGCTAATATTGCCAAGCCCAAACATTTATCCACGACCTCGGTATGTTTCTTTTTATTATTTATTTTTTTAACTTGGGGTTTTTGTGTTCTGGAGTATAAATATATTCACTATTGAAAATTAAGGTTGGGGTTTAGGTTTATACTGAAAGGGAGGTTAGTAGTGAAAATTAGGGTTTCAAAATATAGAGATCTGATAGAATCGATATTTGGGTTTTTGAAAGATGTTTGAAGTGTTAAGAAAGTCTTTTTCCTGGACTTCGAACTTGAAAAACGGTACTACAAACCAATTTCGAATTTCTTCTTTCTTCGTTTTTCGTTCTTCTTTCTACGTTCTTCGTTCTCCATTCTCCATTCTCCTTTCTCCGTTCTCCGTTCTCCTTTCTCCTTTCTCCTTTCTCCTTTCTTCGTTATTCGTTCTTCGTTCTTCTTTCTACTTTCTATTTTGGGGTTTTGAAAGATGTTTACAGTGTTAAGAAAGTCTTTTCCCAGAACTTCGAACTTGAAGAACTGTACTACAAACCAATTTCTTCTTTCTTCGTTCTTTGTTCTTCTTTCTTCGTTCTTCGTTCTTCTCTCTTCGTTCTTCGTTATTCGTACTTCGTTCTTCATTCTTCGTTCTTCGTTATTCGTTCTTCTTTATTCTTTCTTCTTTCTTCGTTCTTCTTTCCTCTTTCTTCTTTCTTCGTTCTTCGTTTTTCGTTTTATTTTGATTCATATTTAGTTCAGGAAAACGAGACTAAATCGTTTTCAAAACCATATCCGAATATATTTTGGTTAGATCTGATCTATTTCATTTTTTTTTTGTATTGACAAATGATTTTTATTCCAAATATATGATTTTGATTAAACCTTATGACATAGTTTGATTCAAATTCATTATTTTTGGTTTCTATTTCTTTCAAATCTAGAAGTTTGATTTTGATTCATGCTTTTAAAGGTATCTAGTTTTTTTTAATATTTCTTTTTATATATTTTCTTCAGATTTATTCTTTTTTGTGTTATTTATTTTTATTTATTTTTTATCTACAAGTTTGATTTTGATCCCTACTTTTGTAGGGATCTAGCTATATATATATATATATATATTTATTTATTTTCCTCAGATTTATTCCTTTTGATTTTGTTCCTATTTTTTTATTTAAATTTTATTCAGATTTATTATTTTTGTTATTTCTTCCTATTTTTTATTTTGATTCATACTTTTGTATAGATCTAACTATTTTTTTAATATTTTCTTTAGATGTTTCTTTTTCAATTTTCAATTCAATGATTTTTATATCGAATTCGTTCATTTTTATCTATTATTTATATTTGTTCTCCCCAACCTTTTTCTTTCTTTTCCTGGCAAACGGGCCACTTTAAAAATATGCATTCTTCCTTGAAGCCCAAAATTGAACACGGCGAACACCAACAGGTAATATTGCCAAGCCCAAAAATTTATCCACGACTGCGGTATATATATATATTTTTTTTTTAACTTGGGGTTTTTGTGTTCTAGAGTATAAATATACTCACTACTTAAAATTAGGGTTGGGGTTTAGGATTCAACTGAAAGGGAGGCTAGTAGTGAAAATTAGGGTTTCAAAATATAGAGATCTGATCGAATCGATATTGGGGTTTTTAAAAGATGTTTACAGTGTTAAGAAAGTCTTTTTCCTCGACTTCGAACTTGAACAACGGTACTACAAACCAATTTCTTCTTTCTTCATTCTTTTTTCTTCGTTCTTCGTTCTTCTTTCTTCTTTCTTTTTTGCTTCGTTCTTCGTTCTTCTTTCTTCATTCTTCGTTCGTCTTTCTTCGTTCTTCGTTCTTCTACCTTCTTTCTCCTTTCTCCTTTATTCTTTCTTCTTTCTTCTATCTTCGTTCTTCTTTCTTCTTTCTTCGTTCTTCGTTTTTCGTTTTACGTTCTTCGTTCTTCTTTCTGTTTTTTTCGTTCTTCGTTCTTCTTTCTTCTTTCTCCGTTCTCCGTTCTCCATTCTCCTTTCTCCGTTTGCCGTTCTCCGTTCTCCTTTCTTCTTTCTTTGTTCTTCGTTCTTCATTCTTCGTTCTTCTTCATTCGTTCTTCGTTCTTCTTTCTATATTGGGGTTTTGAAAGATGTTTACAGTGTTAAGAAAGTATTTTTCCTGGACTTCGAACTTGAAGAACGGTACTACAAACCAATTTTTTTTTCGTCTTTCTTGTTTATTCTTTTTTCGTTCTTTGTTCTTTGTTCTTTATTTGTTCTTCGTTCTTCGTTTTTCGCTCTTCGTTCTTCGCTATTCGTTCTTCGTTCTTCGTTATTCGTTCTTCTTTATTCTTTCTTCTTTCTTCGTTCTTCGTTTTTCTTTTTTCTTTCCTATTTCTTCTTTCTTCTTTATTCGTTCTTTGTTCTTCGTTTTTCGTTTTTCGTTCTTTTTTTTTTCTTCTTTCTTCTTTCTCCGTTCTTCGTTCTCCGTTCTTCGTTCTTTGTTATTCGTTCTTTTTTATTCTTTCTTCTTTTTTCATTCTTCGTTCTTCTTTCCTATTTCTTTTTTCTTCTTTATTCGTTCGTCGTTCTTTGTTCTTTGTTTTTCTTTCTTCTTTCTTCGTTCTTCTTTTTTCTTTTTATTTTGATTCATATTTAGTTCAGGAAAACGAGACTGAATCGTTTTCACAACCATGTCCGAATATATTTTGGTTAGATCTGATCTATTCCAACGAGACTGAATCGTTTTCACAACCATGTTCAGATCTTTCTATTTCAATTTTCAATTCAATGATTTTTATATCGAATTAGTTCATTTTTATCTATTATTTATATTTGCTCTCTCCAACCTTTTTATTTCTTTTCCTGGCAAACGGGCCACTTTTAAAATATGCACTCTTCCATGAAGCCCAAAATTTAACTCGGCGAACACCAACAGCTAATATTGCCAAGCCCAAACATTTATCCACGACCGCGGGATGTTTCTTTTTATTTTTTATTTTTTTAACTTGGGGCTTTTGTGT
Source organism: Cornus suecica (assembly GCA_963922005.1). NCBI lineage: Eukaryota > Viridiplantae > Streptophyta > Magnoliopsida > Cornales > Cornaceae > Cornus > Cornus suecica. The sequence continues at coordinate 73,011,043 of OY998240.1, read as the reverse complement.
TCTGGAGTATAAATATACTCACTACTGAAAATTAGGGTTGGGTTTAGGTTTCTACTGAAAGGGAGGCTAGTAGTGAAAATTAGGGTTTCAAAATATAGAGATTTGATCGAATCGATATTGGGGTTTTTGAAAGATGTTTACAGTGTTAAGAAAGTCTTTTTCCTGGACTTCGAACTTGAAGAACGGTACTACAAACCAATTTCGAATTTCTTATTTCTTCGTTCTTCTTTCCGCTTTCTTCGTTCTTCGTTTTTCTTTCTTCGTTCTCCGTTCTCCGTTCTTCGTTCGCCGTTCTCCGTTCTCCGTTCTCCGTTCTTCGTTCTTCGTTCGCCGTTCTCCGTTCTCCTTTCTTCTTTCTTCGTTCTTCGTTCTTCGTTCTTCTTTCTTCTTTCTTCTTTCTATATTGGGGTTTTGAAAGATGTTTACAGTGTTAAGAAAATATTTTCAATGGACTACGAACTTGAAGAACGGTACTACAAACCAATTTTGAATTTCTTCTTTCTTCGTTCTTTGTTCCTCTTTCTTCTTTCTTCTTTCTTTGTTCTTCGTTCTTGTTTCTTCATTCTTCATTCTTCTCTCTTCATTCTTTGTGATTCGTTCTTTTTTATCCTTTCTTCTTTCTTTTTTCTTCATTTTTCGTTATTTGTTCTTCGTTCTTCTTTCTTCTTTATTCGTTCTTCTTTCTTCGTTCTTGTTTCTTGTTTCTTCGTTCATCGTTTTTCTTTCTTCGTTCTTCGTTTTTCGTTCGTATTTCATCGTTTTTCGTTCTTCGTTCTTCTTTTCTCTTTCTTCTTTCTTCGTTTTTCATTCTTCATTTTTCTTTCTTCTTTTATTCTTTCTCCGTTCTTCGTTCTTCGTTCTTCTTTCTTCTTTCCATATTGGGGTTTTGAAATATGTTAACAGTGTTAAGAAAGTCTTTTCCTTGGACTTCGAACTTGGAGAACGGTACTACAAACCAATTTTGAATTTCTTCTTTCTTCGTTCTTTGTTCTTCTTTGTTCTTTCTTCGTTTTTCATTCATCGTTCTTCGTTATTTGCTCTTCGTTATTCTCTCTTTGTTCTTCGTTCTTCTTTCTTCGTTCTTCGTTCTTCGTTTTATTTTGATTCATATTTATTTCAGGAAAATGAGACTGAATCGTTTTCACAACCATATCCGAATATATTTTGGTTAGATATAATCTATTTAATTTTTTTTGGATTGACAATTGATTTTTATTCCAAAGGTATGATTTTAATTAAACCTTATGACATAGTTTGATTCAAATTCATAATTTTTGGTTCCTATTCTTTTCCTGGCAAACGGGTCACTTTAAAAATATGCACTCTTCCATGAAGCCCAAAATTTAACTCGGCGAACACCAACAACTAATATTGTCAAGCTAAAACATTTATCCACGACAGCGGTATGTTTCTTTTTATTTTTTATTTTTTTAACTTGGGGTTTTTGTGTTCTGGAGTATAAATATACTCACTACTGAAAATTAGAGTTGGGGTTTAGGTTTCTACTAAAAGGGAGGCTAGTAGTGAAAATTAGGGTTTCAAAATATAGAGATCTGATCGAATCGATATTGGGGTTTTTGAAAGATGTTTACAGTGTTTAGAAAGTCTTTTTTCTTCGTTCTTTTTTCTTCTTTCTTCGTTTTTCGTTCTTCTTTCTTCGTTCGTCTTTCTTCGTTCTTCGTTATTCTTCTTTCTATATTGGGGTTTTGAAAGATGTTTACAGTGTTAAGAAAGTCTTTTCCTTGGACTTCGAACTTGAAGAATGGTACTACAAACCGATTTCGAATTTCTTCTTTATTCGTTCTTCGTTCTTCATTTTTCGTTCGTATTTCATTGTTCTTCGTTCTTCTTTCCTCTTTCTTCTTTCTTCGTTCTTCATTTTTCTTTCTTCTTTCTTCTTTCTTCGTTCTTCGTTCTTCTTTCTATATTGGGGTTTTGAAAGATGTTTACAGTGTTAAGAAAGTCTTTTCCCCGGACTTCGAACTTGAAGAACGGTACTACAAACCAATTTCAAATTTCTTCTTTCTTCATTCTTCGTTCTTCATTCTCCTTTCTCCTTTCTCCTTTCTCCGTTCTCCGTTCTCCGTTCTTCTTTCTTTTTTCTTCTTTCTTCGTTCTTCGTTCTTCTTTCTTCTTTATATATTTGGGTTTTGAAAGATGTTTACAGTGTTAAGAAAGTATTTTCCCTGGACTTCGAACTTGAAGAACGGTACTACAAACCAATTTCGAATTTCTTCTTTCTTCGTTCTTCGTTCTTCGTTCTTTGTTCTTCTCTCTTCGTTCTTCATTATTCGTTCTTCTTTATTCTTTATTCTTTCTTCTTTCTTCTTTCTTCATTCTTCGTTCTTCGTTCTTCGTTCTTCTTTTAACTTGAGGTTTTTGTGTTCTGAAGTATAAATATACTTACTACTGAAAATTAGGGTTGGGTTTGGGTTTCTACTGAAAAGGAGGCTAGTAGTGAAAATTAGGGTTTCAAAATATAGAGATCTGATTGAATCGATATTGGGGTTATTGAAAGATGTTTACAGTGTTAAGAAATTCTTTTTCCTAGACTTGGAACTGGAATAACGGTACTACAAACCAATTTCTTCTTTCTTCGTTCTTCGTTCTTTGTTCTTCTTTCTTCGTTCTTCGTTCTTCGTTCTTCTTTCTTCTTTCTTCGTTCTTCGTTCTTCGTACTTCGTACTTCCTTCGTCCTTCGTCCTTTATCCTTCGTCCTTCGTCCTTCGTCCTTCGTTCTTTGTTCTTCATTTTTTTTTTTTTTAACTTGGTTGGGGTTTGGGTTTCTACTGAAAGGGAAACTAGTAGTGAAAATTAGGGTTTCAATAATAGAGATATGATCGAATTGATATTGGGGTTTTTGAAAGATGTTTACAGTGTTAAGAAAGTCTTTTCCCTGGACTTCTTCTTCTTTCTTCGTTCTTCGTTTCTTTCTTCATTCTTCATTCTTCTTTATTCGTTCTAACATTTTTTGGGGCTTCCATCACCGGCTCTAGTGCAGGTATATTTATTTTTTTGTTTAGTTTATTACTGTTGCTTCATTTGTTTCATCTCACATACCACTATTTTCCTTATGTATACAGAGGGATCCCCTTGGTTTACCCAGACTAACCTTGACAGTTATCTGAACAAAAAACCCAAGGCTCAATCTCAAATGGGTTCGTCACCACCAGTCCCCCATTTCTTATCCCTCTGGCTTGGCCAGGGTTCTTCCCCCAACCACCAGCTTATGCCGAGGGCACCTTCTAGTCCTATTAGGACCTTGGACCTTGATTTGAACATAGGGACTAGGGGACCCGACTTTATTCAGACAGGGTTCAGATAGGGCAATCTCAGCAGCCTGGGCTTGGTTTTGGGCTTCCTGCCTCCTCTTCCACTCCTCCCGAGACTGAATCTTCTTCAGGTTGTACTATGATGAATAGCCTGAAGGTAGCCATTCAAAGGATTAATGACTCTTTAATGGAGGAAGACCTTCGGTTATTGGAGAATGACTCTCCTCCAGACATATATCAACAATATTTGCTTGATATGGGACGGGTTAGTATTTCATATTTGAAATAAACATGGCTCGTATTTGTTCTATTATTTATGCTGACTAACTCTTCTTCTTCTTCTTTTTAGGGCATGACCCAGAGTAGAGCTATATTTGATAGCTATGTTTGAAGTAAAGAGGAGAGAGATTAGGCTGCTGCCAAACATCGGGCGGAGATCACTAAGCTGCGGGACTTCTACGAGCGCCAGAATTAGCATGTCGAGGCAGCTCGAGTGGAGGAGATTGCCCGACTGAGGGTGGCTCATGGGTCCGACCTTCAGAAGGAGAGAGAAAGACATGATTCTCTTCTAGCCCAGTAGCTGAGCGAGGTGAGGATTGCTGGAGCCGAGGAGTTTAAACACTCCGATGAATACAAGGGGCAACTGGTAGAGCATTACCTTGGCGACTTTGTGGATTTTTGTGATTAGACGAGTGCTTGTTATCCCACGCTAGATTTCACTGGATTCCGTCCTGATGGCCTTCGTAGACAATAGTCGCTTTTCATTTTCCATGTAGTATCTATTGTAGCATTTCATTATCTTTCTTTTACATTTGATGTACTTTGAAAATTATGAATGAAACTATCTTTGTGTATCTTGATCCTTGATTTGTGTAGACAGAACTTAACCTTTTGGTTAAGGTAGTTTTTTTCAAAAAAGAAAAGCCGTATTTTGACTTATTTCCTCTTTTTTTTTTTATGTAGGATTTGTGCTTAACTCAACAATTCCCTTTCAATAATATAGTATATGATCATAACCCCGAGCTTCACTCAGCCCCCACTTTTTGCTAGGGGACCCATTTTTTGGGTGGAAAAATATATTTATGATAACACAATAGATACTCAGAAATTGCAGAGAAAATAATTTATTTTATTGATAATTGGCAGGATAGCCGCTTTGACAATAAATGTAAATCAGATAAACAATAGAATGCTCGATGGCTTATTGCAAACTAGATCTAAATGAATGAAACTAATTGACATGATTCTAATAAAAATAAAATAGGGGGTAGCCAAAACTAACCCTGATGCTACCTTTCTATATCTACTGATAATACTTCCTCAGATGTTCTGCATTCCACGGATGAGGGAGTTGTCTCCCTGCCTTTGTCTCCAACTAGTAGGTACCCTGCCTATGGCTTTTAACGACTTTGTAGGGGCCCTCCCAATTGGGGACCAGCTTCCCCATCTTTTTTATTTCTAGATCAGAGGATGGTTGCAGAACCTTTTTCAACACCAGGTCCTCTGGTTGGAATCTCCTTTACTTCACATGCGCATTGTAGTAGCGGGTCATGGCCTGCTGGTAGGCTATAGTCCTCATTTGATCCTACACCCTTTTTTATTCGAGCAAGTCTAAATTGACTGCAAGTTATTCGTTATTGTGATCTGGGTCAAAATGGCTGGTTCTAAAACTTTCTATCTTAGTCTCTATGGGGACTACTGCCTCACTCCCCAAAGGCTAAAAGAAATGGTGTTTCTCCCGTAGCTGTCTTTGTTATAGTTTGGTAGGTCCAGAGTATGCCGGGCAACTCCTCTGGCCATAATCCCCTTGCCTTCTCAAGGCACTTCTTGATCATACCAAACAGGGTTCTATTGGCTACTTTTGCATAACCATTTACCTGTGGATGAGTTGGAGATGAGAAGTGGTTCTTAATTCCCAAGTTGGTACAAAACTCTTGGAATTTTGAAGCTTCAAACTGCTTTCCATTATCTATGATAATGACCCGCGGTACTCCGAACCTGCACATTATTGACTTCCAGGTGAAGTTTTTGATGTTGGCTATTGTGATCTTGGCCAGTGGGATTGCCTCCACCCATTTGGCAAAGTAGTTTATCGTAACCACTGCATACTTCACTTGCCCTTTTCCCTTATGAAGAGGGCCGATCAAGTCCATCCTCCATTGAGCAAAGGGCCAGGGACTTATAATGGGTGTCAACTCTTCGGGAGGTTGCCTAGGAATATTGGCGAACCGCTGACACTTGTCGTATTTCTTACGAAGTCCTTTGAATCCTGAGGCATGGTCAGCCAGTAGTACCCTTATCGTATTGCTTTGTGCGCAAGGGACCTGCCCTCGACATGATTTCCACACACTTCCTCGTGTATGTCTTTTAATAAGTAGCTTGCCTCTGTAGTAGAAACGCAACATAAGTATGGAAGAGAAAGGCTAATCTTGTGAGCTTCTATTCAGTCATCGGGGAGCTCTCCATCCCTGATATATTTGATGATTGGTAGGGCCCACTCAAACCCTTCAGCTAGCTCCATTACTGCCTGCAACTCTTGTGAGATACTAGGGTTCTTAAGGTGTTCCACCAAGGTCGAGCCTTCATTCCCTAGTTCTATAGCAGTAGCTAGGCGAGCAAGGGCGTCGGCCACCTCATTTTGGTTCCTAGGCACATGGAGGATGGTGAACTGGTCAAAAATGGCTATTGCCTTCCGAACCTTTTGTAGATAGGCCTTCATATTTTCCTCCATTGCCTCAAATTCTATTTGCATTTGTCCCGCTACCAGTTAAGAGTCTGTATGCGCTTTTACTTGCCTTACTCCAAGGGCGCTTGCTATCCTTACTCCTGCCAACAGGGCCTCAAACTCTATTTCGTTGTCGGTGGCCCTGAAGTCAAATTGTAGTGCATATTCTAGCTTTTCCTCATCTGGAGTGATTAGAACTAGACCGGCCCCACATACCTGGGCATTAGACGACCCATCGATGTACAAGACCCATGCGTGGTCTGGCAATATCTGAGTGTCTGGTACAGTTGCTTCCACGGTCGGGTCAACTTGGCTTAGCTCATTCCCTACCTCGATGGTGAACTCGACCATAAAGTCAGCCAACACCTGACCTTTTACAGCTGCCCTTGGTTTGTATTGAATGTCTAATTCCCCGAGCTCTATGGACCACTTCATAAGTCTTCCTGAAGGCTCAGGTTTATACAACACCTGACGCAGGGTATGTGCCTGGAAGTATGGTTTGAGCTTCCGAGCCGAGATAACCAGGGAAAACACAAGTTTTTCCATTGCATGATACCTTTCTTCCGCTCCCCGTAGCGTTTGACTAGTATAATAGATTGGTCTTTGAACTCCTTCATCATCCCTCACCAAAGCAGAACTCACCGCAATTAAGGAGATGACCAAGTATAGTAGGAGTTGATCTCCTAGACCCGCTCGGGACAACAGGGGAGGAGAGATGAGATACTTCTTTAGGTCAATGAATGCTTGCTCGCACTCTGGGGTCCATTCGAAGGCTTTTTTGAGCATCTTGAAAAAGGGAAGACATCTGTTAGTAGCTCGAGAGGTTAACCCGTTGAGGGCGGCCACCTTCCCTGTCAACCTTTAAACATTCTTGATTGACTGGGAGGACTTCATATCCATGATGGCTTGAATCTTTTCCGGGTTGGCCTCAATACCTCTCATGTTAACCATGAATCCCAAGAATTTTCCTGACAACACACCAAAGGCACACTTGGTTGGGTTAAGGCGCATTTGGTGCTTTCTGAATACCTCGAAGGCTTCTTCAAGGTCTGTTAGATAGTCTTCTTTCTTGACACTTTTCACTCGCATGCCGTCCACATAGACTTCCATGTTCCTTCCAATCTGACTCTTAAACATGTTGTTGACCAGCCTCTGGTAGGTTGCTCCGGCATTCTTCAATCCGAAGGGCATTACTTTGTAGTAGTATATGCTCCGATCAGTAATAAAAGATGTATTTTCACAGTCGAGAGGGTGCATGGGGATCTAATTATATCCCAAATATGTATCCATAAAACTGAGCAGTTCATTTCCCGAAGTAACTTCTACCAGCATGTCGATTCTTGGTAAAGGAAAATTGTCTTTCGGGCAAGCTCTGTTTAAGCCTGTGAAGTTGACACAACTTCCATTTTCCATTTTCCATTCGCCTTCTTCACCAGAACCACATTTGATAGCCAATCGGGGTAATGTACTTCACGAATGAAATTTGCCTTCAGGAGTTTTCTACTTCTGACATTATGGCTGCATTCCTTTCAGGGGCGAATGTCCTCTTCTTCTGCCTTACTGGCTTAGCAGTGGGATCCATATTCAGTCGGTGTTGCATGACTCGGGGATCAATGCCAGGCATGTCTTCATGTCTCCAGGCGAATATGTCTTGATTCTGCCTTAAGAACTGGATGAGTTGATTTTTGATGTCGTCAGGAAGTAATGACCCGATGTTTACTTTTTTTTGGGACTCTCCCTCCTCTAAACTCACTTCAACAAGGTCTTCTACGGGTTCTGGTCGCAGGGTGGATTCACCCATTTTGAGACCTTCGATGGCGAAGGCCTCCCATGACCTCCTTTCTTTCAGGGCTATTATGTAACGTTCTCGTGTCATGGCCTGATCTCCTCTTACCTCTCTTACGCCTTGATTAGTCGGGAACTTTATTAACAGGTGGTAGGTTGAGGTTACTGCCTTCAAAGTATTGAGGGTAGTTCTTCCAAGGATGATATTATAGGTGGAAGGGCACTCCACCACAAAGAAATCCACCATGATCGTTAGTTATCTTGGTGGGGCCCTTACTATCAAAAGAAGGGTAACTATTCCCAGTGGAAACACCTCTCTCCAGAGAAGCCGACTAGAGGTGATTTGGATGGCTTCAACCTCTCTCTTCCTATACCCATCTTGTCGAAAGCCCCAGAGAATAGCAAATCCGCAGAACTTCCATTGTCGATCAGAACCCGTCGTATGGTAAAATTGGCCACTACCACTGTTATCACCAGTGGGTCATCATGGGGGTATTGAACTCCTCGTACATCATCATCGGAGAAGGTAATGACTTCCCTTCTAGTAGTGGGGACTTGGAAGTTGGAGCAGATGTATCTACCCTTTGAACCTCCATCACACTTCTGGCCCTTCTAACATAAGCTTTTCGGGATGAGCTTGTCTCACCGCCTTCCACAAACCCTCAAGAAATTACATTAATCTCCCGAACCATCTATTTCTCTAGTGTGCGAATTCTTCGGGGAACATCCTGTCGACATTTTCCTTTATCGTCATTGGTCGTGGACCGACTCAAATGCCCTCTCCGGATCAGGCTCTCGATCTGGTTTTTAAGGTCGGTGCACTCATTTGTTGTATGCCCATGGTCGCGATGAAAGCGACAGTATCTATCATGTGCCCTTTTTGACGGATCCGACTTCATCCTGGGTGGCCAGGATAAGGAGTGGTCGTCCTGGATCTAAAAAAGGATTTCGCTTATTAGCTTGTTAAACAGAGTGAACCTAGTGAACCTATCCTGACTCTTTGAAGGTCGAGATAACCTGTCAATGGTTGGTTGGGTTCTCCGGCCCTTAGTTTCTATCTCGTTCGGGCTTGAATTTATTGAATCAAACTATGGCCGACCCCTTTAGGGTGATGGGGAAAGTCCGGTAAATGATAGCATTTGGGATAACTTGCAGATGCACATGTGCCTTGAAAGTCTCCAGATGATCGAGGGGGTCCAAGGACCCATCAAAGTTCTCCAACTGAGGCATCTTGAACTTGTTGGGTAGGGAACACTCATCACCAGTACATCAAAAGGGGAGTTAGTCTTCTGTAGCAGGTCATTCACGATGGCGGGGCTTTTGCCCTTCATGGCTTGTGCCATATCTTCCATCTATGCCTTTAGATTTGGGATCTGTTGATCTACTCCTATGGTTTCTGTTGGATCGTTAGGACCCGGGAAAGTCTTTCTTTGTCGCGTGCTCTGAACTACTGTCTTCCGTTGACCCTGGTTATGGCTATGCTTTGCCCCCTCATCTAGATTGTTCTGCCCAGCCGCGTCTGGGGCAGGAGGAATGGGAATGGTCAGTCATTGGAAGATCGCCGCATTCTACTGGATCAACTGGTTCATTCCTTTACTCAAAGCTTGAACATGTTTCTTTAACACCGGCACACGTTCAAGGCCTTGTCAAGGATCTGGATCACTGGGATCACGTTACCTGGGTCGGTCTGGATCCTGAGGATTTTCGGAGTTGTGTGATGAACGATCATCACCAACTTCATGCTCTCCCAGAGAAACACGTGCCTCCTCTTGGCCATCGGGTTTGGGAGGATGCATCAGGGGTAGACCGGTTTGGGCCGCTTGGGTGGTTGGGAGCAGTGGGCCTTCGGGTGGAAGAATAAGATCTTTGGGTTGTCTAGAGTCCTCACCAGCCTTACTCTTGCTCCGTAGATTGACCATTCTATCGTTATTTGGAAGTAAGAAGCTATCGCTTCCCACAAATGGTGTCAACTGATGATGCGTAGAATGGTTGAGCTGTAAACGGTGTCGTACCTGCCAAAAAGAACAAATAGTGACCGGGAGTGATACCGGTGGGGTACCAGCCAAGTAATCTCCGACGGTTAAGTTAGTACTTGGAACTTCGGAGAAAGGAAGTAGTAGTAATAAGGAGGGTAATTATGGCGTACCTCTTTTGGCTGACCCCGACCATATATTTATAGAGTCTTTAAGGCGGTGGTGTTGATATTGGGATAGTTATCCATAGGTATCCTGATGAGATAGTAACATCTACCTGTGGGTATCCTGGTGAGATAATGACATCTACCTGTGGGTATCCTGGTGAGATAATGACATCTATCCGTAGGTATCCTGGTGAGATAGTGACATCTATCCGTAGGTATCCTGGTGAGATAGTGACATCTACCTGTAGGTATCCTGGTGAGATTGTAGAGTCTGGTAAAAGGTAACCGGTTGACGACCATTATCTCCTCGTGCCTTACAAGTTACACCTATCAATATGCATATATAATTTATTAATTTTATAAACCTGAATAAGAATTAAATTAAATTTATTTATTTATTTTCAACTGACATAGAGAAATTATAAATGAAGTTCTAATAACATGTTATATAAGGCCTACTTAGAGTTATATAACAATAGGAAGGTAAGTATATACAAAACTTTACTTAAAAAACCGTGAATGAATTTTTGAAAGACTAATGTTATAAATATAAATAAAATAAAATAAATTTATAACTAATTATTTAATAATGAGACAAAAAAGAATAGAGTTATAAAATAGGTATGTAATAACTGTTGTGGCCTTAAAATAATAAAACAGTATCTGAAAAATGTATAAAATATTTTTAAAATACCAATACACTGAAATTAATAGTAGAAAATAGATTACAGAAAAAGTATTTCAAATTCGATATATCTAATTTGGGTTAAATTAACAATTTTGAAATTGAATGTAAATTTAGACTTTCATAATAGATACATAAAACTTGATCAATAAGTAATACCTCCCAATTTTTGCAACTAAATTTTAGACGGAGTTTTTTAATGTATCCAAATAGGAAAATGAAACAAAAATAAATAAATATATATATAAATTTCGACACGAAAATAATAACTCAATGACATTCAAATATATAAATATTGCCGTTAAAATTAGGTAAAAATAATCAACAAATAAACAAAAAATAATAAATAAATGCATAAACAAAAATTGATAAAATTACGATGTCGGTACAAAAATTGATAAAATTCTTTGACTTCTGTGGTACGCCCTTCTCTCTCTATATATATATGTGTGTATTTTCTCTATATACTTGAGTATCTTCATGTAATCTTGGTAACATCTTTGGCCTATTCTATATGTTTTGTGCCATATTAACTCATCTCTATTGGAAGGGGGTCAAACCCATAAAATAAATAAGAAAATTGGTGCCAAAATAACAATATGCAGTCAAAGTACTTAGATGGGTGAAATTAATAAATTAAAGTAAGTTGTTTTTAATCTTTGTTACCAAACAGCAGCTTCAGGGATAGTATAGGTATTCAATAAAAAATTTTGACTGATGTCAGACCTGATTTGACATGAAAGTGATATTAGGGGATGTAAATGATGCATGTTAGATAAATTAAAAAATATGAATGATGATATGCAAACATTATGGAATCTAAGTGAATAAAAAGAAACGTCAGGTGTAAATAAAGTTAATCAAATATTATTTTATTTTCATTTCCCTGCTATTGATTGGACTTAAGTTTCAAATGACAATTGAACAATTTTCGGTAATGATTCCTGTTAGAAGAAAAATTATTTTTATGTACTTATCAGTAAATAATAGGGTGTTCACGAATCGGATTTGATCGGATTAAAGGTATTTTAGATCCAATTCACTAATATCGGATTCACTATTTATGGATCCAATCCAAAATGCCCAACGAAACCAATCCAAACCGGACCGCGATGAGCCGGATTGGTTCGGATCGGATTCACGAATTTAAAGATTAAAAAATAAATATAGCAAAGAGAATGACAAGAAACTTTCACCAATAAAAATGAGTGTCACAGTAGGCTGTAGCAAATAACATTACTAAACATACTTGATCCAAAAATATAGAAAATAAACTTGAGTAAATTGTACATAAACATAAATAATAAATAATACTGGTGACTTGTATGGATAGTGTCACAGTAGCAAATTGATACAAACATACATAACAAACATACAAGTGATAGTGTCACAGTAACAAATTGATACAAACATAATTAATAAACATACAAGTCATACAAGTGATAGTGTCACGGTAACATTGTACATAAACTAAAAATAATAAAGTTGGAGTAAGGGTCTGTTTGGATGCTGGTTGTGGTCTTATTTTTTTGGTTTGGTCATTATTTTTTTTAGACCAAATCATATTTATTTTGCATTGATGTCAAAAAATATAATCATACCAAATTGGACCAAATTAAACCAAAATAGTCGTTTTTAAGACCAACATTTTTGCCCGGTCAATATGGCCCGGTTACAAAATCATTAAACCAGACTCTCCGGCCTCTCTCTCTCAGACCAATCACCGCATGCTCCAAACTTCATCATCTTCACCACCACGCCACCACCATCATCTCCACCAACCTGCACCCACCCCGCAACATCCGAACACCACTTTGCTCAGTCCTCCGCCGCGCATCACCACCCATCCTTCGCGCACACCAGTGAAGCCGCTTCTCGAACAACAGCCGCCGCTCATCCTCCGCGCGAACCAACAGACCACCACCACTACCACCACAACCGATCTACATCGTCAACAACACCTCTGATCCTCCATCTGCAACCACTGCACGACCATCCTCTGCAATTTAAATTCACTTTTTTCAAATCTGGAGATTTCAAAAATTGGGAAAATTTTAATTCTGGGATTTGAGGATTTTCGAAGATCTGAACATGAATTGTCAAAGGCTTTTAAGAAAAATTTGGAAATATTGAAGATTTGATAAATTCCTTTTGATATTCTGAATACTCATTTTACATTGGGTTTGTGTTGATTTGGAGTTCTTGATTAATGAAGGTATCCAATTGAAAATTTCAAACTTGTTATTTACTAATGAGTGAATTTTCTGAATTTTTGTCATTTTTTTAAATCAAAATTTTTGGAAATTTTTGAAAATTGATGCTTCATTTCCAGGTCGAAATTTTATATTCAGTGTTGATTTTAATAAATTTGAGGTACCTCTGAAGATTTTTGGGCAACCTTTTGGAAATGATATAATTCGCATTTTCTAAACGAAAATTTTATAAACAAAATTTACAACATTTTTGAAAATTTCTACTAATAAATTTGCCAAACATGATCTGGTTCTAGTTTTTTTCAGACCAAGACCATCAGACCAGGTCACTTGCCAAACAAACTTTCAGAATATTGCACAGACCAGACCAGTATCCAAACGGATCCTAAATAAACAAAATATCCATGAAGCATCCGAAAACTTCAACAATTGATTCAAAAGTGCGGTACTACCTTCAAAACTCAAGTAATAGTTATGGCTACAAAAGTAAAAATAAGTTTAGTTAATTATTAACAAATAATTATAAATAAATTGTAGTGAATAAATAAAATATACTTAATATATAATGAATAAATAAATAAATATACTTGATTCAAAAATGACTCATACTTTTATAAGTAACTAGGTAAGAGTACTTGCGAATGCATGTGGCGTGAAGCTCAACTTATATTGATATGTGAAATATACGTAACTTAAAGTTGTGACTTATATTACAACATTGCATATAAGATATTTCACAACATAACTATTTTTTAGTAATAATTATAGAATATCATATGTTATATTTATTTAATTATGAAATTATAAAAATTTAAAATTTGGGTATCTATTCATTTTCTTTTCTAATTGTTGAGTATACTTTCTTTTAAAGAAAATACATGCATTGAAATAATAAAATGTATTAAAGTACTTTAATGATATATATTTTTTAATTTAGTTATTAAAGTCTTTATTAAATTAAATTTTTATTGGAAATTTTCAAATGAAATAAATGTATAAAAATATTTTAGAGGTCTTACTCTTTTATAATAATAAATAACTAATAGAAATACCTATTTAGTATAAAATAAGATATTATAATTTATTTTAGAATAATATATTATTGATATAAGATATTATAGTTTAATTTAAAATAATATATTATGTGATATATTAGTACTATAATATATTGAAATATATATGAATAGTACCGAATTGAACCGAATTTACTGGATTATTGAAAATGCAATCCAGAACCGATCTGTAAAATACCGGATTGGATGTTTTTGGATTCATGTCCAATCCATTCCATAAAAAATCTGATCTAATATATCCGGATCGGATTGGACGGATTAAATTTACGAATTTGTCGGATTTTTGAACACCCCTAGTAAAAACTATATGCAATTACTCATAGCTAGGGATAGCAATGGGGCACGGCGGACTGGGCGGGGATCGCATCCCCCAATCCCGTTTAACTTTGTCATCCCCATACATACCCTAAAATTGATTATTAAACGGGCCGAGGCCGGGTAAGACTTGGCGGGAGCGAGGTGGGGCGGCTTTTCACCAAAAAGGAAAAAAAAAACTTATGTAAATGAAAATAATTTTTAACTTCTTAATTGAAACTCTTAACTTATTATTATTGTACAAGTATCAAAGTAAATACATTCAATTTTTTATATAGTTGAAATAAGATTAAGGCAAAAAAAGTGAAGAAATAAGGATATTAAGATTTAGTATTGAGTGAAATCTGAATATATATTTATATGGGTACACAAGTGTAATAATATATATATATATATATATATATATATATATATACATTAATAAGGGTAAGTACGTAATTTTACACTGTAAACGGAGCAGGGCAACATAATCGGGGTGCGGCGACCCTATCCTCTCCCGACTTGGGTTTCGTTTCCTCTCGCGCCGGAACCTAGCCGGATTTTTTTCCCTCCCCCATACCCACCCCTATTTATTTGATGGAGTCCCCAAACCTGCTTAGATCGGGAGGAGACATGGTCGTTTCCCCTAGGACGGAAATTTTTGCCATCCCTACGCGTAGCACACTTTTAAATGTCATGGTACTATAATACATAACACATTTCTATAAGGGTTCGTTTGGCAGCATGGAATTGGAGCCTTGAAAATGGAATTGAAGGCTTCAATTCCAAATCCAATGTTTGGATACAACAAAATATTTTGTAATTGGAATGGCCACCCAATTCTACAAATTCAATTCCATATGAGAAGTTATGATTTTCAATCCACTAAATACTCTCTCTCTCTAACAACTAACTTTTCACAAACACAAACATACATACATATATATACATGTTTATATATACATATACATATATATGTACACATAGACCCATATATATACAAATATGAATACACATGCATACACACAAATATATAGCCACAGTTACACATACACACACACATGCACATACACATACATACATGTAAGGGTAATTTGCAGTGACACCCCCTGAGGTTTAAGTCAATTCCACTTAGCCCCCGGTCAACGTACAAGTTTACAATGACACTCCCTGAGCTTTAAAAAATCTTGCAATGACACCCCTTTGAACCGTGAAAAGTCAGATTTGTCCTTATTATAAATATGATTTATTTCAATAAACCTCCCTCTACTATTGAATTTAATCAACTAACCCCTCTACTATAGAATTTCAATCACATTGCCCCCACCCTCAAACAATAAATTTATAAATTTCAAAAAATATATATAAAATTAGAAATATATATATAAATTTCGAAACAAATATATAAATTTAAAAAAAAAATTCGAAAACAATATATTAAATTTCAAAAAATATATAAAATTCAAAAACAAAAATATAAAATTCGAAAAAAACATATAAAATTTGAAACAAATATATAAATTTCGACAAAATTATATAAATTTCAAAAAATATATATAACATTCGAAAAAATATATATAATTCAAAAATATCATATAACTTTCGAAAAAATCATATAAATTTTGAAAACGTCATATAAAATTTGAAATATATATATATATAATTTGAAAAAATATATATTTTTTCAATATATATATATAAATAAAGACCACTAATTTTTGTTGGATATATTTTTTGAAATTTATATATATATTATCGAATATTATATATTTTTTTTGAATTTATATATTTTTTTCAAATTTTATATATATTTTTGAATTATATATATATATATTTAGAATTTTATATATTTGTTTGGAATTGACCTCAACCTCAGGGGGTGTCACTACAATTTTTTATAAAATTTGAAAATATCATATAACTTTCGAAAACATCATATAAATTTCGAAAACGACGTATAAATTTTGAAATATATATATATAATTCAAAAATTATATATATTTTGGAAAAATATATATAAAAAAAGACCACTAATTATTGTTGGTGGTAAGTAGTTTGATTCACTTCATTAGAAAAGATATAATATTTTACCAATATATATATATGTTTCTAAATTTATTTATTTTTTCACATTTTGTTTTTTGAAATATATGTTTTTTGAAAAATATATATATAACTTTCAAAAACATCATATAAATTTTGAAAATGACATATAAATTTTGAAATATATATATATAATTCAAAAATATATATATTTTGGACAAATATATATATAAAAGACCACTAATTGTTGTTGGTGGTAAGTAGTTGAATTCACTTTATTAGAAAAGATATGATATTTTACCAATATATATGTTTTTTCTAAATTTATTTATTTTTCACATTTTGTTTTTCAAAATATATATTTTTTCAAAATTTATATATATTTTTCTAAATTTATATGTTTTTGAATTTATATATTGTTTTCCGAATTATATAAATATATTTTTGAATTATATATATATATTCGAAATTTATATTGTTTTTCGAATTTTATATATTTGTTTTAAATTTTATATAACTTTTTCGAATTTGATATATATTTTTTGAATTTTATAAATATATTGTTTGAGGTGGGGGGTAATGTGATTGAAATTCAATAATAGAGGGGAGTTTATTGAAATTAACCCTATTTATAATAAGGGCAAACCTGACTTTTTATGGCTCAAAGGAGTGTCACTGCAAGGCTTTTTAAAGTTCAAGGGGTGTCATTGTAAACTTGTGCGTTGACCGGAGGCTATGTGAAATTGACCTAAACCTCAAGGGGTATCATTGCAAATTACCCTACATGTAAAAACACACATGCACATACACATTCACATACACATACATACATGTATATACACACACATGCACATGCACACATACACACACACACACACACATATATATATATATATATATATATATATATATATATATTAATACATATACTTACATACTTATACCTTTATATATATATATATATACATTTATATTGTCTAATTTAATTCCAAATTTATGATCTTTTACCTTTGCATTAGGCTTGGAATTGAAATTCAGTTATACTGGAATTCCAAGACTTATCCAACGAATGTATTTGGAATTGAATTTTGGAATTGAAATACCATGAAATTCCAATTCCTATATAATTTCAATTCTATTCCAAATCCACGCAACCAAACGAACCCTAACTGTATTTAAAAGTTTCAAATAAAATATTTGTTTGGTCTAAATCGAAAAGTGTAAAAATAAAAGCAACGAAAAATGTTGATGGCATATACAATATTTCTTTTGTGCCTTTTGAAAATAAATTAAAATACTTAACATTTTTATCCTTTTTGGAATTTTGTAATTGTTCCATATGAAATTGATCGGTCCAAATCATGTGAAAATAAAAATTTTAAATTTAAAGAATTATCACGATTTAGTTTTACCTCTCAATCACAAGTACATAGTTGGGTTGAGAGGGTTATCAAACCACAGAGATCAAAGTCGTATTCCCAATTATCACAATTAAACAAATTGAATTATATTATAAAATTGGTTGTTTGATTTGATTTGTTTCTATTACTAATAAAATTAAAGAACAAAATAATTTTTAAATTCAAGATAAACAAGTTTAGGGTATTTCCAACTTCATCACTAACTTCATAATATAGTCCTTTAATCATTAAATTGCAAGAGGGAGATACAGATTATGTGAATCATATTAGTAACGCTACAAGCGGTTGCTTAATCTCCAAAGAGATGCAATTGGTCCGATTCGCTACAACTCATCTTCGATTAAAGGACGATTAGTGCATGCATCTATTTTAATCTACTCCTACTAACATAAAATAAAAACATGTCTATATCATCTTCTCTTAGCATGAATTGTGTAAATACAAGACTTTATCATGCCCATAAAGAACCATTATGTAGAAACCATTATTAAACCTTCGGAGTTCCAGCCCTTAGTGATAAAACATGGTTGATTAAGATTAATTATTAATTCAATCTAAGACAAGAAAATAATCAATAAAGAGTCTTGTTTAATTAATCAAGTTCGGTCTTTCACTACATAATCATCACATAAATGTTCTTTAGTTTCTCTTCTTTGCAAGAAAAATAATTGAAGTTCTACATTACTCGGCTAAGGTTTCGTTGGAAATCCTAGATATCGATTTAGCCACTCATGGTAGGAGAAGAATGCATCACTAATGTAGAAATCATCTCTATAATTAGTTTAATTTGTTCTTGGGTTTTTCAATTGTAGAGAGAAGTCTTGAGAGAACTCTGAATTGTAATTCTTTAAGAGATGTCTTCTTCTTACGAATGCTTCACATATTTATAGACAAAAAGTGGTGTAATCATGGCATGTACTTGCTTGGCCTCCAAGTTGACTTGGAGTGGGGACCAAGTAGAGTTGAATTGTCCAAATTGTCCTTTGACTTTACTTGCACAAGGTGACAGAAGTTGGAGCTAATTTACGCATGTTTTTCGAGGTAGAGTTGGCGTCCACCGATCGATCGGCATGTCAACGATCAATCGGAAATTCATGATTTTTTATTTTTTTTATTTTGCGAAATTCTGCTTTGTTGACTTGTACCCTGTTCATAATTGACTTGTACCTTGGTTCAAATTGAGTAGTTCCATGCTTCTAAATACTGTTCTAAATCCGGATTTTTGCTAAATTCTCAGAATTAACTCATATTCTTGTTAAGGCCCCTGTAACATGTTTGAACAAACAACTTGGGTAAAAATACCAAAATAATAGAGAAAATAGCCCAACAAGAGGTTAATTAACGCCCAAAATTGCATATCCTGGGCTCTTAACAAGCCTCTAAACTTAAATATTGCTAGTATACTTTCAAACTAATCTATTTCTTTCGTGAGGGTGTACAATTACACTTAGCACTTAACACGTGTAATAAGTCTTTTAAACTCCTAGAAAATTTCTAGTGGACGAGTGAAGTCTCGTGATGGTTAAATAGACTACCCACAACTTCTTTATATTCTTTATTTTCACATATTTATGAATATTCTAATTTATCAATCAAGCAATGATATAATCTATAGAATAAATGTATGCAAATAAAGTTTACTTGTTCATAAACAATAATTATTTCAGATTAATGTTAAGAGTGGTATCCACCAATGTCTAGACTAACTAATTTCTACTTACAAATCGGTCAATCTTTCGTGTTTTGTGAACTTTCTTCATAGCACATTTACTTCTATTTTCAGAATATCTTTATTTTTTTTCCTTTTTTTTTCTTTTTTCTAAACGCCACCCTCCATGTTTTTTTACGCAAGTGCTCCTATTTTGTGGTAAGATGATGAGACCAGAATATTCGTTATTCTAGGCGTTAATTAACCCGTTGTTAGTCTCTTTATTTTATTAATTTTATATTTTTATCCAAGTTGTGTGTTTAAGCATGTTACATGGGCTTTAATACAAATATGAAATAATTCCGAGATTTTAGCAAAAATGTTTGATCTGGAATGACACTTAGAAGAATAAAAACACTTAATTCAGAGCAAGGTACAAGTTAGTCAAGTCGAATACAAGTGGTCAAAGTATAAATTCGCAAAAAAATAAAATATCAAAATTCAGAAGCTACCGATAAATCGGAGAGCTTCCCGATCGATCAGTTATGCTGACATTGGGATTTGTGCGAATACTCCTATTTTCTGGCTCCTAGTGTCAGTACAAATGAATGACAGATTGGTCAATTCAAAGCTATTACTTGGTACTCACACCAAGTCATCTTGGAGTGCAAGCAAAGACATGTCATAATTACACCAACTTTTGTCTATAAATATGTGAAGACATCATGAAGAAAGGGAGAGCTGATTATTCAGAACATTTAAATCATTTTGACAATACACAAATTCTCTCTCTAAAGAAAATATTCCTCTCAAGAACTCAAGAACCAACCAACAAATCAGGGAGATGATTCCTACATCATTGATGCAGTCTTTTCCATCCATGAGCGGCTAAGTCGGTATCTAGGATTTCCAATGAAACCCTAGCCGAGTAATGTATAACTTTAATTATTTTTATTGCAAAGAGGGGAAACTAAAGAACACTTATATGATAATTATGTAGTGAGATAATGAATGTATTACCTAAATAAGATTCTATGTTAATTCTCTTCTTGTCTTAGATTGAATTAATAATTAATCTTGAACAACTATATTTTATCACTGGGGACTGGAACCCCGAAGATTTAATAATGGTTTCTATATAATGGTTCTTAATTGACATGATAAAGTTTTAGGTTTACACTGGTTATGCTAAGAGAAGATGATATGGACATGTTTTTAATTTAATATTTTAGGAGTAGTTGTAGAATAGATGAATGCACTAATCATACTTTATTCAAAGATGGGTTGTAGCGAATCGGATCGATTGCATCTTTTTGGGGATTAGACAACTGCTTGTAGCGTTACTAATCTGATTCATATAAGCTCTATTTTCCTCTTACAATATTATGATTAAAGGACTATATTATTAGACTAGTGGTGGGGTTGGAATAAAACCCTAGACTTGTTTATCATGAATTCAAACAAAATAATTATCTGTTTATTTATGTTTATGTTTAGTAGATTATAAACAACAAACTAATCAACGATTTTTAATACAATTCAATTTACTAATTTACAATTATTTGAAATATGACTTTGATATCTGTGGTTCGATAACCCTATCTACCCAACTATACTATATACTACTCGTGTACTTGCAATTGAGAGGTAAAACTAGATCGTGTCAATTCTTTATATTAAACACTTTTATTTTCACACGACCTAAACCGATCATAAGATACCCGGTTACTCAGGTGGATAATGTTTATGTATTTTATTTTTTACGAATATATAACAATATATATATATATTCTATAAAGATTATACTTTACATAGTCATAAATGAAACTATAGAGATCATGTGCATGTGCTTATAGGTCAAGACTGTCCTTTCTATTTTCAATTTCACCAATCCATTCACCTATGGAGCCAAGGCATGGCCTGTGTAAACCTAGGGTTTCAAGTGTTAAGAAACATTGTGTAGAAAATCATGATTTAAGCATCCGAGTTCCAACCAATATTGAATAAACATGATTGATTGAGAAGATGCATTTATTCAGTCTAAGATAAGAGTAGAATAAATATAAAATTTCTTATATTAAATAACTACGGTCTCTCATCTACACAATCATCACATGTGTGGTCTTCGGTTTCCCCTCATTACAATTCAAACAAACAAATAAACTACGTTACTTGGCTACAAAATCTTAGATACCGAATTAGTTGATCATGGTGGAAGAGATCTGCATCGTTGATGTATGTAGAATCGCCCTCCATGATCTTCTTCTCCGGATCTCTAGGTCTTGAATGACTCATTCATTTGAATGATAAAAATCTCCAGCAATTTATGATATGAGATTTCTGAAAATTATGTATTTGGCTTTTGTTTTAATTGCAAATGGTATCTATTGTAAGTGCACTAAAAGCCATGCATTCTCTTCTCTGCATGCAGTTTTGTTTCCCTTATTATAGATTTTTTTTTTCTTTCTATTCTCTAAATTATCTTCTTTGTTACCCACTTCTTGTATTTCATCAGTAATTACACATGTTGTTGGCGGCTATGGAGAGAGCTGTAAGAAACCCTAGTGGTAATTGAAAAACTTAATGTTGGATCTTTAAATATACAAGAAATCTCATAAATATCTAAGATAATTAATCCACATATCTCAATCGAGAAGAAAAGAAAACCGCAGTATACCTTAAAGTGTTTCTCGTATGCTTGCCAAAATCGATGGGGCATATAGGATGCAGTAACCCTGATTAGAACTAAAAACCATAGTCCAAGTCATATTGTCAATTGGACCACACTTGACAAATATGCCTAACCTATTAATTATCAATAATCACATTATAATCATATTTTAAGTAAAATTGTGCATAGGACCATAAAATAGTTTTGGGTAAATACCACTTACACCCCCTCTGATTTGCCTATATCCCAGTTACACCCCCTCTACTATGGTATATCCCAGTTATACCCCCTGTCACTGACGGCCGTTAGTTGACCTAACGGAATTGAGTGCAATGTCTCTTTTGCCCTTCAATATTTTATTAATCCCATTTATACCCTCCCTCTCTCTCTCTCTCTCTCACACACACACACACAGAACACACTACCCGCACACATATATATATATACACACACACACACACACACACATATATATATATATATAGATCTATACATGTATATATATGTGTGTGTTGTGTGTGTGTGGGGGGGGCGAAAATAGGAGAGGCGGTGGGAGGGGAGCGGCGGCAGCGGCGGGGGAGGGGGGTTGTGGCGGTGGCGGCGGGGAGGCGGTAGATCTATATATATATGTGTGTATATATATGTATATATATGTGCGTGTGTGTTGTGTGTGTGTGTGAGAGAGAGAGAGAGGGAGAGAGATTTGTTTTTTTAAAAAAAAATTCAAAATTTATATATATTTTTTATTTTATATTTATTTTCGATTTTATAATTTTTTTCGAAATTAAATATATATTTTTGAATTTTATATGTTTTGTTTTAATTTTATATATTTGTTTCAAATTTTTTATGTTTTTTGTGATTTTTATATTTATTTTCGAAATTTAATATGTTTTTTTGAAAAAAAAAATAATTTCGAAATTTATATATTTTTTAAATTTATATTTATTTTCGAATTTATAATATTTTTCAAATTTTAATATATATATTTTTGAATTTTATATATATTTTGAAAATTTAATACAAATTAAATTATTAAATGATGGGAGGGGGTTAAATAAGTCATTTAACTACAAGGGGCAAAATAGACCATTTATCACCTTTTTCCTGATGACATCATCACATAACAGTCAACAACTAACGGTTAACTAACGGAGGGGGTGTAACTGGGATATAGGGGGTATAACTGGGTTATAGGCAAATTAGAGGGGGTGTAAATGATATTTACCCAATAGTTTTTAATATAAAATATAATTTATTAATTAAAAACCCAACACTTAGGGCCTGTTTGGTAGAGCTGTGTTTGTGTTTGTGTTGAAATAAACAAAAAACATGTTTTTTGTTTTTTTGTTTATTCATCCAAAAACAGAAGTATGTTTGGTAGGGATGTTTTTTGGGTTGAAATTGAAAAATTAAAAATCAATAATTAAAAATTCAAAATATAAATAATAAATAAAATATAATATAATAATAATAAAAAATGAATAAAATAATAATAAAAAATGGACTAAATAATAAATAATAATAATAAATTACATAAAACATATTTAAATATATAATAAAAATAATAAATAAATATAATAAAAAATAATAAATAAATATAATAATAAATAATAAGTAAATATAATAACAAATAAATACTTCATAATAATAATAAAAAATGAGTATAATAATAATAAACTAATATTAAATTAATAAAATATATTTTTAAATAATTAAAAATGAATAAATAATTTATAAATAAAATGAATTAAATAATGAAATAATAATAAATAAATAAATAAAATATATTTATAAATTAATATATAAATTAATAAATACTAATTTAATAATATAAATAATAAATATAATATAATATAATAATAATAATAAATGAATACAATAATAATAAATAAATATAATAATAAAAAAATGGACTAAATAATAAATAATAATAATAAATTAATAAAATAAATAATAAATTACATAAAACATATTTAAACATATAATAAAAATAATAAATAATAAACAAAATGAAATAAATAATAATAAAAAATAAATATAATAATAAATAATAAGTAAATATAATAACAAATAAATACTTCATAATAATAATAAAAAAATGAGTATAATAATAAAAAATTAATATTAAATTAATAAAATATATTTTTAAATAATTAAAAATGAATAAATAATTTATAAATTAAATGAATTAAATAATGAAATAATAATAAATAAATAAATAGAATATATTTATAAATTAATATATAAATTAATAAATAATGATTTAATAATATAAATAATAAAATAATAAAATATATTATAAAGTGAAGAAAGTGTAAGTAATAAACACCCCAATAAACACCAAATTCATGTTTATTCTCATATGCCTAAAATTTGCCTAAAGTGAAAAAGTGTTTTTAAATACACATATCCCAAAAACACTAACCAAACAAGTTTAAAAACTTAAAACACATAAACAAACACAAAAATACCCCAACCAAACAGGCCCTTAATGGACATATGATTTGTCCAGATTTTGTAAAGAAAACCCTAATGTCCATCTTTTGATAAAAGTAATTTTCTGTGTGATGAATACTAATAACTAATCTGCAACCCTCCGAAAGTTTTAGCATGAAAGAGTGCTTACTCAGTGACAAAACTATTTTACCACTTTTTCTTTTTTTCTTTTCTAAAAAAAGAAAAAATAGCTATGTTACATCTTTTCTTTGTCAGCACTAATTAGGCCATGAAGCTCAGCTAAAACTTAATTACTTATTAGGAAGGAGGAACAAGCCAAGCCTAGGTTTGAGTGCTGACTTAGGTAAGATTATTGGGTGGATTACAGTGGCATTTTCAGATGTTTGTACAAATGTCATATATGTGAAGTATTTGGACTATTCCAATTACTACCTTATGTTTGATTCTTGACCTCCAACCTCCCTAATAAAAAAATGACAAAAAATACATTCCCTTGTATGAAAAGAATAGAGTTGGATTAAATTTTTCACATTAAATCTTACTATTTATTACCACACTAATAGAATTTTTAATTATTATAATAAACTTCAAACGCAGTAAAATTTACCTGGATTTATCTACTGAAATCAACCAGCATTTAATGAAATCAACCGGCATTTAAGAGAAATTTGCAGGTATACTAATAATTTTCTGATGGTGATCTACTCACAAAGCTGTTTAGTGTCCATATAGACTATAGGCTATGCTTCAATCTGTGTATTGGGAAAGGGCTAACAGTGTAGACATTAAAGTCTATTTATGTTTGGCAAAATTGCTTATGTATTGGCAACAAGAATCACAATGAGATGGTTCACCCATCATCTACTATCTATGGCTATTATTTAAAACACAGCCACACAAAAGCAAATGACCAAGCGGTACCAGCCCTATCCCGAATGGGAAGGTCAAATGTTTGAGTGAAGTTAGTGTGTGTGAATTTCTTACATTTCATAAAAAAATAAAGAATGAAAAATTGTGTAAAATTGTGTATTATATGCGTATTAAAATGGCAATGAGGATGAATAATTGCACGCAATGTAATAAAGGCCGCAAAGAGGACACGATTTTCCAAAAAAGATTACAAAGGAACATGCATAGAAAGCCTGTTCTCCCCAAAAACATTAAAAAACTTGCGGACTGAAAAATATATACAAATAACATATATTTCCTTCCAGCTCCTCATCTTTGGCAAAAATATAACATAAAAACACAAAAGATCTGTCCTGCATGCTGGATTTAAGCATCATATATAACACATTGCCAAATGGGACCAAATTTCACTCCAGAGTTCGTATATATTATCATAATACATCGACAATTCGGAGGTAACTGCTGAAGATGATATTTCTTACATTGGCCTTACACCACCCTGTATACATATTAAAAATTATCCTGTATATATTGGCTTTAAAATCTAATATTCCAACAGGAAGCCCTCTCTCTGTCTCTCTCTGATTTCGAAGAATAGCACACTTTCCCAAAATTAGCAGTCTTCTTTTAAATGAACATGTCATACTAGTTAACAAGGCTTTACATATGATAATGTCACTGTGGAAGAAGAGCTATCTCAATTTCTTGGAGTGATTTTCCTTTGGTTTCCATAACATTCTTCTTCACAAAAGCCACTGCCATTACGCAGAAGGTCATGAACATAGAATAAAGCAGTTGCGGTCCAAGTTGCTCCAGCAACCGCAAAAACAGCAAACCCACAAAGAAATTGAACACCTGAAAAAAGAAACAGTTGACCAACAAAACGAAAACAACAAACCCTCGGTGGCCTTTTATTTCTCGCACCATTTCATTTCTAAAAAAATCGCTTTATGTCCTTATTACTGTCTTGGATTTAGATATTGGTTAATTTTAATCTAATGGTATCCTAACCAGAACTTAAACCTTGAACCATCCTTTTGGGAGGGCAAGAGAGACCAGTCAAGATAAACTGGAGGTATGCTTTGTGATAATTTCATAAGCAGATCCATTTGAATCTTTACAACAGAACTTCAAAGTGTAGCACTCGACGATATAATGGAACAAGATCCATGACGATTAAATCTAGTAAAGTCGGGGATAAGTTTAGTACCCAGTGGACTGACATACAAAATGCCATAGCTTTTGCCCTAATCCGGCTCGGGAAAATTTCTGGTAAGAGGAGACCAGGAACTGGACCAGCTCCTACTGCAAAAGTTAAGACAAACCTACAGAGAAGTTCAAGTCGTCAATCCAATAAGCTCTACATGTGTAAATACATGATTCTAAAAATGTACCATAAATGCCATATGATGCACAAACAAACTAAACTGATGGATGAAAAATACACCAAAGACATTCACATTCTAGATATTTGTATGTATGTACAAAGTTCAAAATGATCGTTTGTCAAAATATATCAACAAATGACTGATTCTTGCAGCTGCCTGACTCGTAATTGAAGTTCAAAAAACTTGCAGATATGTATCATTGACATTGTCTTCCAAATTCGGCACAAAATATTTTTTATCATGTCACAATTATTTTTATCCAAGGGTAACAAAATTTGGAGTTTTGAAGCCCTAGTATTTTTTACAATCAATTATTATACTACTGTACTATAAATAATTCAGCAGAAATAGTTCAGCATACATTTTGCTATTATGCCAAACATGTAATCACTTCCGACACTTCAAATGTATATTACAACATCAGAATATATTTCAATAACCCAACACAATATGTTCCTCGACCCCCTTTGCCTCCTCGGTTACCACCCCGTCCTGGGTTTGAAGAACCTCTACCTATATTTAGTAATTCCCGAACTCTTTCTTTTGTACCGAGGATCATTGAAATAAGCAACACTACTGTTTTTACGGAAAATGCCACTTATGGGTAAATCAAGTTCAGACACATTCTGCATGCTCAAATCACCATCATCATAATATTACAGGGAAATAAATGTTTTTTTTAGAAAAATAAAAAATACTGTTGAATGGAAATTTTAAAATGAATTTTTGCTTCATTCATTATGCACTATGCTGGTAAAAAGAGTTAGGGAATTGCAGCAATTCAATCCAAAATTGCTTTTGGCTCAAAAAGTTATGCAGTATCTTTTTCATCACCTGCAAGTCAAAGGAGTACTTACAGTAACATGCCACCAACAGATAGGTACAATGCTCCAGAAATACTTGCTGCAGTGATCTGAATGGCCATTGATACTGCCTAAGTAGATCAAATGCACAAAGCAAATACCAACAATGAGGTCAGACATTTCCAAGAAGTAATAATTGAATCAGACGTGTAACAAAGGTGGCAAAGATGATAAGCTCTTAGAAGAAAAAAATGCATCGTACAATATACAAAGGAACACACATAGAAAGCCTGTTCTCCAGGAAATGACTTCCCACAGAATAAAGGGGAAAAAAAAAACCTCTTCACTACAAAAGTTTTTTTACTACAAATGTTTATTAAGTTTTGTTCCAGAACCAACAAGAGGAATCCTCCAACTTTCCCAAGAGGAAAATAGGATTCCTCATGACCCATTCCCAGTTCTATTTTCTTTTGTAGCAAACTCACAATGCTGCAATATGTGCAAAATCAGAGGAATAAATGTAATAATAAGATCCTATTGATGTCTGGTGCACGCGGGATATCTGCGGGATATCTGTTATGCTAGTTTTACATGACATGAATCTTCAACTCATAATTACACTTATACGTAAGATATCCCAGAAAACTGAAGACTAGTTACCATGCCAAAGAAGCTCCAGAGCAGAAGGACCTTCCTTCCTAGTTTATCCATCAGAATTAATGCAACAATAGATCCTGAATACAAAAATGTTGCACGGTAGAAAAAAGAAAAAAGAACAAAAAAAACACAAACAAACAAACAATATCAGGGACTTGGTACATGTGAGTTACTGAAGAACAAACTTAATAAATTTTCAACTTACCTAATAAGTTTGCTATTCCAATAAATACATTTGCAAGATTAGATGATACTCCCGCACTTCTAAATACAGTTGAAGAGAAGTAGAAGACAGCGTTTATTCCAGATAACTGTTGTAAAGCAAATAGGGTTGACCCAATATAAACAACTGCAAAAGGGACAAGTAAATACAAAGCTATTTGGAGCAAATGAAAAATGAAAGCAAAGCAGTAGCACGAGCAATACTGGTGGCATTATAGTAGCGCAGCAGACAGATAGAATAGATCTACTCTATCAATTCCTAAGTCTCTGTTACATGGATTTTCGTATCAGATGCATCTAACCATCATATATGTTGAATCCCTAAATGAGGGATAATCTAACATGGAGAAACATCATATTATTCCTTCTTTAATAGGGTAGAATGATATTTTTATGTGCCACAAAGTATTCAACTAGACACTTTCAATTTTGAAGCAATAACGTAATAGACATAGATAATAACCGAGTTTTATGTAGACTCATCCAATTAACATAGCCCGCAGGAATGTAGCCAAGAAAAGACAATTACCTCTGAAATGACGACCATATAGCAATTCTGAGAAGTGTACAGTATCAGTGTCATCCCCTCTGTCTGTCTTGGACAATTCTGCCATTGCAGATTCAACATGAGATCCTCCCAGAAGCTTCTCAAATTCAGCTTCAGCCTCGGCAGTTCTTCCTCGCTGTATCAGACCAATGAGAATTTCTGAGCATCTACCTTCCGCATAAGTGCATATTACGACATTGATTAATGAATTCAGTCCACTGGAGTGAAAGTTGATTTCTCATTCCTCAATAAATTGATGGCAAATTTATTCAAGGAAACAAAAATCCATTTCTTGATGAAAGAAAAATCAAATATAGATAAGAATATGGCATACTATGCATGCAAATTTCATTAAATCATGAACAGCGTAGGAAACATTAAATACATAAATCTACATGTTTATTGATAAGAAGTGATTGAACACTATCTTGCTGGTAAGATCAAACAGAAGGCATGGAACAGATCACCAAGAAAACAAACCAATACAAAACCATGTGAAAGCGTAGTGTAGGCAACTCAAAACCAGAAAATGAATAATGGTTTAAGAACTTGTCAAGCTTTGGAAGATTTACTGCAGTTGTTTGCCAAGTATTCAGGAAAATTGTGAAGAGAAACATATATATATATATATATATATATAACGGTGGCAAAGGGGCGGGTCAAAAACTCATTAATGATCTGTTACTCGTCGGTATTACACAAGCGAACAAACATGCATATAACCCGATGGGCATGATGAATTTCGTTAATACAAAAAAAAAAAAAAAAATATATATATATATATATATATATACAAATAAAGAGGTGAGCAGTCTTGCAGAGAGAATAAACTGAGTGGTATATACAATCTCTCCTCTTTCTTCATACATGATAAAGAGACAGACTCTGATCAATAAAAAAAAAAAAATGTTTGATTATGAGTAGTGATCCTGTGTAACATATTCTCATGTTGGATAATTACATTTTCTTCTTAAGAATCATATAGATAAAACAGATGTAGATTGAAGGGTCCAAATAGCTCCCTTAAAATTCAGAATAACATGATAAAATGTCCGATTGGAGTGCTTCCCATAAATCCTAAGTGGTCTGAAGATACATGATACTCTATCAGATTTCATGATCAAAGATGGCGGGAAACTTGAGATTCATCTCTGAATTTTGAGGGAAAAGTTAACATGTATATATACATGAAACATTTCCTTTAAAACCATTGTTGATTACAACCCCTTAAAATGTCCTAAAAAATAGAATATGAAATCTGAAATCATCTATACTACTTCCTCTCCCACTTTGGACCAATTAAAAATTTATGGAGTGCACAAGCAGAATTTTAAGAGAGGGAATAAGAGGTGAGCAGTCATGTAGAGAACAGGCGAGGGGTGTGGGGATGAGAAGTCGAGAATGAAGTCGAAAATTAGGTGGGGAGTGAGCAAATCTTTTATAAAGAGAAAGAGGTGAAAATTTTTAAAGAGAGAGAAAGGTGAACAGTGTTCTTGGGTGCAGTTAGGAATCTGTTGCAACTCTATGTTTAGGTGACAAATTTAGGTTTACAAGGGTCGCAAGTTCATACGCACTCTCAAGTATCAACCCGCTAATTATATCATGTGTGTGTGTGTGTGTGTGTATGGAAAACGAGTTCTCCAGGCAGATTCATCTGACCATTATTGGGGTGTTATTCTTCTTGAAGAACATCCTGATAAGTCCAGAAAAATTTGTGGATATAAAAGTGGAATTTTTTCCCCTGTAGAAACTCATTACCATTCCTCTTACAAAGAGATTTTGGCCATCAAACGCAGTATTGAAAAGTTTGAATTTCACCTGATTGGTCATCATTTCCTGATTGAAACTGATATCAGCAGTTTTCCTAATATGCTCAAGTTCAAGCAGAAACATCCTCCTAAGGCTTAACTCCTAAGGATAGATAGATGGTAACTCTAGAGGAAACAGTTGTTCTTGTTCAATTGCAGAGATGAAACATTGGTCAAATCTGGAGGCTTGAAGATACTCCTTAATAGTGGAAGGTCGAGGAGTTTGGAACAAGCGAGTAACGGTTTTCTTGACTGTATTTGTGGATTTAGCAAACGTTGTATAAGGATTAACCATTGGAAGATCAGTGACAGGAACTTTGCTAGACTCAACAAGCATCAAATAACTTATGCCCAGTGATTGGATCTTGGAAATAGTAGATGGGAACACCAGAGTCTCTTGAAAATTTATCTAGCCACTTGGAGGTCAATTTCCTCGGTATGAAAATTTTCCAAGGTCAATACTCTCTCCAACCTCATATTGCCACTCAACTCCACCATTTTCTTGATTCTAAACTCTCTGCTCACCAAGTCCAACAGTTTTTGAGTGTGTGTGTGTGTGTGAGAGAGAGAGAGAGGACAACTAGTTAAAGAGGAATTAAGAGACCATTAACAACCAGATTGTTCAATCAGGAGAGAACAATTATATAAAAGGAGAGGATTAATCCCGCAATAGGAGTAGGAATCTGCATCCTTCATCAAGTGTGAAACAAGTTCAGTTCTCAAAGGGAAAAAAATTTCTCAAGAACTTCAGCCATTCAGGACTAGGGTCAACAGTGATGCACAGATGCAATCCAAGAAGAACAATCATATCAAGATGTAGAAACAAAGACAACAAACCTTGTATAGCCACTGCGGAGACTCTGCGCAGAATGTCATGGCAAGAGCCAGTATTGCAGCTGGAATTATAGATGCCCAGAAACAGACACGCCACCTAAGCACATAGACAAGAAAGTATATGTTGAAGTTAAATATACATAAATTTTCCAAGATGCAACTACATCAATAAAATAGAAATCCTAGCCTGAAGGATACTGTTGCATCCTTCTTTTTTTGTTTCCCTGGTCTTTCTTCCACTTTCTTTATTGATTTCATCCTTCCATTTTTCTTACCAGCCAGCAGTACTCTTGACAGGGATTCCAATTACTAATGCCCCCATTAGTCCAAGACATGTTCCAATCTGAATGAAGCTTCCATAAGTACCCCTCACAAAGGCAGGAGAGACCTGTTCACAAAGAAAAGTGAAACTATATGAGAGAGAAGCAAACCCTGTAATGCAAATCTGCATATACAACTATACAGTCATCAAGGAACAAAAGAACTAAATACATAACAGGTGGTGTACCTCAGCAACATAGAGAGATGCAACAGGGGGGCCTAGGCCCAATCCGGTCCCAACTAGAAACCTCCCTAGAAGCATACCTGCCAAATTGTTGGTTGTTGCACTGAAAAAATACATGTGTTAATAATTTGGAGACTAGACGACACTTGAGTAGATAATTACATCAATTTCTTTTGTAAACAAATATTAAAAGACATGAACACTAAAAACTGATCTATAAGCTATGTGATGAGTAAAAATCAAGGTGCCAAACGACTCCTGGGAGAATGAACCAGAGCACATTGGCCATGTGAAAATCTTCCATAGATAGAAAATAACAAAAAACCAGCAAGAAATCATGAAACACAACAGAAAAAATAAACACGCCACACACAAAGAACATAAAAAATTAGTGAGGTTAGACAACTCTTGTCTACATCCTCAGTTGAGACGCTTCAATATGGAGAAATAGGAGATTACAATTTTCAGACCCCAAACTATAGCTCTCAAATTTTACAATTTTCAATGTCCAAGTCCCTATCTCACTCCAAACCCTGGATGCCCTTAAATATTGTGCTACAAGAGAGTACTAAATAGGCCCACAACCGAGAAACAAAAAAAAATGAGTCAAACTTTTTCACTTTTCGGGTCAACCGGCCTAAATTAAGGCCGCAATATCACAATGTATTCCCCCAACATGGGGACACACACGCAGAACAGATGCCCAATAGGAACTACAAAATGCTCTACAGCTATAATTGTAACTTTTGGGAGTTGACTACTTTTGGGAATTCATCATTTCCTTCTATTTTACTGTAAGCAAAGCTCTTGTCCTTCATAAAAGCTCGGACTGAGAATGACACAGGTTTGAGTTCGAGAGCAAGGTCGTTGTGCAATCTAATACAAAACATTAGGTCTGTCCCCCAGCCTTGTAGGGGGTGACAAAATGGGTTTTTCAACCAAATAAAACCACTCTCTACCAAGAAAAGTTGTGGTTCGGAAGAGAATTGGGGGTGGGATAGTTGCAAATTAAAGCAAAAGAACTTACTCTAATGTCCAATCAACTTTAAAGAACATGAAGCAGGTTGAAGTACAAAAATATATATACTTACATATATTAGAAGAAGAAGAAAAATCTTCTCTAGGTGCGGAGATCACATGGACTCAACCTTAAATAAGCTGATTTTCTTTTTCTGACACAATATAGCAGAAAAATGAAAGCCATCAGAGATATGGAATAAAGAAGTGCTATTACCCTGTTAGTAGTTGGGAACAGGCAACTAACAGATGTATGTGAGGACGACAAATCTGACTTCCAAGAGAATTAAAATGAACAAGAGGAAGAGTGTGCTGAACTTGAAGATGGTGATGCTATAACAGTAATGCTGACAAAGTGAGAATATGAGCTTATATAATGTGATTATGTTTCACAGGAAAAAAAATATATATATATATATAACCAAATGGACATTGGGGAGCATCAATCGGACAATGAGTTCAATCAAGATGCAAAACTTGTTACAGAAAATAAATAACGACCAGATCTAGAAATAGGGTACTGACGAACCCAACTGCCCCACTAAAAAACAAAATAAATTATATGCTTGTCACATAAAAAGCATTCAATTACTTCCTATAAAGAGATAAATGTGTTAAGACATAGCAGCCTATAAGCACCAAAAATGATGAATGATCAAACATATTACCTGATAGAAGCACCTATAACCATAGGCAATGCACACAACTGAAAAGTCCTGCGACGCCCAAATTCATCGGCTACCCAACCACTGAACAGAGATCCAACAAGAGCACCACCCAGACACGTACTAACCACTAGACCTTCATTTCACAAAAATAGACAACTTTTTAAGCCGAAGAATCAAATGCAGAAAATGCATATCCGATTAGTTCAAATAAAAATATATGTAGGAAACTTACTTATCAAAAATATATATATATATATATATATATGTATGAAATTGGATATCTTATATTACCTTCTGCCAAGGTATTCCCACGGAAACCAAGGTCAATAGAAATACTTTCTAGTGGTTCATTAACTACTCTGTAAAGGGAAAAACATAAACCATAATAACTTCAACTTCCTTGCTGGTGATGATTAAGAATAAAGAACAAACAAAGAATACATATATATAAAGAGAGAAATAAAAAATAACAATTAAGGTTGCAATTTCAGGATGGTGAACAGACCCAAGATGGTAGCCGAATAAAAATGCAACTATTGTTGCCACAAGTACATGTGGAAAAGAAAGCTTCCATGAAGGATTTGTATTCTCTTCTTCCATACCGTTCTGCAAAAGATCTAAAAAAAGAAACAAACACTTAGTCTACATATATCCAAGTGCATACACAATGGTGATAAAATTCATTGTCAAATGCAATAGTATATACTAGTAATTTGCTTTTGTTTCTTCTTTTTATATCACAAATGCTTATATGACTGAAAGAGAACCCCAAAATCAATTATTTTCTCCTTTTCTTCAGACAGGATAAATTAATTTACCTGAATTTTCTTCTACATCAACTGAAGTTGGTGAATCTCTCGATAACATTCGCTTGTACATCGAGGAAGTAGCACGTAGATTTCCCCACATGCCACAAGTTGACCGCCCTTCCCTCCAAATCACCAAATTTGGATAGACTTGGAATGAACCTGCTGCCACACCATTACTTGAGAACATTGAATGAACGTGAAAAGCAGAATTCCACAACACTAGATTTCAATTTTTAGCAAATTCAACTCACTCTGCTTGATTACAGTAAAGTGTACCCTTATAGAAAATTTCTCAACAATTAAATTTTTTCGATCTGACACATTTCTTTACCCGCGTAACCGCTTACAAATTATAGAAAATAGAACAGGTTGAAATATAAAACTAAAGGAGCTGTTTGGTTCAGTTTTCCTGATAACTTTTTAAAAACTGAATCAATAACAACTTTTCATTCTCCGAGTCCAGAGAGTTTTCCTTAAAATAATTTGTTTCTTCACAGTATTCCATTTTCAACTTGAGGATTTATTATCACTAATGCGATTCTTCACTAAATTTCCACAACTTTTATTTAATTGTCGCATGTTTCTCAGGAACCAAACAGTTAACAAACAAAATTAATAGTAAGCAAAAAAGCTCAAAATCGCCAATGCGATTCTTCACTAAATTTCTACAAGTTTTATTTAATTTTCAGTTTCTCAGCAACCAAACAGTTCACAAACAAAATTACATTCCGCAAAAATATCAAAATCGTACTAAGCAAAGAAAAAGAACTTCATAAAAGCTACTCATCTTAGATCTCTTAAAAAAAAAAAAAAAAAAAAACTCCTATAATAATAATTATATATGATTATATATATACATATACCTATATCAGATGAGAAGAAAAAATCAATAAAACGACTCAAAATTATCATTCGGAACCTTGATTTATGTGGCGATCATGTAAGCGATCGAAATACGAATTTCGAAAGTAGAGAGATCTCGAGCGAAAACGCGCGAAATCTCACTATCGAATCCTCCTCTGTACCGACTCGCAGACAAATCGAAACGAAGCGCAAGTCGAACTGCGAACTGCTTTATAGTACAGATGTGCGTGTATGTGTGTGTGAATATATATATAGAGAGAGAGAGAGATTGATGTGAGAAAGAAGGATTGGTGCTAAGATGCGCCAGGCGGTGTGGGATTTAGGTGTCGTCACTGTGTGTTTTTATTATACTAATGTTGAAGTAGACAGAACTACCACAGGAAAGAGAGATATTTATTAGTTGGTATTGTGATTATCAATTAATTAAGTTTTGTGATTTTTAATTTATTAATATAAAT
Source organism: Cornus suecica (assembly GCA_963922005.1). Taxonomy (NCBI): domain Eukaryota; kingdom Viridiplantae; phylum Streptophyta; class Magnoliopsida; order Cornales; family Cornaceae; genus Cornus; species Cornus suecica. The sequence continues at coordinate 72,975,124 of OY998240.1, read as the reverse complement.
AAGCTTTTATATTGTAAGAGGTGGTGATCTGGCTGAATTTTGGAGGTGGTGATGGTCTAGAACCGGACATAATAGTAATTACGGAAGGATCTGAGTAAGGTTAATTTTGTCATTTGAGAAAATATATGTGATTACTGATTACCTGTCAAATATATTAGGCAAAATATTACTAACCTCCCCTGAGATTTAGTAATATTTCACACGGTGCCCCTATAATTTCAAAGTGAGCAAATACCTCCTTCCATATTAATTATGGCATAACACTTGCCCATTCCAGTCATAGTCAATGATGATCAAGAGTATTTTGGCTGACATTACGCATTTTTTAACTTAAAATACCCTTATAATATTTCAAAGATATTTTAAATCCCTTCACAAAATTATTAAAGTGCCCTTGCATGATTTTTTTTTAAACCCCTCTATATTCCTCAAATCACTATCAAACGCTTTCAAATCTCTCTCTAAAACAACTCTCACTTCCAAATCTCTCTCTACTGGTTTCCTCCCCCACCCCCGGGCCAATCCTAAAATCCTGAAAATAAATGAAGGTCCTAGGCGAGAACAAATGTGAGGCCATTTATACATAAAGCTTCATGTGCTTAAAAATTATAAGAATACATTTTTTTTATTAAAAACACATTTAATTTATTAATATTAACAAATTTGAAAACAACATCTATCTTGGTGTTGTGAAAATTTGTTGTTATTGGAAGAGTGTAGCAAAACAACATTCATTTAAGTGTAGTCGCATGAAAAATTGTTAATATGATACGAGTGTGGCGGTCACAAGAGCCTTAAGTGTAGTCGTCAAATATTGTGTGAGTGCGATAAGAAATGTCTAACTCTAATAAGAATAATGGTTTGATTTGTATAAGACTTTAGTTTCATTAAGTTAAAAAATTAAGATTGATTTTTTTTATTTTGATTCTATAGTAATAATAATTGAAATATAAAATTTTTGGGGCCCAAAATTTGTTAAATTGGATTTGGATTTAGTATGAATTGGATTGTTAAACAAGTTGTTTGTTTTAAACCTGTAGTAATCATATATTTTTTAAAGTTTATAAAAATATTAAAAAATATTTTTAAAAAATACAATACAAAAAAAAAAAAAAAATTAGGGTCCCTCTGGCTCGCCTACCCTCAGGGCCGGCCCTGCCCACCCCCTAACACAAAAAAACAAAACAAAAAACCCTTAAAATTACCGAGAAAAGAAACAGGAAAACTCATAAAAAATCCACTCTCTTTCTCTCTTCATCTAAATATACAATTATATATACACACACATAATATCATCTCAGATCATGGTTCGCCGTAACGGTAACGGTCACTGTAACGGTAACGATTTCGGTGTAACGGTAACGGGTCCGTAACGGGGTTACGTAACGGGACGCGGTTATCGCAAATGTGAATTTTTTAAAATCTTGCACATCTAACCCAAAATATTCTAATTGGATACTTTTGGCAACATGAATGAATAAAGATGATTTTTTGGTAGATTTAAGTGAATTTTATTTAATTTTTTAAAGAATTTTAATATCAAAAAATGAGTTATTAATAAATCTAATGGTGTCGTCGTTATTTGAATGTTTATGATATACTTGTTATGATATTATTAATTTAAATTTAAATTTAAATAAATAAAAATTTGAAATCACAAAAGATATAATTTATTTCCAACAATATAAAATAATTTTTAAAAAGATACATGGTTCACCACCAAAATGAATTTCGTGGTGGATCTTGTTGCTCTGGTTGGGGTTCATGAAAAGATTGCCAATTTTGAGTTGTATCTTCAGTAGACATTTGATTCATCATTAGTAGACTATCTTCTCTTTGTAACTGATGGAATAACATTTATCATATCATATACATAATAGAAAGCTTTTTAACCCAAATTTTTGAAAAACTTCAATTGTGTTAACCGTTACGATATTTTCGGAACCGGTAAAAATCGAGGTCCCGATCATCGTAACGGCCATTACGGTCCTTTACGGGCCATAACAGCCGTTACGGGTGCGGGAAACGGGAAACGGTGTCGTAACGGCCCGTAACAGTAACGGCAAGCCGTAAAACCGTTACATAACGGCCCGTAACGGCCGTTACGGCGAACCATGTCTCAGATATTGTAGGGGTTCGCAAGTTTTAGATGATGCAAAGATTGTTTCTACACAAGTACGTCAGTAAAATAATCAGCAATGATGCTTTTATTGCTTTTGGTTTGCTTTACAGAGAAAAATGGAGGAAAAGATAGCAAGTACAAGTGATTGAGAAATTCTCTCTCTAGGAATTTCTCTCTCTGAGTCTCCGAAAGTCCCCTTTAAATGAGCTCTCCCACCTCTATTTATAGACGTGAGTGCTCATTAAATCTCGCGGACTTGTATTGCCACGTCAGCATCTGTCTCGTGACATGGCTTCTGCGTACCAATCCGCGATATAAGTACCTTGCACAGTATCATCTCGCGCACTTGCCTACGCGAAACGGATTCGCGTAATCTCATGCGCGGATTTATACAGTGCTCCATAAATACCTTGCACAGTGTTATCTCGCATTTCGACTATGCGAAACGGATTCGCGTAATCTTATGCATGGGTCATGCTGTGCGCCATGCCCCGTGATCCACGCCTATTTCATCGCGGATCTAATTTATCCTTAGCCAAGGATGTCGTTATAGCTTTGCTGGGTCATGACCAATCATGCATGTCTTGGTCATGTCCCTGAATACTATCGGCCTCTCTAAGGTACTCTTGCTTAGGATGGTGTAAATAAGGCCGTGACCCACTATTTACTCATCCCCAGCATTTCCCCTAGATTCCGAGTAGTACTCCCTACGCGAGCAACATATAGGGTTATGAGTTTCTGATGCGAGCTATAAAACACATCAGCCCCTCATGCCTCCCTCTGTATAATGCAAGCTCTCGCGTAAAACCATATCTGGGTTATTTCCCCAAGTAATCAACTATTTGGGCCAATCTCCCAAATAATCTTTTACTTGGGCAGGTTTCCCCAAATATTCCAATCCTGGGCCATATCCCAGATAAATAAGTCTTGGGCCATATCCCAGATAAATAAGCATTGGGCCATATCCCAAATAAATAAGCCTTGCGGATTAGTTTTATCGCGAGTTACTACCTTTACATTTTTCCCCATTGTGCTTTGATACTTAGCCAAGTATCAAAGTGCAATAACATTTGGCTCGCGATTGATAGTACTTTATATTGTTGTTTTGAAAACCACATTTCCCCATGCGATTTTTGGTCTTTTCCTTGGCGGATGAAGTATATTTGTTATATCTCGCGAACGTTTGATGAAATCCGCGACCTTCATTTTTCAGTTTTTTTCTGTTTTTCGACCAACTTTATGTATATACAGATTTCGCTTTTCCCCATATTCTTCCTATTTTTCCAAATATGTCCATGTTTTCAGATCCGCGCCTCTTTTCTAAGCGCCTGGTCATGCGACTTTTCGCCTTCCTCGCGCATTTAATGCATCGTTTCGATTTCCGTGCCCAACATATATATATATACTCTCATGTCATTTTCACTTCACCACTTTATTTTTCCTCAGAACACCATTTTTCTGGCCTTTTTGTACCCATTTTCCTACCTCCCATTCCTTTTCGCAGATACCCCCCTTGCTTCATAAAAGCTATTCGCAAGTTTGTTCCACCATGACAAAAACTTCTACACCAAAACTTCTTGCACCTCCTTCCGGGGTTGCTCCCTCTGTTCCTGATGTTTCAGAGTGGAAGAAAGCACCTTTCTTAGACTCTCAAGACACATTCTGGGTATCGCGAGAGATCTAACTTCCCCTTCTATTTCGAGCCCACCTCTCACCCTTGATCCTGATAATGAAGCAGAAACGGCTTTTATTCCCCCACTTTCTATTCCTCGCTTTCTTGTGGAGAGGGGTGACACTCCATTTTCCTTCATTGAGTATGAAGGACATGTTACCCCCATCAGTGACTGGAAGATGTGGTCCAGTCACATTCTTACTCAAGACTGTCATCGCGTCACCTTGGCCAAGGCTGGCATTCTTGAGTCCATAGAGTTGTTTTCGGATTTCTATGTTCGTCGTGATGTGGATGCACTGACTACTTTGATCTCGCGCTGGAGCACATTTTCCCACACCTTCATTGCTTCTTGGGGGAGTTCACTCCCACCATTGAAGATGTGGTGGTTCTATTTTGGCTGCCTGTCCTTGATTCGCGCCCTATCAAGGCGCCTCTAGTTGAGGATGAAGACAAGAAGATTCTTAATCAACTTCGCGATTGTGGCAAGTATGCTTGCAAGCGAGGAAGCTGGTTTGATAAGGGTGTACTTCTTCCTAAACAGGCCATATCCAGTCGCCCGAAGTTGTCCTATGCTGCCTGGTGCCACCACTTCTTTCGCGAGTACTCTCCGCGAAAGCCAGCTCCTGGTGAAGATCGTGAATCAGTCCCCGGACCTCAATTCAATGGGCCTTTGGAACTCGCGGGCTTCCTTGCATATTGGCTAGACCGTTACATATTTCAAGGCAAGCCAGAGGACGGTCCCAGTCATATGGTTTTCCTTCTAGCAGGCATGCTTTCGTGAGGTGTGCGTATTGCCTTGGCCCCACTTTTCCTTGACACCCTGTACTCGCAACTGGACACTCTTGCAAATGATTTCGCACGTTCATTGGGTAGGTATGAAATTAGTACTCATATTTCAGGTACAATCCTTACCCTTTTTCTTTTCGAGCGTTTCCCTAATTATGCTCCCATTCCTTCTTCCCTTTCTCCTCAATCCTTAGACACCACTGTTCCTGTTCCATTGAAGTCGTGGGCTACATGTTGGACTTCTCTCTCATCCTCACAAACCCTTCCCTCATTCATTGATACATTTTTTGAATTTTCTTGGCGTCCATACGCCACCTCTCTGGAGGGTTTCTACTCTCCTGATTTTTACCCAAAGGAGGAGATAGTATCGTATGACATAGCGGTAGATGATCACCTCATCTTTGATGTTATTACCCACAAGTGTCACCTCCCTATTTTCAGCGAGACATTTGATACCATCACACCTTATAACCCTTCACGTGTAGCAAGACAATTAGGCTTTGATCAGGCCATTCCCCCTCCACTTCCTCGATACTGCGAGGATAATTTTGACAGGTGCTTCATTGCCTATCGTGAGTCCATTGAAATGAGTGTCCGCATATTTTCTACTGTTATTTTTATCCAGCCTGGCACTCGCAAAGGTGGAGTGACTGAGGCATATCATGAGTTCTGGAAGGAGCAACTTGTGAGATTCCAAAGTTTCATGGCTGAAATTCCCCCTATTCCTATTCCAGTTCCAGTCTTCATTGCAGATCCATCATTGAAGCTTCGTAAGGTAAGGGCCAAGACTATGCCAAAACATCATGCTCAGGCTTCTCAGCCTCAAAAACCCAAGGTAACTACTCGCAAACGATCTCTCCGCGAGGAGATTCCTCTCGTGAGACAGCCTATCCGCGAGGATCCTGTCTACGAGAAGGCCTTCCGCGAAGAGCCTATCGTGAGGCGTCTGGTAAATTCCTAACTTCTCTTTTTCTTCGATGCATTATGTATTCTCATATGTTGTTAGTAACTCCTTTGTTCTTTCTACGCGTTCTAGCGCCCAAGCTACAGGTAGTACTAGCATTTTTAATGATTCATTGGACCATGTTCCTTTATCCATTAGACTTAAAAATCTTTTCGACACAGCAGTACTGGATAATGTTCCTCTTGCGAAGAGGAAGAGGAAGCTTTCCAAGGTTTCACAGCCTATTGTAGAGAAAGATGCTCTTAGCTCAGAGGAGGCCCTTTTGGTGAGAAAACACAAATCTTCATCTGTCATTCCACCTCTTGGTGTTTCGGACCCTACCTCAGAAGAGGCCTCCCTGGCCGAAAGACTCAGGCTTGCTTTGGAAAAGCTAAAGAACAAAAAGAAGGCTGATGCGACTTCATCATTGCTTGATATTGTTGCTCGCGTGGTCGAGGAAATGAGGACTGGAGATGAGGCAGATGAGACAGAAGTTGCCAGTATACTTTATGATTTACCTAGGACGGCTCTTTCCCAAAATAAGTTTCCAACTCTGATTCTAGATACTTATTTTTATTTTTACTGATTCTTTATCTTTAATACTTCGCATCTATCCTTGTTTTAGGTCCCCACGAGATTTTATCTCTGCGTGCTCCAGCCTCTCCAGGAGGTGGCTCTCACTCTGTCGCAGCATCATCTGATGATGAGGATCACCTCACCATTAATTCATTATTCAGCAAACCTCCACAGCCTACCCTTGAGGAGGAAGAAGATGATGACACTCCCTACTCATCTCGCGATAGCGTCATTTCCGCGACCTCTACTCCAGAAGGGGATCGCGAGGCATCCTCAGATTGCGAGGTCATAGTGTCTCGCGAGACTTTGCCCAACCTGCCTTTCATCCCTGTTTCCCCAAAGGTCGTTGATGATAGAGCAAAGGATCTGGATTTTGATGATAGGCATTTGCAGCCTCTTGATGGTGATCTTGCTGACGGTTGATGATTTGATAATATTTGTCGTTGCTTCACCAAACTCCGGTCAACAAAATTTATAATACCTACAAATACTTTACTTAAAATAGTATAGCAATAAGTAGGGTCGAACCACTCTCAACTTAGAAATCGGTTTGAGACTAGGATCCAAAACTATATTTTTCGAGATAAAAAGAAATTACTTAAAACAATTCTTGAATTTTTGAATAGTAAACTAAAATAACTAGATAATTATCAAATGATGGAAGAAATCTCAAGGGAAGAGAATCCACCACCCGGGTCTATATAAATAATATTATATATTTCTATTGCAAATTCTCCTCCAACCTATTAAACATAAACATAGATATTGGTAGGCATTCCCCGTATTTCCATTAATTGGTAATCACGGAAAATCCTCCCTCTAATGTTTTGGTTTAAAAATAAATAAATATAAATAGTGGTAGGCATTCCCCGTATTTCCATTGATTGGTAATCACGGAGAATCCTTCCTCTATTTTCAACCTCTATTGTAGGTTTTGTCACTTGAAAGAATTAATTCGGGAAGAGAATTAAACAATAAGAAATAAAATAAAATTATGTATATCTTACCCAAGGTGGCTTCATCACTCCCTTGAGAAGATGTTTAAGCTAGCATAATGATATAGGAATAAAACATGATGATAGAAGAAATTTTCATTAACTAAGAAAAATATTACAACAAAATAAAAACTTGATACAAGACTAAATTCTCTCTACAATTTCTCACTCTCTACCATCTAACTCTTTACAATTTCCAACTACTCTCCTATTTATAGAGAAAATTGGAATATAATGACATCTTGTAAAGTGAAGTTAGATCTACTTTTCTTTTCTTTTTCTTTGAATATTGATGTTTTCCAAGTCATTTTCTTCTTTCTTCATGTGCATTATATTCTTCATCTTTCATCCATGTGCATTATATTCTTTCTTCCATCCATGTGCATTCCTTTCTTCACTTTAATATATTTTCTTCATCTTTTCCAATTCAAACCTATAAGAAATAAAAAGATATATATAAGAACATTTATGCAATAAAATGGTGAATTAAAGATTTATTTTTGACATTTAAAATAGTGATTTTGTGAACTTATCAAATTACCCCCAAACAAGCTCTTGCTAGTCCTCTAGCAAATAAGGACAAAATAGATTAGTTCGCAAAATTAGACTCTTATTAATTTTAACTAAAGATGTGCCACTTCCGCAGGCTGCTTTCGATTGCATTTACCATATGCAATAAGGCCTTAAACCCCTAGGTTACCCTAGTGGACGAGCAATAGCCTCGTGAGGGTTGGATATATTACCCACAACTTCTTCATTCTTCATTTTCATGCATTCATGCATTCACATATTCATTAATCAAGCCATGATACAATATATAAGATAATATGAATACAAATACTACCACTCACTACCGAACAATAACTATCTCAAGCTAATGATATGAATGATCCCCACTGAAGTAAATAATTTCGTTACTTTCTACTCCCAATCTAGACAACCTTCCGTGTTTTTGTGAACATTCTACTATGGTATGTCAATCTCTCTTCTTCTACTTTATTGATCAAACTTTGCCATATTTTTCGTAAAAACTCATTATTTCCATCATTTCACTTCCATCCTTTTTTGTATTTATAAGCTCCGGACTTTCCAGTGAGGACTTTTAGTCCCGACCACTGGGCCTGAACTTCTTCCATGGGATTTATGCTCATTAGTTTTCTCCCCTTTTTACGCAAACAATGATATTGGTGATACCAAGGTCCGGTTACTCAGATCGAAGAACTACTTTTTGCATTTCTTTGAAAATAATTTTTTTAAATTTTCTCCATTCTATCTCCCCTTCTATAGCGGCAAAGCTAATTTTTCAACTCCATAGTCAAAGATCAACTGTTTTTCCCATAGTGAATGTGTGCATGTGCTTATAGGTCAAAGCTGTCCTTTTCGGTTTCAATTTCACTAATTTATTTACCTATGTAAAATCACATCATTTCACTAACTCAATCTAATCATTACTCTCATGAGCGGGAATATCGCATCACATACTACGGATATATCATAAACATAAACTTAATCAACTTATAATGCAAAACACTCATGCATAAAAACAAAAAACTTTTCCAAACGAAATCAATTTTTTTTTTTTTTTTTTTTTTTTAATAATGAAATTCTATTTTGATTAAATAGATATCCACCCCCAAACAAAAATAACACTGTCCCTAGTGTTTAAAAATACATCTAAGAGACAAATTGGAACAAATTACCGCAATTGAGGTGGTGTTTTTGGAGTATAGTCCCTGCAAAGATTCTTGGCAAAAGAAAAGTCAAGTGATTGAAAATATTATGACATACTTTACCCCCAAACAAAATCTAAACATATCCAAATAGAGTGAAAAAAAATAAAATTGATAGAAAAATTTACACAACTGACTGGGCTGCCTCCCAGTAGCGCTAAGTTTAACGTCTTCAGCCAGACTCAACAGATGTGCTACCCCTAAACAGATCAGTCCGAATAAATCGGATCAATGAGGAGAATTTCCTCATTTTCAGAAGTTTCAAGTTCTAGGAAAGGCTTTAGACGATGAGCATTAACTTTAAACAACTGTCCATTCTTAGGGTCTTGTAACTCAATGGCACCATGACTAGAAATGTGATGGACATAGTATGGGCCTGACCAACGTGACCTTAACTTCCCAGGAAATAATTGAAGACGGGAGTTATACAAAAGAACCTTTTGTCCTATGAAAAACTCCTTTTTGAGAATGTGTTTGTCATGTTCCAACTTAGTCTTGGCTTTATAAATTCTTGAACTCTCATAGGCATCATTTCTGATTTCTTCTAACTCATCAAGTTGAAGGGTCCTACGTTGACCGGCTTTATCATAGTCAAAGTTCATGGCCTTGATGGCCCAATAAGCACGGTGTTCGAGTTCAACAGGCAAGTGACAGGCTTTGCCATAGACCAATCGATATGGGGACATTCCTATAGGGGTCTTGTAAGCAGTACGGTATGCCCATAAAGCATCCTGGAGACGAAGACTCCAGTCCTTCCTTGTGGGGTTAACTGTTTTCTCTAAGATCTGTTTAATCTCCCTATTAGATACCTCAGCTTGACCATTGGTTTGAGGGTGATATGATAGGGCCACTTTGTGATTGATTCCATATTTGGACAACAGGTTTCCAAAGACTTTGTTGCAAAAATGTGAACCATTGTCACTAATTATGGCTCGAGGTGTTCCAAACCGAGGTAAAACCTGGTCTTTGAAAAAACGCACCACAACTCTATGGTCAGTTGTTTTGGTGGCTAAAGCTTCTACCCATTTTGACACATAATCAACTGCTAAAAGGATGTAGAGATTGCCAAACGAGGATGGAAATGGTCCCATGAAATCAATACCCCATACGTCAAAGATTTCAACGACGAGAATCGATTGTTGAGGCCATTCGTTTCTTTTGGTAATCTTACCTAGCAATTGGCATCTATGACAAGCTAGACAGTATGTGTGGGTGTCTTTGAAAATGGTTGGCCAATAGAATCCTGATTGCAAGATTTTTGCAGCTGTTCGTTTGGAACTGAAATGGCCACCACATGTCTGGTCATGACAGAAGGAAATGACAGACTTTTGATCTACCTCGGGAACACACCTACGAATGATCTGATCTGGACAATATTTAAACAAGTAGGGGTCATCCCAGAAATATTCCTTAGCCTTGGCCAAAAATTTATCTTTCTCTTGTTTGGACCAGTTGGAAGGAATTTGACTAGTCACAATATAATTGACAATATCTGCATACCATGGTGCATGAGATATTTCAAATAATTGTTCATCAGGAAAATAATCAGAAATGGGAATGGAGTCACTAGTGGATTCAATAACAAGACGGGACAAATGATCAGCGACTACATTCTCGGAACCTTTCTTATCTCGAATCTCAAGGTCAAATTCTTGAAGGAGTAAGATCCAGCGTATCAACCTAGGTTTTGCATCAGATTTGGACAAAAGATGTCTTAACGCTGCATGATTTGTATATATGATGACCTTAGATCCAACCAAATAAGATCTAAACTTCTCAAAGGAGAACACGACTGCTAGCAACTCTTTCTCAGTGGTTGAGTAGTTGATTTGGGCATCATTTAAGGTTTTGCTAGCATAGTATATGACATGTCGTGCTTTATCCACTTTTTGGCCTAAAACAGCACCTACTGCATAATCAGACGCATCACACATAATTTCAAAAGGCAAGTTCCAATCAGGTGAGCGAATGATAGGTGCAGTAGTGAGTGCTGACTTTAAGTACTCAAAGGCGGACTTACAGGTATCAGTAAACTCAAATTGTGCATCTTTAGCTAGAAGATGGGTCAAAGGTCTAGCTATCTTACTGAAATCTTTGATGAAACGCCTGTAGAAACCGGCATGACCTAGGAATGCTCTAATATCTCGAACAGATTTGGGGATAGGTAGATTGGAGATTAGATCAATTTTTGCTTTGTCTACCTCAATTCCTGCACTGGAGATATTATGACCTAGGACAATTCCCTTTTGGACCATGAAATGACACTTTTCCCAGTTAAGTACCAAGTTACTGTCACGACAACGTTGAAGTACGAGAGAAAGATGGTCTAGACATTGCTCAAATGATGACCCAAAGACAGAGAAGTCATCCATGAAGATTTCTAGAAACTTTTCAACCATGTCACTAAATATACTCATCATACATCGCTGAAATGTAGCTGGTGCATTACACAAGCCGAATGGCATGCGACGATAGGCGAATGTACTGAATGGACAGGTGAAAGTAGTTTTGTCTTGGTCATCAGGGTGGACAGGAATTTGATTGTAACCAGAATAACCATCTAAAAAGCAATAGAAGGCATGACCAGCTAATCTTTCTAACATTTGGTCGATGAAGGGAAGTGGAAAATGGTCTTTTCTAGTCACGCTATTCAGTTTCCTGTAGTCTATGCAAACTCGCCATCCAGTTTGAATGCGAGTAGGAACAAGCTCATTATGGGCATTGGACATAACAGTGATGCCAGACTTTTTAGGAACTACCTGGATTGGACTCACCCATTGACTATCAGAAATCGGGTAGATGATATTAGCATCAAGAAGTTTGATAACTTCTCCGCGGACAACTTCTTTCATATTGGGGTTAAGTCTTCTTTGAGGTTGTCTACAGGTTTTCGCATTATCTTCTAAGTGAATGCGATGTTGCACCACTAGAGGATTAATGCCCTTGATATCATCAATGGACCATGCTATGGCTTCCCTATTTATCTTAAGAACCTCAATTAATTGGGACTCTTGTTGCTCAGTTAACTCAGAAGATATTACCACTGGAAAAGTCTCAGATTCACCAAGATACGAATATTTTAGAGTCTCGGGTAAAGGCTTTAATTCAATATTAGGTGGTTTCTTTGCATTTTCAGATTCAGTGTTAACTGGCAAGGACAATGATTCAAATTTGGATTTCTACTTGGGTGCTTCAAATGGTGGGGCAGAGTCTAGCAAATCATTTACTTGGCTAATGTTATTAGCTTCGTCCAAATTATCATCAAAATGGGCTAGACAATGCTGGAGTGGATCCTCAGGATATGAGTGGTAAAAGGTGTGGTTGGTCAATGAATCAATGAGACAAACATCTTCAACAGACTCTGATTCAATGGGTTGTTTCATCAAATTGAACACATTGACTTCCACTTTCATGTTCCCAAAGGTTAAGGTCATGCTACCATTTCTACAATTGATCAATGCATTGGCTGTGGCTAAAAATGGTCGACCTAAAATGATTGGAATTTGTTTACCTTGGGTTGGTTGAGTGTCTAGCACAATAAAGTCTACGGGGTAATAAAAATCATTAACTTTTACTATCACATCCTCAATGATACCCCTTGGAATTTTGATGGATCGGTCAGCTAACTGAATTCTAACATCAGTTTTCTTCAAATCAGTCAATCCCAAATCCAAGTAGACTGAATACGGTAACACATTGACACTGGCACCAAGGTCCAATAAAGCTTGACCTTCAAAATTTTCTCCTATCCTACAAGTGATAGTTGGACTACCAGGGTCTTTGTGTTTAACCACAGTTTGAGATTAGACCCGCCACAATCAATATGTTGCCAAAATTTCATGGACTTGAAAGCGAACAACCCTATATCCATTTAGGGAAGTTTTTAACAATATGCAACACATTCAAAAATCAAAATTTGAATGAAGAGGGTGTCAAACTGCGTCTTTTCCCCCTGTCCTTAGAAGATAGAGTTGCATCATGGCTAAACTCCATTCCACCCGACTCCATTCGATCATGGGATGAACTTGCAAGGAAATTCATGAGTAAGTTTTATCCCATGCAAAAGACCGAATCAATGAGAGATGCCATTAGTACTTTTAGAGGAAAAATTGAGGAACAATTCCATCAAACTTGGGACCGATTTCATGACTTGCTACTCAAATGCCCACACCATGGCTTTGATAAAGCACAACTAGTTCATTTCTTCTATAAGGGACTTTCGCCTATGAACCGAACCATGATTGAGTCAATGCACCAAGGAAAGTTCAATGCCCAAACCCCTGACCAAGCATATATATTTTTGGAGGAACTAGCTGAAAATGCCCAAAATTGGAATTGGAACCAAAATGATAATGAATTTTCTAGGAATGATCAAATGAATAGAACATCTGGTTACCGGTACAGTACCTCCTGCAAAAGAAACAACAAAAATAAACAAGTAAGTAAATAAATAAAATGAAAACGAGATTGAGTAAATAATAAAAATAATAATAATTAAACAAATCGGTTTTTTTTTTTTTTATTATTATTATTATTATTTTTAATCTTGAAAGTTGACTTGTCAAATGCAAATTTGGAAATATGGAAAGAAAATGAAACTGCAATTTCGAAACTGCAGTTTTTTTTTTTTTTTTTTTTTAACCAAAAACTTCAATAACCTACTGTTGTTGGAGTCTACTGTAGTTTTTTTTTTGAAAGAACCTACAAAGAAAATTTGGAAAGTCCAAAGTGCAGGTTTTGAAAGTCCAAGCTGCAGATTGCTTTTTTTTTTTTTTTTTTTTTTTTTAAATATCGGATACAATCTTCAAACTCAAGCAAAAGTCCAGCCCCACTATCTAATGGAATCTACAATCTAATGGATATATATATATATATATATATATATAATATACGGAAATGATAACAGAATACAAAACACACTGTTAGAAACTAGAGTTTACAATTTTATTTTTTTTTTAATAATGAAATACAAAAAATAAAAATAAAATAAAGATAAAGGGAGGGATAGAAAGTTTGGGTGGGTTCCCAAAAAATTTAAGTTGAGGATCTTTGACTCCGAATTTAATGTTGATGCGGCAACGGCGCCATTTGACGGTTGATGATTTGATAATATTTGTCGTTGCTTCACCAAACTCCGGTCAACAAAATTTATAATACCTACAAATACTTTACTTAAAATAGTATAGCAATAAGTAGGGTCGAACCACTCTCAACTTAGAAATCGGTTTGAGACTAGGATCCAAAACTATATTTTTCGAGATAAAAAGAAATTACTTAAAACAATTCTTGAATTTTTGAATAGTAAACTAAAATAACTAGATAATTATCAAATGATGGAAGAAATCTCAAGGGAAGAGAATCCACCACCCGGGTCTATATAAATAATATTATATATTTCTATTGCAAATTCTCCTCCAACCTATTAAACATAAACATAGATATTGGTAGGCATTCCCCGTATTTCCATTAATTGGTAATCACGGAAAATCCTCCTTCTAATGTTTTGGTTTAAAAATAAATAAATATAAATAGTGGTAGGCATTCCCCGTATTTCCATTGATTGGTAATCACGGAGAATCCTTCCTCTATTTTCAACCTCTATTGTAGGTTTTGTCACTTGAAAGAATTAATTCGGGAAGAGAATTAAACAATAAGAAATAAAATAAAATTATGTATATCTTACCCAAGGTGGCTTCATCACTCCCTTGAGAAGATGTTTAAGCTAGCATAATGATATAGGAATAAAACATGATGATAGAAGAAATTTTCATTAACTAAGAAAAATATTACAACAAAATAAAAACTTGATACAAGACTAAATTCTCTCTACAATTTCTCACTCTCTACCATCTAACTCTTTACAATTTCCAACTACTCTCCTATTTATAGAGAAAATTGGAATATAATGACATCTTGTAAAGTGAAGTTAGATCTACTTTTCTTTTCTTTTTCTTTGAATATTGATGCTTTCCAAGTCATTTTCTTCTTTCTTCATGTGCATTATATTCTTCATCTTTCATCCATGTGCATTATATTCTTTCTTCCATCCATGTGCATTCCTTTCTTCACTTTAATATATTTTCTTCATCTTTTCCAATTCAAACCTATAAGAAATAAAAAGATATATATAAGAACATTTATGCAATAAAATGGTGAATTAAAGATTTATTTTTGACATTTAAAATAGTGATTTTGTGAACTTATCACTTGCATCCGAGGTTGTTGCAACTTTCGCAGACCATCCTAATATTGAGAGATCCCTTTTTGGCACCCCTATCCCAGAGGTTGAAGGAGGTAACCGAAATTTATCTCTTTCTCCTTTCATTTGAACCTTAATGCCAAATTGTGATTTTAACATGTCATTTTTCCCTCTATTTTTTTTGTTAGGTACAAACTCCGAAACTCAGGAGATGATTAATGAGATACTCCATGATATTCCTGCTGAGGCGCATACAGAGACACTTCCATCCCCATCTCGCATCATCGTACCTGATTCCCGCGAGCCTATTCGCGCATCTACCTCTGATCCTCCCGAGTCTGCTCGTGACCATGTAACTACTTCTCGCATGCCTGCTGCTGCACCTGCCTATGATGCTGCTTCTTCAGTGCCAATACCTTGGCGTCAGTGGTTTTGTTATCCGCGAGACATTCCTGTGCTAGATTTGATAGAGGCAGCTCATACAGAGACTTTTACTCATATGGAAGTTCATGAGTCGCTTTTACAGACGGCCCACCTCCAGCTCGTTGCAGATGTGTTCAGGACCCTTTAGGAGACCTCTATTCAGGATCTCGTCCCAGATACTCTTCCGAGATGTCATGCTCGCATAAAGGACTGGAAAAAGGTTGGGATGGATATTTCTTGGTGGGAGACCCGTCTGGCTGTCATTCAGAGGCTTTATGATCACCATCTTGTCGAGCTGAGGGGGCGCGAGGCTCTTCAAAGAAAACAGGCAGAGATCGCAGAGTCTCGTAGACAGTTAGCACTGCTCGAGGAGAATGAGAAGAAACTTCAGGATTCAGCTGAGCATCTCGAGCAGGCCCATCTTTATTTAGAGGAGCATGAGGGTTTCAAGTTATCAGATCCCATCACTCGAAACCTTTTCTAGCTCATCATTTGTATCCCCCCTCCCTTTTTTTTCAATTGTAACCACATTTTTGCTGTATATTCTTATATTTTGATAGAAATCTTGTCATGCTTTATATACATAGGATATTTTGTTTGATTTGCCTTGTCCTTGTTTGAAACTTCATGCTTGATACAATTTAATCCATTTCACATTCAGAGGTCTAGTCCTCTCGCGAGTGACTTCATGTTCCATCCTGTAATACCCACTACTACTCTCACTTATAATCACATACGACCCTTCCCACTTAGCCTCAAATTTTCTTACCCTTTGTCCCCTCATGATTGCCGATACCACCTTTAACACTCTGTCTCCTTCCTTGAACCATCTGTACCGTACTCTTTTATTGTAGCTCCTTGCTTGTTTCTTATTGTACTCTTTCTGATTTGCAAAGGCTTCGACCCTTGTTTCATCCAATCCTTCTATCTGCAATAGTTTGTCCTCTAAACTACTTTTGCATGCCAACCTTTTAGCAGCCACTTCTATCTCCGCAGGTAGTACAGCCTCTGCTCCGTAGACTAATGCATAAGGGGTCATGCCTGTCGCACTCCGGTATGCGGTTCGATGTGCCCATAGTGCTATTGGGAGCTCTTCCACCCATTTCTTCTGATTATCATGCACCAGCCTGGACAAGATTCGAATTAACGCTTTATTTGAAGCTTCAGCCTGCCCATTCCCTTTTGGATAGTAAGGCGTGGACTTGTGATGAATAACTGAGTATTTCCCCAACAAATCTGCGACCTTACTATTGACAAAAGGAGTCCCATTATCTGACAGTATCACCTTTGGTATCCCAAATCGACATATGATATTTTCCTTTACGAATCGAACCACATTGTCTGCTGTTGTCCGTCGCAGCGGGATAACTTCTACCCATTTTGTGAATAATTCAGTTGCCACTAAAATCCATACATGTCCCTGAGTTTGTGGCGTGATTGGTCCAACTATGTCCAGTGCCCAAGTATGGAAAGGCCAAGGTGTAGCTAAACTGTGCAATTCAGTTCCCGGAGCATGGATGAGATCCCCGTGCACCTGACATTACATGACATCTCCTGACAAAATCACTGCAATCCCTTTCCATTGTTGGCCAATAATATCCGGATGATAGCATCTGTTGAAACATTTTTCTAGGGCCTTGATGACCAAATACGTGGACCTGTTTCAATACTTCTCCTGCTTCTTCTTCGCTTACACACTTCATCAGTTTTCCCTCGAAGCTTTTGCGGAACAATTTTCCCTCTTGTAAAACAAATCGCGAGGCTAGTTTTCTGAACCGCGGTTGATCTTTTTCAGGCAAAATCCCATCCTTCAGATAGTGCACATATTTGTCCCGCCAGTCTATCAGGTCTTCTATATTACCTTCGTCGTGGATGGATATGCATTACAGTTCTGAGAATTACTTTATAACCTTACCGCCTCGTTCTTCTTACTTGGCCAAAAGAAACCTTCTCGCTGCAAAACTCGATAGACACTGACATCTGCTTGACCACATGTTTTCTCGTGAGCTTTCTGTAGCAGTCCTCTTATCTCGTTTACTGCCACGCATCTGGCTAGAATATCTCCGGCCGCTCTGTAATATAACACGCCTTTTATGATCTGATACTCTCGTCTCAAGGCATTGTTATCATTCTTTAGCAGAGCCTGTACTATTTGCGCTCTCCAATCATGTTCTTCATATACTTCTGATTTCATCCCGCCACTGACTACAGAGTCGGTTCTTCGCACTACTTGCATAGAAGACTCTGATCCTTGGAAATGTAGTCGCGAGCCCAATGTGGCCAATGGATCGGATCATCGGTTACCTTCTCGCAACTCGTGTTGAAAGCTCACAGTCTCAAAACCTTCTATCATCTGACGGATAAGGGTTCTGTAAGACACCAGATGAGGTTCCTTGACAACATACTCCCCTTTAATCTGCTTAATGACCAACTTAGAATCTCCTTTAACATGAAGTATTCTTGCCCTCAACCACTGAGCCATCATTAATCCCAGCGCTAAACCTTCATATTCGGCGATATTGTTGGTGCAAGGAAAGTCGAGTTTGTAAGCCATGACTAATTCCTCCTTTGTTTCCTCATTCCTCAGTACAAAACCAGCCCCACCTCCCTTTTCCGTGGATGAACCATCGAACTCTAAAGAAAACTCTGCACTTTGAGCCGTACTTGCAATTCCCACCTCCTCTACTTTGGGTTCGGCTCCCCCAGGAAACAAAGCTAGCAAATCCGACAAAGCCTGGATTTTTACTGCTTTCGGCCTAGAGCATGTGATCTCATATTCGGACAGTGCTAATAACCATCGAGCAGTTCTTCCACTAAGTATGGGCTTTGTGAGGAGATACCGTATGGGGTTGATTTTGGTGATTAGTTCTAACGGATGTGCCAGTAGATAATGTCTGAATTTCTGGGCTGCGAATACTAAAGTGAGACAGTGTTTTTCCAACTATGTGTATCGCGCCTCTAGTCCTTTGAGCACCCGACTGATATAATAAACAGGATTTTCTTCCCCTTCATGTTCCTGGGCCAACAGAGCTCCCACAGATTTATTGGTGGAAGTGAGATACATTATCAACGGTTTTCCTGACTCGGGCGCTACCATTGTTTTTGGTGATGCCAAAATATTTTTGATCTTCTCAAAAGCCTCTTGTTGTTCTTCTCCCCAGTTGTATACAGATTTTTGTTTTAACAAAGGCATGAGTGGGTGAGTTACCTCTGCTAGTGCCGGGATAAACCTCATCAGATAAGATATCTTCCCCATAAAAGTTTTCAACATTTTACGAGTTGCGGGTGGAGCCATTTCTAATACTGCCTTAGCTTTCGTCGGGTCCATATCTATGCCATGCCGATGTACAACGCACCCCAAGAACTTTCCTTCTGGTACTCCAAAGGCACATTTGAGGGGATTCATTTTCAAATTATACTCGCGACATCGTTGCAGTACATTTCGCAAATCACCCACATGATCTTGCGCGGCTCTGGATTTTACCACCAAATCGTCGACATAGTCCTCGACAGTTTTATGCATCAAGTCATGGAATATAGCTGTCATGGCGCGTTGATATGTAGCCCCGGCATTTTTAAGCCCAAATGGCATGACCGTGTAGTGGAAATTCCCCATTGGGGTGCGAAAAACAGTTTTCTCAGCATCCTCCGGTGCCATCTTAATCTGATTGTACCCACTGAATCCATCCATTAACGAGAAAATCTCGTGTCCTGAGGTTGCATCCACCATGGTGTCAATGTTGGGTAGAGGGAAATCATATTTTGGGCAATCCTTATTGAGATCGCGATAGTCTACACATATGCGTATCTGCCCAGTCTTCATCTTTACAGGCACAGTGTTCGCGAGCTAGGTTGGATGTTGGGTTGGCTTGATGAACCCTGCTTTCAGTAGCTTCTCTACTTCCGCCTTGATTTGTACTTCTAAATCGGGGTGAAATACTCGTTGTTTTTGTTTCTTTGGTTCCGATGCGGTATTTACATGAAGATGGTGGCTTACCAATCCAACATTAAGTCTCGGCATTTGACTATAGTCCCAAGAGAACACATCCCGAAATTCTTTGAGCAATTCTATCAAAACGTTTTTAGTTTCGTCTGGCAATGTATTGCTTATGAAGGTAGGTCGTGGATCTGTACCATCGCCTATGTCCACTTCAGACAATCCGTGCTCTGGTGGTGGATTCACTTTTATTACTTCAGGGTCTGTGTTCAGTTTTCCTTGTCCAATCTCCTCTTTCCCGGGGTCAGTGCCAACTGTGCAGGTTTCTGACCCCCAACCCCGTCATAATTTATACACTATTCGCCCATCAGGCATTTTGACCCGCGACCAGCTCACCTCCTCGAGCCTCCGCTTAGTTGAATTTCCATCATCCGATCCTTTCCACTTTGGTAACGGTGTAGCAAAAACTCTGGGTCCATCCTCTTCACTGTATTCTGAAAAATAGACTGCATCTGCAAAATGTGCTTCAGATGCACAAAATGGATTCCTGGATGCTTTTACAGTCATAATCCCTTCTCCCCAACTGGCCTTCATCACTTGATGATAGGATGACAGTACTACGCCATGCGCATGGATCCATGGTCTGCCCAGCAATAACTGATATGAGGGCTCCCCTTGAATGACATGAAACTTAGTAGTCCCCCTTATTTTCCCAATTTTGAGATCTAATGTCGCGAATCCCATAGTGGCTTGCTGGTCTCCATTGAAACCAGTAACTGCTATGGTATGGTTTACGATCTTGCTTTCAGGAAATTTTATCATCCGTAAAGTGGCTAACAAGATTAAATTAACTTATGCTCCTCCGTCTAAGAAAGCTCGTTTTATCTCCCGACCGTTCACCATAGTTGGTACAAACAGAGGTCGGTTGTGGGCAAATGGTACTTGTTTGTCTGCTTCAGAAAATGTAATCTTACTGGAAGCCTTCTCATGTTGCGGAATTACAATGGTATGATTGAGTGCGGCAACTGTTTGCTCTTTCAAGAATTCCTTCACATGTTCCTGTATTGGGAGTTGATTGAAGAAGACGTCTATCTTAGCATTCTCCTTGGCCTCACATACTGGCGGACAATCATACTTGGTGGTGTTGGTCATATCCTCAGTACTGTCTCTGGCGGTCACCACAGCCACATGTGCAGGGAAAGGCTCATGAACTACATTTTTTGCCACTTCCAAGTCTCCCGATGCTATTTTTCGATGTACCAAACTTCGAAAATCCCAGCAGCTCATCAACGAATGCCGAATACTCCTGTGATAGGGACAGTAATTGCTCTTCATCCTTTCCTCTCTCGACGACACCCTTTGCACTGGAGGTAGTGCTATGACACGATCTGCGACCCATTGATTCAGCAAAGCAACTGCCTCTTTTTCACTGAAAGGTAAACGGGGTGGTTCAGATCTCCCAGTGCGCTCTTCCCTGGATTTTTCATTCTGCGTAGCTGCTACCATCGGTATCCACCTAGTACTGATGTTTGGCCGTGTCGGGGGAGCCAAAACTTCTCCCAACCTTCGGGCATTATCAACAAGTGCAGAAAAAGTTTTGACCTCATTATTGACCAGATGCACTCTGTATTCCCGCAGCATTCCTTCTATACAAATTTTGATCAATTGTAGTTCGGAAATTGGTTCATAACATTGTAAAATAGTCTTGCGAAATCTCCGGACATAAGTCGTCGCCTCTTCCCCAAAGCGTTGTCTTTGCCTTGTAGGTGAAATCATTGAGACCTCCTCATCAGCTTGGAAGAATTTGGTGTAGAATTTGAGCACCATATCCGTCCAACTGGTCACTGAAGCCGGAGCGACGCCAGTATACCATGTATATGTTGTTCCAGTTAAAGATTTGTAAGTTTCAAGTAATCATTGTTTATGTGAGCTCCCAGTGCATCCGCGAACTTGACAATGTGTTCTTTCGCATTCCCCTTTTTTCCATCAAATTGATGGAAGCTTGGTGCCCCATAGTTTTCTGGATAAGGTAACGCCATGATACTAGGATGGTATGGCGGGGCAATTTCAACTTCCTATGTTTCAGATTTTTCGTTCAAGATAGCTCGCAATTGTTCCTTTGTGATGTATGACTCTTTTTCCAGGGGCTCAATTCTCACTGACTCGCGAAAAAGTTCTTGTGTTGAATCCTCTGGCAAAGTCTGATTGTCCATCCTTGGTGATTCAGTGCTCGGTGCTGAAACGCGCGAGGCCTCCATGAAGTGAAGAATGGCCTTTTGCGTTTCTTGGAGTTGAGAAGAGTTTGTAGTAGAACCGATGGCAATTCTGTTGAATTATGTACTGGCTCTGCCATTGAAGGGGTTTCTGCCTGATCCTCACCAGCATTTGCACGACGACGCTGTCTTCGTGCCGGCAGGACTGGTTCGCCCCCTTGTGTTTGTGTCGTTGTTTCTCCTTCATCTTGCTCAGTACGCCGGGTTGGTGGACGACCTCTCCTCCGAGTCTGACGAGGCTCTACTTGTGCAGAAGACATCTTCTCCCCAGCAGAGTCGCCTTTAATATAGGGGTTCGCAAGTTTTAGATGATGCGAAGATAGTTTCTACACAAGTACGTCAGTAAAATAATCAGCAATGATGATTTTATTGCTTTTGGTTTGCTTTACAGAGAAAAATGGAGGAAAAGATAGCAAGTACAAATGATTGAGAAATTATCTCTCTCTCTAGGAATTTCTCTCTCTGAGTCTCCGAAAGTCCCCCTTAAATAAGCTCCCCCTCTATTTATAGACGTGAGTGCTCATTAATCCTCGCGGACTTGTATTGCCACGTCAGCATCTGTCTCGCGACATGGCTTATGCGTACCAATCCGTGATATAAGTACCATGCACAGTATCATCTCGCGCACTTGCCTACGCGAAACGGATTCGCGTAATCTCATGCGCGGATTTATACAGTGCTCCATAAATACCTTGCACAGTGTTATCTCGCATTTCGACTATGCGAAACGGATTCGCGTAATCTTATGCATGGGTCATGTTGTGCGCCATGCCCCGTGATCCGCGCCTATTTCATCGCGGATCTGATTTATCCTTAGCCAAGGATGTCGTTATTGCTTTGTTGGGTCATGACCAATCATGCATGTCTTGGTCATGTCCCTGAATACTATCGGCCTCTCTAAGGTACTCTTGCTTAGGATGGTGTAAATAAGGTCGCGAACCACTATTTACTCATCCCCAGCATTTCCCCTAGATTCCGAGTAGTACTCCCTACGCGAGCAACATATAGGGTTATGAGTTTCTGATGCGAGCTATAAAACACATCAGCCCCTCATGCCTCCCTCTGTATAATGCAAGCTCTCGCGTAAAACCATATCTGGGCTATTTCCCCAAGTAATCAACTATTTGGGCCAATCTCCCAAATAATCTTTTACTTGGGCCAGTTTCCCCAAATATTCCAATCCTGGACCATATCCCAGAGAAATAAGCCTTGGGCCATATCCCAAATAAATAAGCCTTGGGCCATATCCCAAATAAATAAGCCTTGCGGATTAGTTTTATCGCGAGTTACCACCTTTACAGATATAAATATATATATATGTAATTATATATACATTTCCATACAATATCATCTCTAAAGAATCTGTAGAATTTCGCAACATCAAAATTTCACTTGTTTTAACATCAATGAAATTACAAACAACCCATGAAATGGAGAAGATCTCCAACCACTAATAAAAAATCCAAAACCACCAAATTCAAATCACCAAATAAACATCACAGATTTTCAACCATGCAGATCGTTCTTGCCATTGATGTATCTCTGGGCACTAAAGTCGTGGATCTAGCTATCGAATCGGGTGGGAAATTTGGAGGTGTCGAATCGGTCGATGGCGATGAAGTCACTCTCGCCGGAGAGGAGCTTGTTGTAGTAGGTGTCGGCGTCATTACCGAAGACAGAGACAAGGCTCATCTTGATGATGACCACGCGCTTCTTCGGATCCGTCTCGCACTTGGGGGCGGAGGCAGAGGTGGATATGAAGACGAGTTTGTGTGGTGGGACAGAGTAGGCCTACAACTTGGGCGGGCTCAGTCGAGCCCAAAATTTTCAGGCTCGGGTTCATTAAATGTTTAAATTGGGCCCAACTCGGATTGGGCCCGTTCAAGTTTCACTTAAATTTGAGTTGGGTTCAAGTTGGACCCGAAACCCGAATTTAATATATATATATATATATATATATATACACACACAACTATCAGCAAACCCTAGCCACCAAGCTTTTCAAAAAGAGTTTTTTGTTCTCTCTCAATACTTGTTTCCAACTTTCCGTCCTTTGTTTGAACGCGGTCAACGGCCCCGCCGCTCGCCGACCGTCTCTCCCTCCCTCCTTTCTTTCCTTCTCTATATACTTTGATACTGCTATTGATCAGTGTATATATATATATGTATATACACATATAGTTAGATCTTTCTCTCTTCTCTATTTGCCTCCCTCTATTCTATAATACTCATGTTAATCTGTTAAACATTTGTCATATCTATATCCTTTTAGATCTGCACTTTGATATTTGATTTTTAACCAATATATATATATATATATACAAAACAGTTCTTGGTTTGAGTTTTAAAATTTATATACATGATACATATATAGAAAAATAAAATCGATTTTGATTTTTATATATACATATATAGATATAAGAGGAGATATTAGATCTTAATTATTGTTTTCCTTTTATAATTTTTTATCATAAAAAAATATTTGAAAGAGGAATAATTTCTTTTTTTAGATTATTTTCTTATCTTAGAACTTCAAAAAAACTCCTAACAATTTTATCCTAATTTCAAACCTTACATATCAAAATTCATTTTCAGTTTTTCACAAAAAAAAAACATAGACCCGACCCGACGGGCATGGTGAATATGTGTTGGGCACTAAACTTTATGTATATATGTATACCATAAAAAGAAAAAGAAAAAAACCAGGTTGCCTAGACCCGACCCGACCCAGCCCGTTAATTTTGGGTTCGGATTCAACCCGAGGCTGGTGTAGTGTTGGCCCGACCCAAGTTGCAGCCCTAGGGCGGAGGTTGCAAAAAGCGGAAGTGAAAAGGTTGCTAATGTAGCGTCCAGTAGTTTTACTTGCTAATTTAAAATTTTATTAACACTTAAGTGCTTATGTGATTATGTGTTTAATGTGTTTATTTGCTTAGCATAACTTACATGTTTAATGTGATATTAAAAAAATTGTAAGTTACATGTTATATTTTCATTTTGAGAATAATGAAAATTATTAAAATCGATTTCGGAAAAGAAATAACCGAAGGGTAAATGAGTAATTTCATATTATGAGCACTTAGTGAAAAGTGTAGAGATTTGGTTAAGTGTTGGGGCATGAGTAATATTTTGGTAAATAAAGAGGATGACAAGGGGTGGAAGGGTAATTAAAAGGCATGATGACACTCTTGTAATTAATCCTAAGTTAAGAAGAAATTGGTCATTTTACACTTTTATGTGTTGTCTAAATTCCAGCCATTGGTCTTTTTCTCCCATCTTTGTTCTCAATCCTTGGATCATATGGCCTTGTTTGATTGACACTTAAATGCAATAAGGCATTATTCTTGGCATTTCACTTAGTAAGACTTCTTGTCAACCATTGGATCCTTTATTCATTTTCATGGCTTTATTCTTAACTCTTATATGGTAAGAATGGTGAGTGGAGAATCTCTACAACACTTAGGGTTGCTCATTTTTGCAAGAATTTCATTCTCTCATAAGTTTTTGCTCTCTCATTTCCTCCTTGCTTGTGGTGGATAGCCCTTGGTAGTATTCTTGAAATCCTTGGTAAGTCTTCTATCCATTCTAGGGTTTTGTTGCTAAGAATCCTAGCTTTTATGTTCATGGATTTCTTTGTATGGATATTAATTTTAGCCTTGTCTTATGCATGTTATAGAAGGTTGGGTTTTCTTTCAAACTACTAAGTGAGTCTCATTGGTAGTAGCTCTTGAAATTCATCTTGTGAAAAAGCTAGTGGTGAGTTCCTTAACCTGTACTCTTGAGATTTCATTTCTCCATGAAACCCTAATTAGTTATCATTAGGGTTTGAATTGATTCTTGTGGTTGGAGCCACCTTTGAGTAGATTTTGGTTTCTTGTTACACCATAGTAATTATGTTGTTCATATGGTGTATTGCTAGTGTTGGAAGTTATCCTATTGAGCACTTGAGTTGGTAGAGTGGTTTGGACCTCTAATGGGCATTATTGGGTAGCTTGCTTGGAATTGAGGTAGGAGAAAAACAAATTATTTTCGTCTTTGTACGAGGGTGTGTGCATTTATGTGTATATATATATATATATATATATATATATATATATATATATATATATATATATGCGAGTTGTGTCTTGACAACTTAGACGATGAATTAGGTTCTTGAAAGCATGATTTTGTGATATAAATGCTTGTGGTGTTTTCTTGCTTATTGACGTGGGATTGTAAGAATTTTGATAAATTGAGCACAATATATTGCATAATGAAATGATCATTTATTGTGATGAAACATGTTGAGAACTATGACTTATAAATGTGAAATTGTAAGCATTGTGATAAGTGGGATACAATATAATGTAAATTGAGATAAACATGTATTATGATGGCATATGGTTGTGAGTGAAAACCTTGATGCATTTTGGGTACCATGTAGTGTCAAAGACATGGGTGTTGGTTTATACGAGTTGTGTAAACAGGTGTGAGTTGTCGTGTTTTGGATCGTCTTAACAACTGGCCAGGGGGTGTTTCTTGCTCATACGGAACTAGTCTTCCAAGAAACTGAGATGGTAGGGGGAGGACTTGTTCCAAATCCTATGTCACGACCGTGTAGTGTTGACGGTCTTTCTTGTTAAAAGTGTGAAGTATCAAAAACACTTGGGAATAATCGATACGATAAATCTACCTTCCCTTATGAGTATAAAGTGAAGGGTTATAGAATGATCCTGTTGACCCTTAGAGTAGGGTGTGTGTTCGTGTGTGTACCATGGGTGTGTTGGTCACATTGCATCTAAACTGCTATATATATGTGATTGTGGTTTTGATGATTGAAGCATGTTATAATTGTGAATAATTATGATGTGAACATGTTGGAGGAATTATTTGTTGGGTTCGATGGGGTTCCGAATTGATGTGAGAACCATGTGGAACAAGAGACCGGCCTAGGGTTAGTGGCACAAACCTTGGTTGGGTTGTACCACTCGGACTACCAAGTTTGAGGTGATGACACTTCCTCTACTGGGCTAGTGAGCTCATCCCGCGACTTATATATTTTTCAGGTGATGATTATGTTGGGAGAGTTTCGTAGTCTCTCCGTGGACGTGTAGCATTTTGTCCACCCTTTTGTGCATGGGTGGTGGACCATACTTATATTTTGTTGGGCATTAAGTTGATAAACATGTATCTATATGTTCATTTTGTCCATGTAAATCCAATGTGTTAAACTACTTTATTTTGACACGGCTAACATGTTAGCCGAGGAGTTATTATTGATGTACATCCCTTGAAGCGCTATGCGCGGGGATTATTTTCTTTTGGTGCACTTCGGTGCCGGAAATGTAAAGACTATTACATTTTATGAAAACTATGTCATAATTTCCCTTAGTACGTTTTAACTATGAAATTTATGAATCCTTTCATTTTGAGTCATGACGTGGATGATAGTTATCGAATGTGATCATTAGGTGTTTGGTCGAAAATGGCGTTTTTTAGGTTTTCAAATAAATTCTTTTCGATTTGAATGGAAAAAGCCGTTTTCGCTTACCCCCGTAGCCTCGGTAAATTTTCTTATTTTAAAAATGATTTCAAACTTATTTTTATAAAGATTTCAAAATTTAGAAGCAGGTGGTACTTAAAACAGAGACCAGGGGTAAGACGGTTATTTTTATGGATTTCCAAGAAATGTCTTTGATTAAAAATAACCATTTTTCTTCTCATTCCCGATTTAGGGGATCTTTTCTCATTTCTAAAGTCTCATGAACAAGTTGAGGACTTTGTTTCATTTTTTCTAAGGGTTCAAAACTGTATGGGGATCATTTTTGGGGTTTTCAGAATTAGGCAGTCGATTGGGCATCCAAAATGATTTTCCGCAAAATTTTCCAAACTCTCTGCCTTAACCTGTCGACTGGGTGGTTCAACCCCGTTTTGTCCTTGTTTTACTATTTT
Organism: Cornus suecica; assembly: GCA_963922005.1. Lineage (NCBI taxonomy): Eukaryota > Viridiplantae > Streptophyta > Magnoliopsida > Cornales > Cornaceae > Cornus > Cornus suecica. The sequence goes on along the minus strand of OY998240.1, from coordinate 72,947,537 downwards.
GCTCATATCTCGAGTTACAAGTATCGGATGAAGGTGTTCTTTAGCTTTTTAGAACGATGACTTAAAGATATTGATGTTAGGATTTTGAATCACTTCATTTGAGTCATTTTGCAGGGCGTAATGGTTGTTTGAATGTGACGGTATGTTTTGAACATTTACACGTCGCGACAGTCGATTTTCAAAATGTTGTAGTTTCCAACTCGCACCTTTAAATTTGGTTTCGTTTGTTCCTACAGCTGATTTTAGGTCCAAACCTTGTCTTTATACATTCAAATTACTATTTTACCCCTAAAATGACCATTGTACCCTTGAGTGAACACGGGTGTTTAAATGGTCCGTTTAAGATGTCATTTGGTTCGCTCCACTTCTATTTCGATCCCGAGTGATCTTGTTGGTATATTTTAGGTGTTAAATGTCTATTGTACCCTTTTACGAGTATTTTTTGACTCAGTGATCAAATTTTCATTTCTTTTCACTTCCGCATTCACTCTCTTAGCTCTTAGGCTCGGGTTTCGTAGTTCTAGAAAATTTGGAGCATGATAGCTAATGCAAACCCTAAATGAAGATAAAAAATTAAATTTACTAAATAAAATATTTGAACTGAAAATTGAATATTATAATGGAGGATTTTTTGGTAATTTTACATGTTGGTAGGATCAAACTGGAGCTCCGATAAATTTAAGGGGTGTTTCTGTTATATTGAAAATATTAGGAATACTGCGTGCAATTATGGCAAACCTTAGGGGAGGTTAGTGATATTTTCCCAATATATTATGTATACGAGTCAGTCGCATCGAACCATTTTACCGTGTAATTGTTACACCTAGGACATGTAACAGCAATGGGAGGATTAAATATTTTGACATAATATCTTGAGCAATATATTTATAGATAGAGATATCATGTAATAAAATGAGAGTGATACAGAGAGAACTCGTGTGATTTTATAATTACAAAATTGAGAGTTAATGATTTATTTTATTTTTCGACCGAGCTCAATTCTATTTATAAGACCGCTCCGAATCCCCCTCATAGGTCTAACACCCCGGGCTCATAAAACATCATTTGTTGACCAATGATGATTGCTCCTTTATTAATTATGGGTGTCAGTCGTTAATGTGCATGGAATCATAAATGCGACACTAAATGTGATGTGAAGTATTAGCTGACACTAAATGTGATGTGAAGTATTAGCTCTCAAAAACTAAACTTCGTCATTCCTCTTGATCTATCTGGACACGAAGATTACACATGTCCCTTCACCATTGGTGATTAATGGTCTTCTGTTACATGAAGATTACCCGGACACGAATATTGCAAATTCCTAAGGATGCGTTTGGGATCAGTGTTTTCGTTTTTGTTTTAGTCCCTTGAGAACAAAAAAAATTCTTGTTCTTGTCCTAAGTGTAATCCGAAAATAAAAACATGTTTGGTTGGAAATTTTGTCTCAAAAATTTTCAAAAATAAAAAAACACGTTTGACAGACCTTGTTTTTTTAAAAAGTTTGAGAACATGAACAGAAAAACATGTTTGGTAAGCCTGAATTTCTGAGAACAGAAATATAAAAACATGTTTGACGAGTTAAATTATTTTTTAAAAGATTTTACTGAAAAATTGCCTGTGTTGGAATTGAGTAGGATCTCTCAAATTTCAAAGATTACACACTTACCTTAATTTTACATTCTTATTCATTTTGAAGGTTTAATTTATCACAAAAACTACAGCTGTAGTTACTAATTTATTATTTTTTGAAGCAAAATGTGGAGAGTTTTGAGTCCCATGAATATACATTATCAAAACAAGAATTAAGCCATTGAAATACATTTCATACTAATTTGTGGTGCATTAAGCCATTGAAATACAACTCAGAATATGTCATTCCAAACTTTATCCATTCCCTTCCTAGGTTCTCACTTTACTTCACCATACCTACTAGGTTGAAGAACACTAGTTGTTAATCAATCAATCACCTGGCTATATTATTCTTTAAAGTTGCAATATACAAGGCATTCAATTCAAAATGCAATGGACTAATAAATTTCAGAAAGATATAGTCATGAAAAAGAATAAATTTCAGTGACATGCGACACCGAGCACAAGCTCTGCCCACTAAAAGTTATGCAACTGCCCGGAGTTCTCCAGTAAACAGGGGCAAAGTTACGATGCTTTGATAGGATAGACGTTACGTTAACTGCTTGTATTCTTGATGCCAAGTCATTGTTACTGCTTGCTGCTGTGTTTTCTTTAGCTGCATTCGGTACTGTCTAAAGAATCTGCACGGGATCACCATGGCTCACCACCAAAATTGCACATATGCAACACAAAGGTAAAGTCTGAATTGTAATATATATATTACAATTCAGACTTTACTTTAGCTAACAGGAGAATGTATGCCTGAAATACAAAAACTTCTTTCTCCCTTGGACCACCCAGCACAGCCAATGGGGAAGCATTTACAATCACTTTGCAGAGCAAACCAATATTGATCCAATTGTTCCCTGTTGTTCAAATTAAACATCGGTCGTTCATCAAGGAGAAGGATCTGGAGATGGAAAGGAAAAGGTAAGGGATCCAAACTCATGTTAAGAAACAAGAGTTGTTAATCAAGAAAAAAATGATGATGACTCAGAAGTGGTCATATATTCCAATCCCTAATTAACTCATATTATGGCCAGAAAATGACTTACGGAAAATCAGTTTCACCAAGAATTACATTACATAAGTACCACACTTTACAGTAAAGTCAATTTTGTGTAGACCAGATTCTATCATGTGGCACAATTTATAAATCAGAGAGGACTTATTGGCATTTATCTTCAGTAATTTTCCAAATATCAAACATAAAAATAAAAACATACTTAAATCCAGATAATGGTCTGATCCTATGGGTTGTCTAATTTTCCTGGTTGCAGCAGAGTAGTGATGTTGCTGTGAGCATTAGAATTGAAGTGTTAATTGTATGTATTCATTTGTGTGTGTGTGTGTGGATAGGAGTTTATCTGTCTTTTTTCGGTTTCTTTTCTGATTTCTGGTTTTAAGAAGTGTTCGTAGTCGATTTAATTTTACTGCATGCCCTATGTCTCGGCCTTGAATTCTTTGTTTTGGTTGGTGTAATGAAAGTTTACTTGCAAGGGAGGGGAAAAGAAGTCTAGTTATTGCACCTCACTATGAATGTCGTTAAGAACAAAATAAATGCGACAATGCATCAACCACTTGAGGGAGATCAATCAAGTAATGTTTTTTCTTTCAGTTAGTTTAAAAATACATATGCTGAAACGAATATTTGGACATTATCTTTACAATGCCCATCCATTTTTGCTCTTTAATTTAGGACTGTATTTGCCTTCGAGCTGCAACATTCATATAAGGTAAATCCAATAATTCCAAATCACCATCCGAAAAGGCTTCCAGTGATTCAATTATACATGTCAATTATAATTTAAAATAAACTAAAGAAAGAAACTGATAGGATAAGTTTAATAAAGGGTAATTTGCAGCCACACCCCCTGAACTTTGGGTCAATGGCAGTTAGTGGCTGGTCAACGATTTTTCGGTCCCATAGTCCCCTGAACTTTTAATTTCGTTGCAATGACACCCCCTGGGCAGGTGAAATGACTATAATGCCCCTTTAATTGTTTCACTTATTACATTAGGGTAATATATAAAATATGAAATTACACATATGCCCAAACACTTCACCCCTCTAAAATTACTAATTACACTTCCACCCCTTATTACAAAAAAAAAAATATATATATATATATATATATTACGAAAATTACAATTTAATTTTTTTCTTTATAATATAATTTGTATATATAATTACGAATATATATATAATTTGTAAAAAATATATAAATTTGAAAAAACATATAAAATTCAAAAAAATATATAAAATTTGAAACAATATATAAAATTTAAAATATATATATATAAAATTCGAAACAAATATATAAAATTCGTAAACAATATATAAAATTCTAAAAACATATAAAATTCAAATATATATATATATATATATATATATAAAGTGTGACTGAAGTTTAAGTAAACAAACCTCGGAGTCATTAACCAAGATAACGGATCCTCTCCAGCTCTCTGCAAAGCTATTTCAATGGCCATGATGGCGACACATGCCCCAAGATGTTGACCGAAATCGGAATCGAACCGATACTTTCTTAAAATATTTTAATCAAAATTAAATATATTAATATTTGGATCAAAATTAACGATTCGGTTCCGATTCTCATTTTTAAAGAACCGAAAGTATCGGTTCGATTCCGGTTCGGTTGGAATCAAAAGCGAACCGCATCGTGAATATATTAATATTTAAATCAAAATTAACGATTCGGTTCCGGTTCTCATTTTTAAAGAACTGAAAGTATCGGAACCGAACCGTTAATTTTTATCCAAATAAAAATTTACTTTCGGTTCTTTAAAAATGAGAACCATAACCGAACCGTTAATTTTGATCCAAATATTAATATATTTAATTTTGATTAAAATATTTTAATAAAGTATCGATTTGATTCCGATTTCGATCATCATCGTGGGGTATGTGTCGCCATCGTGACCATTGAAATAACTCTGCAAAGAGTTGGAGAAGATCCGTTACATTGGCTAATGACTCCGAGGCTTGTCCACTTAAACTTCAGTCACACTTTATATATATATATATATTTGAATTTTTATGAATTTTATATATTTGTTTCGAATTTTATATATATATTTTTTGAATTTTATATATTGTTTCAAATTTTATATATATTTTTGAATTTTATATGTTTTTTCAAATTTTATATATTTTTTACAAATTATATATATATTTTCGTAATTATATATACAAATAATATTATAAAGAAAAAAAATTAAATTGTAATTTTCGTAATATATATATATATATATATATATATATATATTTGTTCTAAGGGGTGGAAGTGTAATTAGTAATTTTAGAGGGGTGAAGTGTTTGGGCATATGGATAATTTCACACTTTATATATTACCCTAATGTAATAAGTGAAACAATTAAAGGGATATTATAGTCATTTCACCAGCTCAGGGGGTGTCATTGCAACGAAATTAAAAGTTCAGGGGGCTATGGGACCGAAAAATCGTTGACCAGCCACTGACTGCCATTGACCCAAAGTTCAGGGGGTCTGGCTGCAAATTACCCTTTAATAAATTAAGAGGTTTTAGGGGGTCAGATTTTATATGTTAAGAACATGATATATATATATATATATGGGACTGGAAGGGAAAAATCTACAAGCCCATAGCCAAGTAGGAATGTTAATTTAAACACCAAAATATCACTGACTTTGGTCAAAACTTCTACTATATCATCTTCAATCTAATTTCAAACATTGAAATAAACTTAATCATATGAAAAACATACCATGAACACTTTGCAACATCAAACACCAATAACATTTGAAATTGAATGCAACGCATATATATACAATTTGTGAAATTTAACATTCTTAAAAGTTTATAGAACAAACCAAAGCATATAAAAATTAGCATATATTGGAATTACTATTTGAAAGTGTGATAACAATTGGTAATTAGGGGAAAAAAAAAACAATAGAAGATAAGAGCTAAGAATAAAGGAATTAGGGTTTAGAGAAGGTTTTGTGCCTGCAAGTGGGTTTGGGAATCGATGGGGATCTTCTCCTTTGCATGAATTCTCAAAGCTCTTGTTTCGCGGCTATATCTCAGAGAAGTCTTCATTACTCTCTTACAACAAATACAAACCTTAGATACAGTGAAAATTGTGCGTTTGTGCAGACTAGTATAACTCCATCCCTTGTTTGTAGTGTGTTTTTATCTGTAGATAGTGGCAAAAATGTACCAATTACCTACTATATATCTATATGCTTGTATGTACACACATGGTTAACAAAATCACATATACACATAAACTCGCAAGAGAGACAAGACCCACAAATCTTGAAAGTAAATATGAGAAGAGAGAGATAAATCCATCGAATTCATATACATACATACACAAACACACATATACATATATAAATTGTGATACACATACACATTAGAGTCGAAAGAGAGACGAAACCTAAAAATCATGAAGAGAGAGGAGACCAAACCTGTCTTGCTTGTTGGAATTTGCTCAATTCAGATCCTCGGAGTGGTTAGAGGAGTGAGTGAAACACGTTTCGTTGAAGGAATCGAACCATCGATCTCCAATTTGAGGTTACCCGAACATGAAAATGGGTGATTGCGCCGCTCGCCTCTCACTAACACAAACCCTAGAAACAAGTTCGCAAAAATGTTTTTTTGGTCCGACGACAAGTTTCGTTTTTTTGTTTTAATTTGATGGAGATATGTCGACAGTGTACAGTGACCAAAAACAAAAAAACACAATTTTTGTGTTCTAAAAAAGGGCCATGTTTCTTCCCATGTTCTTTTATTGTTCATCAGAACAGTTGGACTAAAAAAATGACCCAAACATGTCTTGTTCTCTTTTTTGGGTCCAAAAAACAAAAAAAAGGTTCCCAAACAAAACAAGGTTCCCAAACGGGTCCAAAAGAACGAGGGTCCTGTTCCCTGCTTTAGGAATTTGTAACAATTACTTTACAATAGTATTTTATAGTATGTTTTTTACCGTCTTTTATATTTTTTTATCGGATAAAATTTGTCCTCTCTATTAACGTGAACTCTTAAAAAAAATTAAAAATAAAATTTTGATCAATTACTCTTTTTATGAATTTTATGAACGTCTTTTATTTTTTTAAAATTTTAATCACGTGTTCTAATGATATAGGATCACACTAGTAGGGATGACAATACCAACTTTTTAAAAAGAACCAAGTTTCATTCACACGTGTATATATATACTAGCAAAGAACACGTGTTATACACGTGGTTTATGAAATTTGAGAAATAAAATAATTTATCTAATAAATAAGGAAGATCAAATATATAATTTTAATGAAGTAATGATACAAGTTCAAAACTATTATTGAATTGAGACTTTCCGAGAAAAAAAATCATATTTACTTATTACTTTTTTAATGAAATCTTTCATTCTAATATAAATCATGCATCTATACAAAGACGAAAAATAACACATCTTGATCAGAATTATCAATTCTTTTAAGGTACTATCATCATAACAACTGATCAAACAAAAATACTAATAGATTAGAAAAGTACCATTCAAAAATTATGAAGTTTGTATTACAATATAATGGCAGTAACATAAACGATAGTAAAAATTGAATAACAAATTAACAATATACGAAAACAAGGTACTCACCTATACATACTTTTCAAAAAACTTTAATTATATATTGTCTTGAAATAAATAGAAATTTAGAAGTGCATAAACATAATAAATTTAATCCTTCCATTCTAACAAATAAATAATACAACAAATAAAAACCTATAAAAATAGTTTGCACGTATAACTACAATGAACAAAAAAAACAAAAGAAAAAAAGAAAGAGAACCTTGTTAAACATATCAACAACGACATTTGGTAGCGAAAATCTTTGGTCTGTTTAAAGTGAAATTTTCGTATGGTAAGTAGTAACACAAGACTTTCGGTTTGGGTCAAAGAGAAGAGAGATATCTTGTCTATACATGCATTTTGTTGTTTGTCAAATTTAAATAACAAAACCTAGGGGAGGTGAATCAATTGATATGTTATAGGTGTCGTTTGGGAATCTTTGCAAATAACCAATATACATTACATTCCGACAATAAATGACTTTCAATGAGCATTTAGTAATTTGAAAATTTTGTATAGAAAACATTTTAGCTTCATAACATTTGGATAAGTTAAAAATTATATGATTCCAATACTAAATAGAATTTAATGGGTATTGATATTGAAAATTGTAGATGAAACTTTTGGGCTTCTTAACATTACCACATTAAAATAGAATTAAAATGGTAATAATGACACAAGCAAAATAAATTATTTTTAATGCATTATATATTACATTATTACAATCATTTAATGCTAGTAGTTTTTTTAAAAATAAATAAATTAATAAATGTATAGAAATAATCAAAATCCTTCACACTTCTTTATTAAAATAAAACAAATATTTTTTTATTTAAAATATTATATTAAAGTGGGAGAAATAATATAAGGGTCACACTTCTTTAATGAAACAGATTTAATGCACTTCTTTAATGAAATAGATTTAATAAATAATAAAACAAAAAAAAAATTATTTAAAATTTTATATTAAAGTAAGGAAAAATAATGCAAGGGCTTACACTTTTAGAATAATATAGATATATATATGACTGAGTTCCCTATTGTGAAATGTTTAATTGTTGCCTCAATCATCTAAGGCCATGTTTGGTAGGCGGTCTTTTTGGTCTGGTTTGGTCTGGTCTGGTTAGGTCCGATCTGGTCTAATTTGATCTGGATCCTAAACTTAAAAGTCTGTTTGGTAAGCGGTATGGTCTTACTATTTATTTATTATTTATTTATGTATTATTTCTTTCTTTATTTATTATTTCTTCATTTTATAATATATTTTATTATTTATATTATTAAATTATTATTTATTAATTTATATATTAATTTATAAATATATTATATTTATTTATTATTATTTCATTATTTCATTCATTTTATTTAAAAATTATTTATTCATTTTTAATTATTTAAAAATATATTTTATTAATTTAATATTAATTTATTATTATTATACTCATTTTTTATTATTATTATGAAGTATTTATTTATTATTATATTTACTTATTATTATATCTATTTATTATTTTTTATTGTATTTATTTATTAGTATTATTTATTTCATTTTGTTTATTATTTATTATTTTTATATATTTTTAAATATGTTTTATGTAATTTATTATTTATTTTATTAAGTTATTATTATTATTTATTATTTAGTCCATTTTTTATTATTATATTTATTTATTATTATTGTATTCATTTTTTTTTTATTATTATGTTTTATTTAATTTATTATTTATATTATTAATTATTCATTTTTAATTATTTATAAATATATTTTATTATTTATTCATTTATTTATTATTATTATATTCATTTTTTATTATTATTAGGTATTATTTAATTCATTTTGTTTATTATTTATTATTTATATTTTATTTTTTAAATATGTTTTATTTAATTTATTATTATTATTATTATTAATTTTTTATTATTATTTATTAATTTTTAATTATTTATAAATATATTTTGGGTTAACTTCATTTACACCCCTGAGGTTTGTTCTATCTTCACTTACACCCCCTCAGGTTTGCATATCTTCATTTACACCCCCTACTTTACCTAACTCAACTCATTTACACTCCCTACTTTAGTTTATCAGTTTAACCCTTCCAATAAAATGCATTAATTCCTATTTTACCCCTCATCTAACTATTTCGATAAAAGGATAACAACAAAATAAAATGAAATGTTTTAATTGGCTTGAAAAAAACATGAACATTTCATTTCTCCTCCCACTCGCTCTCTCCTCCTCCTCTGTCGTCCATGGCCTCCCTCCACCACCACACTCCCGCCAAAAACGGCACCACGACCACCGTTGACACCCCAAATCACACACCCAGCAAAAAGGCAAAGCTAACCCTAATCTCCGCTGACGAGCTCGAATCCGAATTCGCCCACCACGACCCCGCCGTGGCGCGAATCAACAACGGCAGCTTCGGTTCATGTCCGGCCACCATCATCTCCTCGCAGCAGCGGTTGCAGCTCTGCTACCTCCGGCAACCAGACGACTTCTACTTCAACCAGTCCAACCCTCGATCCTCAAAACGCGAACCTTAATCAAGGACCTCGTCAACGCCGACCATGTCGATGAGATCTCCCTCGTCGACAACGCCACCACCGCCGCCGCCATTGTCCTCCAGCAGACCGGCAGCACCTTCATCGAGGGAAAATTCCATGAGGGCGACGCCGCCGTCATGCTCCACTACGACTACGGCGCCATCAAAAAGTCTGTCCAGGCCTACGTTTCCAGCGCCAGCGGTTGGGTAATCGAAGTCGAATTACCTTTTCCGGTGAACTCTAATTCTGAAATTATCAATGAGTTTTGAAAAGCCCTAGAAAAGGGCAAATCAAACAGTCATAGGGTTAGGTTAGCGGTGATCGACCACATCACCTCGATGCCGAGTGTGGTGATTCCGGTGAAGGAATTGGTCAAAATTTGTAGGGACGAAGGCGTTGACCAAATATTTGTTGATGCTGCTCACGCAATTGGGTGTACTGACATTGATTTGAATGAAATTGGCATGGATTTCTATACTAGTAATCTGCATAAATGGTTTTTTTGCCCACCCTCTGTTGCATTTTTTATATTTTTGTACATATAAAACAATAATTTTTTTAAAAATTTGAATAAGATTAATGGAAGGGTAATTTGGACATTTCACTAGAATTTTGACCAAAGTCAAATGAATAGTAATTAGAGAGGGTGTAAATGAAGATATGCAAATCTGAGTGGGTGTAAGTGAAGATAGGACAAACCTCAGGGGGTGTAAATGAAGTTAACCCATATATTTTATTAATAAGACCAGACCGAACCAAGTTGAACATCAAAAAATCTGGTTCCAAAAACACCCCCTTTGGTTCAATTTTGTCTCATTTGGTCTGATTCCAAATTTTGAGACCAAGTCTAAACAAACATGGTCTGGTCCCTGAAAACAAAGACCAGACTAGACCAGACTAGGTGGAACCAGACAGCCTACCAAACATGGCCTAATATTCAATTGTGTATTTGGTCAAGTCATATTGTGAAATTTTCTGGTTGCATAAATGCTTGGTCAGGGAGAATAAAATTTCTCCATATGATAATTTTGAAAAAAAGTATGAAAGAGTGTAATAAAAATTATGAAAAAAAATGATTGACTCAATTGCTAATTATAAAAACATAAGCACATAACTTTAATTTGTATTGGACCACCAGTGAGAGGATTAAACTGAAAAGAACCCAAACATTTTTTTTTTCTTATATCTGTATAGTACATATGTGATTTGGACTTGCTTAATTTCCTGTATAAAATTTTCTACTGCGGAAAATGACACTTAGCAGGAGTTGGCTGAAACTTTAGAACGAGTCCATAAACGTAACCCTCTAGCAAAGTCCATTTGATTTTATGGGGAGAGAATAAAGGTGTCTTTTTCTATTCCAAACAAGATTGATGGGTTAGTCCCACTTTTAATTGCACCAATGATACTCTCTGGATATGTGATTTTTTAAATGAATAATTTATTATTCTTGTGTAGTTTTTCAAGCTTTCCTAATTCGAATTTTATGTTTAGATGCTATTTTATTTTATTTTAAGGGTGCGATATGTATCCACTGACGCGATGTTTTATATTGGAGTATATGTTAATGGGACACATGATATTAATCTTGTGCAAATATGTGACCACGCTGCTATAACTATCCCAAGTTCCATTTGTTTGTATATATATTGAATTTTATTTTTTTTAATAATTATAATATTCGGGTTAGCTTACGCGCACTTCGACTAATTTACGGGACATGTGTAAGGCGATCTCATACGAATCAGGTAAAGCTCAGACTATGTCCACGATCATGACCCTAACAAATTATTTGCACCTAATAAGAATCGAACATAATAATTAAATTTCGACGAAAGCACTGCTTTTATTTGTATGCCAAGAATATGCATTTATTAAAATGTTAAGTAAACAAATAAAATTTATAATTACGTGCTGTTAAAATATTTGTATGCATATAGAAATGAAGAATTTCATTGTGGGTCGAGTGGGTTCATGTTAACATCCTAAAAGGGCAAAACTTCTGGTCTATCAAACCTTCTCCTTTGAACTCTTGGAACTGGAAATAGATTCTTAAACGCATTGCTAAGGCCTTATTTGGTAATCGGTTCGGTCTGGGTTTTTTAGAGACTGGGCCATATTTGTGTTGATATGGTCTCACTTTTTGGACTCATACCAAATTGTGTGTTTTTGGACCCATCAAATTGATAGGTCCAATTGGTCTGGTCCAGTCTGGTCTTTAGTCCAAATTTCATAAACCAAAACACAAAAATAAATAAATAAATAAAATAATGAATAATAAACAAAATAAATTAAATAATACATAAATATAATAATTAATTAATAAATAATAATACAATTAATAAAATATATTTATAAATGAATAAAAAATAAACAAAATAATGAATAATAAACAAAATGAATTAAATAATACATAAATAATATAATAATAAATAAATAATAAGTTAATAAAATATATTTATAAATTAATAAAAATAAATGAATAAAAATAAACAAAATAATGAATTAAATAATAATAAATTAATAAAATATATTTATAAATTAATAAAAATAAATGAATAAATAATAAATTAAATTAAATATATTTATAAATAAAATAAAAATAAATGAATAAATAATAGTATAAATAATAAATTAAATTAAATATATTTATAAATGGTCTGATTCCATTTTTCTCAGATCGAGACCATCAGACCAGATCGCTTACCAAACAGACTTTTAGTTCAGGGACTAGACTGGACCGGATCAGACCAGACCGATTACCAAACAGAGCCTAAGTCTTTTATCAAGTTTGAGGTGGGAAATGGTAAAGAGGTCTCTTTATGGTATGATTATTGGTTGCCTTGTGGTCCTCTTGCAAATTTCAGCAGCTCTCTTCTTATTACTCACTCTGTTTGGAAAGGGAATCCTAAAGTTTGTAAGTTGATTAGGAGGTTAAACCGGAGAGTTCCCCCCTCCCTTCTCCAATTGGTTCTTTTTACTTGTTTTACTCAATTACCTCAGATTCATCTTGATATGAGAGATAAACCTGTGTGGACTCTCTACCCTAATGAATGTTTCAACCTCAAAGCATATTTATTATAGTCTCCTTCCAACCTCTCCCAGCTCTTAATGGTACCACTCTCTTTGGTTCCAAAAGCATATCCCCGGACATGTTGTCATTGCTTGGATGGCATCTTATGGAAGACTCAGCACTAAAGACAATCCTTGAGTTCCATCAACCTCTAATGTTTGCTTGCTGTGTGATGATGGAGTTGAAAACCATGCCCGCCTTTTCTTCAGCTACCCTTATTCAGCTAGGATTTGGCACTGGATCCAGAACAGATGTGGTGTCTATCATGGAAACCTTTCCATGTTCTCTGTGCTCCCATGAATGTCTATGCTTTGGAAGCCTGGTTCAAAATCACTCACTGCCATGCTTTACAAAATATGTTTTTCTGCTGTTATTTACTTCCTTTGGAAGGAGAGGAATGTTAGAACCTTTGCAGGTATTGGTACTCCCTCTACAATTCTCATAAACAACATTGAAGAGTGCATTAGAGCTAAACTAATGTCTATCAAATGGAAGGATGGTGCTAAAGCTAGAGAAGTCACAGCCTCTTGGAATATTCCTGACTCAGTATTTGGGTAGTTTGTGTTGTTGTCTGATGTATGTTTTTGTTCAGATTTCCTTGTATTTAGCTTAGGCTTTTGTTGTTTCATGCTCTGTGTTGAGTGTGTGGCTTGTGTTGAGGTTTTTCTCTTTGTTTTTTTGGTTTGCCCTGTGAGGTGTTTTGTAATTTTCTGTTTTCCCTAAAATGTTTAAACGTCAATTTCTTATGTTTTTCATTCATATTATTTACTTCTTACAATAAATAAATAACATATACACTAACAAAACCGAGTTATGATAACTGGTCGTGGGATATAAAATTGTTCTTAAAATACTCCATACTTCTGTTTCATTTGGTATACGTAATGGAATGCAAGTGAAAATAAAACAAAGATAAAATTTAAACTAAATGAACATTCTCATTATATTATGTAGGAACATTTATTTGTAATGACATGTTTCTGATCAAAAACCTTGTTGAGTGTTGTAAGCTTCATTTGGGTTAATCAAGTAGACAGATCAAATGAAGATCAACAAACAGGTCAAATCAAGTTTAAAGTGGTGAAGAATATAAGAGATGTGAAGAGAAGTTGATCGGAAGCGGCGCTGTAAAGAAATAAACAAAAGTTGGATTTTCTGAAGCTGCCGAGTACTGGAGAATTTTTACCGAGTACTCGAGATTTTGACTTATCGAGAACTTGAACCTTTTTTACGAGTACTCGAGATTTTGCACCTTAGCGCACGCCATGTCGTAGCATTCCAGAGAGTTTGGGACACCACTCGGCGCCATTCAATGCCATTATAAATTTACCGAGAACTCGAGATGTTATTTTTATCGAGAAGTTGAGATTGCCGACTTCAGTTTTTAAAGAAGGTTTATTCTGATGCCTTATGAACTCCTAATCACTTTTGGACATGTTTAGGAGTTATTATTAGTATATTGGTCTATATTTGGAGACTTTATGGTCAAAAGGTTAAGACTTGGAGGACAAAAAAAACTTGAAGATTAAGAAATCTTATTCCATAATTGAAGACTTCTCTCTCTAGAAATATGATAAGATATTGAGAAGAGAAGAACAAGTTTAGAAAGCTCGGTAATTCTTTCATAGTTCAGATATTTCTGTAGAGAGAGAAATATATTGAGTGATCATTCATCTTCTAATTCTCTCTTTTTTTGGGGAATTTTCAATTGTGCTACAACACGTGAGATCTTTATGCACAATTGGATGATCTAGTTGCTCAAAAATCATCACACCACCTTGTGCAACACGGTTGCATCGATCCATTGAGAAGCGGAACCGTCAGAGTACAGAGATCGGAGCAGGAGGCTTCGTGGTTCTTTGACCCGTTGAGAAGTGGAGTCGTCAGAGTACGGAGATCGGAGCGAAAGCTTCGTGGTAGCGCGAGTGATTCAAGACATTCAGACATCGAGTGATTGTAAGTCCTAAATTCATAGAGTTTGTATATTTCTTGATTCATAGTGTATCAATACCTGAGCATATCCGTTATTTTTTACTTGGAGTTTTTCCAAGGTTTTTCCACGTAAAAATATTGGTGTCGTATCTACTTTATTTTCTACATCTATATATTTATTATTGCGTGGATTATCTTGCTAAAGAATTGAATTAAAATTGACTATTCCACAATTAATTTTTAATTTATCAATTAATTCATAAAAAACCTATTTACCCCCCTTCAGACTTTGTTTACCATCTCCTAGGTAATTTCATATTATTTCAATGCAAATGTGATATAATACAAAAATTAAATGATAATTACCATTCTAGTATTCGCTTAAACCAATTTAGAATTTCAAAAGAAATATTTTTCAGACTAAGTTTTAGCGAATACCTTCTTAGTAACAATTTAATATATTAAATTGACAAAATAACATTGTTTACAATTTTTATTTTTCACAAAATGGACAACGGTGAAATGCGACAAGATTGGTTATTGAGGTGAAAGGCAACAACGGTTTGGGCCAATGATGGTGAGATGAAGGTAATGGCTATGCATAGCGGAAAATGGTGCCAATGGTGGAAAGAAATAGAGGTGGTAAGAAAGTAAGTATAGATGGAAGTGGGTGGTGAAAGGCGAGACAATTAAAGTAATGGTGATAACAACGATAGTTGTGCTTGGGTGGAAGGCAGCGGCGTTGGTGGTAATGAAGGTGGAAATGGTAGGAAGAAGGTGATAATGGTAGAAGGCGATGACATGGTGATTTTTTAACTTGAACGTGATTAAAGTTGGAAGCTTGTTTTTTCAAAAAAATTAACGAGAAATGAAATAATCATATTTTATAAGTTTAGTTGGGGAGTTTTTCATTCTTCAAAAATAAAATTTATTCAAAGGAAACGGTCTTTTAAATTTGTAACAAATGAGGAAATAATTCGATTGAAAATTCCATTACACTATATATATATATTTGAAAGTTAAGCAATACTCATACACTCTGTCTTCACCGAGGCTTGAACCCTAAACCTCTCATTTGAGAGTTAGGGTTTGGTATCACTTAACAATTAAGCGTTAGTGCACTATATTCTTGTGTATAAAAACAACACAAGAATCACACAATAAATAAAACTTTAGATACAAACAAATCATTATAGTTTATTTGTGTCTTTAATGTTCTATTTGGCACGAAGGAAAAAAAATTGGATGAAAGAGAAGAAAAAGGGAAAATCCCTCATAAATCCTACTTTTTAGACCAAAAGACAAAGAAGTCCTAAAATATTTTTTTTTGGACCATCAAGTCATACTTTTGGGAATCATTTCCAATGAAGTTCTTAAATATTTTTATTAGTACCAATAAGTCTTACTTTTTGAGATTTCTTTCCAATGAAGTCCTAAAATATTTCTTTGAACCAATAAATCCTACTTTTGATATTTATTTCAATTTAAGTCCTAGATTCCTATTTTTTTTCATCTATACCCTTAGTAAATTAGTTTTGATAATAAATTTATTCAATAATTAATAAATAGTTTATTTCTTAAGAGTTTTAGTCACGAATAATATTATATTATGAATTTAAATAATAATTTATTTAATTCAAATTTAATTTAATAAACCTGAATGCATAACAACTTTATTGAAAACAATGAATTACTATATATAAAAATAATTAAATATATTTTTCTTCAATTTTTATAGCTTAATGTAAGTGTCCATGCAAAATTTGAATTGAAAATTTAGTGATTTGGAATTTTTATGAAACAAGAACACCAAAAGTAAAACTTTCTAAATAATTCAACCCTTACCAAATTATATGGAAGATACTAAACTAAATATAAACTTTTAATTCAAATTTTGCATGGACACTTACATTAAACTATAAAGTTGAATGAAAATTTATTTAGTTATTTTTATATACAGTAATTTATTATATTTTTACTAAATTTTTTATATATGGCTTCAAGTCTATTCAATTAAATTTAAATTAGATTAATTATTATTTAAATTTGTAATATAATATTCTTAGTAACTAAAATCTATACAAAAGTAAACAAGGAATGAACTATTGAATAAAGTTATCATCAAAACTAATTTACTAACAGTATAGATTTAAAAAATTAGGAATTTAGGACTTAAATGGAAATGAATCTCAAAAAGTAGGATTTATTGGTGCAAAGAGAAATATTTTAGAACTTCATTGGAAAATAATCTCAAAAAATAATACTTATTGGTTCAAAGAGAAATATGTTAGGACTTCATTGGAAATAAATCTCAAAAGTAGGACTTATTAGTCCCATAAAAATTATTTTAGGACTTATTTATCTTTTGGTATAAAAAGTAGGACTTATGAGATAAACATATTATTTTGTTTTACCCACTAATGGAATTTTTGGAAGCAAATGGGCAAATTTGAAAGCACCAAATTAATATTTTTTTAATATTTTATAATTATAATAAAATAAATAAATATAAAATATTTGATTTAAAATTTAAATTTTTACAACGGATATACTATAACTAACATGTCTTTCTTAATTTTTCACAACAAAAACATTATTTTATTTAATGAAAAATACAACTGAATCCAAACCGACCTTAACTGGTAGAATTTTCACAATCATAACTAAGATGCACCATTTTTTTTTTTTAAAGATTAAGAAACTCACACCTCTTGCGTCACCTTGATCGTTAGGCCTTTGGTAAAAAGAATGCTCACCAGATTAAGGTTCAAATGCACCAAAATTAAGAATTAACAAAATTGCCTATGTCCAAGATCAAGCACAATTTTGTATGGATGACAATAAAACCCGCCCGCCCCATACCCACCCCGTTTATCCCGGGTTTGGGGCCCGATTAAGTTAATCGGGGTGGGAAAAAAATCCCCGATTATATTTGAGGCAGGTATGAGAACCCCTGTCTCGCCCCGTCCAGTTTAAGTTATTTACTAAAATACCCTTATATATTAAATATTACAAATATACCCTTATATATTATATCTATTACAAAGATACTCATATATATATATGTATATTTTAACATTATTTTTATGTTTAAGATTTTTTAAAATATATATTTTAATTTTTTTTAATATATTTTTAAAAAATAAAAATAGTAACCGGGGCGCAGGGCAGGGCAAAAAAAATAAAATAAATGGGGCAGGGCGGGGAAAAATAATCGGGTTAGGGGATGGGGAAGGCGTGTTACCCGGTGAAGTCTTGAAGTAGGCTGTGACATGGGAGGATGGCACAGTGACAATTTTGGTAAATAAGTCCAACTTTGGAAGTTGGGCTTAGGAGCGTTGGAAAATTATGAGAATTTAATTAGAGATGTTATATATCATAAGTCATCTGTCAAAGAAAATCTGGATTTGGAATTCGGGAACTTCAAAAAAGGCCATTATGACTCCTCAAGTAGGGTTAATATTTGTTCTGGTCAGAGCTGTATTTAGGAATTTTGCATATATAGGGATAGGTGGGTCTCTGACCCAAGTAGACATTCAGCCACTTAGCAATGCCATGGGCAGGCCTTGGCTAAGGCATGTATTAGGAAGCTTGTTAACTTGTAAATACATGGTTTGACATGGTTCGGTGGCACGGTTGGCAAAGACGGCTTGGTTAGACACTATAGGCTGTGTTGGAGCACGCATGGCTTGACAAGCTATGTGTGCATGCCCGCGAGTGTGCCAACTTGCCTTTGGCAAGGTAATGTCTTAGCTTGACATGCATTGGTGTGCATGTAGTGCACTTGGCTCGGCAAGCCATGTGCACACCAAACTTTAGCTAGGCCAACTTGCCCTTGGGGCAAAGCTGTGACACTAAGACAAGCAATGGTTGATACAAGTTGGTTCATGACATGAGCATGGAGAGGCATTGACAGAACCAAGACATGGGTGTGGCTAAGTGTTGACTCGATGGTGAAGGCATTGGTTTAGTTTTGGTAATGCTTTCAAGTGCGCGTAGGCTTGAGATGAGCTAGGACAAGGCATTTGGCTCAGCAAAGACAAACATTATGCAGTGTTAGCATATGTTTGGCACAAATGGCTCGTGATGGTGCAACATGACTCAGACATATGGAAGGAAGGTCGAAGCTAGGTATGGCTCAGACATGCAGTTGGGCAGTTTGATGACACACAACCACCAAGGAGCATGTGACATTGCAAGAGGATACCACAACATGATGCAGTTGAAGAGTGCAATTGTGTGACAAGTGTTGACAACCTTTGATTGTTGCCAACACAACCTAAGTGGATGAGGCTGTCATCCACACTGATATGCATTTTTGTATATTGGCCTATATAGGCACATATGTATAACATTTGTATAGCAATGAATTTCAGAGAGAAATAGTGCTTGTAAATACTGTAATGTGGTTTGAGTGAGAGAGAATCCTTGTACTATTTGTGTTTAATAGTTAAGGTTGGGGAACCATTGATTGTGGTTGCTTATAAATTCGTGGGTGTTATTATATTGCATTTCATATACCATGTGTGTGTGTTTATGCAAAATTTAGTGTATTTTAAAGGCACTAAGTGTGAGAATTAACTGACTTAGTTAGTGTCAAGTGCCATCATAAGACAAAAATTCGTATTGAAAATTAGCCCCCAATGACAACAGGAAAGGTGATCCCCGCCCCGCCCATTGCCATTACTACAATTTTGTCTAGTCTTTAATCTTTATTATGGTCTTACGCGCACTGAATTGGTACCCTTTCGTACGGTTTCTCTCACCTCTTACCCAATCCGACGGTGCTCCAACGAGAATTGTCCGTTCTATGAATTTTAGCCGTCGATTAATTCCATCAACACGAACCGTAGATGTAATCATCAAGCCAATCCAGCCGTCCAATATTTACAAAATTGAATTTCAAAAGCTCGAGAGGGAGGAGTGAGAGAAGCCTATATGCTCCTCTCTATCCTTCCCCTTTCTTTCGATTCTCTCTCTCTACATCTGAGCAAACCCTCTTTCTTTCTTCCCTCCTTTTCTCTCTCTCTACATATACGTTTCTGTGTATATATATACAAATATACATATACATATATATATTTTTAGGGATCGAGGTTTCGTTCAAGTCAATCCTCGACTTTTTTTGGTACAACAGTTTCGGTGTAAATCTGAGCTGGTAAATGAGAGTGTGTTCGATTTCAAATTCAATATTGATGGAAGTTGACGAAAATGAGGGGTTTTGGGAAATCTGTTGGGATGATTAAAGAAGAATAGCGAATTTGAGTTAATTTGTATTGGAATTTGAATTTGTGTACTATCTATTTGATTTGGGGTTTGGAGTTGATGGAGAAAGGCGAAGGAGGCGATTTCCCTCCAAAAAAGGCTGAATTGGAAACCCCAGTGTCCACAGCCACGGCGGATTTGCCGGCGAAGAAGCTCGCGAGGCAGCTGGATTTCACCGGTTTCGGAGGTGCGGCGACCGCCGTGGTGTTGCCGGAGCATCCTCAGCTGCCGTCGGCTCCGTCGGTGCCGCGGCCTTCGACCATTGCACCGGTGCAGCTGCCACGGCCACAACTACAACCACTGCCGCAGCAACTGCAGTTGAAGCCAATGCAATCTCAGGCGTCTCTTCCTTCTATACGGCCTCCTGTGTAAGTGTCTGCAATATTTCTGAGTATTTATTCATTTTTATTGTTAGGAAAGGTTCAATCCAAGAAGTTGAAGTTCTAAAGTCTTGAAATTGTGTTCAAGGGTTTCGGTATTTCGGGTTTGTTATTTTTCTGCGGTTCTTTTCAGTCAATTTTAACTACGCATTTATATATACTTTCGAAGATGAGTTTAAAATGAACTTGGGATGTTTGAGGGCTAGCCTGCTAGGAGGTTTGAGATCTCCCTTTCAGGTGACAAGTTAACTGTGTAATAGTTAATATAATATTGCAGTTCAAGTTTTGAATAAATGGTTTCTTAGATGAGGTGGTGGTGCGCTATATAATAATTTATTTTGAGTAATTTTTACATTTTATACCTTCCATGTTTGAAACTTTAAGTTTGTTAATTTTTATTTGGATGGGTTTGTTTTGTATTGCTAAGGAGGGGATGAGGAAGGGGTTAGGATCTCCAAGAAAATTTAAAAGTTTTTAATTACCTCTCTTCGAGCTCTTCTTGTTCTATTGTTTTCTTCTTATATAAGTATATGTTTTCCTAGTTAAGCTGTAGTGTAGTGAATTTTGTGTGTATAGAGACTTTAATTGTGTTTGATTATCTAGTATTCTGCTGATTTGGTACTGTTTTAATTATTATGTGATGGAGGTGAGTATTTTGAGATAATGTTTCCGACGTATGTACATTTTGTCTCGTCCACGAGTTGGGAGGAATTGTGAATTCTTACCATCATATGAGTGGGTTTATCTATTGTTCTTCCACAAATTTGTTTCTCATCTTCCAATGTCGTGGAATTATTTTGCTTTCCTAGTTCCATTTTTTTTTTTGTTACATTGCCAATATAATATCATGAAGACTACCTTATAGAAGGCAGTTGTACCATAACCTCGATCAGCAACCACTTCAACTTCCAAAAGAAGAATGTCATATTGAACGAGTGTGTATTTCTCTCACACAAATCACACATCCACAGACATAAATATATCAAATATTTTCTGTTTTTCATATATTTTTATTTTTTTACAAAACAATGTAAAACAAGAACTAGAATAATACATTTGATTGAGATGTTTTTGTGTCAAGTTGAATACATCTTAGGTGTTATTCATGCACATTTTATCTATATAACTTCTGAGAATTGATTAGCTTGTGCTAACATTTGTTTGGAAGCTCAAAGTATGTCATTAATTTTTCTGTACATTTGTCTTCTTTCTTCAGCAAACAGGAATCTCCAAGGCCACGACCGCGGCAAAATGTTGATGTAAAAGATAGTACCCCCAAGAAACAAAAACAATGCAATTGCAAACATTCGCGATGCTTGAAGTTGTAAGTACATGTATTTATATCCATTCTTATCAAATTCTATATGTCGGGATTCTGGGGATTCAGGAGTACATATTAAAGACTTGACATCTATTTCACTAGGATTTACAGTGGCAGTGATTTAATAGTATCATATGAATTCATACATATGGGAGGTTTTTGACTAAACCTATGCTTGGAAGTATTTTGATGACACTCTTCATTTGAGATTTATCGTTGATGTGATCCTGCCAAGACTGCCTTTTAATTAGATGTTATAATTTAAAGTATACTAATACTACTGAAAAATATTAAGCTCTGTGCTCTACTGC
The DNA here is from genome assembly GCA_963922005.1 of Cornus suecica. Lineage (NCBI taxonomy): Eukaryota > Viridiplantae > Streptophyta > Magnoliopsida > Cornales > Cornaceae > Cornus > Cornus suecica. Next base: position 72,925,457 of record OY998240.1, on the reverse strand, counting down.
ATATACTATTGGGACAGTGTACAGGTGCAAAAGATCTAAGGAAAGCCAACATATGAATCATACAAACACAAGAGTTTCATATTACAACAATAGAGTGTCAACACAGTTCACATGCCTTTTCACTATGTACCACTCCACGAGTCTATATCTTCGCTGTCAGTGTCAATAGAGTTTTTCTTACTCTATCAACCCAGAAACTACCTTTAGACATCAAATTCCGTATGAGACCACCTCTCTCTCAATCTCATATATCTCAACTCATGACCTAGGTACATATGTATAGAGTTTCAAACCTATTTCCTTATAGGACAAGATTACAATAGTCCCAAGACTTTCCTTACAAGACATTCGCTTACCACATACAACTATAAAATAGAGTCTCATTTAGAATAGGAATTTAAGAAACAATTTCCAACATATGCATATATATGTTTCCCCCGTCAGATGTAGTTATTGTGCTAGACTTGGTTCCCTTTGTTCGTAATTTGCAACAAATTCCTTCTAATTTCCCTCTTGTTTGTTTATATGCAGCTCTTGTAGAAAGTGAGTGTTCTATTAATTTGTAGTACACATATTTGTTTTGAAATGTACAATAAGATATTGGTTTTAAAGATTATAGCGATATGATAGGTTAGCTAGTCTGTTTAAGAGGTTTCACACTTTCACTCCCAATTCCGGGAAGAGGAAGCCATGAAAACCTATTTAAACTGTGACCTGCGAAGGACTGATAGAACCAATCAACACTATGCTACAGTATATTGGTTGTGATTTTGTATTTTGTTTTGTTTAAAAGATGAAAAGCTACCTGCAATGACATCTTGCGTTATGATCTTTTTTCTATGCCATTAACACACAGAATGTTAAACATCTATTCTTTTTTGTTTGAAGAATATATGCATCAAACATTTTGATTTAGTACAAATCTTTTTCATACATAAGCATACATCCACATGTATCCATGCACATATGCACATAGGGTTTCACGTATACGTTCTCTTATTATTACATGGATGTCTATTCTTTTTTGTTTGAAGAATATATGCATCAAACATTTTGAATTAGTACAAATCTTTTTCATACATAAGCATACATCCACATGTATCCATGCACATAGGGTTTCATGTATACATTCTCTTATTATTACATGGATGATCTCTAGGCTCTATGGACCCACAATATTTACAAGCTAATGGCTTCAGCTCTCATGATGTCCTTCTCATTCCTACTTTAGCACCAGCTGCGACATAAATTGGTCTCTTGGGCTACAATGTACATTTACTGTGCATGACATGTTAATTTGGTCTCGTGGGCTACACTTTACATGTACTGTGCAGACATGTTATTTTATTGGCAATGGCAAGTACATTGGAAGGCTACTGCCTCTGCCAGTGACGAACCCAGATTTTTTTTTTGAGGTGGGCGTCGCTAAAATTGAAACTAGAAGTAAGTTTACAATAAAATAATAGTTATGAAAATATATTTTTTGTGACTTGTTTGACAAGAGTCGATTGTGTCTAACATGTCTTGGTGTGAGATGCAGATTCTTTGACCTTTTAATCATGTTCCTTTTTTTTTTTTTTTCCAGATTATCATGATATGGGGCTGTAGAGAGTGCAGAAACAAGATAAATGATTTTCGTTACCTTTTTTTCAGATCTATATACTTCGACGGCAAATTTATATATGGTGGAAGTTGTAAAATTTGTGAGTGAAAAATGAGAGTGGTATGAAAGAATTGGTACCATGAATATGTGGATGAAGATGGGGTTACATCTTGAAATTATAGAAATTGAGTGGGGGCAAGAATGATAATGGAAAAATAGAGCGGGGGCATATTTTAAATTTTAGGGAAATATATAGGTAGAAATGCTAATAAAAATGGAAAAAAAAAACAGTGGTGACATTGGCCCCCACTGGACCCATAGTAGATCCGTGCATGCCCTCTGCTCATAAGCATTTTGTCAAGAATGAGATTCAAGGCAAAAGGAAGTTATATATTGTTACTGATATTTGAATTCCATGATGTCCTCAAAAATTATTAACGGTCCCGCAACTTATCTTTTTTGAACCACGTGTAATGCATTAGCGATTATAAAATTTCTATATGATTCAAAGCTAATTCTGTTGATGTGCTAGTCAGGTATTGTGAGTGCTTTGCATCTGGAATATATTGTGATGGGTGCAACTGTGTAAATTGTCACAATAATGTCGAAAATGAGGGTGCCAGACGAGAAGCTGTTGAAAATACCTTAGAGCGTAATCCAAATGCGTTCAGGCCAAAAATCGCTAGCAGTCCCCATGGAACTCGAGATACTAGGGTATGTATGTCTATTCAAGTTTAAATATTGAATATGTCTTGAAAATGCATTTATCACACTTCAGATACAAAAATACAAAGATGATTTGTTTAGTATAAGTTTGAAAATTAAGTACCAATTATGTTAGCTATTCTCTCTTGCTGATGCTATTAGTATTTTGAGAGGGCTCTTACTAGTTATTTTAGTAGATTTAGTATAGAATGTTCCAGTTTCTTATACAACTTCATTGTAAAACACTACAATATGTGTCTTCAGGATTTGAGATAGCAGAGCTTATATTCAACCTGAGTCATGTTCGAGATCAGAAGCACTTCAATTTTTTTGCTTAATTTTCTAGCATAATTTTTTTTAAAACGTTTTAGGCTTTGATGATGCCATATCATGAACATTTTTGCTCTTATTTACACATGAATTATACTTTTTCCTGCAATTGTGAATTTTAGTATTCAGCCTTAATGAAAGTGCTGGTTATTGTAATATTTAATCCCTATGCTGTTCAGAAGAATTCTTCTGTTTGAATACATTAGGATTCCCCGTTGCTATTAAATATGCAATCAATGTCGGTTTCATCTGTCTAGATAAAGTAATTTTTTATTATTTCTTTTCATATACTTTTCTCCAACTTCATTTTTGAGACTATAACTTTGAACCTCTGCACTTGCTCAAGAGTGTGCCCTACAATGACCAAAATCTACATTGATAAAAAGATGAAACAAGATCAAGAAAAGCTCCAAACCTTCCTTTTACAATTTGCTGAAAACCTTGCCTTCATTTTCCCTCAAAATCTTCACACAGCATGGGAAATATTCATGAATAGCCCAATTATGTGAGAACCTGGATGCCAACAAATTATATAAGACAATAATATAGTTGTAGTTAGTGATCTTATTGGTGGATATGTGTTCTAGATTCTTTATCTTGTATTCTAGAATTTTATAGGGTGCACATTCTTTTGGTGCTAGGAGAAGGAGAAGGGGAAGAGTAGGGAAATAATTGTTGGCTCACCATGGACCAAGAAGTACTTTGTGAAAGACATCTTAGCAAAGGATGGTTCTGTGTAGTCCCTACCACCACTCAGCTGACCACAATTTAGTACCAACCTTACTGCCCAATCCTGCCATGTACACTTCCATAGAGATGTAAGCCAAACTGAACACATTATAAGTATATAGTTTAACCTATTGAAAAAAGCAAAATCATTGTCATAATGAAATTTGAACAGATCGAAGCAAGGGTTCTCATAAACACATGTTGAAGAATTTCTTCAAATGTGCAATATGGTGTATAAAGAATAATAGTTAATGGCTTCAGTTGTTAATGGTCTACCCGTCCTTGCGTGAATGGGTGAGCGATGTGGTTTGAGGCACATATCTACTGAATCACTTGGAAACTCTCTCTCTCTCTCTCTTATCTGCATGCACATGCCCATGTCCATGAGTTTTGGCACACTAGTTGGCCCTTCTAAGCTTGTCTTTCTATATTTGGTGTGCAACACTCATTCTGCTAGAGGCATGATATTTGTTTTTATGGAAGATTTTCATTTTCATTTTATTAATACTCTTATCCGAATATACGTGGTTAGAGATTATGATGGAGAAAGTCCTGGAAAGGGTGAAACTCAAAGTGGTCCTATTATTTGTTGCGGTTTGTTTATAATTATGCATGTTTTCTGGATGATTCTGACAAGCATTCAACTTCTTTGGAAGGAGGAGGTTGGGGAAGTTTTAGTGGCAGCAAAGCACAACAAAGGATGCCATTGCAAGAAATCAGGGTGCCTTAAAAAGTACTGTGAATGCTTTCAAGCTAACATTCTCTGCTCTGAAAATTGCAAATGCATAGACTGCAAGAATTTTGAAGGAAGTGAAGAGAGGCAGGCACTATTCCATGGAGATCATGCCAACAACACGGCATATATTCAGCAGGCAGCAAATGCTGCCATAACTGGTGCTATTGGATCCTCTGGTTTTGGATCCCCTCCCATATCCAAGAAAAGAAAAGGTCAGGAGCTCTTTTTCGGGCCACCTGCCAAACATCCACCCTTTCACAGGCTTGGACAATTCCAACAGGTAAAGTTGATCTTGGCACCCTTGATTGTTGATTTTTTCTGGATTGGGTTGTTAAGGAACAATTAGCAACTCAGGAATTTCAATGTAAGTATTATGTTACTCTGAATCAGCTGAGGCTAGCTGTTTGCATGCTTTAACAAAGATGAGTACACTAATAGCAGTTACTTAATAATTGGTCCTTGGAAGCATGTCCATTTGGATGCTAGAACTTTTTCCATCTCTCTTTATCTTCTGTCAGGTGATATTTATTCATGTGGCTTTGCATTAAGCTACCTTCTTATATTTTGGTCTCACTTTCATAGATCACTGATTCATGATAGTATATGAAGTATGTATTTTCTATCTTTAACAGGCAAACCATATCAATGCTTCTGAACCTTCTTCAATCCCTGTTGCTCGAGCTAATAACACAGCAATGCTGGGCCCATCAAAATTTACGTACAGGTAAATATAGTTGTTTCCACAGATTTTCTATTTAAGTACGTTATACAAAATAGCATATATTTAATTTAAGTACCTAGTTTCAAAACTAATGAGTGTAGCATGGTTGAAGATCTCTTTTAGCAGACATCATCCAACCACAGGACTTAAAGTATCTTTGCTCAGTTTTGGTTGTATATTCAGGAGAAGCTGCCAAGACACTTGCAGGTACATGCAAAATAATATATATATATATATATACTTTCGATTCTTATATATATAATTTGGGGTGCTCAAATGGTGTATATATTCATGTGGGTGTGCATGAGCGTGCTTGTTGACACAATGTAGTAGCATTCCCTTTGCATTTGTTTAGTTTCTGTGAACAGAAGTAACAGGTGATCTTTTAGAAGAAATTTCACTGGTAGATTCATGCAACACTTTTAAAGGGGAAAAGAAACATCAATTAAGGGAAAGTTATTATTTATTTTCTGAAATTTGAGATTTAGCAGAAAACACTATTGGATGTCAGAAATTTTTTCTTTTTACCTCGATAGAGAACTATATTTTTGGCTTTAGCCGTTGATGATGAAGTTGTGTTTGAGCTTATGCTAGTAGTTATGTAAGATGGTTCATTCTGAAAGTTCAACACATAAAACAAGACTGTCATCAGTTGTTTGTGCAGTTTTCCTTAGTTTGGAATGCTGTTGGCCTGTTACTATACCGACGAGAATTTCATAATTTTGACGTAGTGAACTCAAGGACAGCAAGTGATATGTAAACATGAATTGAATAATCCTTGTTCAGTTCTCATCCAAACATACAGAGGCATTGTTTCTATTCCATAATCTCTAAAATTGTTATGTAGTACGTCTGTTTGACTCCAATTGATTTTGAGAGATGATTTACTTGTAACAAATTTCTTTTTTATTATCAAGGCTATGGCCAATTTACTAACAGAAAGCAGGTTGAAAGAAAGAGAGGATGTAATGCACAAGAGACCAATTAAAAGAGGGTGATGAGAAACAGTACAACTGTCAGATGTTGGGATGTAACTACCATTAGCAGAAGTAACAAAAGATCTATAAGTAGAAGTAATTAAGCTACAAAACAAGGATGGCTGACTACTCAATGAGCTTAAGTACCCACCTTGTTGACTAACCATGACCTCTAAAGTTTCAGTTGTTAGAGAGAGTGTAACTTTAGCATTTAAATCCTTCAACACACTTACTCACATGTAGCCTTCGTTTGGTCGAACAGATGTAACAAGTTTTTAATGGGGGTGATGGTAAGATTTGAACACAATACTTTTGGCTTTGAGAATATTAAATACCCTTCTGCTCTAAAAGTTTAAGCTATTAGGAACTTTTTAACTTAAATCCTTCAATATAAGCTAAGGACATGATGCAAAGATCTAGAAGTAAAATGGCAGCACTTCTACGTGTGGACAAGAATAAATAGTAAAAGCCGTTTTGAGAAGTTGTAAGCTGGTACCCCCAAACTTCTTCAAAACGCTCTTCAAGGACCAAAAGCTCTTCTAAAATTTTTGTCAAACATTCAAAACAGCTTTTCCCTCCAAAAAGCCAAAAATAGCTTTTGAAAAGCCAATCCGAACAAGGCCTTAGTACCAGAGCGCAACATGGCTTTCAAAGTAGAGAAAAATGCTTCTATATGGAAATAGTCAGGTTCTTTTGGGCTAAAACTCGGAGGCACCATAGTGACACTAAAATCAACTAGTTCGGATCTGCCTCAGAAGAGAATGCCACTTTGTTCTCCTAACTCTCCCATGGGTTGATTATGGTTAAAAGGTTTGTATGCAGACTGGATAGAAACTGAAAAATATAAGACTCCCTGTTCCTTCGAGGTAGTTCATATATGTAGTATAGGGGTGATACTGATTGAGCCATCAAACATTCCTAGGTATATAATATAATTCTCACCACCACTCTTTTCTTTGTTTTGGTCATAAAATATCCTCAAATAACTCAACTACATCAGAAATACTTATCTCCAAAAAGTAACTTTCCCGTTGACCTCCTTTTATCTGTTTAACATTGTTTTAATCACACAGTAGAACTGACAGAAGGTTCCATGCTACAGGCTATAGACAAGTTATTTCTATCATTATGACTCAACCATTTGGCAACTAGGATTCAAATTTCAAACATCTCAGATGCTTTAAATACCCATCCTCTAACAAATATTATCTCCAGTCATCTCGCTGAAGTATCTGAATCCTGTTAACTTTAGTTTGATACTGTTGCTTCTTGTCTGGAACCAATTGCATACCAATATTATAAGTTTGTTAGTATCAAGCAACTCATCGATAACACTTGAATCATGAAGTATGAGTTTTAGAGAACACCAAGCGTATCTTTGAAAATTGAAGTGCAAAAATACTTCCAGCAAAATGAGAGAATTCAACATAAACTATTTGAGTCGCATTTTGAGATTAGGTTCTGGTTCTGCCTTTCTTAACAGGATCTGGAATTATCTGGACTAATTAGGAAAGATAAAAGTAAGAGAAGGGAAAATGAAGGAGAAGGAAAGGCTCAGATTATAATTTGGATTTATGGATTATTGAACTAATCTCATGTTACAGAACAATTTGAAACGGAAGGGATGAATGAAAGTTCTATGCACTCCCTTTTCAGTATGTTTTTTTTTTTTGATAAGTATTAATATAAAAAAATGCTTAAACGGGGGAGCGCAACCCATATACAAAAATGCAAGGCCTTAAGAGCCAAGCGAGTCCAAAAACTCTTAACTTCTCATCAATGGAAATACAATAACGACCCTTCACCCAATAAAACAAATTTGAAATAAAGAAATCTTTGATGGTCCCTAAAGGGGACTTAACACCCTCAAAGTATCGTCTATTCGCTCTAACCAAATATCCCACCAAAGGCAAAGGGGGGCCACTCTCCAAAAAGAGCGAACATGCAGCCCCACTCGCATGCTCCTCCAAGCGGCCAAAACATCATGAACCAACGCCGACATTACCCACTACACACCCAAAAGGGCATAGAGAAGACACCAACAATCATGGGCCACCAGGCAATGCAAAAGGAGGTGATCAACAGATTCCCCCTCCTTGCACAAGAAGCACCGATTAACCACAATAACACCCCGCTGTCTCAGCACATCCAAAGTGAGAATGCGGCCCCAAACAGCTGAGCAAGAGAAAAAATCCACCTTGAAAGGGGTCTTAGAGTGTCAGACCGCCTTCCAAGGAAAAACCTCTTCCGCCCTAGGCGAAAGGCAACGAAAGAAAGAAGCTACCGAAAAGCGCCGCAAAGGGGAAGGATTTCAAATCAAAGCATCCTATCCGACGCCCATAACCTGAGAGTACAAAAGCTCCAACAAACCAGCAATCTCCTCTAACTCCCAGTCCTGGAAATGATGCAAGAACAAGACATCCCACACAAGCCTACCGGTATCAAGGTGATAACAGTCGGCAACAGAAGCATGGCGGTCACGCATAATCCTATAGAGCTGAGGGAATGAGGAGGCAAGGGAACTCTCGCCACACCACCAATCCGTCAAAAAACAAATATGTCAACCATCACCCACCCTGAACCTGGAGAAAGAAGGAAACGCCAGATATTCTTCCACATACCCAACCCTCGACGGGTCCGAACCTCACCAGAACACCAGCCACCCATGTCCTCCCCATAACGCAATCAGTCTTCTCCATAAGCGAACCAAAACGCCAAGTCATTTCCCCAACAAAGCCTTGTTGAAAGGAATTAAACGGTGAATACCCAAACCCCCCTCTTGAAAGGGCCGACACACCACCTCCCACCACACAAGGGGAATCGAGGACCTCTTCGTACCCCCCCAACAAAAACTGTCTTTGAATCCTCTCAATCCGTTGAGCCACACTGCAAGGGATCCGATACAAGGATAAAATACAAGTGGGCAAATTAGAAAGCGTACTCTTTACCAAAGTGAGTTTCCTACCTTTGGAAAGATACTACCGCTTCCAAACCACCAACCGCCTCTCTACCACCTTGTCCCAACAAGTCAAATGCTGACCAAAAGACCCCAAAGGAAAACCCAAATACTCTGCAGGTAACTGACAAACCCTACAACCAAGAGCCGTAGCCAACACAAAAACATTGCCCACCTCACCCACCGGGATCATCGAACTCTTGCTAGTGTTGATCTTCAACCTAGAAATTGCCTGAAAGCACATTAAAATACACCGAAGGTACCGTAACTGAGGCACATCCGCATCATAAAAAACAAGGGTATCATCCGCAAAGAGCAAATGCGATATAACCACAGGCCGATTGGACCCATGACCTACTCGGAAGCCTGAGATAAAACCTAACTCCGTCGCCCGTCGTATCATCCTACTAAAAGCCTCCATCACCACAATAAAGAGAAACAGAGAGAGTGGATCCCCCTACCCAACCCACAGGAGCTCTTGAAAAAACCTGCAGGCGAACCATTCACCATAATAGAGAATCGAGCCGATGAGATGCAAAACTCAATTCACTTGCATCATCTCTCCCCAAAACCCATCCTCTCCGGCATATACAGTAAGAATCCCCAATGCACATGATCATAAGCTTTTTCTACATTCAGCTTCACCAGAATCCCCGGCCTCCCACTCAGTAGCCTAGCATCCACAATCTCACTAGCAATGATAGCAGAGTCCATAATCTAACGACCCCCCATAACTAGAGAGTGTGTATGAATTAAAGAATACCCCTCAGCCTTAGTAAATATGTTACTTTTAACCATATCCTTTTATGCAAATTATTCATGTATTGCTGTGTTATTTATGAATAACTTTTTTATCCAATAATCTCTTAAAAAAGAAATATTTAGTGAATTTCTTTTCAAAGTTCATTTGTTGGAACATAAATTGTCAATTAAATCTTGCAAATACGCTTAGGTTCCGTATCAGCGATGGATTTTAGATGAAATAATTTATATTCAATTATTATTCGAGTATAACATTGTGAGTTAGTAGTTTAATTTTGGATTTTAAGAAGTTGTGATGATTGATTTGCGAGATTTACATGTGTGATTTTGAATATTGAGATGAAAGTTATGGAAATCCATGTCAACAAGTTTTCTGGTTGCTCAAGATTAAACAATGTTTTCGTAAGTCCTCTCTAATATCCTCTTTAGTTTTCAATATAATTTCCCTAGCCAATCTTTCATTTAACCCTAACTTTTCTCTACTTTTAAATCCCATTATTTATCAAAATGTACCATCAAGATTCCTGTAGCTTTCTAATATAAGTAGTATATTCTTGCCATCCTTTAAGGGGGAGGTGCATGGTTGATGTGTGTGTCTGTATACTTCCATTCTTGTCCCAATAAACCTATTAAATAAATAAAAACAACCTTAAGATTGACATATGATAAGAAGGGAAGGACATTTTTAGTTCTATATCAGAACATTCTAGAATACTCTGTTTGGGAAGAATAAAAAACTTTAGATGATTTATTAGTGGACATCCAAAAGGCACTGCATCTTGCTACAATAATAAGATAGTTTTGACCAAAATGATTTTTAGCACAAGTCTGTTGCATCCTTCATAACTGACTTGTTCAATTATCAGCAATGCTATCTTTCAACTAAACGGATCCTTCTATTGATTGTTTATTTTAACATATCCAGAGAAAAGAAATGCAACTGAGAATCAGGCAGAAGACCGGACTGAAAATTCCCTTGCTTCATCAACTCAAGATCGGTTGCAAAGCCAAAAGGAATCCGATGTTGAGAAAGCTGTGGCAGAGGATTGTTCAAGTGGGAACCAGGCTGAAAAAAATGACGAGTCCAGTTCAGATGGTGCTGATGTCTCAAAAGGAAGGCCTATGTCTCCTGGTACGCTAGCATTGATGTGTGATGAAGAGGATACAATGTTCATGGCTGCTACTTCCCCAAAGTTAACGGACCATCGTTGCAACACGTCTCATTTGCCTTGTGGGCAAGGCGTCACTGAGGCCTACGCAGAGCAGGAAAGGATTGTATTGACAAAGTTTCGGGATTGTCTTAATAGGCTCATCACCTGTGGAGAAATTAAAGGCAGGTTTCTCTCCCTCATTCTAGATTTTCAAATGATATACAAGTAAGATTGCGAAGGAAAAAACTTTGTAAGACTTGCAAACTGAACAGTTTGATGCTGGCAAAATCCACAATATGATTGCTCTTTTATATTCTCAACTAATCTAAATATCTGTAGAACTAATGACATTTAACTGTTATGTTTTACAGAAACAGAGTGTTCTTTATTTGCCAGAACCGAATCAGGAGGTCAAAGAGACCCACTCAGCAATGGCAGTGCAACTGTTAGAACAGAAACGAAGACTCAACAAGAATCATTTGGCAATGGTGTTTCAAAATCTGCGGTTCCACCACCCAAGATGTCTCAAATGGTTTCTACAACAACCGCTGCCTCTAGCTATGACCTGCTTTCGCAAATTTCATCCCTTGCTAAAAATGGGGATGTAAAACCAATGACTGAAAAAGAGAGGTAAAAGGTTTAGGAAATAAGATTGACCCACAGGTTTGCTACTGCATCTCTGTAATATTAGGCCATTGTTCATTAGGGCTTCTTTTCCATGCAGCAGCAAGATTATATTTTGGGCCTCATTGTTAGAATTGATCAACTCTGATCTCTTACGTTAGTTATTAATATAATTTTCTTACTAAAATTCCAGCCTCATTTACCATTAGTTATAAGTTGTGTAAATTGCAGAACTTTGTAATTGCTTAGGTTTTGTGAGATGTCAGTGATCTGCAGATCACTGACAAATAATGGGATTTGATTCTTATCCATTCAATGTGTGTAAAGAAGTGGGCCAACTTCATCGATTCTTTGCAAGAGTAATTCTGAAGTTTGCTATAATTACTGTTGATACATTTTTATGTATGTATTACTGATATTTCTGCCAAGTATTCAACTGTATATTGTAGATGCCCCAAGTTACTTTAATTGATCTCATTTCTAAAATTTCCTCTATTTTCCTTGTAAAAGAGATTTTGACATTATTGATTTCTTAACCTACAAATGTGTGTGTGCGTGTAAGAGAGAGAGATGTTATATGCATTTAACACAATTTCGCTCCATGATGAGAAGCCACCGAGACTTGTCATTGACATATAATATTAGCATCACATATGTTCTAAGCTTCATGAGAAAGCATAATTAGGATTAATGGCCTATCAAAAATCACCAATACCACATTCTCCTGTAATCAGGATGCACATTTTTTCACAGAAAATTCAGTTGAGCGATCGCGCACAGATCAGTGTTCAACTGATCCATTGTCAGATATGCTGTAATAAGAGTAATATACAAATAAATACTAGTAAACATAAATATCAATACTTAAGCCATTTGGGGAATTTCTATAGCATGTAATGATCTCTCAAGGAAATGAACTCCTTTTCAGACTTTTCGATGGGTGCAAAATCTACTTCCATACAAAACTTGGTTGTGGAACGCGACCACTTGGCTTAATAATCAATTGGTAACAAAAAACAGATAAAAAGAAGATGGAATTGATATCAGGGAATAACATTAGCAGGTACTTGAGAGGCTCTAATGCATTGTGACCTTGTAGAGAAGGTCTTGTAACCAGGTCTAAGCTGACATTTTTATATGCTACAGAGCCTGAAGCTGAAAGGATGAAGAAGGTAGAAAATCTAGAGATGATACAACAAAATGAACCTTCAGTTTTAGAGTTTAAAAAGATAAATTTGCCAAATACATTTCAATATTTGATATGGTAGGTTTTTACAGGGAACAATAAGAATTTTAGCCATTTGTATGTTCAACCTTTCTTTGGCATAGCCGCAAGCCTGGTATACATCCTCGCCATTGATTGATATCCTCTTAGATCACCCGAGCGCAGAAGATTTCCTGCACAGACAAGTGATTCATACCGTTCAGAAAATCACTAGATTACAAGGAAGGACAGTGAATCTAACTTGAATTTCATGGGAATAAGGCAACTTAGAAGCCAAAAATCATAATCGAAAGCCGTGGTAAAACCACTGCATCCTGTTTTCATTAAATCATCTGATTACAGAGAATGCTGTATGAGAATGCATTTTGCAATACATTGGATGGTTAAACTCCGGTGGACAAGGGCGATAAGTGAGAGGCCAACAAGATCTCATCCACCCTCCACACACATCAGTGTGTGAGGGTTTACAAGTTCATAAAAGTTGGTCACACGAAAGTTACAAATAGAGATGAAACAGCTCAAAATCACCAACTTTGGTAAAGTGAAGTTGATACATTACGATGCCTGGGCTCTCACAGAGTTAGTCTGTTCTAAGGCCGTCTTTTCTGATTTGTGGATCGTAGATTTTGATGAGGAGATTGCATACTGAAACCAACTAACCTGAATCACAATTGAGTGGGCTATCAGGTTCAGGATGGGCCATCAAAGCTATTATAGCTCTACACACAGACTGGAGCGTCCAAGCTGGGCTCCATGCATTCTTCAATATATCTAGGCAAATCTCTCCCGTCTGCAAGGCAAAAAAGAGAAAAAACATTAGATCAACCAGAACAGAAAGCAACCAGATTATTTTTCGAGTGGTAGGGGAAGAACTGAGGGAGGACACAGGACCAGCCCACTTCCTTATCCAACAGGAAAGGACATGTTCAAATAGGTTTCCAAACTTGTGATATATTTTCCAATACCCTACCGGTGAGATTCGGCGTCCCTTTCCTCGAGAAGAAACTTCTAGGTCTGACAGCCTTAGTGGACTATAGCAGGCTACTAACAAATTATGCTTTATCAGATAGGGGACGGTTACTTAAGAAGTTCTTGATCTGGAAACCTTCATGGCCAAAATAACTCTAACTCTTCCCATTTAAGATACAAAAATCATCATTTTGTACATAGTGAAGAAGGGGAAATCATGAACCACACAGTTTAGAATAGACTTACAAATTGGAAGATTAGTGAAGAAGTTTCTATCAATCATCGACCAGCTAGAAAGTTAAAACATTCTGAATCCTTTTGCTTATAGTTCTGAACTTTTAAAGTTATTTCTTGTGAGAATTCATGGCAAGAAGTAATCAAAGACATCAAGGAAGTTTCCAGAAGTAATATGAAATCCATGATCATACTATGGTGATTTTGTTTAACCAGCATTGATGGAGAAGGTTGTTGAGGCCAAAGCAAACACTATAATCCTAACTAGTGGATGATACACACACCAAAAATTTGAAATCTGCAAGTCTAAATCTTCATTTGCTCATTCTTCTGATGCTATCATTTGCTGCAGTTCGGAATGAAAGTTTTTGTCTCTTATTTTGTTCTGAATATGTAATTTCTGCAGATTTGGTAGCTAAAAGAATATATAGACAGCTGGATGAAACAAGATTTTAAATTAAAGCCAAAACTGCAGAAGGTCAGTGAACAGAGTGCTGGTATGGGCCATACAAGGGTGAGTTGCGGTAAGGGTTCATTTTCTTCCTGAAGTCATAAAACACACATTTCAACTTGTGTAAGTAGGGGATTCAATTTTTTACGTTTACTTTTTTGACTGTTCACCATATAATACAGGGTGAGATGTACAAGAAACATCATATATATATATATATATATATATATGTGTGTCTGCGTGTATACATAACATACAAAGAGCATTAGTAATGAGACATACATCTATAGTCTATAGAAATAATCAAGAGCCATGGCAGACAATCTTACCTTAAAATGCACATTTGGATGAAATATTTTTGTCAGGAATCGAACTTGTGGAGGTTGCAAGGGGTAGTGCTCAGGAATGGCAAATGCAAGCTGAAATACACCACCTTCAAAAGGAGTTTCTGATGGTCCCTTCATTATCAAGGAAGCACCACCTCAACACACTGGCAGCATCATATAATTATCCATATAATTGCAGCAAGACTTACTTTAACAAGAGCAGTCCACTTTAATATGTTGTTATCATCGCAAAATAGCTGGATATCCGGATCAACTGCTTTTTCTCGCTGTATTTCTTTGTACTCCTTAAAAAGCCTTGCCCTTGATGTCTGCAAATAGAACACAATCATCACTCTGAAAGAAATGATTCAAATCTAAATCTGCTGCAGAGGAGCTTCATACAGTAATGGTACAATGATGTAAAATAAATCTGGAAAAGAGGTATGTCCGGGTTTTTCAGCTAACCTATTTCAGTGATTTCCTTCACCCATGAAAAAAAAAGGCAAAAAAACTAATTCTCTAAAATGAAATCACAACCTTCGTGGTCTAATCAGTCATTACAAATAATGATTAAAAAGGGAAGCTCAAACATTTGTTGAATATTTATACTGCCCTTTTCCAAACCTCTTTAAGATGTTACAAAAAATATATAAGTAAGGGTTCTTGCTAGTCAATGAGTGGATATTGGGACATAATACGTGCAAAACAATTCCAAGACTTCCACTATGTACGAAACAATTGAAGGATGGAGGTAGCCTTTAAAACAACAAAAAGAGGGTGAACCCAGTGCATGAGGCCCGCGCCATTGGCGGGTCTGGGAGGGATAGATGCTCATAGCCTTTACCTTCACATAAAGAGAGATTGTTTCCGTGTTTTGGACCATAACCTCTACCGTAGCGAATTCTCGCCCTCGAAACAGACCAAGAAATGGAGAAAATAGCCAAAATGGGAGTATAAAGCATATGGGGCATGGACAATAACAGACACAATATTATGATCGCAAAGCTCAATCTCATTTAGAAGGGAGCAATACAAATATAGTCAACTAATTAACCACTTGATGGAAGCCATTGAACAAATTAACTTCCAAATTTCCACTACACCCCCTTACGGGTAGAGTTAAATTCACAATCATACAACAAATAAATACCAGAAAAAAATTACTGTGAACCCATATTTTGATTTGATATAAAACATACAGGTTCCATAACTTCAATTCTACAACTAACCTGCATATTAACCTATCAAAAAAAAAAAAAAAACTAACCTGCATATTAACCCCAACTCTGTGATCTGGTGGAATTCAACACCAATAAATCCCAAACTGCAAAATTGGCCAAAGAAGGAGAGAAGATGCCATACTCATAAATTTAAATTTTCTACTAGATTGAATAACCAAATTGAACATTACAAGTAAAGAATATCAAGCAAAAAAGAACCTAATTAAAACCGTTAAATTTAGTAAAACAAGAATCTAATCAATACAAGAATTATAATCTTTGAAAGTTAAACCACATAAATATTTTGGAAATTATATGTATATATAAACAAAATAGGCGAATTTTAGATCTAACCTAAAAGAGTTGAAGTCGTCCGAGAGGAACAAGAGAAACAAACACCCTCGACTTGAAAAACCGATTATAATGTTCTTTCTAAAGTCTTATACGACGCCGTTCCATGTGATAATGAATATGAATAATTACAACTACCCCTTGACAATTTTCAAATTATGCTCACATCTTGTCCTTTCAATAATTACAATTTTCTACCTTTTAAGTAGGGATGACAATTTGTACCGTCCCGCCGGAGCTCCGCCCCATTATTCAAAAGTTTGGGAGCGCTTTTTATTTCGTAGGGATGAATTTGGTACAAAAAATTAAAACCGTCACGGGTTACGGGGTGGGGACGGGTTATGGTAAAGAACCGCCGTTAACCCGTCCCACCCCGCTTACACTAACTTTAATTTTTTTTCTATATATATATACAAAACTAAAAATTAAAATACTTTATTAGTTATTACTTTATTTTTTTCCCCATAGGACTCAGTATCTCAAATCAAGGAGAAACGAGTAGTTGCATATATGCAAAGAAAAAAAATAATAGAAAGTGAGTTCTATTGTTCAATGATTAAAAAAAAGTTCATAGGTTTAGTTTATTTTCTCGATTTTTTTTTTATGTATATTTAGGGTTTTATTATTTTTAAATTTTTCTTTGCTCTAAACTCTTATGTCGATGGTGAAGATGGCACCGATAATCAAGTGTTAGTGGGTTGGGGATGGGCGGACAAGGGTAT
Organism: Cornus suecica; assembly: GCA_963922005.1. NCBI lineage: Eukaryota > Viridiplantae > Streptophyta > Magnoliopsida > Cornales > Cornaceae > Cornus > Cornus suecica. Next base: position 72,908,665 of record OY998240.1, on the reverse strand, counting down.
AGTGAAATGCTAATGGGGCGGGTGTGGTTTTATAGAAATGCAACCCGTGATAAACCCGTAAAAGGTATGGTATTTTAAAAAATTAAATGGGGCGGAGATGGATATAGGCGAATCCGTTTCGTACCCTCTTCATTGTCATCCTTACTTTTAAGTGGTCTTCATATCCCACTACCGAAAAGATGAAATTACTTATAATCATGTGAGTTTTGTTTGAGTATTAATGTCTTTAGAAATAAGTGATGATATTATAGTCGTTTCAATATTGAAAACTGCGAGAAATTAGTTGAAAGATAATATTTGTTATAACTATAAATGAGAAAGGAGGTAATAGTAGTTATTAAAAATAAAAATAGTGTAAGAGTAATTTAACAAATCTTGAGGAAATATAATTATAATTATCTCAAGGAATAAACCTAAAGACGCTATTTTAAATGTTAACTAACTAGAGGGGAAGTGAGTGCAATCAGGCACTGGGCCACTAAGGCTCCAAACTGCCCCATTCAAAAAAAATAAAATTTTGGCTTTTTTTAATGATAATTTAAGTATTTTTAAAAAAATATAGGCAAAAATTGAGATTTGTCTCCATTTAATTTTGAAAAAAATTAGGCTATTGCCCATAATATCATAGATTGCCCCCAATGAGAAAATTTTCTAGCTTCGTTCTCAAGTGTAATACATTCTTAAGCAAATTTGTACAATTTCAGGGCGATATTTCAAATTGTAACTAACTATAGGGAAGTGAGTGTAATACACCCTAAGCAAATATAGGTCCTCGAAACGACAACGTATTAGCAGTCGTGAAACTTTTGTAGTGTATAAACCCTTGAAATTGGATTGCCGAAAAGCGTATAAGCTTCAATGGCGTCTTCAACAATGGTATGTAGGTTATCGTCTCGTCTGCAACAATTGGGGATCAAACTCAACAAACCCTCACTCTCACTCCTCAAATCCATCTCTCCCTCTCAGTCCGCTTCTTCCACTCGACGCATTTGTCGCATTTCAAGGTCAGATTCCCTATATATATACATATATGTATATATAGACACATATGCATAATAGGTATGTTTTTATGTGGTTAGGTTACCTTTGGAGTTGAGCAGCGTGGAATCAATGATGCCATTGCACAGTGCTATAGCCTCTGCTCGATTGACTTCCAGCTTGTCTATTGAGTCTCAGAGCTGGGGATTAGTTCCTCAAGGTCAGATTTCATTTTCTTTTCCGTTACTTGTATTTATTTCAAAAAAAAAAATTTAAAGGTAAATTTTTTTTTGTGCCTTTAGTATATGAATTTTTGTTCTATCACTTATTTGATTTTCTAACCTTTGTGTTAATTTAGTTTTTCGTATACGTTATCATCAATTCAGTTGAATAATTACGTATTGTTGCCCAGTGAAGTGTTTGTAGACTAAGTAACCCTAATATGCATACGCTGTTGCTGGAGAAATGGGCTTCTACATTATGTTGGAGCTGAAATTTGCTATAACACCTTAAGATATATAATATAGATATATAAGAGTTTCAGAATGAAGTATTTGGTTAAAACAAAATAAGAAGTGTCGGAAATGTATATTGTATTGAGATTTGACCGGACCATTAGGAGAGTATACTCTGAAAGTAGTCTCTCTTGAAATACTATTTAGCGTCTTTGAACTCCAGTTTCTGTGGGGCTGAAATTGGATTTTATTCAGAATTAGGATCTGGGTTTTTTATATTTGGGTATATGGTAACGTGCAACCTTTGAGGATAGAGAGAGCAGAGTGATTTATGATAGCTATATGAAATAATCGAGAATTGCTACCACCGTAATTTGACATACCTGTGGATTCTGATGAGTGAGAGGACTCGAAAAGAAAAAAATTCAAAATGGTGCATTTTGGAATTCTTAAGAGTAGCTCCAGAAAGTGTTATTACTGAGTGACCTCCAATTAGGAGAGTGTGGAGATTTTTGTTGAGTGAGTTCAAGTTGCAAATAAGGGGAAGGAAGTGTGCAGTCTGACACCATAGAATTACCTCTATGTTGTGGTTCAATAGAGAATATAATTAACACAAAAAAATGGAAGTAACTTACTTTTGTTGTCTTTATCATTGGGCTACTCCAGGTTTCCTTCACATTTCATTTTATGGTGTTTTATTTAAGTTGTTGTTGCTCGTTCATCTTGAAATCCTTATTTTAATTGCTAGATTTGAATATAGTTTATGGGGAATGGAGAATTTGCTTGTGTTGCTTCAAAATAGCCTTTAATGACACATTGCTCTACATAACAAGTGGGACTTTATCTTTTAAGTATTTTTGCAAATTGCGATTGATTGTCGTGGTTGATGTCACCCACGTGAATTTTGTTGGACCAACACTCTAGTTAGTCCAGTTCTTAAGGGTTTGCGACATTATTTGATGGTAAAAAGTAATATTGTTCAAATAGAACGTCCTTCAGCCACTAGTACTGCTTAGCACAACCTTTATACTTGCCAAAGGTGCAATCTGCGTTCATTTTGGCTGAAATTATCTAAAGCGCATGTCTCATGGTCTCAAATGTATCCTTCTACATCTTTATGTCTGAGTTTGGATGTCTCGGGAATAAAATGGTGTTCTCAGCCAGTATTGAGGGTTCTACTCACCTTACTTTATAGTGGTTTGGTGAATAATGGTAAAACAAGAAAACAGGTTACATTGAATTCCCATTTCATGAGTCAAATACTCTCATTATGTTTCATATTGATAACCTCCACCCTAGTGTTGACCTGGATCTTCTCTAACTAAATGGAAAATTTACAATTCCTATTTCAATGCAATATATAATTCGTATGGCTTCTGAATCTTGTTAGTCAAGTGATCCATGGACCATATTGGTTCATTGCTAGTATCTGGCCATGTGTTACTGGCTTATGTGGAGTATAGGTTAGAGAGTTGCTCTTTTGTTTTATTTGTTTTTTGTTTTTTTTTTATTCATGTCAATCATGCATTATGTACTGTTCTATTTGAAAAAATTATATATCTTACTGATTATATCATTCATGTTGCAGGCATCTCAATGCCTTTATGACAGCCAAGACGTAGTGAGTCATTGAGAGGGCAAGTTTTCTATAAGTAGGACTGTAAGTCTTATGTAGTTATACTCTTCGTTTTGACCTCAAAACTCTCAGAATTGATTTGTTTTGTTCGTACTTTGAAGTGTACTGGGTTGTGTACTTATTTATTACCTTCCATCTTTCAATTGTATTTGTCTTTCATGAGTTGATATATGACTGTAAGAGGTTTCATGGCATTTTGTACCATGCCTCTTTCTTCATGCAGAACTTTCATTATGTGCATGGTTAATCTTCTTTCAGTAATTTGACTCTAAATGAATTATACTATATCACGACCAATAAAGTTTTCCTCGTGCTATTGCTTATGATGTATGTTAATTGGTCGCGTTTATGTTGTCATGAGAGTTGATGTGGCTGACCTCTATATTTGAGATATGGGCAACGAGGATGATGATGATGTTGTCAAATATCACTTACTTGCGCTTGCTTATTCTGTGTGTAAATAGAGATGATCAGCAACATCATATATCGCCAATGAACTAAATTATATACGAACGGTAGACTCCTCTTGATTAAGGAGATGGGAAGTAATTTGTAAGTGCAAATACTTATTTATGCCCTTCACTGAAGGGCTGAGATTGTTAATTTAAACAAAGGAGCTATTCTGTTTAGAAACCTAATCAAGATGGTCTTTACAACCCCAATGATACCCATGGTGAATATCATCTGCATTGTACTAGAGTACTTTCACTATCTTGCAAAATGCAATGTTATGAATTGTCTGTAAACCATCATATATGTATGAACTGTGGTGTGTTTGTGGCTGGATAAAAAAACCCAAGTTACCGGATGATATATATATTCATTGCACTTCTCATTTGATGGGAGACAAAATTCTAATACTTTTCTCCATTCGAACCAGTAACATTTTTATTATGATCAAATCACATGTCTACCTAGTTAGCTGCATTGATGAGGGCCCCTTCGAATAAGCACTTAACCTGACATTGAATTAAGGACTTGGGCCCTATTCGGTAACTGGTTTGGTCCGGTTCGATTCTGATCCGGTTTAGTCTAGTCCCTGAACTGAAAGTCTGCTTGGTAACCGGTCTGATCTGATGGTCTCGATTTGAAAAAAATGGAACCAGACCATGTTTGATAAATTAATCGGGTTTAATATTTTTGCTTTTAAAAAATAAAAATATTTATTATTATTTATTTATTATTATTTTTATTTACTATTTATTATTATTCATTATTTTGTTTATTTTTTATTCATTCATTTTTATTTAATTTAATTTTTTATTTATTATATATTATTTATTTATTTTATTTTTATTAATTTATAAATATATATTTATTAATATTTTATTTATTTATTTATTCATTTATTTTATTTATTATTTATTTGTAAAAATATTTAATATATTTTTCATTTTTCATTATGTTTTATTTATAGTTGTTAGGATCGCGATCCTATCATCTAAAACGATCTCAATCCCACAAAAATCGCACATGAGATAGGATCTCCATAGGATCGCGATCCTATAGGGTAGGATCTTATGATCCTACGATACTACCACCCAAAAGGATCCCAATCTCACCCAAAACGATCCTACTATTTGCATGCAATTTAGGACTTTTTAGGTTAAAAAATTAATTTTGGGTTGGGCTATCCGTATAAAAGGGGCAACTTTTTTTAAAGAGAAACAAAAGAATGTTTTTAAAACCCAAATTCAACCCAATCTATTTCTATTTTTATATCTATCTATACTATTATAAAGTACGAGGTCCTTAAAATATTTCTATAGATTATTTAATTATTTTAGAATTAAAAGTGTTGAATTATTTATTATTTAACATTTATTTTTTACATTAATTATTGCAAAACTCTTTTAATCTTCCCATTAAATGTATATACCTATCCATAGTTATTACTTAACTATACTCGTTATCTAATAAAAACTAATAACTGGTCTAAACTTATTTTTTATTTATACTCATCTATACTTTTTGTATATATTTATTATTTAGGGTAAATTACAGTTTTATCCCTTTAGATAGGATATATTACAACTTGAACTCCTCTAGATTGGATAATTACACCCACACCCCCTTTAGATTGGTTTTTTGTAATAATTTCCCCCCTCCCTTATTATTCCGGCAATGTTAACACCGGTCAATCCAATTTTTGCATAGGAAATTACTATCTTAGCCTTGACTTAGTGAGATTTCAGTTTTGCCCCCTCTAGTTTGTTTGTGAATTGACACAATTGCCCTTTATGTTATAATCCATATATATGCACACAAATGGCAAATGGGTCTTGTATTTCGTGTTTTTTTTGGGAAGTTTAATAAATTGTATTAAAAAAAAGGGTTAATTTCAGTAAACCCCCCTATACTATCCAAATTAATCAACTAACCCTTTTTGTGTCCACTTTGCCCCATATACTATTCAATTTCATCAAATTGCCCCCTCACTTCTCAAAATGCCTAAACTACCCTCAATAGTATAAGGGGGTTTAGTGAATTATTTCGGAAAAAATAATATATACTTTTTGCAAAAAAAAAAAATTCGAAAAAAAATCATATTTTGTTCCAAAATATGAATTTTTTTTTCGAAAAATATTTTTTTGCAAAAAAGTATATATTATGTTCCAAAATATGAATTTTTTTTTCAAAAAATATTTTTTTTGCAAAAAATATATATTATGTTCCAAAATATGATTTTTTTCTGAAAAATAATTTTTTTGCAAAAAATATATATTATGTTCCAAAATATGATTTTTTTCTGAAAAATAATTTTTTGCTAAAAATATATATTATGTTCCAAAATATGATTTTTTTTTTCTGAAATTTTTTTTTTTGCGAAAAAGTATATATTATGTTCCAAAATATGAATTTTGTTTTCGAAAAATAATTTTCGGAAAAAAAATCATATTTTGGAACATAATATATATACTTTTTCGCAAAAAAAATATTTTTCAGAAAAAAAATCATATTTTGGAACATAATATATATTTTTCGCAAAAAATTATTTTTCAGAAAAAAATTATATTTTGGAACATAATATATATTTTTTGCAAAAAAAATATTTTTCAGAAAAAAATCATATTTTGGAACATTATATATATTTTTTGCAAAAAAATTATTTTTCGAAAAAAAATTTCATATTTTGGAACATAATATATACTTTTTTGCAAAAAAAATTCATATTTTGGAACATAATATATACTTTTTCGCAAAAAAAATATTTTTCGAAAAAAAAATTCATATTTTGGAACAAAATATAATTTTTTTTCGAATTTTTTTTTTTTTTGCAAAAAGTATATATTATTTTTTCCGAAATAATTCACTAAACCCCCTTATACTATTAATTTCACTAAACCCCCTTATACTATTAAGGGTAGTTTAGACATTTTGAGAAGTGAGGGGGCAATTTGATGAAATTGAATAATATAAGGGGCAAAGTGGACACACAAGGGGTTAGTTGATTAATCTGAATAGTATAGGGGGGTTTACTGAAATTAACCCTAAAAAAAATGGTATTATACTTCAAAGAATAGTTTTATAGTATTGGAGTGGGAGATATAGCCCAGATCAAATCCAGCTACTGCTAGCTAAAAAAAGCTTGCCTTTTAATAAAAGAGAAGAATGCAAATTTGTACATTAGTATGAAAAAATAATCTAAGATTTAGGGTCCGTTTGGATAATATGCTTTTATTCTTGTTTTTATTCTTTTAGCACCGTTCAAAGAACAAAACCTGTTTGGGAGGCCAAATTATTGTTCATTTTGTTCTCAAAATGAGAACACTTTATTTGCAAAGTGCTGAAAACATGAGAGCACCAAAATTGTGTTATTTTGTTCTCAGCTTGGATTTAAAATAAAATAAAATTGAAGCAAATACCTGCTTTGTGATTTTTTTTTTTTGAGAAAATCCACAAAAATTGGTTTTTGCAAATACGCATCACCCCTTCACCTCCACCCTCCACCCTCAACCACCACCACCACCACCACCCCCAACAACAATCTTCGACCATCAACGCTACCACCACCAAATTGAACCCATACACACACACACACACATATATGTAACTGCAACCACCAATCGACCACCGATCCACCATCTCCACCACCATCAAACCCCCAAGACAAAACCCTAATCGCCACCACTGCAACATGACAACCCCAATCGAACTCCCTTGGAGACGAGGAGAGCCAATTCTTGCCAAGTATATGTGTGTGTGTATGAGTGTGTGAGAACAAAAAATAGGATATCAAACACTACTTTGTTTTTGTTTTTTAGGGTAAGAAAATACAGACACGAATAAGAATGGTTCTTGTTTTTTTTCCCAAAACAAAAACAAAAACAAGGGGCTCCCAAACGGGGCCTTAAGTTCTCTATATGTTACTATATAAATAGGGACAACCAAACAAGATCTATAGTCTCTAAACATATATATACATAAGTACATGTCTCTATACATTTCTTGTCTTTTATTTTGTAAAAAAATAATAAAAGTGGTGAAAAATAGTGTCTAAATGAATCAATTCATTTAACCGTTGCCAAAATCAAAAGTGATGTTTTAAAGACAATTTTCCCTAATTTACTTCAAAAATGCTTTAGACCACAAAATAAATAACTAAGGAAATAAATAAACTCTTTATCAATTTCCCCACTAAAACGCAGAACTTATATAATTGAACTCCACTCATATAAAGATCAACAAGTTTTTTACACATTCATGTGTTTCTTCAATTTGATTTATTATTCTTTGTTTCATTAAAATTAGATTTTTTCAAAAATAAAAATTAAAACACCACAATTTGTATATAACATTATAACTATCCTAATATCTTTATGAAAGAAAGAGTTTTAGCCCAATAAAATTTTGTATTTGTAGAGAAGCTGAGAGAGCAATACAGGATTTTTATACACAATAAAATATTTCAAAAAGAATTAGCACAATTAGATGAATGAAGTTAAGGTTAAGGGACATAATAAATATGTAATTCAATTTAAAAACAATATAAGAAAATGTTTAAAACATTATAATGTTACACTGAAATAAGAGTTTCAAACATAATTGAATTGTAATAGGGGAATTTTAAAGTTCATAATGTATTATAACAAGTACTCCCTTCGTCCCTAATTTAAGTGTCCACATTCACTATTTAACCCATTCCAAAATAAATAAAAAAGTAATGCCACTTTATTTGGTCAATTTACCCTTCAATCATTCAAATTATAAAATATCTAAACTACAAACATGACATCAATTGGTAGGACCATGGGTAAAATTGATTTTTCATTCTATATCACACCAATAAAAGTCATCATATAAAAAAGTTAGATTTCCCAAAATAAACACTTAAATTGGGACAGAGGGAGTATTGTATTTTTGCAAAACAAAGAGTACTACTCACAAGAATAGAATTGTAGCATTAAAATTACATTTAAAAAACATAAATTACATATAGAAATGATAAGTTCCTTAACACTATACATATATATAATTTGTTTGTTTCTTAAATTCAACAATAATACATTGTATAAATTTCATAAAAATAGGAGAAATTTAAATTACGTTTAGATAATTTATTTATGAAAATCAAGTAAAGCACGTGTACATATGAATTTAATCACATATAGAAATCAAAATTATTATTCCACCTACAAAAATCAAATTTCATCCAAAACACAAAACTCAAAAAAACATATCTACGGATATACATATACATTTACAGAGCCAACAGATGAAGAAGGAAAAAGAAAGAGAACCGACTTGGCCGATGAGAGAGTTTGTAGAGTGAGAGAGAAGGTGAGAGGCGAGGAGTTTTGTTTGCCCTTTTTTGCGGTAGCTGGTGGTGCCTGGGGGCTAAAGTGAGAGAGAGGCAATAGATCTAGGATCTTTACAAAACCTATATGTACCCACAACAGAGGAGAGAGAACACAAATTTATGCATAAATTTTGAGGTAAGAGTTAACCCAAACACATATCTGAGGAGAGAGAACACAGACTAAATAAAACATTTCAGGCAAGAGTAAACACTAACAAAGGACTGAGGAGAGAGAACCCATAACTGAACAGAGAACGCAGATCTATACATAAAATTTCAGGAGAGAGTAAACCCTAACATAGATCCGAGGAGAGAGAACACATATCTATATATAAAATTTCAGGAGAGGGTAAACCCTAACATAGATCTGTGGGTGAAAAAGGTAAGAAACAAGAGAAAAATGGAGAAAAGACTTCACTAGCAAGTCAGAACAAAGAGGTCACAATCCATGGTTGAAAATCTCAAGCAAAGTGAAAGAAATGAGAGAAAAGAGATGGTGAAGAAGAGCAAAGAGTGTAGCCTCATCACAACTAGAGAATGGGTAGTGAGCATTGATAGATCTAAACCACAAAAGCCCCAAGAATGAAATACCCCCAAAATAGCTAAAGACCAAGAGATGGAGAAGAGAGAAGTAAGTAGAGAAGAATTGTCAGACGTGAAGAAGGCGAAATCAGCTCTCCATGGCCGAAACACAGAGGAAAACAGAAACAGAGAAGAAAAATGGTAGCTGTCCTTGAAGGAGTAGCCTCCAAGCAAAGAGAGAAGAAAAGGAAATGGAATGTTGTGAAAAGAAAGGAGTCAGCCAAAAAGATGGAGAGAGAATCCCTAGACAATGCACTATTGCCCTCTATTTATAGGTGACTTGGCCTCAAATGTTGCCCTAATTCTAGTGGTCCCCAAGTCCTACCAATGTTCCACTTTTCTCTAATAAGGTGATGAGGGCCATGATGTGGGCCTATAAGGAGAATTCTTTCCACATTATGAATAATGGGTAGAATCCACATTATAAGCCTTTATCATGACTAGACTACACTCCAAGCCTCCATGCCACATGCTCTTTCCAATCCCTTCATAATGTGAGGATGGTGTCGCGCTGTCCACGTGTCACGACTACGCAACATCTGTGGCCACAGCCGGATCAGTTGTGCAACAGATCACTCCCCAATAGCCTTTGCAGTACATGCATATACCGCTAGAGTTGTGCATACATGGTGGTAAACGCCCTTGAGAGACTACTACGTCATCAGGACCCGTAGACCATGGAGGTACTACTCCCGTGTACGCTCTTCGGCTCCACAGGTGCGCTGCCACAATAGGACCACCTTTAGAAGGCTTTTGAGTTGCCACGATTAATCCGCCTCGAAGTCAGACACATTGGATTAATCCGTATACCAACTTCGGTGGGGCGGGTCCGAGGCTCTACCCAGTAGCCCAGTACCCTAAATGAGACCCCTCTATGAGTTGAGTGCACCCTAAAATAATACCCATGCCTACAATTTACCCCTTGTGCATGCGAGACACCACCTCAAAGTTGGGCTTGCATGCACACATCAGGTCCCATATATACAATATTTATATCCCCATTGTCCCTATTTATATATATGGATAAATATTTATAGCGTACATATGTATATTTAAAATATGTCATGAAAAGTTATAAACACAATAGAAAAGTAGGGGTGATCAAATGAACGGTGATGACGACAACAAGAAATGAAAATAAGTAAGAACAAGGTAAAAGAAATGAAAAATGAAATGAAATTTAAAAGAAAATAAACAACACAAACATGAAATGTAAAAATGTGGAAATGAGAAATAAAATATGTTAATGAGACAGAAATAAAACAAAACAAAATGAAGGAAAGGCAAACAACAATTTGTTTTGCAAGTACATACATTTTTGAAAACCACATGGAAGGGTATAATAGTAATTTTCAAAAGGGAATTTAAATTTGATAAGTAATCACCATAAGTAACATGGTAAAAGTAAGGAAATAACTAAATTGCAATAGTAGGTATACATATATACATATATATATATATATATATATATATATATTCATGCACAAATACATATATTCTTTTGAAATAAACAAGTTTTATTTATTTATTTAAAAACTGTACACGTGTACATATACCCACGTGTGTGTATATAGATATATTAATATAAAATGGAGTAAGTTTAGAAATTTTGAACCAACAATTTCCTTCTCAAAGATGAACTGGTGCCAAAACACAGAAGAAGAAAAGGGCAGTGAGACAAAGCAATAATGGCAGCCCCCTACAAGAAGGTGCCTTTTCGCCGCCCCCATTATGGCGACGCTTCGCTAGACGCCACTCCTCGGAATTGGTGCAGTCATGGTTGGGGAGTGCACAGAGAGGCGACCTACAAATACCTCTCTAGATTATGGAAATGGGATAAAACAATCGAGTGTACGATTCTGCAATTACTGATTTCACTGTGAGAGAAAGCAAAAGCTTGAAGAAAGAGTGAACCAGAGAGAGAAAGAGGGAAATCAAGAGAGAAATAAGAAAGAGAAAGAAAGAGGAGAAAGGAAGAGGGAAATACCAGAGAGAGGAAGTGAAAAGGAGAGAGAGAGAAAAACCCCTTTTCTGTAGAAGCCATGCTACCCTCGAAGGCGCATGACGACACAGTTCCAAGGGACAACGAATGGCGACATGCCCCTTTCTTCGGGAAGGAGGTCGACTTCTTCTGGCACCGGGCCAGGCACTATCAACCAAATTCTATAATTTAAGGCGAGCCCGTGCTGTTAGAGGGCGATGCCCCCTCCACTTCGGGTACCCAATGGAAGTTGGGGAAGAGTATGCGGTTTCCCATCAAGAGGGGTGATTTCCCCTACTTGCATCTTCAATTCGAAGGCCACACAACACCAATTTCAGAGAGGGATTACTGGTGCGAGCACATTCTTTCGAAGCCAGAGTATGTGGAAACCCTCAGCCGTGCCTCAGTCCTGACGGCCATCGATTCAAGTCGCCGTGTCAACATCCAGCACTCAAACCCCTCTTTGCAAGCCCTAATTTCGCGTTGGAACATAGATACCCATACCTTTGCTGCCGCCTGGGGTGAGTTTACCCCCACACTAGAAGATGTGAAGTCCCTAATGCACTTGCCTCTGATCGGTGAACACAGTTTCAGAACCCACATAATTCCTTCAGAGTGCCAAGCCACAGTAGAATTCTTGGAGGCCTCCTTTACTCACGCCGCCTACCTGAATACCACTGTGAAAAAGAAGGGCAAATGCAAATTTGCAAACTGGGCCAGGTACTTTTTCACCTACCCTGCATTAGGCCGACCTCTTCGTCCCGAAAACACTTAAGGCGTGCCCCTGGATAATCCCCATCATTTGGATGCCTTTCTGGCACTCTGTCTTGCACGCCATGTGTTCGAAGGGCGCCCCAACGATTGCATGAGTAAAAGGGTCTTCAATTTGGCGGCCCAGATGGCTCTTGGCAGGACCATCGCCCTGAGACCACTTTTCCTTGGAACATTGTACAAAAGACTCAATTTAGGATGCGCCGTTCAATAGGCCGCTGTGAAGTGAAAGCGCATGTATCCAGCCTTTTCCTATCTCTGTTTATAATGGAGCGCTTTCCTGAGTTCTTCCCCGCGCCACACACTCTAGAGGTTGCCAGACCGTTTGAAGATCCTTGGGGCTTCTGCCGTGCCCCTAGATGGTCCGACATTGTCCTTCGTAACGATCTTTGCCTGGTGCTGGACCTAGAAGACGAATTCCAATTTAGGCCCTACTCTACAATACTTCCTGGTTTCCCTGTTCAATCCTTATTCGGTGAATAGCCACGCATGCTCAATCCTGCCCCCAACTCACCCCGTTCATATTTTGAACTCCTGCTGGTCCTGAGAAAATGTACACTGCCTGTCTGGTTTGAGGACATTGTGCCTCTTGCCAATTACAATCCTCATAGGGTCGCCTGCCAATTTGGCTTTGACCAGGGCGTCCCTACAGCTCCAGCCGCTGCTCTAAGTTTCGCCCTCAGCTCGGACCGATTTCTTGCCGAGAGCCTGCCATCCTTAAACAATCCTCCTCGTCCATTTGCTATACCATCACGCCTCTGTCACGGTGACATCATACCGTCATTCGGTGTTTTCTGGAGGTCAAACCTTGACGCCCTGCAGGCCTTTGTCCAGTCATCGGCTCGCAGAAGTGAGCTCAGGGTTATTAACATGGACGACATGGTGGTGCACTACTCTTTTGCCTCATTTTCTAGAGGAAGTCCTAGATATGGGGTGGGACATTCTATTGTTGACGTGTCAATGTTTTCTCATGACATATTCCCGCCAAGGCGAAGGTCAAGATCAAAAAGGGTAGTTCGCACCATTCCATTAGAACCTTTTGATGTACTGCCCCCACAAGGCCAATCTCCTGCAGCCCCTCAGCAACCAATTCCTTAAGCTACTGCAGCGCAAAACCGTCCGACCCCATCAAGGCGATGGCCTACCCAGGATGAAGCGGGGCCCTCAGTTCCTACCCATAGGCGTCCCAGTGCATCTGTCAATGTAAGATATCTAAACATGTACTTAAAGCAATTTTATTAGTACATTTATTGCCCCCTCTTGAGTGGGGTTTTCTTTATATTACATATATATACATACATATAAAGATAGGAAGAAATATAAAATTTGTATAAGTTTTAAATAAACCTTTCTTTTGTCTTTTAGCCAAGTGCCTCCTTGGGGTCGCAGACTCCATCTGTTGCGAGCAGGACAAGATCGTCGAGGAGGAGAACTGATGCCCCCGGCCTGGCGGTTCCTCATGACAATATTGCTGACATTTTTAAGGACGCGAATTTGCTTCGTACTGAGACTCCATGGGGCGCAACGCAGAAGATCCCGACTTCTGAAGACTTAAATGCACTAACCGGTTCCTCCTTAAATGCAGGATCCGGCGCTTCGCATTCTTTAGGCACTCAAGATTCCATTCGCTCAGGTATAAATACCCCCTCCCCTTACATATTTTTTCATTCAAAACACAAGTCTTTAGATACTTAAAAAAAAAAGGAAAATCAGAGAGAATTTTATAAGTTAAGAGAGAGAAAGGGAGAAAAGAGAGAGAATAAATGATGGCCATGGGTAAAACCAATCTCCCTCTCTACACTTCTTCTTCATCCTCCAGTGATGACAGTATTCCTCTTGTAGATCGCTTCAAGAGGAGTGTCCCTGCCAGGAAGACCCCTATTCCAGAGGAGGGGGACAGTCAGGACGAAGTTCCCCTGGGCCAACGGCGTCCCAAGAGACAAGCGTCCCCAAATGCTCCCGGTCCGGCAGCGAACAAGCCACGGCGTTTTGCCCGCAAATCCAGCGCATTCAAGTCTCATTTTTCAGCCCCTGCAAACTTAGCCCCTGTTGATGTGTCATCTGATGAGGAAGCGACTGATCCGCCCAAGGGTGACCGATCGGCTTCCCCTCGTGTCCCTGACAGTTTTCCCCTTCAGACTCCCAGAAATACTCCACGCCAGACCGTCGCCGTAGATCTTAGACCCACCATTGTGCCAGGAGGCTCAGTTCCTCAAGTGGGGAATCCCATGCCTGACCTTGGTCCACCAGACCTGCCCAAGTGGAGGGGCTTCTATTGCAACAGGAATTTCATTCCGACCCTCAATCGCCTTGCCATCGCCCACCCTAAGATGTTTGACGGCTTCAATATAGCCTTCGAACAAGCCCAAACACCTATGCTTGACGGGCTCGCTCGGTAGTTCCAGTAGGTGGTCAGGTCCACCATAGAGGATGTGACTCTGCAAGCTTTAGATGGTGCCAGGAGGTTGGCTGCCCAGGCTGTGCAATTTGGCATCAATATGGACTGGTTTATTGAGAGGCTGAATAAGATCGAGGCAAGGGATGACGGCGGTGTCCTATGCCTCGCTGGTGAGACCGCCCATGCCGAATCTGTGAAACTCAGGGAAGAGGCAACCCAAATGAGGAGGGACGCCGAAGTGCTGCTAGAGAATGCTGCAAAGAACGACGCGGAGGCGGCGCACAAGGAGGCGGAGGCTGTTCGGCTGCTGGAGGCCGCTGATGAGCAACGGGTGGTGGACCGTGTGAGGGATACCAATCCTTTCCTCCTGCCTTGAAGATCCATTTACCTGAATCTTGCAAATTCTCAGAAACAATCTTTTTTTTTTGCTATTAGAAATAGTTTTACACAGTCTGATAATTTTTGATGATATATTTTGGAAAATGTAAACTTTAACACATGTACCGTACTGCGTCTGCCCGAAGGCGGGCCTGACTATTCTTTTGGGAAGCATGCTCTGGCATGCTCAACTTTGCACTCTCTTTTGAGTGACACATTTTTTTTATCTAACAGTTTATTTAAATTAATGCCTATTTGTGAATGCTATTTTGGTTTTGCATATGCCTTGTTTTGCTTTTGTTTGCTTGTTGTTTTTTTTTAAATGTGCAGGTTGTAACACGGAAGGCGCATGCTTGGCAGCCACTCATGCAAATGGATAAGAAGGGGAGACGCCGTCGTGGCACATGCGCCTTCTTGTGAAGCTTGCACAGAAATGAAGACTAAAAGCACACGTTTAAGGCGACTCTTCTGTATTTGAAGTCTTCGCCCTGATAGAGGCTTGAGCCTAATCTTTCTGTAATATTTACCTCTCTTTTTTTTAAAAAAATAGCACATGTAAATAGAAGAGTGTAACATATTCCTTTGGTGAATAAAATATCTTTTATTAAGCAAATATTTGTCTCTATATGTATATATATTTCATTTTTTTTTGTTTACATGTATGTCTACACATATGCTGCGACTTCTTTGTGCAAATAACCTAACTAAAAAGAAATAACCATAAGGATAGAAGGAGATCCAACTCTTCTGCCAACTTAACTGACCTAAGTAAAGAAGAAATAAGGAAATAGAGAAATGAAGAGAAGAAATAAAACATCTTGGATGAGGCGCGACGAAGTCAGAGGTGGTTAGATTATATTTCCTTAAGGATAAAATCTTTTGATTCACTTGGCGTTAAGGGGGCCAGTCCTGAATTCGGTTCCCACCTCAGTCAACTCATAGTAACCGTTAGGTGAGGCTTTGGCTATGGTGTAAGGTCCTTCCCACTTGGGTGAGAATTTCCCTGGGTTTTGGCCCCTCATCACAGCGCCAACCGTCTTCAGGACTAAGTCTCCCTTAGCGAAAACCCTTTCACTGACAGAAGTATTGCAGGCCCTTGCAATTCTGGCCCTATACTTCTGTGATGCTACCGATGCAGCATCCCTTCTTTCATCCAAGACTTCCAAAACATCACCTTTGCTGACTGCCGTCAGCCCACACGAGGCCGCAAAACGTGCAGATGGTACCTCCAACTCCTCGGGTAATACGACATCGATTTCATACACCAGGGCAAACGAAGTCTACTGGGTTGCCCGTCGCTTGGAAGTACGATAAGCCCATAACGCCATTGCTAACTGGTCAGCCCAACCCTTGCCGTTATCATGTAACGTTTTGCTTAGGATCCGGATCAGCGTCTTGTTGGTGGCTTCGGCCTGTCCATTGCCTTTGGGGTAGTAGGGTGTGGAAGTGTGATGTAGCACCTAATACTGCTCCAAAAGTGTCCCCACGTCCTTGTTTACGAAGGGCATCCCATTGTCGGACAGAATGATATGTGGCACCCCTAACCGACAAATGATCTACTCCTTTATAAATTGGACCACAACAGCTGCAACAGTCCGCCTTAGGGGAACAACCTCGACCCATTTGGTGAAGAGTTCGGTAGCAACCAAGATCCAAGCGTGCCCTCCGAACTTGGGGATGATGGGTCCGACAATATCCAACGCCCAAGTGTGGAATAGCTAAGGGGTGGATAAAGAACGAAGGCTAACAACAGGTGCGTGGATAAGGTTTCCATGCTTATGACAAGCCTCACACCGTCGTACGTGAGTGGCAGTGTCATTCTCCATCGTAGGCCAATAATAACCACAAGTAACCAAGTGCTGGTACAACTTTGCGCCGCCCTGATGGTCACGCTGGTGCGCCTCAATCATGACAATGGTGGGCTCTTCATGGTTAATGCATTTCAACGGCCTCCCACAGAATCCTTTGCGATAAAGGGCACCTTCAAGGAGGAAGAAGCGTGTCGCCTTCTTCCTGACAAGTGCCGCATCCATTCGGTGGTCGGGTAGCTTGCCCTCCTGGAGAAAGTCCATGTACGGCCTTCGCCAATTAGACAAGTCGATCTGAAAAACACTCTCACCACCTTGAGGGGTACGAGCACAGAGAATACAGCTCCTTTAAACATCCTTGGCCGCCGCTATCATACCGGGCCAATAAAAACCTCTGCGCTGGATCCTCTGGTAAAGACTAACGTCCTCCATGCCGCATACAATCCGGTGAGTCTCTTATAGAATGGTGGCACCTTCCTCCTCAGAGACACATCGAGCTAGCACACCCTCGGGTCCCTTGAAGTAAAGATCCCCTTTGATAAGTACGAATCCCTTAGCTGACGGCCCGTCACAGTCCTCCTTTGCTAGGCCTTACACGATAGAGACGCACCAATCATCAACCCTTACCAAGTCGGAACCTTCCACCGTCGCGGGGGTAGAGCACCTCCGCACTTCCAATGATAAGCCTTTCTGCTCAAGTCTAATCTTTGATGCCAGAGTCGCCAGAGCATCGGGGAAGCGATTCCTACATCTAGAAACATGGGTGAACTCCACAGCGTCGAAATGCTTAAGCAACAGCTGTGCCTGGGTACGATAAGGAGCAAGGTTGGCCTCCTTCATAGCGAACTCGCCTGTGACCTGCTTAATGATGAGCTGAGAGTCCCCCTTGACCTTTAAGCGTCGAACACCCCATCTCTGTGCCTCTCTTAGCCCTAAGAGCAATGCCTCATACTCAGCCTCGTTGTTGGAGCATGGAAAATCCAATTGATAAGAAAGATGGACCTGAGGCCCGCCGCCGCTCGGTGTGAGGACCATACCGGTAGTGGACGCTCCATCGAATGACAGTTCCCATTCCTCGGCCTCGGCCATGAATAGGTTGGTCGAGTCCCGGCTACAAGAAATGTGAGATAGTAGATCTTCCAGAACCTGTCCTTTGATGGCCGTGGGTCGCACACATTGAATATCGATCCCTAACAAGCCCATCAACCACTTGGTCAGACGTCCACCAGAAGGAGGCTGGGTCACCATGTAGCGCATTGGTTCACTCCTGGTCATCAGCTCCACAGTATGCGTAAACAAGTAATGCCAAAACTTATTTGTGGCGAAAACTAATGCAAGACACTACTTCTCAGCTGCAGTGTACTGAAGTTCGGCACCACGGATGACCCTACTAGCATAATAAATGGGACGTTTGTGCCCATCCTCCTTCTGGGCGAGGATTGTCCCCAGTGAATGGTCAGTCGTGGAAACATAAAGTCAGAGGGGCACTCCCCGCCTGAGTGCAGTCATGGTATCCGGTGCTGCCAGGATCCCCTTGATGGCCTCAAAGCTCTCCTGGCACTCAGGGGTCCAAACATAAATAGCGTTCTTCTTAAGAAGAAGGAGAAATGGCTGCATGAGCTCGGCGAGATTAGGAATGAAGCGTCGCAGGTAGGAAATCTTGCCAATAAATCCTCTAAGCTGCTTCAACGAGCGTGGTGGATCCAAAGTGATGATAGCCGCCGTCTTGTCACCATCAACCTCAATACCTCACTGATGTACGATAAATCCTAAGAAGTTCCCTCTTGTCACGCTAAAAATGTATTTGGCCGGGTTCATCTTCAGCTGGTAGGGCTTGCACCTAACGAAGACCTTCCTCAAATCATCAATGTGGTCCGTTGGCTGTTTTGACTTTACCACCAGATCATCAACATAGCATTCAACAGAATCATGGATCATGTCGTGGAAAAAACAACAGTTATGGCCCTTTGGTAGGCCGCTCTGGCATTCTTCAGTCCAAACGGCATTGCGGTGAAGTGAAAATTCCCAATTGGAGTGCGCAAAACGGTTTTGGGCGCGTCCTCCTCAGACATCCTGATTTGATTATAGCCACTGAAACCGTCCATAAAAGAGAACATCCCGTGGCCGGCAGTGACATTCACAATAACGTCGACATTTGGTAATGGAAACTCATCCTTTGGGCACTCCTTGTTTATGTCCCTGAAATTGATGCAGACCCAAACCTTTCCATTATTCTTTCGTACAGGTACCATGTTGGCCAACCATGATGGGTGCTGAATGGGCCTGATGAAACTGGCCTGCAATAAATGCTGGACCTCCTCCTTAATCTGACCTTCAATCTCTGGGGCAAATACTCGGGAAGCCTGCTTCTTTGGTACAACTCCTGACTCAACATTCAAACGGTGCACGACCAGGTCGGGGTCGAGTTCCGGCATCTGGTCGTAGCTCCAAACGAATACATCCTGATACTCCTTAAGTAGGCCCACCAGTCGCCCCTTGAACTCGACAGGTAGCTCACGGTTGATAGAAACCATACGGAGCTGCTCCCCTGCTTTGGCCAGATCGACCTCCTCAACACCCTTTTTTTAGGCTACGGCTAGAATTGATTGTTGATTATCCTGTCTCACTAAATCCTTGATAGGAACGGATGCCTTTGCCAGAAAATGGTCGTTGCAAGGGTCGTGCGCCTGCACTGGGGCGTCTGGCCCCTCTCACCGTCATAACTGGTAAACATAGCTTCCATCAGCCCTGCGTACTCTCTTATAAAGATCCTCGTCATTCTCGACCTTCCGCTTTCCCTTCGGAGAGACGACCACCATAACGTCATCGTCATCGGAATGGGCAATATCCTCCTAGTCGGGTAATGGGGTAGCATAAGTCTCGCCTTTCTTAAGACCCTTGTCCACAGCCAAAAAGTTGGTGAAGTAAATAACATCCGATAAATGAACCTCGCTGAGAGAGAAAGGGTTCCTTGTGGCCTTCACAGTAGTAGTCCCAGTGCCCCAATTGGCCTTCATCACCTGATGATACGAAGAAGGGACTACACCGTGGAGGTGCATCCAAGACCTCCCCAACAGAACATGGTAGGATGGCTCCCCCTCAATGATATGGAATCAGACAGGTTCTCGGATGTCCCCCACCTGCAAGTCGGCAGTGACATAGCCCAAGGTCCTCTGTTTTATTCCATTGAAACCTGAAATGTCGATTGGCCTCCCGATCACGGCCTCATTCTTAATACCGGCCTTGACGTTGACAGAAGTGCCATTGTCCAAGAACGCCCTCTTGAAATCGACCCCGTTAAAGGTAGCAGGCACGTACAACGGGCGGTTGTGAGGGCCCTCGATAAGCCTGTCTGCCTCGGTGAAGGTGACCTCCCTATCATGGTCAGGCTTCGCCGAGATGGCAGGCTCATCCCTCCTAACTTCCGCTCCTGCCTTGCAAACAACCTTAAACATCACCTTAGTTACCTCAGCTCTGGAGTCCGAGTCAAGTTTGAGCTTGTCGAAAAACTCCCTCATGAGGCCAGTCATTTGGGTCATGTGGTCCTGAGTGCCCCTTTGAACTCGCTCACCCAACCAAGCTACCTCATCGCCTTAAAGCTCCTCCAAAGTGCCACGATCCTCACATGAAATGACATGAATCCCCACATCGTGGCTTGGGAAGGGATTATCATGCACATCCTGCCTCTTCAAAAGCTCCATCTCCCCAGTCTTCATCTTCTTTTAGAAAAGGTCGCGCATATTCCAACATTCCATCAACGGATGCCTGGTACCGCGGTGGAAATGACAGAAGCGTGGATCATTCACCAAGTCCTTATGATTATCCTCTAAAGCAGGTGGGAGGCTGACGACCTTGTCGCGGATCCACTGGTTCAGCACAAGAAGAACTTGCCTACGACTACAAGGGAAAGGTAGTGGAGTCGTCCAAAATCGCTTCCTTTGCTGGTCAGCCGATGCCATGAAGGCATCCTCGTCGTTCGTAGGCTCCTCAGAAAACTGCTCATCATCCTCGACAACAACCGCTGTAATGGAAACAGGGTGTCGTGCTCGCCAAACACGACCTCCTCGGGGACTGGCCACCCGGTCAGCCAAACACCTAGTTTTAACCATAAGGTCAGAAAAGGTGCAGAAATTGAGGGCGACCAGATAGAGACAGTACTTTCTATCCATCCCATCAATGCAAATCCTGACCAAATCATCCTCTTTAGCGGCCTCATAACATTCCAATGTGCGCTCTCTGAATCGCCTCACATAAGCCATCACATCTTCATTACTCTTCTGAGTGAGCTTAGTGAGGGATAACAGAGTAACCTTCTCGTCAACCTGGTAGTACTTGCTATAAAACCGATGTGTCATCTCCTCCCAAATTGTCACCGACTCAGGCTCAAGGTTGTGATACCAAGTGTACGCACGATCAGTTAGTGACTTGGGGAACTCCCTCAACTTCAACGTCTCGTTGGAGGCATGGTCCCCCAAATGATTAATGAAACGTCCAACATGCTCCTTGGCGTTGCCTTTCCTTGCATCAAACTGTCGGAACTTAGGCGCAATGTACTCAGCAGGGTACGACTGCTGAAGGACAGAGACAGGAAATGGAAGCAATGGGTCAACGATAAGATCATCCCCGGTAGAGACACGTCCAGACCTCATCATGGCGTGCAACTGATCAAACGTGACATAGGGGGAAGCGCTTTGCTGAGCTGAACCAAAAGGGGTTAATGACGCTGCCACGGTGTGGCCCTGGGGTAATGCTGAAGTTGCACGCGGGGGCGTCACCATAACGTCACGACGAAGGATAGATGTCGGCGCCATTGCTGGCGTGAGCGCTGCACCAGTGGCTGCATCGGGCCTGGTAGAGGCAAACATTGTTTTCTGTTCCTCCCACATTTCCTGTTGGGTGGCCTGCATAGTGAGCAATGTTTCCATGAGAAGCGTATCGCGGTCGCGCCTGCCGGTTGACCTCGAGGTGGCAGCGCTATGGGATCTGCTCCGAGTCGTCCTGTGGTGCTGCGTCCTGGTGACAGTACGGCTGGAAGAACGAGCATTAGTCATCTCCTGCTTGTGAGCGACCGGGGGATGGTCGAGCGGTGGCTCCCTGAGCTGTGGCTCCGCTGCGGCGATGCCCTGGGGATGTGGCTGGGTTGCCGTCGGACCTGGTGGGGGTCGATTGATCAAAAGGAACCCTCGTGGAGGCTGGCTCGCCTCTTCGGGAGTGTGGCTCTCAACTCCAACAGGTGCGACTGACTCCGGCCTGAATGGAAGAAGAGGGGGTGGAGGAAGTGCAGAAGAAGAAGGTGTTTGAGACGTCATGGCTATGCGAGATGACCTTCTGGTCATGCTATATGGCCCGCCTTTCTCTCCCACTGTGGTCGCCAAAAATTGTGGGTGAAAAAGGTAAGAAACAAGAGAAAAATGGAGAGAAGACTCCACTAGCAAGTCAGAACAAAGAGGTCATAATCCATGGTCGAAAATCTCAAGCAAAGAGAAGGAAATGAGAGAAAATAGACGGTGGAGAAGAGCAAAGAGTGTAGCCTCATCACAGCTAGAGAATGGGTAGTGAGCATTGATAGATCTAAACCACAAAATCCCCAAGAATGAAATACCCCCAAAATAGCTAAAGACCAAGAGATGGAGAAGAGATAAGTAAGTAAAGAAGAATGGTCAGACGTGAAGAAGGCGAAATCAGCTCTCCATACCCGAAGCACAGAGGAAAACAGAAACAGAGAAGAAAAATGGTAGCCGTCCTTGAAGGAGTAGCCTCCAAGCAAAGAGAAAAGAGAAGGAAATGGAATGTTGTGAAAAGAAAGAAGTCAGCCAAAAAGATGGAGAGAGGATCCCTAGGCAATGCACTATTGCCCTCTATTTATAGGTGACTTGGCCTCGAATGTTGCCCTAATTGTAGTGGTCCCCAAGTCCTACCAATGCTCCACTTTTCTCTAATAAGGTGATGAAGGCCATGATATGGGCCTATAAGGAGAATTATTTCCACATTATGAATAATGGGTAGAATCCACATTATGAGCCTTTATCATGACTAGACTACACTCCAAGCCTCCATGCCACATGCTCTTTCCAATCCCTTCATAATGTGAGGATGGTGTCGCGCTGTCCACGTGTCACGGCTACGCAGCATCTGTGGCCACAACCGGATCAGTCGTGCAACGGATCACTCCCCAATAGCCTTCGCAGTACAGGCATATACCGTTAGAGCTGTGCATAAATAGTGGTAAACGCCCTTAAGAGACTGCTACGTCATCAGGACCCGTAGACCATGGATGTACTATTCCTGTGTACGCTCATCAACTCCACAGGTGCGCTGCCACAATAGGACCACCTTTAGAAGACTTTTGAGTTGCCACGAGTAATCCGCCTCGAAGTCGGACACATTGGATCAACCCGTATACCAACTTCGGTGGGGCGGGTCCGAGGCTCTACCCAGTAGCCCAGTACCCTAAATGAGACCCCTCCACGAGTCGAGTGCACCCTAAAATAATACCTATGTCTACAAGATCTGAGGAGAGAGAACTCAGATCTATATATAAAATTTCAGGTAAGAGTAAACCTTAAACATAGATCTGAGGAGAGAGAACACATACTTATACATATACTTTCAGGTAAGAGTAAACTCTAACACATATATGAGTGGTATAAGTTAATATACCCATAAAACATATATATATATATATATATATTTCCATACATGTGCGTACATCTACATATATATACACGTAAAAGAAGGAAGAGAGATGAAACCTGACCGTTTTCCTCTCGGCTGCTGCTTTGCTTGAGAGTAACGAGTGTTGTGCTTAAATGTGTGTTGGTGTCGTTAAAAAAAAAATAAAGATTGTGTGTTGGTGTCTTTAATAACTCTTTATGTAGTGTACTCGAGTCTTTATTTTGGTTAGTGAGAGGAATCCAATTGAAAAAAAAAAACACTTTTTTATTTCCTTCCTCTAATTGGAGACAAAATTTTAATACTTTTATCCATCCAAAATCACATGATAAGTGGTGTAGTGGAAAACGCAGTCAGAATCGGGCGAGTCGAATGGCTCCAAAGTGAAGGCCTACCGTGTGGCTATTTGACTCGGTTTATTTTTTTTGGTACCTTAATAGACATGTCTGTATTATAATTAATCAAATCTGAAGAGAGTTAAAGTGTATAATTGATTCATAGATCATGCTCTGCCCAGACACAGAAGGTCAACAAACTTAAGGTACTATTATCCTTAGATACCAAAAGAAACACGAAATCTTATTGACCAATTAACCAAAAAATTTCACCAAGAAAAAGAATCTTCATAAAGAAGATAATAAGAGAATTTATTGTTGCAGTTAACTAGAATAGTTTTCACTTCGGTAGAATCAGAAGATTTCAAAAACTGATATTAATTTTTAAAAAAATATATTAATAATTTAATATTTAATTTAAAAATCTAAATCATATTAGAATTTTCAAAATTTTCTAATACATTAGTCATTTAAATGTTTTATCATAAATTTAGACCATATATTGTAATATTGGACTAAATCATAAAATTTTTGAGCATTTCATATGAAAGGCAAAACCGTTAAATTATTATAAAAAAATAATAAAATCATATAAAATCGTAAATTTTTTCCAGTGGATTGCCAATAGAAAGAAAACACATTTATAATAGTGCCTATTTCATGTTGTTAACTTTTCTTATTTGTTTCTGAATATTGCATGGACCACTCCACTTGGTTTATGTCAAATTTTCAATTCAAAGATGTGAAAAAAAATGTTCATGTTCTATCATGTATGGTCAGAATAAAATTATAAAAGGATATGTTTGACTTTGGTCAAATTTCACCCAAATGTAAATTTTGAAATATATCAAAGAATGAAATAAATAAAAAATTCAAATTGGTTTTAAAAAATTGCTTAAATATGCTATACCTATCTCTAAGAACAGAAGCCATTTGCAGATTAAATTTAAAAACAATATCGTTGTTACACCATGCGTGCAAAAAATGGATCATGCAGTTATTTATCCTAAAGATTAGTAATGACCTTTTGATTTTATTTTATTTTTCCTAAATAAAGTGAATTAGAATCCTTTTTGCCAAAAAATGGATCATGCAGTTATTTACTACCTTTTGGTTTTAAAAAAAAAATTAAATAAAGCGAATTAGAAAAAAATTTCGCCATTACCAAGACTAGCCCTCCAAGTCTTTTCTCAAATTTATTATTAAGATATATCTCCAGATCTTTTCTCAAATCTATGTTAGGGTTTACTCTCTCTTGAAATTTTATGTATAGATATGTGCTAATATAATATTCAAAATAATGAATAATAAAATAAGTGTTAAATATACAAAATATAATATTCAAAATAATATTTTATGTATAGATTAAATTAAATTAAAATATGTAAAAGTAAATATTTAACAAAATTTACAAAATATAATATTCAAAATAAACATTTCACTCATTCAAACTAAACTAATAATATATCAACATCAAATGATTAGAATTTAAATTCATTTAAATGTGTTAGGCCATCCGGTATGTGGATGGCCACATTCGCTGGCTACATTCAAATTGTAGCCAACCACCTCATCAACATGGCCCCACTTCAAAATATAGCTAGTCATCGCACGGTATGGTGCGGATGGCAACTAGCTTTATGTAATTTTTATTATTATTATATTTTAGAGAGATAAATAATTGTTATTATTTTTTATAGTTATGTAATAATTTTTTTTAATTTATTAATAAATATATTTATTACAAAAAATAAAAATAAAACTAAAAATTCATAACTCATTATTACATAATCAAATTAAAAAAAAAGACAATATATTAAATAAAACGCATTACATATATTTTCGCTAGATAAATGAAAATATTATAGATCATTAGTTTCTTGAGATAATTTTTTCGCTATTATCTTTTGTTGTGCAATGATCCATAATTTTGTTGCTTCTGTTGGAGCCTTCATTGGATCTTGAAGCATTATGTCTCTTTCATATGCCTTTTCAGTCATCCTTTCCTTCGATTCAAGCTCTAATTTATTGTTTTCAAGCTCCAATTTGTGGTTTTCAAACTCTATTTGAGCCATCCTTTCTTTCGCTTGTATCTCCATTTGTTTAGCTCGTTGTCTCTCTAAGCAAAGTTGTAGCCTAATCCGATGGTCTTCGGCTCCAGATTCATTAGTCACATGACCCGATTTTGCTACAAATTGCATTTATTTGAGTAAATTTTTGGCTGTTGATAAAAGAGATGCATTTTTTTCTACTATTCGTCGTTGTTTTACGTTCAGCGGGGTGGGCATTGTGTGAACCTTCATTAGTATCTCCGATTGGTGGGTCGTCATCGCCAAGGTTTATCAATTCTAGAGTTGATACACCAGGAGTGGAAGAACCTGGTGTTGTTGGTATCGATTGAGAAAATTTTCCAGGCTCATTATTATCCAAATCGATAATACATTTCTTTCTTGCGTGTTGAGTTGACTTATGCTTAACATTGCAATGGATGTGCCATTTTTGTGTTGAGCGAAGCACATTCCAACAATGCTCAAATTTAAAGTCGTGATTTTCTTGTAATTTATAGACTTCCTTGGCAGTTTCCATCTATATATGAAAAAGGAAATTTAACTTACAATATTTGAAAAAATAAATAAATAAAAGAATAACTCTTATAATTAATAATAAACTTACTATGTCTTTATCATTGTAGCCACTGGCTGGAGTGTTCTGGACATTGTTGTAGAATCCTGAAATTTTATTTACTTTTGCTTGAAAGGTTGAGAAGCGGTTCATCATAGCACTGTTATTTCTATCGGTCATGCCTCCCAATTGATTAACAAAATGAGAGTGGATTCATGCCCATAAGGTGGACTTACTTTGATCTGTTCCAGTCACCAGATCTTCACCAACCATGATCCATGCTTTGCACAATGCTACATCTTCTTCTTTTGACCAATTTTTGTTCTTTTACCTTGAAGGGGGGCGGGATTGAGAAGTTTGTTGAGACAGGACTTCGAATTGAGATGCATATTGTGATGGATGTGGGATTTCGAATTGAGGTGCATATTGAGGAGGATGTGTGTATTGAAAATTGGATTGGGACAAAAATTCAGATTGGGTAGGATCTTGAAAGTTCCACCCATAATTGAATTCGGGTGGTAATTCAGAACTGCCAGATTGGTTAGTGTAAGAGATGTTGAATGGTGGGTGATTATCCATGGAATATGTTGAGAGAAATGATTGAAGAAAAGTTGGATGATGAAAATCTAGTGTTAGTAATGTAGTATTTATAGACATAAGGAAATATCAACCAACATCTATAATTTAATGATAATGTTTTTTGAAAGGTTAAGAACGTGGTTGTATAGTGTTTGTGTAGCTTTTGCAGATATTCTTTTCAAAATGCTTTAAATGATATAATACTTTTTCAAAGATGCTTTAATTGAGAACATGGTTGTATAGTGTTTGTGTAGCTTTTGCATATATTCTTTTCAAAGTGCTTTAAATGATATAATGTTTTTTCAAAGATACTTTAATTGAGAACATAGTTGTATAGTGTTTGTGTAGCTTTTGCAAAGATTCTTTTCAAAGTGCTTTAAATGATATAATGCTTTTTCAAATATGTTTTAATTGAGAACATGGTTGTATAATGTTTGTGTAGCTTTTACAGAGATTCTTTTCAAAGTGCTTTAAATGATATAATGATTTTTCAAAGATGTTTTAATTGAGAACATGGTTGTATAGTGTTTGTGTAGCTTTTGCATAGATTATTTTCAAAGTGTTTGGCTATATTGTGAAATACTCCAACGGCTAGATTTTTCTTATGCCTATATAAACCATTCACTATCTCTTCTGTAATTACTCAGATTTCAGTTTCTCATATAATCCTCACTTATATTATACGAAAAAATATACATGGTTTCTTCATCACAATTTCCACCCTTGTCTTCTGAGTCTGAGTCCGAGTCTTCCTTTGATTCGTTAGGTTCTGATCGATTGGAGGGGGAGACAATTTATCAGCTTCAACAGAAACGAACCAAAACGGTTCTAGGAAAGTTCACACTTGAGCTAATAAAAGCATTATTTGGTTCAAATAAGAGACGATATATCAAACGTGATTGAGAGGCGACAACACAACAAGTGTTCAAAGATTACTTTGCCAAAAATTATATTTTTTCACCTAAGTATTTTCTTCGACGGTATCGGATGCGACGAGAATTATTTCTTCGCATTTTGAACGATGTCAGTGGTCATGATGACTTCTTAAAACAGAAGCCGGATGCCGTTGGTCGTATGGGGTGCAACCCTATATTGAAGATGACGACAGCGATACGTATACTTGCGTATGGAATTTCAACGGATCAATGTGACGAATACACGAAGGTTAACGAGCGCACTGTAATAAAATGCTTGAAGAAATTTTGTGATTGTGTGATTGAATTATATGCGGAGCAATACCTACGCTCACCAAATGAAGCCGACATAGCATATCTACTTCAAGAAGGGGAGGAAAAAGGTTTTCCAGGTATGCTTGATTCTATAGATTGTATGCATTGGGAATGGAAAAATTGTCCTACAGCTAGGCATGACACACATAAAGGGAGAGACCGCAAACCTACACTCATATTAGAGGTGGTTGCATAAAAAAATTTGTGGATCTGACATGCTTTCTTTGGTATGGCTGGTTCACACAATGACGTGAATGTCTTAGATCATTCTCTAGTATTCCAGCGTATTATCAATGGTACAATGTCTTCTGTTAATTATGAGGTGAATGGGCGTCAACGAACACTGGGGTATTACCTATCTGATGGTATATATCCGAAGTGGGCAACTTTGATGTAGACTATTCCATATCCAACTACTGCAAAGAAAAATTATTTGCTCAAAGACAAGAAGCAGTTAGGAAAGATGTTGAGCGAGCTTTTGGTGTGTTGCAGATAAGGTGGGCTATAACACATGGACCAGTGTATTATTGGAAAAAAAGAGGATTTGAGCAAAATAATGAGAACGTGCATTATATTACACAATATGATCATAGAAGATGAACCATACACCAACATTTTAGACTAGACACCTCTACCAGATGAATCAGCCTCGCTTCCACACTACCATCGAGACCCGTCATTTTTAGCAGCACACATCTCTGCTCAACTTGGTAGGATTCGCAAAATGGAGAATAATTTAGACCTCAAGAAAGACCTCATGAATCATTTGTGGAATAAATTTGGTAATGAAGCAGTGTAATCAAGACTCAGTCATGTATGTTTATTTATTATAGTAGATTGTATTTTTCATATTATTTGTGATGAATAAAATTGGATTGTTTTAAATATTTTATTTTCTCTCAAACTAATTGGGCTATAAATAATTAATATTATTATTAAATTAAATAAAAAATTTAACTAATAGTACATACTTAATAATAAGTATTTTCATTATATTACGTATATATATATATATATACCTATTAACAAGTTATGACAAAATTGATGTATAAGATATCATAATAAAAAAATAACAGAGGATAGAATTGAATTATATTACATAGGATAGATAGGATAAAATTGATGTATTATACTACGTATATATATATATATATATATAAAATTAATGTTGTAGAAGTATATACTAATGCCCTACTGAAATTACAGAATCACCCCACCTCAATCCCCTCCGTCATACACCATGTAGGGTCAAAATTGGAAATTAACCAAAAAGAAGCACAAGATATATAAAAATGGTATATATGTATAAGTTTTTTTTTTTGTTGGTCCATTCCCTTTTTCTAGCACCGGAAGCAATATACAGAGGCATTATCGTCATCATCAGTCAAAACCCCCTCGAGCCCTCAACCCTCCTCCTTCTTTCTCTCTCTAACTCTTTCTCTGTAACATTTATTTTTCTCTCTATATCTCTAAATTTGTATGTATACGATTCCCTAAGTTAAATCCCTAATTCCTATGCATTTATATTAAAATCTCACTTTCTCTCCAATTTTCGTCAAAGTTCGCACCTTGATGATCAAGCTGAGGTAATTTGTATTTTCAATTTGGTAATTTATTTGTTTGATTTTTGATTTGTATATGTGTGAATATATATATATATATATGTATGTATGTGTATGTCTTCCTCCCCAACCGTTTC
This sequence comes from Cornus suecica, assembly GCA_963922005.1. Classification (NCBI taxonomy): domain Eukaryota; kingdom Viridiplantae; phylum Streptophyta; class Magnoliopsida; order Cornales; family Cornaceae; genus Cornus; species Cornus suecica. Next base: position 72,878,742 of record OY998240.1, on the reverse strand, counting down.
CCTCTTCTCCACAACCGTTTCCCTCCATAAAAGGCTCGCCAAATGTGGCGAGTGAAGTAGCCATCCTCCTTGTGGGACCCAGTTATAGCTAGTTGTACACCATACAATTTTGCTCGCTACAGCCATGGCTAGCTAGCCAAAAGGCCTCCATACCGGATGCCCTTAGATAAGCAAATTTCCTTGGAATCCGTATAACTATGTGTTAGTCATTCTATCCACCATCCGATTCACAAGCGGATTGGATCATTAAAATAATTGGACAACTCGTTTGATTAGCTAAAAAAAGAAACTTAGAGAGTGTTAGTATAAACCAGACTCGGATCCTCTATGTTTGATGATCCAATCGACTTCTAATCGGATGGTGGATATACGGTTTCCGAGGTAATTTTATCCGTTTTGGAGATGAAATTACCAATATTACCATCTCGCTACTTACATCATCAATGAAATATATATATCCACATATATAGGCGATAATATAAATAGATATCAAAATCAAGGTTATTTAGGTTCTATTTGGTATGCGTTCGTGTTTGGTATTTTTTGTTTGGTACTGTAACACTTTTTCAACAAAAAACATGTTTAGCTTGTAGACAACAAATTTCAAGTCCGAAATTCAGGGAATGTAAGTTGTCACAAATAAAAAATTTATTAATTATTTAGAAATGATGGGTACAATCTATGTGAATATGTCATCTGATTCGATCTCCTTTGATGCTTTTGATTCAAGGGCTTTTGGTGCTTGATATTGAATCGGGTTTTTGAGAGTGATCCAAGGGTCATCGGGCTTGATCTTGAATCAAATTTGTGGAGGGCGATCCTAGAGCCATTGCCGTTGGGGCTTGATCTTGAATCGAATTTGTTTTTTATTTCTGGTTAAGTGTTGATGGAACTTGATCTCGAACAATTGTATTTGATGCTGAGAAAGAACGATATGAACTTGGATGTGCTTTTTGTTCTTCATTTGATCAAAGACATTGGTAGGAAGAACTAAAAGATTAGTCACTAAAGAGGGTAGCATGAATTAATTGGAATTTGTCAGCAAAAGAAAGGGCTCTGGTAGTCCAATTGGAAATTTTTGACATCATGATTACCACTAGGGTGAAACAACCACATGGGTCAGGGAAGGTAGAACATATTGCTTTTGCTAGGGTTAGGCATAAGGCCATTCCCTAGGGTGAAACAACCACATGGGTCAGGGAAAGTAGAGAAAATTGCTCAATAGCTCTTTTGATGGTTAGGGCAGAATCGTGGTCACCTTTGAAAAACACAAGGATGTCATCAGAAAGGAAATGTGAGAAAGTTTAGAGGCTTCTAGCACTGATCATTTCTAACAATGATTGAACTTGTAACATAGGAAAACACATCCATAGCCAAAAGAAACAGATATGCCCAAGACCCTTCTAGAGCTTTTGAAAAAACCACAAAGATCCCCATGATTACTTTACTAACTGCTTTGATTGGGTGTGAACAATTTCATGATTATGATCTGTTTTATAATTTTAAATAAATTTTGTTGGTTGGTTCATTGTTTATATAAATCAAATTTATTGATGGATGTACCCTCATGCTTTTAAGAGAGCTTTTAAGAGAGAAGACGATAATTGTAAAAACTTCTTTTTTGTGAAGAAACCAAGTTTGTTCGGTGATCCTCTTAGTTGAATTTGTTAGTTCATCTATATGAAAATTATATATACCTATATAGGCAATATCTACCTTTCAAAGACAAAATTTTATTTAATATCAAATGTATATATTTTTGAGAAGCTAAAGATCAAATGTATATTCAGGTAAAAGATCAAATGCGTGTATTTTTGAGAAGCTAAGTAGAGCCTATTGTTCATAAAAGTTTACACTGATGATGGGGTCACAGGCTCATTGTAGGTACAATGCCAATAGAACACTATTGTTAAGAATTGGAAGGAAAGGGAAGATCTCATGAATAACCTGACAGATCTGTATGCATAACATCCCACATATATTGACCCTTGGTTTGCTTTTCCAAAACTTAATAATTATTTCAACCACATTTCATAGAAGAAAATTCCAAGGAAAAATTAAGTAATATTGTTAGAGCGATCGGAAGAGGCAAATTATATTATATATAGTATGTATATCATTTTTGAAAATTTGAAGAACTCATCTGTATTACAGAAATTTATCGCCCCAAAAATTATGTTTAAAAAATTGATGGACATTGAAAATGCCTACTAGTAGAGCAAGCAATTCCATGACTCCATAAGTTTTGGTACCCAGATCTTGGTAGCTAGCCCATTGGAAACAAAATTTACTCCATTTCAACCAAATACTACTATCCGTGGTACATGAAGCACCTTTGATACCAAGGCACTAAAAGCATAATAATATTTGTTGAAACGGACTAGATTTTCTTCCTTGCTTCTTCTTAACTTCCTCAAGTAGAGAACAATAAGCACAAAATATAATAAGAATACACAAACAAAAAAACAAAAATGATATCCAAGTAAAGAAGACTTAGGGCCCATTTGGAAACCATTGTTTTTGTTTTTATTTTGAGAACCAAAAAACAAGAACAATTATTGTTCTTATTCTTATTTTCTCACCCAAAAGAACAAGAACAAAAAACATGTTTGGGACAAAAAAACACACATATTCTCACACAATTTTTCCTCTCTACCACAATTTTTTATTTTTTGGAAAATCCCAAAAAGAACAAAAAAACAAGTTTTTGTTGTTCCCTTGTTTTTTCTACTATTCACGAAAACAGTTTCCAAATTGAGAACAGAACAAATAGTAAAAAGGGTTGCCAAGCATGTTATGTTTTCCTGAACAGTGCCAAAAAACAAAAAATAGAACAAAAACAAGGTTTTCAAACGAGGCCTTAGGTTCTCACTATTTGAAAACCGAAAAAAACTACCGTTAAAGGAAAAGAGAAAAGGAATGAAGGAGGAGGAGAAGGGAACAGAGATTTTGAGAGAGGCGAGTCACCTAATATACAACCTAAACCTTAATTTGAAAGAGACACAAAAGGCTTGTATTTATAGAGAAGCGTAGGGGAGCTAGGGTTTCCTGTGTAATAAGGATCTACTATCTTAGGTCGGGTTTGAATTATAGCAATTAGGGGTGCAACTTGGGCTGGCCCAGTCCAAACTCGAAGGAATCCGACTTCGGGTTTGGCCAGGCCAGCCTTAAAACAAATTCGGGTTGGGTTTCAATCTGAACCCAAATTAACGGGTTGGGTCGGGCGTGTCGACGGGTTGTGTGATTTGTTTTCCCTTTTTTAAAGCGGTGTACTTAGGCCAACCAATACCAGATTCGGGTTTGGGTTTCAACCCAACCCGAAAGAACAAGTTGGGTCGTCAGTTTTTTTTTCTCGGTAAACTCTTTCTCTCTCTAAAAAAACCTCTCTCTAGAAACCCACGATGACAATACACACTCAATCACAAATCCCCTTTCTCTTCCTTCTTCATCACTCTCTATCATCACCCAAATCCTCCATACCCCCATCACATACATTTGCAAATACACAAACTATGAAAAAAAAAAATTCTAAACCCATTAAGATACTTCAACTTCAGTAATGGTGGTGAAGAAGAGAGTTAATTTGGTTCAGATTTATTGGTATCTTAATTCGGGTTTTGGGCTTCAACCCAACCCAACCCGAATTAACCTCAAGCCCAGGAGAACCCAACCCAACACTAGCCGGAATGAACCCGAGCCCAACCCAAGCTCAAAAATTTCGGGATGGGTTCGGGTTGAGCTGGGTTGGCCCGCACATGTTGCAGGCCTAATAGCAATTGACTTTACCATTTTTTTAAAAAAAAAAAAAATTAGTATTTGGAATAGGACCATTGTATCTTCTTTTTTTTCAAAAACTTTAAGGCGTTGAAAAGGATTATGTAAAAAACATAGATTATTATTCGTAAGGCATTAAAAAACACACAAATACAACACCATTATGGATTAAAGATAGGAATACATAATCATACGAAGGATTAATTACGATGACACCCAATTAAATTTGCTTAAATCGCAGTTAGATATAAACATTGTATTTTATGAATTTTTAGTTTTGAAATTTCAACAAGTTAACAAATAGCCCTCAAAAAACTTTTTAGCATGAGAATGGTCACTTTTGTCCTTCATTAAATTGGTGAATCACTTAAAAAGAATATAACGCCCTTTTGCTTTCATGCATTATACTCCACTTAAATATTTCAAGAAATTAAAAAAATCTCTTGAGCATATAGTAATTATACTAATTAATAGTCCTTTAATGATCATTTATCAAATTAAAAATAAAATATGTATGGTTTTTGTCTTATAAGAATTGATAAACAAAGAAAAATAGAATAATTTGTTAAATAAGAAATAAAACATGTTAATTTTTGGTTGAAAATCCAATCCGTTGGCACATCTAATAAAAAGCGAGAATTGTAACAAAAAGAAAATGCCCCACTCATTCACGTACTTGGCTAAAAATTTCAAGTCACCAAACATGGTTTGGTTTCAAAATTTTAGACCGCACTAACTCCACCAAACATGCTTTAGTTTCTTCAACTTTAATTTTTCTCAAACAAAACCACCAGCGCTAAAAATGATTTCAGTTCAGAATAAAACCAAAGATTGTCACGCTTGTCATTTTATTAAATAAATAAAATAGAAATAATTAATAATTAATAGTAAATAAAAAAATATTGAGTAATAAATATTAAAAAATAATAAATAAATAAAAATTGAGTAAAATATTAAATAAATAAAATATAAATAATTAATAATTAATAGTAAATAAATAAATATTGAGTAATAAATATTAAAAAATAATAAATAAATAAAAATTGAGTAAAATATTAAATAAATAAAATATAAAAAATAATAAAAAATTGAGTAAAATATTCAATAAATAAAACATAAATAATTAATAATTAATAATAAATAAATAAAATTGATTAATAAATATTTAAAAATATTCAATAAAAAAATAAAAATTCAGTACTAAATATTTAAAAATAATAAATAAAGTAAAACCAAATAAATAATAAACAAAAATAAAATGAATAAATAATTAATAATTAATAATAAATAAATATTTAAATATTAAATAAATTTGTACAAATAAATAAATAAATATTTAATTTAGTTCATTTTATTTTTATTAGTAATTAGTTCATAATTTATTAATTCATAATTGTTTTTGTTACCAAACACATTTCAAGTTACCAAACATGATTTGATTTCAAAATTTCTAACCGCACAAACTCCACCAAACATGTTTTGGTTTCTTGAGCTTTACTTTTTTTCATAACAAAATCATCAACACCAAACATGATTTCAGTTTAGAATAAAATAAAACCACACCAACATGCACTTAAAGCCTCGTTTGGTAACCGATCTGGTCCGGTTACCTCTGGTCTAGTCCGTTCCGGTCTGATATGGTCAAGGTGATTTTCTGAAATTTTGTTTGGTAAGCGGTCTGGTCTGATGATCTTGGTCTGAGGAAACTGAAACCAGACCATGCTTGGTAAACTGTCTGGTTCCAAACTTCTTTGAACCAGACCATATTTAGCAAACTGGTCTGGTCTTAAATTTCTAATAAACTGTAAAAATATTGAATATACTTTATATGATGTAATAACCTTAAAACCCACACATTTAATTTGTAAACATTCGTTAAAGTCTTTCGGATTGTTTTTTATTATGTATTTCTTACATAATAATGTTATATTGATTTTGTAAAAATTTCTTAGGCCCTATTTGTTTACTGGTTATGGTCCCATTTTTCTGGTCTGGTCATGATTTTTTGAGACCAGACCATGTTTGTTTTGCATTGGTCTCAAAAAATATAACCAGACCAAATTGAACCAAAATGACATTTTTTAGGATTACAATTTTGGTGGTTCTATTTGGTCTGGTTACAAAATCTAACCAAAATGTCCTCTAATAATTGAACAACATCTAACCAATATATAAACCAAAACACAAAAAAAATAAAAATAAATGATTTAAATAAAACATAAAAATAAAAATAAATAAATAAATATAAAAATGAATAAATAAAATTAAAATTAAAATATAAATATATTTATGAATAAAATAATAATACAAATAATAAATTAATAAAAATAAATGAATAAATAAAAATAAAAATAAAATAAAATATTTAAATGAATAAATAAATAATATAAACTATAAATTAGATAAAATATATTTAAAAATTAATATAAATAAATGAATAAAAATAAAATAAATAATGAATAATAAAATATATTTATAATAAATATATAATAATTAATAATAATATAAATAATGAATTAATAAAATATATTTATAAATTAATGAAAGAAATAAATAAATAATAATAAATGATAAATTAATAATATAACTAAGAAATTAAATAAACCATATTTAAAAATAAAATAAAAATAATGAATAATAAACTAAATGAATTAAATAATATATTAAAATATAATAAATAAATAAATAATAATAACAATAAAATAATAAAAATAATAAAAATAAACAAATGAATGAATAAATAAATAATAATATAAATAATAAATTAATAAAATATATTTATAAATGAATTAAAATAAGAATATAAATAATAAATTAAATGAATTATATAATAAATTAAATAAAATGAATTAAATAATATATAAATAATAATAATAATTATAAAATATATATAGAGACAAATAAAAATAAATTAATAAATAGTAATAAATAATAAATTAAATTAATTCAATAATATATAAAAATAATAATAAATAAATAAATAATAAGTAAAATGAATTAAATAATACTTAAAAATAATAATAAATGAATAAATACAATAATAAATAATAAATCAATGAATAAATAATAATATAAATAATAAATGAATAACAAATATATATAAATTAATTAAAATAAATAAATAATTAATACTCTAAATAATAAATTAAATTAATTATATTTGGAAAAAATTTAATAATAAATAAAATGAATTAAATAATACATAATAAGAATTAAATGAATTAAATAAAAAAAACTAAATGAAATAGAATGAATTAAATAAAACATAATAATAATAAATAAATAAATACAGTAATAAATAATAATATAATTAATAAATTAATAAAATATATTTATAAACAAATAAAAATAAATGAATAAATAATAAATAATAAACAAAATGAATTAAATAATATATAAAAATAATAAGAAATAAATATATATTGTAATAAATTATAAATAAATAGTAAATAAATAAGGATAAATAATAATAAATAATAATATTTTTAAAAGCCAAAATATCAGAGTGTATTATTTGCATGTTATTGACAGTTGAAGTTGTTATGTAATTAATGTGTGTGACTTGTGAAATTTGTGTGATCGTAATTTTTGTATAATAAAAAATGTGGCTTGTGTAAAACCTATTTGTTGTTATATTTGATAATTGGAGTGCAATAATCGTACTCTAAGAAATTTTTATAAAACCAATATAACATTATTATGTAAAAAATACATAATAAAAATCAATCAAAAGACTTTAACAAATGTTTACAAATTAAATGTGTGGGTTTTAAGGTTATTACATCATATAAAGTATATTCAATATTTTCATAGTTTACTAGAAATTTATTACCAAACCAATTTGTCAAACATGGTATGGTTCAAAGAAGTTCGAAACCAAACAGTTTGTCAAATATGGTCTGGTTCCAGTTTTCACAGACCAAGACCATCATACCAGACCGCTTACCAAACAGAATTTCAGAACATCACCCGAACCAGACCGGACCATACCAAACCAGAAGTAACCGGACCAGACCGATTACCAAACGGGGCCTTAATGTGATAACCTGGTTGTGTTTGAAAACAAGGATAGAGAATTTATCAATTTGACCCCATCTCCTAATTAACCATTTAGAACATTGTCACCCCCTTAATGTCACTTTAAAGTTTTAAGAATAATTACAAAATTAAGGTATTAATTTGAGAGTTTTGCATTTTAATTTGTGGATTTTATTGTAATTATAAAATTAGGGCATTAATTTGGGGTATTGTATTTTAAGTTATTTTTTTTTATAATTTGTAGTTCTTATTGATTTCAACTCTAGCTTCTAGCGTAGCTTTCATTTCTTCAACCTGCTTCTTCAACATTTGAATTTCAGAATTAATCTCTTCAAACTTATTCTCTTTCAGATCAGTTCCTCCCATTCGAAACCCTAGTTTTCGAAAAGAACACTCAAGGAGACGCAACAACTACTCAATCGCGTAGATGCTTCAGGTTGTAAATCGAAATCCCCAAAATTAAACGAACATATCGAATACACACCCACTATAACACTTTCACAACACACCAGAACACTAGGAAAGAAAAAGTTCAACCACTGGCCTTGCAATACCTCCTCCCTTACTCTAACTAATGGTCAATGAAGGAAACACACAATGAATGGCACAAATACAAATAATAACACAAAGCCTATGATAGGTGTCAAATATTAGTCATTTTGACCCCTTAATTCACTATTTTTACGTTCTTTCATTCCATTATTTGGTATTTTTATTGTATTTGCATGTTAAGACATGTTTCAGGAGCTTAATGAAGAAATATAGCTAACTTCGGTGAATTAACTAAAGAGTATGTTCTTTATATCCAAGAGGAGAGTCAAAGAGGTAGTCCTAAACAAAAATGGCTCCCGGAGGGCAAATACAACATTTCCAGAAGCCGTCATCTTCAGCAAAAAGTATTGTGAATTCAAGACGGTCGTTTTGGTGCATTCACGGAGAAAAATGATTTTTCACAAAATACCTACGCTTTTGCCTAAGCTTCCAGTTTCAAAAAGTGGCTGAAAATCACATTTCTACGCTTGAGACCTACGCTTGAAGGGTAGGTTTGCTACGCTTGAAGCGTAAGTGCAGCAACTTTTTGGTGGTTTTTCGTCAATTTTTCATGTTTCACCCCCGACTTAATTGGAAGACGTGCCTGCGACT